>OY728135.1:280644881-281856309 GCA_963277665.1 Viscum album
TATGGTCGACTTGGATGCGATCCTTGTGGCCCAACGCCCTGAGTCGCCTAGTCACCATCAGACCCTCTCACAATGATGTGTTCAGATCTTTAAGGTACTCCGCATAATTATAAAGGATGATTCCCCCCACGTTTAGTTCTGTGGTTGGGGGAAGTATGCTTCCCTCCATTTCATCTCTATCTGGTTCTAGCACAACTTTCCAGGAGATATCGAGGATATGCCTCTAGGTAGAGTCGTGGTTAACAAGGCTGATCTATTAGAGGAAGATACCGAGACAATGATCCTTGAAGAGAACATATCCCCCAGGGGAGTTCAACACTTATTGGATCCACTGGGAAGGGTTACTCGCCAGCAAAGAAGTCTACTGGGTCTTCCCATGCGCACCAAGGCATTAGTCCTCAGCTAGAAACCCAATAAGGGAAAAGAACCTCTCAGGGCCGTCAAACCCTCTGACCCATCTAGATCAGTGCAGAAGACAAAGGATGATCCAGAAAAGGATTTGTTATATCAAAAAATCATGAAGAATAAGAATATGTTCTATGACATCCTTAATGAATGCACTGCAGAGTGACTTCCGGACAATAGTGATCCTCGACTGGGGTAGCAAGGGCAGATAAAACGTTCCCTGGCGAATTGCCTCTGGGTGACCCTGGACATCCTAACAATGTAGATAGAATTGAAGCCATGGATTATGGAAAGAGATCACATTATGTCTCACCAAATATACCTGAGTGGAATGATAATAATTGGGACCCAACTCATGTTCCCCTAGCTGCTCCGCAGGTCATACCGTGAGCTGCGCCACGAGCTGCTGGTCTTTATTTTCATATTGAAGAACTTGCAAATGCATTGGTGGTCAGGGAACCTCGTCAAGATAGGAATACCCACCTAGATGATTTTATGGTGGCACTCATTGCTCATCTCAAGTTGTTAGAAACTCGACAGGTGGAAAACACACCTGATGGAAAGCCATATCTTTCATGGTTTGATGATATGCCAGCACCCCAGGATTTAGAAATCCCACCTTATCCAACATTAATGGGATGGGTGAACTACTCCAGAATCTGTTCTACTTCATCTCAAGGTGTGAGCCCATGCAAGGAACTCCGGTGCAACAAGAGGCTGCCAAACTCTGGTGTTTCCTATATACATTGGAAGGGCCTGAATTCGTCTGGTACAACCAGCTACCCATTGGGTCGGTCATCGGCTGAGAAGATCTCCACAAACATTTTATTTTTCCAGTTCAGCTCTACCACCCAGAATATGAATATTGAAAACCTCTTCAAGTGTAAGAAGAGGCCTGATAAGCACGTCATGAACTTTGTTACCCAGTGGAAAGGCCTTACCTACTCCCTGGATATTCCACTGACTCAGGAACAGCTGCTGACAATGTGTGTGGGTAATATCAAAACCGAACTGGTCCCCTCTCTCATCACTCATAATTACCCTAGGGGATTCCGAGACTTCTCTGATAAGGCTCAACATCTAGAGGTTTCCTTGTAGAAGGGAAAACAGGAATGCCCATTGGCTCCTACAATTCCCGCGAGAAGGGCTGATAAGGCTGAACCCGCCGCGGTGGCATAGATAGAGGCCCCCAAGCAGCTAGAGTTGTTACCAGTGGATCCATCTCAACAGCCTCGTAGGGGGCCTCCACCTAAGGTGAAGCCTCCATCCCAATAGTGACCAGCCCATAATAGGTAGGTGCCCCCACATAATGCACCACCACCACCAAGGCTAGATAACCTGGGTCCACCTCCTTGACAGTCTCCTCCATACCCTCGTTAGGTCCAGGCACCCAGATCCCCCTTTCCGGACAAGAGAAACCGAACCTACTCATTCAATGAGGTTCAGGTCCCTAATTATTTCTGAAGTTCCTTGGAACATGGACTTTGAAGGTTTCCTAAATGCAGGAGGCCCGAAGAGGCAAATCTCACTGACTTCCCTAATTATTTCCTCTATCACAAGATATTGGGGAAGACCCTTAGACATTAATATGTGTTTGCATAATGGATTCAATAACACATTGATAACAACATAGTCAGGTTAGGTACAACTCCAAAATAGGTGGCATGTGTATTCGTGAAGCCAAATAGCGGCAGTGATAGCGAAGGTGAGTGACATCAGGTTCCTAACCGTGGGTCCCAAAATTATGACGACTGGATGGATCGTAAGATAGTCTCCTATTCCCATGATATTATCCGTGCACCTCTAGATTGAATTGAGCCTTCAAAAGACAACGCGTCACCTGTAGCCACTCATACTGCGTCAACGTCTCATCACCACTCTTCTCAGAAGAGAAAGCATCAAGGATGTATGGGGAAAAAAAGTTCACCATCAATGCCTTCATCATCCAATACTCTCGGTGACTTCATGTCCCCAGAGATGGTGATTCCCCCCAAATTTTTTTTAATGGTGTAGGATTATCTTGGTGACAATAAAAGTTACTAATTGGTTAACACCGTGGAGCTGGTAAACCCCTACATGATTTCTGACAACAAGGAGTGCCAAACGGATTGTCCTAACGTCCTCAGTCATTGCCAGTGTCAACGAAAACATGACTATATGAGTCACCAGAGTGTCTCAGTTAGTATATTCAGATAGGATGTGAATTCCAACGAAACGAGACAACATGAATAGCATAGAGATCAGTACACACATTATTCTCATCTGGTTTTAGAAAGTCCTCCTTTTCCACTGTTTTTGTTACTTGATTAGGCAGGGCCACCCCGACCGTGCCATGGTCAACCAAACATTGTTATAGACCAACCTCAGTCATCTAGCCCACATCCGATAGTCACTCCATGAGGTTAGACAAGTGAACATTAGGACATTCCCAACACCATCCAATTTCTAGTTCAGTTGGAAGGGTTTGTCATACCCCCTACCGCAGAACGACCTCCTGTAAGAAGAAGTTCACACTTGGCACATAAGTATGATATTCCTAAGAATATTGCTATAATTCCTTCATGGATATCTATCCTTGAGGACATTATCCTATTATTGGATATGCGTTTAGCCCTCTTCAAGGCTTTAAGGATGCCCCTCTAGTTTGAGACGAAGTTAGCAGCCACAGAAGCCTTCCATACCGAGGCAGTCGAGCATGCTGAATGTCAGGCCATTATCTATTTCTCTAGAAAAGATGAAGGCTATCCCATATAGGGAAACATCTAACCACTATACATTATTGGACACTTCAATGGTATGAAGGTTTTTCACTATCTTGTTGAAACAGGCTCTAGGATCAACCTAACCCCGACCCAGACACTTCAAAAAATGGGGTTGTTTGAGGATAATTTGAGACACTTTGACTTGAAAATCCAAGGTTATGATAGGATAGAACAGTCACCGATTGAAATGATCCACCTGAAGACCCAATTTGGTGGTCTAGTAGCCATCACTAGGTTTATGGTTGTCTCCCAGGACACCGCCTATAATGAGTTGATGGGCAGGCCATGACTTCACCTGCATGCGGTGGTCCCTCCATCGTATCACCAAAGCCTTAAGTACTCCCTGAATGGTTGAGTGGGCATGCTCCAAGGTGACATATTTCCATTTGTATCTTGTGAATACCTCTACTTGGATGATGACTATTAGAATTATAAGTACAAGAAGATTCAGGCAAATGAGGTTGAACACGCTACGACTGTGACCAACCTGTGGACAGACCTGGATGATGCCTACATTTTTACAATCCACAGATTGGAGGCTATGACCCCAGATCTAGGGAAATTATTATTTTTATTTGGATCAAGGGGGGGGGGGGACATTCCCAAGTATAGGGTACACCAGAAGAAAACCTCATATTCCTACACAAATCAGGCTCAGGTAATCCCATAGGCCCATACTCCTATAAGATATCGGGACACCCACCCCATGGCATTGACAATATGTCATACGTTATTTTTTCACTAGGCTAGGATAAACCATATCAAGACAACGTGCCACTATTGATTTGATATCATCAAGAGTGGCCCCTTGGGTCAAAGACCAGATGGGCTTGGGTCATCAAATTTTGTCACTATGGCTTTGGCAGCAAAGGAATTCCCCGATGAAGTGTCTACCACTGCTCAGGCTAGCACTAGCTTCCCATACAGATATTTTGACTCAGAGGAATTTCCTCTAGCTGAGGATCCATCCTCCATAAGTGATGAATATGATTTGGAGGATGCACCTCATGAATTCAAAGAGGGTTTCTCCACTACGGTTGATGAATTGGTACAGGTGAACCTCGTTAGCAAGATTGATCTGAAACCCACATTGATCAGTGCCGCTATGCCTGTCGAAGAGACACAATAGTAAGTGGACTTATTGAAGCAAAATCATGATTTATTTTCCTAGAGTTATGAAGAAATGCTGGGACTAGATCACTAGGTCGTTGTCTAGCGCCTCAGTTTTCCAGAAAATTATTGCGGGTTCAAATAGCCTCCCAGAAAGATGCATGTTGAGTCAATAAGGTTTTCCTTATGACTTTTCCATTCCTTCTTGTTTTGAAAATCACAAACACCTTATACTTAAGAAAATAGATATTTTACTTCTATAAGGAAAATTTTCTTCTTTAAGTAAATTTACCCTAACTTAGATTTTCTTATACATATCAATATTTTTCTCCTAACCTAGATTTTATTATACATATCAATATTTTTCTTAAGTACAAAAACCGGATTCATAACCAAAAACCCGGAATCATATAATGTCAAGAATTGGAGTATTCTGTTTTTAGGATCCGAATTCTGGATGTGAACTATAATGAAGTTCCACTCCGAATTCTGGATGTGAACTGTAATGAAGTTCCACTATGAATTCTGGATGTGAACTATAATGAAGTTCTACTCCAAATTTTGGATACAAACTTTCATGAGTTTGACTCCGAACTCTTATGAAGTTTGACTCCGAAATTTCATGAGTTCGACTCTGAACTCTTACGAAGTTCATCTCCGAACTTTCATGAGTTTGACTCCGAACTCTTATGAAGTTCAACTCTGAACTTTCATGAGTTCGACTCCGAACTCTTATTAAGTTCGACGCCAAAATTTCATGAGTTCGACTCCGAACTCTTATGAAGTTCAACTCCGAACTTTCATGAGTTCGACTCCGAACTCTTATGATGTTCGACTCTGAACTTTCATGAGTTCAACTCCAAACTCTTATGAAGTTCAACTCTGAACTTTTACTAGTTTGACTATGAACTCTGTAAGTTCAGATTCTGAACTCTGGTGAAACCAGACTCCGAATTTCCTCAGAAATTCAGACTCCGGACTTCTACAGATTTTAGGTTCCGAATTCCTATAAAACAGAATCTGAACATTTTTTAACATAGACTACGTATTCCATTTTGGTTAGACTCCAAACTTTTAATTTTCTTACAATCCTAACTTTAGCATGGATTTTACTTACATATGCTCCATTACAAAACGATGTCGTGCATTCAGTTATACATGTTTTGTTATGAAACGATGTTGTCCATTCTGTTTCAAACTAACCGTTGGTTGAGTTACACGTGTACAAGTCCCTCCGATATTTAAGGAAAATATGACCGTTGGAGGAGGGAGCCGACCGTCCCAACCGAGCCTATAAATAGGATCTCATTTGAAAGATCTCAGTACTGAAGTTGATCACTCTAGAGACCACATGCTGTTAAGGTGTTTTCTAGAGAGAGAAGCTTTTCATACTTTGTGCATACTGAACCGCTCATTCAGATTGCTTAGTGCGACTCCGAATGTTGGTGATTACATTCGAGGGCTTCCGAGGATAGGGAGACATAGGTGACGACTACCTTGAAGTTAGAGGCTTCCTTGTTGAGGAAGACAGAGGTTCCAACTACCTTGAAGTTGAGGGCTTGCGGGGATAGCAAGACAGAGACATCGATCTTCGTATCGAGGGCTTACCCTGGTGTGTGTAAGACAGACTTGCTTGAAAGTATAAATCAAGGGAACTTTATCCAAGGTTGTTGGATACCCTTCTCTTTGGGTTAAAAGAATCATACCTTGTTACTTGTAGTTTTACTACTTGGGTTTTCCGCTGCAATTTTGTATTGTAAGGAAAGTATAACTCTCTTATATTTCCTTACACTTGTACACTGATTAGTTTAGATTCTATACTCTTTAAGGTAGAATCTCATATTGTAAACTTTGGTTCCAATTGTCCAATTAGTGATTAGAGGTGTTGTGAATTTTCTTAGTTTAACTTTGTTAAAATTAGATTTTTTCCTTGTCTAAGAAAATTTTTAAAGTGTAAAATTCACCCCCTCTTGTATATTGAGCATCTACATCATTATTTCGATCCTATAATTAGTATCAGAGGAGGCCTATGAAATAATTATACACACATATAAGTTTTTCTTGCTCAATATTTCATTAATCTTCATCCTTTCTTAGAAAGAAAGTTTCATTCCGAATTTTTCATTTCGAACTTTGTGGTTACGAACTTTTCCTACTAACAAGTTTGGTTTCCAAAGTTTATTATTAAGAATGGCAGGAATCAACGTTGGTTATATTGAAAATATAAACCATACAAGACCACCAATATTTGATGGCAATAATTATGAGTACTGGATATATCGAATGAAGAATTTCATTATCAATACTGGAGTGGATAATTTTGTTATGATTACTGGTGATTATAAAATTACTGATAAGAAAGTTAGAACTTTCACTAATCAGGAAAAGAAAGAATATTTACTCAATTACAAGGTATGGAATACTTTACTATGTTCAATGACTAGGAATATATATAGCCAAATTTCTTCATTTGAAACAGCTAATTGTATATGGAAGAAACTTGAGGTTACACATTTTGGTACATCTAAAGTGATTGAGACAAGAAGAGCTATGCTGAGAGCAGAGTATCATGGTTTCAACTTTCCTTATGGAGAACCCATTTGAAAAGTTCAAAAGAGGTTTATGACAATCATAAATAGTCTAAAATATATGGGAGAGAAAGTCCTGGATGATGAAGCCCTTGTTGACAAGATTATTGATATTATGCCTAATGAGTGGGAATCAAAGAGAACATAAATTGATGAGAACAGGAAGGTCACTCAAATTTCGTTAGATGAGCTATTTGGAACTCTTCTTCAACATGAAACAAGAATGAAGAGAGATGCTGACAACATCAAAAAGAAGAATGGAAATGGTACTGTTGCTTTTACAACAACATCAAATAATATGAAAGCTAAGACTCCTGAGAGAGTAACTAGTTCCAAGTCTAAGAAGATTATTATTCAATTAGAATCTAGTGATAGTGAAGTCTCAGAGAATGAGTTAGAAAATCTTGCTCGAAGGATGAACAAGATAGATGGCCATAGAAATTTACAATATAAGTATAAGAAAAAGGAAATGAAAGATAGGAAAGATGGAGAAGTTACTTGTTATGAATGCAAGAGAGATGGATATATTAGACCATATTTTCCTTTGCTAAAAAAGAAAGAAAGAAAAGATAAGAATTCTAAAAGGAACAGAAATAAGTATTACAAGTCCAATGCTAATAAAGTTTTGAAAGCAAATGACACCTGAAGTGCCAGTGGTGGTGACTCTTCAGATGAATCTTCTGATTATGAATCTTCAGGACAGAAGAATCTTGGTCTTATAGCCGGATTACCTATTAACAATCATTGCTTCATGGATAAGGTACACAATGATGAATCATGGACCAATGTATCTTTAAATTCTAATGATATTAAATATTATAACCCTTCAGATGAAGAATCCTATTCTGATTAAGAAAATACTTCACCTACCTATGAATAAGTTTCTAGGTTTGCTGAACTTCTTGAGATTGAGAATTCCAAACTCAATAAAAAACTTGATAAGGCAAACTCTAGGAATAATATTCTTACGAAAGAAATATCAGATCTTTCTAAATATCTTGATAGGAAAAATGCTGATTTTATAAGTATTTCAAAAAATCTCGAGGAAGTATGTTATAAGAAGAACAAACTTTATAAATAGTTAGAACAAGTAATTTCTAAGAAAAGTGTTTTTGAGCCTAGATCTAGTTCTAAATCTAATGATTTTGAAAATAAAAACTTGGTTATAAAACTCAAGTCCGAATTTTTTTCCTTAAAAAAGTGTTTATCAAACTTTACCCATGGTAAAGAAAATTTTGATAAGATGTATTCACAAATATGACCTTTAATAAACAAATCCGGATTTGGTTATACCCATGCAAAACCAACTTTTAGTAACAACTACTTTATTCCACAAAGTGCCCCATTTTGTACCAAGTTTCAATGTGGTGGTCACTAGGCAAATAATTTCTCTTTAAATAAAACCCAATCTGTAGGTTTTCATAAAGCTTACTTTTCTAAGAATGTGTGGGTGCCTAAAATATTGTTATCTGGAAATCTTGGATCCAAAAAAGTTTGGATTCTGAAAGTCTAACTCTTTTCTTGTTATCAGGAAGATAAAGGAAGTCTTAATAACAATTCATGGTACATGGATAGTGGATGTTCCCAGCACATGACTGGTAACAAAAGTTATTTTTAAAAGATTATCAGGAAAAAAGGAGGAAAGGTAACTTTCAGAGATAATGCTCAGGGAGAAATTATTGGTATAGGTAATATTGTTCTTCTTGGTAAAACTTTGATTTCAAATGTTTTATTTGTTAAGGGTCTTAAGAACAACCTCATTAGCATAAGTCAGTTATGTGATGAAGGATACCTTGTGAATTTTAGGAATGATAAATGCTTAGTTCACAATTTCAAGGAAGAATTTATTCTCTCAGCCAATAAGCAAGATAATGTTTACACTTTGAACTTAGAAGACCTCAGGAGCCAAGACCTACCTTGCCTTAGTGAAATGGAAGATCATTCTTGGTTATGGCATAGAAGACTAGGTCACTGTAACCTTAGAAACTTATGTAAACTTTCTAAGAAGAAACTAGTTAAGGATCTACTGGAGCTTAGATTTGATTCTTCTAAAGTTTTTAATCCTCGTCAATATGGAAAGAAACATAAATCTAGTTTTAAATCAATAGTTGAAGTCTCAACAACTGATTTATTACAGTTAGTGCACATGGATCTTTTTGGTCCAACACAAACTGGAAGCATTGGAGGAAAATACTATGTGTTTGTTCTAGTTGATGATTACACTAGATTTACATGGGTCTGTTTTCTAACAAAGAAGTCTGAAGCCTTTTCTTATTTCAAAAGTTTTATAGATCAAGTTAAAAATGAGAAAAATCTTCCACTGAAAACTATTCATAGTGATCATGGAGGAGAATTTCAAAATTCTGATTTGAAACTTTTTGTAGTAGAAAAGGTATTACTCACAACTTTTCAGCACCTAGAACTCCTCAACAAAATGGTGTAGTTGAAAGAAGAAATAGAATTCTTTAAGAGATAACTAGAACCATGTTGAGTGAATATTCTATAGCTAGACATTTCTGGGCTGAAGCTGTAAGTACTTCCTGTTATACTATAAATCGAGTTTTGATTAGACCTTTTCTTAATAAAACTCCTTATGAGTTATGGAATGGTAGAAAACCTAGACTTTCCTACTTCAAGGTTTTTGGTTTCAATGTATTTATCCGGAATACTAAAGATAATATTCAAAAATTCACACCAAAATCTGATGAAGGAATTTTCTTAGGCTACTCCACAACTTCTAAGGATTATAGAGTTTTCAATAAAAATACTTGTACTGTTGAAGAAACAGTACATGTAAAATTTGATGAATCTGAACCTTTTGTTTTTAAACCATCCCAACCTACATCTTCAGATGTGTTTTCAAAAACTGATTATCAAACTTTGATAGAAGATCCTTCTGATAAGGAAAATGTTCAAGAAGATACTTCTGAAACATTTACCCCAGAAGACTTTCTACCCCATGTTGATGAACATGTTTTACAAAACCCAAACCAGGTATTCCTTAAAAATCATACCAGTGATAGTATCATTGGTGATGTAAATCAACCTTTAAGTACTAGAAGTTCCTTAAGAAATGAAGTAGAATATCTAGCATTAATTTCCCAATTAGAACCAAAAAGCACTGATGAAGCTTTAGGTGATGATGATTGGATCAAATCCATGAAAGGTGAACTAAATGAATTTGAAAGGAATAAAGTTTGGACCTTAGTTGAAAGACCTAAGTAAACTTCTGTTATTAGAGTAAAGTGGGTCTTCAGAAACAAGTGTGATGAAAATGGAGTCATTGTAAGAAATAAAGCTAGACTAGTTGCTAAAGGCTATAATCAGCAAGAGGGAATAGACTATGAAAAAACCTATGCTCCAGTATCTAGACTTGAATCTATCTGTATTTTACTTTCCTTTGCAGCATTATTCAATTTTAAACTTTTTCAAATGGATGTGAAATGTTCTTTCCTTAATGGTTATGTTCAAGAGGAAGTTTTTGTTGAACAACCTCCTGGATTTGAAGATACAAAACATCCTGATCATGTTTTTAGACTTACCAAAGCTTTGTGTGGCCTTAAACAATCCCCACAAGCCTGATATGATAGAATTACAAGATTTTTGCTTCAAAATAACTATGTTAAGGGAAATGAAGATCCAACTCTTTTTATAAAGAAAGATAAGAAAAATGTTTTGATTTTTCAAATTTATGTTGATGACATCATATTTGGTTCAACTCAGCAATCTTTAATTGATTCTTTTGCAAGTCTAATGAAATCTGAGTTTGAAATGAGTATGATGGGTGAGTTAACATTTTTCCTTGGTTTTCAAATTTCTCAAAGACCATAAGGAACCTATATATCTCAACATAAGTATATTAAATATCTTCTTAAAAAGTATGGTTATGAAGAAACTAAGAGGTTAAGTACTCCCATTGGTACCTCAAACTCTTTAGATCTTGATGAAGCTGGAAAACCAGTAGATCAAACATCTTTTAGAGGTATGATAGGATATCTACTTTACTAAATATCTAGTCGACCAGACTTAATGTTTTTAGTATTCTTATGTTCAAGATATCAATCCAATCCTATGTAATCTCACCTAAAGATAGTAAAAAGAATTTTTCGCTACTTAAAGGGAACCATGGATCTAGGATTATTTTATAATTTTGGAAATGATTTTGTTTTAAAAAGATTTTCGGATGCTGAATTTGGTGGATATAGAATGGATAGAAAGAGTACATCCGGAACTTGTCATTTCTTAGGAGATTCATTAGTTTCTTGGTCATTCAAGAAGCAACACTAAGTACCACTTTCCACTGCTAAAGCTGGATATGTAGCATCTAGAAGTTGTTGTTCTCAAGTGTTGTGGATACAACACACACTCACAAACCATGGATTGAGTTTTACTAAGACTCAAATTTTGTGTGATAACACAAGTGCCATTGCCCTTAGTAAAAACCCTACACATCACTCTCGTGTAAAACACATAGATATTAGGCATCACTTTCTTAGGGATCACACACTTAAAGGAGATATCATTCTTCAGTTTATCGGAACGCAAGATCAACTTCCTGATATTTTCACAAAATCATTACCCTCCGATAGATTTGAATACATTAAATATAAGTTAGGAATGATAACCGTAAGGTAATCCTTCTTCTTTAACTTCTTGTTGAATAATTCTCCTTACAGTAATAAAATCCTTCTCATAGGGGGAGTACATTTACATGTTAGCTTAATCAATTTTTTTTTCCGTTGACAGTTTTTTTCTTTTCAAACTTATGTAACTAAATTTTTCTTAACAAATTTTTGAAAAATTCTCGAAATGGAAATTTCGGAACTGAAATTCTCGGAATGAAAACTTTCGGAATGAAAATTTCTGGAACTGAATTTTTGTAATGAAAATTTCATGAACTGAGGCTTTCGTAATGGATTTCCATACCTAGGATTTTTCATAATGGATTTTCCATAATGAGGATTTTTCGTAATGAGGATTTTTCATAATGAGGATTTTTCATATTGAGGATTTTTCGTAATGAGTTTTCCGTAATGAAGTTTTTTTTCATAATGAGTTTTTTTTGTTTTTAAATTAATTTGTTCAAGAAGAATATTACCAATTATGAACAATATTTATAGCCAATCCGAAAGGTATGATTTCTTTACTTAAATTTTCGCAATCATATTTTGCTTGCTGGTATTTTCCTGAGTTTTAAAATAATTTGGATTCTAGTTTTCCTTAAATCCGAATATTTTTCTTAAAACCTCAAAAGATCGGAGTCAAGTTTTCCTTGAGGGATTTTTCTCAACCGTCAGATCAGATCAAAAAGTTTTTGAACCGTTTGATGGCTTTTGGAAGATCAAAGGTCACATCCATCGCTTATATAAAGGAAACCCAACACTTGTCCCACATCAGTTTTTCAAAGATTTCGTGTCTCGAAGCCCTGCTTCTCTTCTTAAGACCGGTTCTGATCTTTGCAAAGCCGTTCCGAATTCTTCAGATATCTCTGTTCCAAATGTCTGTTGAAGCAACATCTCAAGATATGTCAACTACAAAGCCAATATCAAAATGGTTAGTCTTCAGGGAAAGGTTGGTGCATCTGTATTTTTACAAGATTGATTCTATTATAACCAAGAATATCAGATTGAATAGTTAGGAAGATGTATGCTTGTACAAGTCAGAGAAACAAGATCCGGTTTACACTGATTTTCTGATCAAGTTCTATGAGTATGTTTCCTTCCATATGGAGGATGGCAGAGACTGGTTTTCGTTTAAGTCTTATGGGAAGACATACAAGTTATATTACAACAAGGCAGTGAGCTTGGTTGGTTTATCCTATGAAGGGGAAGCCAAGTTTTTCTCACATAAGCTTCCAGATGAGCAAGGAAGTTTCAACAAGGTGAAGTCCTTAAAATGTCTTGTACTTAAGGATGCTATGACTGCTAAGATTTCTCATCTCACTCCGAACAATAAGATTCTACAGCTCTAGGTACAAGGATTTCTCGTACCAAGAAGAGGTGACAAGGATAATTTGAAGAAAAGTGATATCTATGTCTTAGATTTCTTGGTAAATATAAGAAAGATAAATTTGACGAGGCATGTCTTGATTTTGATCAAGAACATCAAAGAAGGGAACTTGAGAGCTCAAATAATTATGTACCCTGCCTTACTATCAAAGCTGATAGTTCGGTGTTTATAATCCTTCAAGGTTGATTGAAAATCAAAAGTCTGGAATTGTAATCATATGCTGGTAAGTGATGATACTTTGAAGAGGATGAAGATGGGTTTTTCTAGTGAATCCGGAGAATTATACCCTCTATATGTAGAAGAGGTTGAGGCAGCTCAAAAAAATACACAGACTCTGGAACCATCCAAAAAGGCCAGGAAGAAGAGAAAGCTTAAAGAAGTGGTTGTTGATAATCCCAAGTCTAAGGAAACTCAGTCTGCTCCCCCCAAACCGAAGAAAAAAAATCTTATCCTGATGAAGTTTCTGTGAAGTGGAGGGAAGACAAAGAGAAGAGGAAAGAAGGGGATCCACAGTTCAGATTGGACCCTGCAGAGGACAAGTCCTTAAAAGAGAAATCTGCGGATGTATTATAAAATAAGGAAAAAGAAAAGAAGATGAAAAATAAGTTGTCTGGAGCTGAATTGGTGCAATCTCTTTTGAGAGATACTGAAATAGCTTCTGAGCAGATTCCGGTTCAGGAAACTTTCCTTCAGAACCTTGTTTACCAGAAACTCCATCTAAGAACTATTTCACTCCGGAAAAATCCAAGGGAAAAGTGGTAGTTGAAGAAGTTGAAAAAGAATCTACTGAAAAAGTAGAGGAATAGGTTGAAGAAGAAGAAGAATAATAGGGAAGTGAATATTTGGATGCCTTGATCAAGCAAGTAGAAGATTATCAAGATAAGGTAGAATCCGAAAAGTTAGTTACTCCAGGAAAGGGAGTTGAGGAAGATAGTAAGGATGATGATAAGAAACAGAAAGAAGAAGAAAATGTTTTGTATGATGAGGAAGAATCCTATGAGAAGGATTTTCAAGAGGAAGGAGTAGAAAAGGAGAAACAAGATGAAGATCAGATTATTCAAGTTTCTGAATCCGAGGAAGTATCTCCTGATGAGGAACCAATTCCGAAATCTGATAAAGGGAAGAAAGCTCTCATGGATACTCCAACAAAAGAGTTTTTTAGGAAGAAGGAGGTTGGTGGTTCTTCTAAGAGGAAACTGGTGCAAATTGAAGAGGAACAATCTACAAGAGAATTATCTGATTCAGAGTCATCAGCTCATGGGAATGATTTTGTGGTTGAATCTTTGAAGAAGTTGGTGGAAACCATTCCGATTTTTCTAACTATAGATTCCAGATACTAGATACTGCAACAGAGTATGAATCAAAAATCGGATTCCTTATCCATGGTCATGGATACGTGTGTGAAGATCGAGGATGAACATAAAAGTTTTCTTATCAATTATGATGTGCATAGAAAGTCTTGTAGCAAAATAACCCTGTGGTCTAAGAAAGTTGAAGAAGACATGGCTGACTATGATAATTTTTAGAATGAGGTCAAAGATTATTTTGACACCGAGGATAAAAAGATTAAAAATCTTCAAGATGACCTGATTTTTGAGCAAAGTTCTCAGAGTTAACAAGTGAAGGAACTAAATGACAAGGCTAATTCTCTGGCTCAAAATTTTATAAGTTATAGAAATCTCTGGATTGAGATTGATAAAAGACTGGTAAAGAAAGATGAATTAATAAAGATGCAGAAAGAAGCCATCGAGGCTCAGACAGAAGCTTTGAAAGCCCAAGAAGAAAAGACAAAAGCCTTGGAGAGGCAAGTTGAGGAAGACCAAAGAGACTTGAAGAAGCTCAAAACTTTGTTAAAGAAGATGATCCCAAAGGAAAAGGAAGACAAATAAATCCACTCCAATCTTTTGTTGTATTTTTCTTTCTTTGTAAACTTTTTTCATCTCTAATGAAAATTTGGTTGGTTGTATCTTGTTATATACTAATGTTTCAGATACCATATTTTCTTTTCCATTCCCTTAAATTATTTTTGAAAATCACAAAGGGGGAGAAGGAAAAATAACTACTCTTAAGGGGGAGAAGGAAAAAGAACCACTAAAAAGAGGAGAAAGAAAAATTTAAAATGAAGAATAAAAATTTCTAAGGGAAGATATCCTTAAAGTAAGGGGGAGTTGCTCAATACTAAGTTTTTCATTTTCATGATAATGAAAAATTCACTTCGAAAATTCAGAATACAATCCTTAGAGTTTCAATTCCTAAGGGGGAGTTAGTTGTATTCACTTTTATCCATGAACAAAGGGAGATAAGTTTTAATTTCAAAGTCTAATGAAAATTTTCAAAGTCCTTATATTATTTTTCATAAGGATGTTTGTTCTTTCCAAAAAGGGGGAGATTGTTGAGTCAATAAGGTTTTCCTTATGTATTTTCCATCCCTTCTTGTTTTGAAAATCATAAACACCTTATACTTAAGCAAATCAATATTTTACTTCTATAAGGAAAATTTTCTTCTTTAAGGAAATTTACCCTAACCTAGATTTTCTTATACATATAAATATTTTTCTCCTAAACTATATTTTCTTATACATATCAATATTTTTCTTAAGTACAAAAACCAGATTCATAACCAAAAACCCGGAATCATATAATGTCAAGAATTGGAGTATTCTGTTTTTAGGATCTGAATTCTGGATGTGAACTGTAATGAAGTTCCACACCAAATTCTGGATGTGAACTGTAATGAAGTTCCACTCTGAATTCTAGATGTGAACTATAATGAAGTTCCACTCCGAATTCTGGATACGAACTTTCATGAGTTCGACTCTGAACTCTTATGAAGTTCGACTCTGAACTGTCATGAGTTTGAATCCGAACTCTTATGAAGTTCGAATCCGAACTTTCATGAGTTTGACTCCGAGCTCTTATGAAGTTCGACTCCGAACTATCATGAGTTCGACTAAAAACTCTTATGAAGTTCGACTATGAAATTTCATGAGTTCGACTTCGAACTCTTATGAAGTTAGACTCTGAACTTTTACTGGTTCGACTACGAACTTTGCAAGTTTAGATTATGAACTCTGGTGAAACCAAAATCTGAATTTCCTTAGAAATTTAGACTCCGGACTTCTACAGATTTCAGGTTCTGAATTCTTATAAAACAGAATCCAAACATTTTTTAACATAGACTCCAAATTCCATTTTGGTTAGACTCCAAACTTTTAATTTGCTTACACTCCGAACTTTAGCATGGATTTTTCATACATATGCTCCAGTACAAAATGATGTCGTGCATTCAATTATACATGTTTTTTTATTAAACGATGTCATCCATTCTATTTCAAACTAACCATTGGTTGAGTTACACGTGTACAGGTCCCTTCGATATTTAAGGAAAATATGACCGTTGGAGGAGGGAGCTGACCGTCCCAACCGAGCCTATAAATAGAAGATCATTTAAAAGATCTCGGTACTGAAGTTGATCACTCTAAAGATCACACACTGTTAAGGTGTTTTCTAGAGAGAGAAGATTTTCATGCTTTGTGCGTACTGAACCGCTCGTTCAGATTTCTTAGTGCGACTCCGAATATTGGTGATTACATTCGAGGGATTCCGGGGATAGGGAGACAGAGGTGCCGACTACCTTGAAGTTCGAGGGTTTCCTTGCTGAGGAAGACAGAGGTTCCAACTACCTTGAAGTTGAGGGCTTGCGGGGATAGCAAGACAGAGACACTGATCTTCGTATCGAGGGCTTACCCTGGTGTAGGTAAGACAGACTTGCTTGAAAGTATAAATCAAGGGACCTTTATCCAAGGTTGTTGGATACCCTTCTCTTTAGGTTAAAAGTCTTATACCTTGTTACTTGTAGTTTTACTACTTGGGTTTTTCGCTGAAATTTTTTATTGTAAGCAAAGTATAACTCTCTTATATTTCCTTACACTTGTACTCTGATTAGTTTAGATTATATACGCTTTAAGGTAGAATCTCATATTGTAAACTTTGGTTCCAATTCTCCAATTGGTGATTAGAGGTGTTGTGAATTTTCTTAGTTTAACTTTGTTAAACTTAGATTTTTTCCTTGTCTAAGGAAATTTTTAAATTGTACAATTCACCCCCGTCTTGTATATTGAGCATCTATATCATTATTTCGATCCTACAATGCACACTTCTCACTGTGCCATGGTCAAGGCCGAAGTTGAAAATCTCATCAGATATAATTTCATCAAGGAGGTCCAGTACCCCAGACAGTTAGCCAACATTGTAGCCTTCAGGAAGAAGAACAGATAGATCAGATTCTGCATCTACTTTTAGGATCTCAACCTTCACTATCTAAAGGATGATTTCCCCATTCCCGTGATAGAGTTTTTGATTGATTCCACCACTGGGTTCTAGGATATCTCCATTATGGATGGATATTCTGAGTATAACCAAATTCTAATAGACCCCAAGTATGAAGAGTATACAACTTTCAGAGCACCATAAGGTACTTTCATCCAGCAGGTAATTCCCTTTGGTCTAAACAATGTAGGTGCCAACTATTAGAATGCCATGCACCTCATATTTAAGCTGATCCTCAGAACATTGGTGAAATTCTACACGGACGATCTGGTGGTCAAATATCACCAGGGTGAAGACCATCTCAAAGACCATGAGAATGTGTTCAACTTCCTCCATTTTCTCAATCTAAAGATGAGTCCATTAAAGCGTTCCTTAGGGGTCACCTCCAGAAAGTTTTTTAGATTCATTGTCAGATATAGAGGCATCAAGATCGATTCAGAGAAGATTAAATCCATCAGTAATATGTCTCCTTCAAGAAACATTTGGGAGCTTTGAGTCTTTCAAGGCCACTTAGCCTACATAGGGCGATTAATCGTGAATTTGGATGACAAGTGTAATCTCTTTTCTATGCTCATGAAGAAAGGAACAATCTATCAGTGAGATGAGGAATATCATACTGCTTTCAAGGAAATCAAGAAATATATATTATAGCCTCCGATCCTGATGCCACCCATTTTTGGAAAGCCACTGGTCCTTTATGTGACCGCCCTGGAATGATCTCTCGACAACCTTCTATCCCAGAAGAACAATAAGGGAAAAGATAACATCCTCTACTATCTCATCCGCATGATCCTCGATACGGAGACTAGATACTCCCCTATTGAGAAGATCTACCTTGCACTGGTATTCATAGTGCAGAAATTGTGACATATTTGCAGCACCATGAGATAAAACTAGTGTCCTGAGTGGAACAGCTGAAATACATCCTGAACCACCCCATGTTGACAGGCCATCTAGCTCAGTGGGCAGTGATCTTCTAATAGTTCGACATCAGTTTTGTCCACCAAAAGGATATTAAGGGAAAGGCATTGGAAGAATTACTTTCTTCCCATTTATCTCCTGCAGACCGGTCCCTATATCTTGATTTTCCTGATGAGGTAATCCTATCGGTATACCAAGCCATTCCATGTTGGAAAATGCACTTTGATGGAACTTCCCAAATCCCTACAGGTGGAAGACTCATTGACCCAAGACTCAACAAAGTGGGCCTCGGTATCATCTTCATCACACCATCACAAGTTGTTCTGCCATATTCATTCTTGTTGTTAGAAGGCAATACAAAAAATAAGGTAGAGTATCAAGCCCACATTACTGGCCTTGAGATGGAACTTGAGATTGATGTTCCCCACTTTCATGTCAAAGGGGACTCCAAACTAGTCATCAAATAGATCAATGGTGACTGTGTCATCAAGAATCCAAATATTGTGCCACTGTTGGAACGTACCTACATGTTTATAGCCCATTTCACATCTCATCTAGAGGTTAACCATGTCCCTCAATCCCCAAATGGTCAAGACGACGCCCTGGCCAGCCTGGCCACATCTCTTGTAGAGCCTGATCAGAATGATTTTATTATCCACATGTCACACTAGAGATTCATCAACCCCATCACTTCGGACGATGATGATATCCCGAAGGTAAGCCACCTTTCTTCCGGTGCCTCCATGTTAGGATACCTAGGATCCCCTAACATAATGTGGTAAGTTACTCCTGACCAGATGACCCCCTTTATCGAGTACCTCTGGCACAGTAGTATCCCGATAGACCAAGCTGAGCGTGAGCAAATACAACGTCACGCATCACCTTTTACCCTCCAGAGTGGACCTGGTCGTAAGCAGATCCTCTAAAAATGTGGGTTTGATGGGTTTATCTTCCTTTTTATTCAAGGAGGTGATGTTTCTCAGTTCATGCAGAAGGTTCATCTTGGTTCATGTGGGGATCATCAGACCGGGCTGAAACTATCTCACCAGATTCGTAGGTTGGGGTATTTTTAGCCCTCCATGATCCATGACTATAATGAGTTTTCCAAGAGGTGTCATGCGTTCCAAATTCATGATAACTTTTTTCATTTTCCACCATATCCTCTCCACACTATAAAGTACTCTTTCCCCTATGTGGTATGGCGACTCGATGTCATGAGACCATATCCACCGGAAACAACTCTCCAATGCAGGTTCATCCTGACCACTACGGATTCCATTTCCAAGTGGGTAGAGGCAATTTATTTCAAGGAGGTCAAGGATTTTTCTATCCTAGAATTTTTAGCTCCAACATCATCTACCAATTTGGAGTCCCTCATGTCATCCTCATAAATAATGACACCAACTTCCGGGAAGCCGAGTTGAAGAAATTGTAGGCCAAGTACAAAATTTGTTCTAACCATACCTCCCACTATCACGCACATGAAAATGTGCAGATCGAGGAGTTTAACGAAACCCTATCTAACATCCTGCAGAAAATGGTTGTTCATAATAAGAGGAGTTGTCCGGACAAGCTTTCCAATGCACTCTGGGCATATCAGATGACAACTCACAATTCCACCCAGGTGACCCCATACTCCCTGGTTTATGGAACAGAGGCCATCCTGCCCATTGGGTTTCAGATTTTTTCATTACGAACAACTTTCTATGGTCAAAAATAACCATATAAGGTAGATGAAATCCTTCAAGATGAATTGGAAGCTCTTGATGATAACAGGATTCATGCCCTCTATAATATGGAAAGGCATTAGAACAGGATAACTAGATTTTTCAACAAGAAAGTTCTCATCCGCTCTTTCTAGCAGGGTGACATGGTGTTATCCTTGAGAACACCAATGATACCTAGTAGAAAACCACCCAAGATGGAGCCTAAATGGGAAGTACAATACATCATTAACAAGGTTTACCCCAATGGCACGTACTCCCCTGGTTACCATGGATGGTGAGCATATAACTCCTCCCACCAATTCCAAATTACTCAAGCAATAATTTTCCTGAGTAAATAGTCCCAAATGACCTTAAAGTGTTCTGTCTTCACCACATAACGTTAAAATGCGTGATTCATCCAAACTGAAGGATGTAAAACTACTCAAAATTCATCCTGCATGATGTTAAACCACGAGCACCAGATATACCATTATGGTCCAAGCTCTATGACCTTAAAATAAGATCTCTTTATATTCCCAATCCTCACCGCATGACGTTAAACTGCATGGAACCATCAAGAACTACATATGGATTGATTCTCATCCTCATGTGATTTGTAGGAAGGATCAGATGCCTTGTCTTAGAGTCCACCCCCCAAATACTTCTCTTTGACAATCCCCCCTGGGTGTAGTTATCTTAGAGGATACCGTATGGTGTGGTGTAGGATTATTTGGACCCCACTCATGTCAGGATTACAATGATCACAACATATGCCCCTCCTCGTTCTTCTATCCTCCCATGTCCTCACTGCACAATGTTAAACTGCATGGCCTCTTTCAGAACTATGTATGTCTTGATTCACATTCTCATGGGATACATAGGAACGACCAAACATTTTGTACGTAGGACCATCCCCAAACTCTAGGAACTTCCCTTGGGTCGAACCACATGGTGTGATGCAGGATATTTCTCTCATCACGTTGAGTTCATCATGATCGCACCATGTATCCCTCTCCCTAGATATCTCTACCTCTTTCATCGTCCTGCATGATGTTAAAGAGTAGAAGCACATTCAGGCTTTACATATTCCCTTTATTTTAGTCTTCATCATCTTTAAAATCTGAAAGGACCCCCAAACAACATGTATGCTAGGACCTTGTGCTCTCTTACCATTTCAGGCCAATGTCCTTGAGGATTTTGGATGATAGTTTGATACAAGTTTCACATTGCAAATATGGTCAGTGGTTGATGCTCATTAATTGTTCGCATTCCTTGTCACATGATGTGGATTCTATGTTTCAAATGCGGTCAACATCCATCCTCCATTGTTGTCACCACCCCCATATGTCCAAAATATAGGGTGTACTGAATCATTTTGTCATGATATACCTTCAAACATCAGTCTTCCTTGCGCAGGATTGTTTGTCTGGTTGGGGTCGACCCTGCATGATCTTCTTCCCTCATTGTCATACCCTTATATGTTGGGGAGAGCCTGATCCTATTCCTTGTTTCCCACATTGAGCATTTCTCATGTTGTCTTAGGAGCTTTGTTAAGGTAATACCCTCATAAAATGTTATGCATCTATGGTCTGAGCCCTATGACCATAATCTAAGATCATCATCATCTTCACCAAAAGACATTAAACTGAGAACTAGCTGGGACTTCCTGTCTTAGATCCCCCAACCTGTTCAGAACCCTGTCCCAAGTTCTCATTTAGGATTTTACAGTGTGGTATGGGCTTATGTACTCATTCACATCAAGTTACTCTCCATTCCATATGCATTCCTTATCGAGATACCTAACCTCTATCAACATCCTTACCGCATGACGTAAAATTTCACAACATCTTCTAGAACAACATGTGGTTTAATTCCTATCCTCATGTTATATGTAGGACCACCTATATATTTAGTCTTCAGGTCCAGCTCAGGTTCCACTAATTACCTTTTCAGTTCGGCCTTTTGGCCCTGACTTTCATTGGATTGCATGGTGTGGTATGGGCTTATGTCTTCATTCACATTGGGTTTGCAATAGCCACACTACGTACTCCCTTTCAGGGAGCTGGTCTCTCCTGCCTCCTATCCAGCATGATGCTAAACAGCACCCCTAGAACTATATATGGATTGATTCCAATCCTCATGGGATATATAGGAACACATAGACATTTCGTTTATGGGTCCATCCCCATATTTTCTGACCTTTTCTGGCCCCTCGGCTCGACATTTCTTCCCTGGAATTGTGCATGGTGTGACGTGGACCTCATCCTCATTCACTTCGGGTACTATTTATCATGCCATGCATGTTCCCCCCTAAAACTTCACTTCTTCTATATGTGTCCAAGCCATATGACATTAAACTATGCTGCCTAATCCCACATGACTTAAAACTGTTCCATATTTACTGCAAGAAGTTAAAATGAAGGGGTTGGTCCTATCATACGAACCTAAACTATGACATTATCGACATGGACGCATGACAAAAAATGGCACTGCATTGTGATGTCCTCACTCGAGTGGACATTATGTTTGATAGCGGTTATCCACCATACCATTTTTCAATTCCTACTTATGGATTGATACCTATAACGATTCTTTGATTCTCCATCCTAGATTTATCGCTTCACAAAAAAACATACATCCATCCTAAAGAAAAAACAAGATCTATCAAATGCCGCTCTTTTTGGCATGTGGGATAGACCCACATGACTGTATTGTCCTTGGAATTAGTACCCTACCATGACACTTCTAGAACTAAGTATGGCCTGATTCCCATAATAATGAGGTATGTAGGAATGCCTGGGCATTTTCCCCTGGGCCCAGCCCAATTTTTCAGTTTCAGTCCCTCGACCTAAAACCTCCCCAGGGAGCACATGGTGTGATATGGACTCCTACCATCCTCATTCATGTCGGGTTTTGAAATTACCACACCACATGTCTTCCTCCATCCTTTCTATCTATGGTCTAAGATCTAATAACTTTAAACTAAGATCTTACCATCCATGTTACAGGAAACTAAACATAGCAACATTTTATAGAACTACTTATGGCTTGATTCCCATCCTCATGGGATATATAGAAATTCCCAGATATTCCATCTGCAGGTCCAACCCTAGGAATATTAAATTCTTCCCCCTTTTCGTCCCCTTGGACCAAACTCATTTGGAAGCATGTGGTGTGGCGATCACCTATTGGGTTCTCATTCGCATTAGGTTTTGTGAAAACCACACCATGTTTCTTCCTTGTCTCTTCCTAGCCTGGTCTGAGTGCTATAACCCTAAAATAAGATCTCCCTATGTGAACTACGCATAGGGTTCGACTACTTCGCCACCCTGTAAGAATTTCATTAAATCTGGTCCCCTCTTAATGGTCTACTCAACAACCTTAATCTAGGAGTGTGTGACCCCAAGACCCTTGTCCTTGGAAAGGGATTTGACCACCCTATCTGATACATCTTATTATTATACTCAAATGTATCATGAAAAAGATCCCAAAGTGTAGACGTTTCACATGGAAATTCTCTCATTTCATGTCCTGGCTTCATGAGCCCTTTATTTGGATCCCCAACATTTTCCATGTCTGAAGGGACCCCATTTACGTCCTGGTCTCATGCCACATTGTCTCACCTACCATCTTGGGTCAACTCTCCTAAAGACCTTTGACAACATTTGTGACAGGTCTTGTGTTTTGAACAAGGTCAGCGGTCAACTGTCATTTTTCTGTCCCCATTCTAGGATAATGAAAAATAGATACAATGTTTCGAACATGGTGAGAAGTTATCCTCTATTGTCACACCACTATCATTGTGATCTAGATAACATGCATCATGATTCACACCTTTCCACTCCCATATGTTTAAGTGGAATTCCAACACACTCAGTTCTACCCCACATGAATGTATGTGTGTTAATTAGGTGGTTCAATAATTTGGGGATGTCATTCACCTAGAATTCTATTTCCCCTAATGTGCCTCCTTGTACTAGAAAAATCCCACCACCACTCCTTATTTCCCATATTGAGAACGACTCATGTTGGCTTAATGTTTCTCTAGGATGTGTAGTGGTGCAGCTAAACTATGAATACCACTCATCCCGCATGACGATAAAATGCAATCTGATAACTACTTATGGCTTGATTCTCATCCTCCCAGGATATGTAAAAATTCTTGAGCACTTTCCTTCAGGTCTTTCCCCATGTTAGGCCACTTCCATTATATGGTCTAAAGAATCCCACTATGAAAAGGTGGTGTGGTGTTGACTCTTATGGTCCTTATTCACGTCGGGATATATACCGCACTGCGAATTTCATTTATGGATAACCATTTTCTCAACACATGACTTTAAAATGTGGCCCTACCTTGAACAAGTTCTGTATGCCCTGTGATAATTGTGGGATGTGTCAGCTTTCTCACTAGAAAAGATTTCCCCCACAAGCATTGTTCTCTAACCATGTTGTGCTCAAGATCTACGTTTGGCTTAATTCTCATTCTTATGTGATATGTAGCGATGCCCAGACATTTCATGTCGAGCCCTGCCCCAGGGTCATTAATCCTTCTGGCCCCTAGGCCCTAATTACGGTCTATTCTCTATGACCTTAAACTAGGAGCCTACAGTCTGTGTAACACGACTTTAAACTGTTAACCTCGATCTAGGCAGTATGACCTTAAAACTATGTGCAACATCCTAGTCATATTATGTTAAACTATTCCATTCATCATCCACACCTATACGACGTAAAAATACAAGGCATTATAGGTCCTCACCAGAGAGGTCCTGTCTAGAAGAACGTATGATCCCTGATAAACCAATGCGCCCACCAAATATGTTTTCACAATGGTGGAAAAATTTTAAGAGCGTTGGACTCCATTCGAGCAACCCATCACTCCACCCCCACGCTTTACGTACCCATTATTTGGACCATCATCCTCTTTCATGCCTGAAATAACCACCTAGTAGTACAGATGTTTAGCCTATGGCTCACCTATTGTCCTAGTAAAACATTCTAAAAGACTAATGGATGGAATCTTGAGTTAGGCCCTGTGTTTCAAACATGGTCAGCAGTCAACCCTCATTTGTTATCCCCATTTCAGGCTAACACAATAAGGATAATGTGTTTCGAAAACGGTCAACAATTATCCTTCATTGTCACGACACCCCTACAGTGTTCCGAATTTTGGGTATTGTGATTCCCAATTTCCACTCCCCTATGTTCGAATTGATTTCTAATGCCCCTGGATTTACCCCACTCATTCTCTAGACAGCATTGGGAAAACATCAATTCAACTGCTCTGAGTATCTCATTCTCTAGTTAGACTACCCTCTTTCTTTCTAAAAGCCTGGATGTGTCATTTACCCCTAGATTCCTAAAGATTGGTTTACACTCCCACATTCAAATGAAGAAACAACATGACCATCTTTTGTTTCTCACATCGATCATGACCTATGTGAGCTTGGATATCGATTGTTAATCACTTCACGATTATGGTCAAAATGCATTGAAATAAATGAGAAAACAAATGATCTGTCAATGCACAAAGTTTGAAATAAAAAGTAACAAATAAGGATAAGTTTATAAGTTCATCCAAAATAGGGCCTTTAAGGATCAATGTATTTGATAGACTTATCCACGGTTTCCACCTTCTATTATGTGGACTCGAGTACTTTCTCCCACCCCCCTAAGATCTCTCTCTTCATCAGTGGCTGTAGAGAATAACTCATTAGCCCTAGCCTGCGCTCGCACTCGTTCATCTTGGATCTCAATCATTTGGAAACTCACGTGCACTACATGGTCATGGGCATCCACTTGTTGGGCCCTCAACTGTTCAATGAGATCAGAATGGGTTGTGATAAATGCATTCATTTAATTTTCTTTCTATTCAAGGCATTATACATCTTGATCAGTCTTAAATAATTCTTTGGTATTCCTTGATTTCTTTTGGAACTGGGCAATGTCAAATCATTGGATATTCTCCCGTATTTTCTCATCCATGTAATCACGAATCATTATATGGATACGGTGAGCATCTACCCCTCCAGTGCCATGAAATTGTAGCCTAGTATGAAGCGACTCTATGGTTTTTCCATTCTGTCTGTGGATGACTGAGAAGGAATTTGATGCACTTCCATGCCTTGAGCCACGTAATGTGGCTCTCCTCATCCACATCTGGGTCAGAATCATGTATCTCCTTAGGGTCCATAGGCATGTACTCAGGAAAACTAGCCAGGAGTTCAGCGACAAGGTCCACTTCTAGAATTATCTCTTCTTAAGTGACTTCTCCCTCGTTGGAATGGAGTTATACCTTGTCATCATTATCGCATGTGATTGTAGCCTCCGACTCACCCAGTACTAGGGAAAGTCCAACTTGAATAGTTGGCTCTGCAGGAGTTGATGTGATCATTGGTAGGGCTCCGACATATGTTCTAGACTCGATGGTCTACCAAGCCTCCAACCTTGCGATCACTACATTGGGAATTAGTATATTTGTTAGCTTAATTTCCTAAAAAGAGGAGAGATAATGAAGGTAAAGACTTATGGGAGCCAAGAGTGGAAGTATCCAATTCCTACGTCATGATGGGAGCTGCCTCCACAGGAGACCCCTCGACACTTGTTAACTTGATCACCAGCACCATCTCAACCTCAATGATGGGAGTATTGGGAAACTCAGGGGCTGCCACTTCATCTCTTCCCCCAGGATCATCACCACCAAATCCAACCATAGACGGTTCTCCACCAAGATCGGTTATGAAGATAGGTTCCAGAGGATGTTCTCTTACCTCCATGGGCACGTATTCGTCCCCTGTGGGGAGGGATTTCTAGGTTCCATCGTCATTGTGTTCCTAATTAGGATAGAATTTATTCAATAATCTAGTATTGTAAGAATATAAAGGCCAATAGAGACAAGAGTTAAACTCACCTCGAGCTGCTCAGCCAGTTCTGCATCGGAACCTACAATTTCACCGCTCTCACGGGGGATTCACTGGAATGAAGGTGTTTATAAAGGTCCTTCACTACGGATACCTTCAAACTCTTTTTCCTCATCTTCTTATTCTTCATCTACTTATTCTTTGTCTTCTTCCTCCTCTCCCTATTCCTCCTCTACCTCCTCTACAACTTAATCCTTGTATGAAAGATTTTATGGGTCTTATTCCTCACCAAGCATCACTTTCACCCAGAGATGTAGATCTTCATACCACCCCTGCTGATAAGCGTACATAGCCATGGATGTCAGGTATGCATGCCGTCGATGAAAGTTTACCCTATCTGCCACCTGGATGTAGCATATGTCTAGAAAGTCGAGCTCGGTATGCACCAGACTTCACCACAACTCTTTAGTAGACATATATTGTCACATAGTCCGTTAGTAAGACCAGAGAGATGAGAAGATAGAATCATTAGTTGGATTTAGGAGGCTCCTAATCTGCTTCCCAAGAAGTTCCCCAACAATCCCATGATTCCACCCTTAGGACCACCCCTCCTTAGAAGGTGAAGGCACATTCTCGCATTGCGATGCTCTTACTGATGAAGTTTTTTCCCGTATCGTGCTAGCCACCTACCCCGTTCTTCGTCTCTCCTCTCCCATAACACATTTTCTACCTCCTCACTTTTCGGGATCCACACTAACAGCTTTGATTTTCTGGATGTGTTTTCGAAGAATCGCCTTAGGGTACTTCTTTTTCTAGTGTTCATCATATTATATTGATACGCTAGCACTGAAATCGGTAGAGGGGAGAGTGATGATTTCACCCAGGCCTACAGTCCTGAACATAAGCCACAATTGGTGGAGAATGTAGGGATGTCACTTCTCCCAAACCTCTGTGTATAATTTTTGGGGCATCTTCTGTGTGTACTTGAACTGCCTGGAAAACCTGGTCAGCACATACGGTTTGTAGAAGATTTTTTCATCAATTCGGGCTACTAGGGCACCACCCCTGATGCTCTACATGTACTCCCTCTACTCTAATGGGCCCTTTGACCAATGGGTATCCAAAATGGGTGATAATTTAAATGGGTATGGCTGCCAATCTTGAGCCCGATCCCTTCTTTTCTGAGAGTCAGTGGGCGGATACTAGCAATGTTCAAGAGGGATGGTTGCATACCATCACCCGAAGGGTGAATTGAATTTGGGAATCATACCCCCTGTAGTGGACTATGGTCCAGCCATGAAGAATCTAGAATGGTCCGTATATCCTTCTAGGTATACTTCCACTCAAGATACACCCCATAATGTTTTATAGCCTAGCCAATACGGGCACCCCCAGGTTAACCTTGTTCATCACCATCATAATCCCGACCATCACTAGTGTCCCTGGCCAGACCCCCATCCTCGTATCCCTCATTGGAAATAGCCACCCACTCAATAATGAAACATGGGACCCGACATATTGTACATTTTGGTATCGACTTTCATTTATGCCGAAGCCCCATGATCGATACTCTCCTACCTCCAGGACCATCCAATATGACCCAACCATTCCCCTTTGAGATGTGTTCAGACATTGCATCCCCCAGCCTAGCATCTTCACATCCTTGTCTTACATCAGAAAAAGACTGAACCATCCCAGATAAGACATGTCCTTTAGAATATATTTTATTTTCAACTCCTCCTTAGCCATCTCCAGTAGATTCCATGTCTTGATGGGGGTGCACATCCTATCCCCCAGATGTTCTCTATTGGGAGTAACTCATCATATTGGTACCCCTCCAAGGGGATTCCCCCAATACAATGAATGTACCATAGACTGATACCTACCTAATTGCAGTGGAGGTGGATGGTGTTGGTATCGGGAGACCACCGGCTGAATAGTTCTGGTACTAGTTCATGCTTCTCGTAGAAGTTAAATTGGGATGTCCAAACAACTTCAAAATGCCCGATAGACCACAGATCTGACCCAAAATCCTCGCACATTTTCCATACCCAATATTCGCATTCCTATTTACTTGTGATGTTGCCCCTGAATCTAAAGTCCCACTCCTTCCAACCCTTTGTCTCATTAGTAAGGCTGCTTATGAAAGTTCTCGCATAAAGAGCAGGAGATTCCTCAGGTATCAGGTCACTCCCTACAATAGTCCTAGTCTTCAGATTCAGGATATAGATGGCTATGTTATGTGTTTCCCTAGCATGATGACCATTGTTCATTATGTTGAACTGTGAGATACCATCCTCGCATGTCACCCATGATCGCGGTGTATCAGTTTCAAATCCAGGCATCATCACCTACACAAAAAACATTTGATTATCAGACACAACCCTATTCGTGTAAAGAATATAGGGGTTTGAGATCATCTGAGTCCTCCTTAAAGCTGCAGTAGCCTCCCTCTCGACGTCGGTCTGTTGGGAAGCCATTTTTAACAATTTTTCAGAAATAAAAAGGACACCACAATATAATGTATAATTTTTTCAGCCAGTGGTGTGCAAGAATTCCAGTCTGTGTAAATATGGCTGATGGTGAAAAAGTGACCGACACACGCGCAAAACTCAGAATCGGTCGTGATAACATGCACGTGGATGTGGAGAATTTTTTCACATGATATCAGGAGATTTTCATATGTAATAGACATAGTGGTGGCCTAAGGGTGGACCTCCATGAATTTATAGGCGCAGACCGCACCTTTCGCATGCGCGGAAGTGGTTTGCATGCTAAAACACTATTTTTGCACACACCGAACAAGCACTTCTCTTTTTTTTTGTGTGAACCACAGAATCCAACCATTGGATCCCCCTTCAAATCTTATTATGAGGGGGGGGGGGATTTGTTAATTCCGAATTTCAGATTGGTCCATGAGTGGGCTCTTTTAAAGAAACCAAAGGAATATTGAGAATGAAGGGATTATTCTGCGATGGGAAAAGAAGCTTCACGCAAGAATTATGGGGTGTGCGCAAGATTCCCCTCAACGTGAAAACCCTTGTGCGCCCAATGTGACGTCAAAAGAAGGCCTCCGCGATGACCCTCCACAAACACACCAAGGCACTGGCACGTAAGACTCTAGGTGTGCATGAAAGATTTCCGGCGGTGCGTAAACCCTTGCGTGCACAATATGATATCAAAGGTACCCTTTCGTGGAGACCTTTTCAAAAGCCATCCAATGCAAGGGCCGGGAAGGAAGAGAGTTCAGCGTGAAAGACTCTCCTAGGCATGAAAACCCTTGAATTACCATTGCGAAGTCAAATGGTCACTTGCACGCAACCCCTCTTGTGTGCTACCTCTGGGGTTTTCAGCTATAAATAGACACGTACCCCCCGCCCTTTGGGGACCATTATAGAAGACGAACCAACGATCTTCTGTGAAAAAGACACCTCTTCCGCGACCATGTGCAAAAAACTAAGGCCTCAAGGTATTGGATCTTGCGTGACAGTTCCCCGAGGGGTCATCCTTTGGGTGGGCCCTCTTGGAATGATCCTTGTCCATTTCCTTTTACCCAAAGGCATCTGCATGCAAAATATCCCCCGTGCGCTAAAGTTCCTCCTACATCAGACCTGTTTTGTGTGAATCCGTCTGGTTTGTGTGAAACTACTTCATATTGCGTGCATCCTCTCATATTTGGCATACTAGTGTAGAAAACATTTTTTATGTCAGTTATTTTATATTTTTTACGTTTGTTTTTAGCTGAATCTATTAAAGGAGATGTTATAATATTATTTATTACGTCGGTTATTTTAAAATTGACATAAAAAGCATAAATCAGAATAGTTTTTCACGTCGGTTCCTAAATAACCAACATGAAAAACCATTTAGAGGATCAATTTATCACATAATTTATTTAATAACCGATGTGGTATATAGTTTTTCATGTCGGTTATTAAATAAACGACATGATAAATCTTGCCTCCGAAGGGGTTTTCACGTCGGTTATTTAGGAACTAACATAAAAAACCCTTCAGAGGATTGATTTATTATGTCGTTTATTTAAAAAATGACATAATAAACTATATACCACAATGATTATTAAATAATCTATGTGCTAAATTTAGCCTCCGAAGGGGTTTTCACGTCGATTCCTAAATAACTGACATGGAAAAGGATATACGATGTCCGTTATGTAATAACCGATGTAATAAACTATACCCATGAATTTATTATATCGGTTATAAAATAACCGATGTAAAAACCAATTTTTTTAATAAAACTGCAATACCATTACTATGATCTTCCAAAGTAGACCTAAAACAAGCAGAAACCAGACCAAAAGACGACCAAAAACAGACCAGAATCCATACCAAAAAAACATCAGAACTAGACCAAAACAAGAAGAACCCGAGAAAAATTAGACATTCACATATATAACATTCAAAAAATACAATTTAAACTAAAAAAACCTAAATCCATCCAAAACAACTACCAAATACATAATTACAATTACAATATTCAAAATTACTTTTTACACTACAAAAAAACCAAAATCCAATCTACCTTGTAATATAATTTGACCATTCAACTTGTAAGTGTTTAACTTGTTGATCACTATAGGGTTGAGGGTCATCAAATAGCTACAAATTAAAAGGAAAGTAGTTAACATGTATAATGAATAAATCAAATGAAATATTATGGAAAATATTATAAGGAAATGTGACCTGGTCAATGTTCATTATTGTTCAAGTTGTAATTATTTCATACATAAATCATAAAATATAATATCTTCATTTGATGATGCATTTTTTTTAATGGAAATTATGTTTAAATGAGTGTCAATTCAAAATTCTATTTTTATGCAATACATCAAAAAGTACGAATTATAAATGGATATTTACCTTTACTTTTACATATATAATATTAGCACTCTTTTTATTTGTATTTTTTCAAAAGTATGCCCATCCCCTATTAGAAAATAATATGAATGGGATAAAATTAAAATTCATTATAATATAAACAACTATTAAGAAATTTAATCTTACTTTTCAAACATATTTTTAAAATTTCCCTATACATTTCCATGGACGGAGAATATCCAATAATGTGTTTTCTCCCTTGGAAAAAAACACCTAAAATCCAATGATCACTAATAAAAAAAATTTATGGTTAGTGTTTTTTTATGTTAAAAGATAAAGAACACTTTTCCAGATATATGTTTCCTACCTCTCACAAAAAAGGCATCATCCAACACTGCGTGATTATATTCTATTCAAATCTTTCAGTAATATAAATTGTTCTTTGTTCCTCATCCAATGCATGTGCTTCAGGGGAAATCATATGCGGGTCCATGAATCCATATACATCTTTCCTATCATTCTTCTCACACATGTTATAAAGATACCTAATACAAAACAGACATACGTATAAATTTTTAATAAATATAATGCATGGAAAGGTGTTAAGACTTACATGGAAAAATTATTCACCACGTTGATGCCCAAATTATCTCTAGTAATAAGATCCTTGATATAATTTTTCACAATCCCCACATTTATTGCTCATCCAAAAATAGTTGCTTCAATTAGAAACTCATAATGATCTGCCAACAAATTTGAATATCTTGAAAATCTGTCAAGACTACTAGAATCTGTATCTAATATCATTGTCATTTTTCTTTGTTGTTGTCTATACAGTATTTCTTTACTTTTGAAGTATTCTTGTAAAAATAAATACAAAAATATATTCATTTTAAAATGTTAAAACAACTTTAATAAAAAATAAAATAAAAGATATAACATACATACCTCCATGGTAATGAGTCACAGAAGTGTGGATGGCCAAACTAAAAAGTGGCTGATACTATGTCCAACTGTTTTCACATCATCTCTAGGTAATGGTACTCAAGCTGATCAATATGTAATATCCTATACAGTGACCCTATGATTGTCTACCTCTAAATATTGATGATAGATGGTATATCCTATACAATATACCACCCCATATGCAACTATATGGTGGTAAGGATCATTAACATAAAACTCACAATAAGTAGGAAGTTGTGGTGGAGAAGTAGGATAAAAAATGGGGTCTGTATGCTGAGGTGGGGGAGTGGGAGCTACTGGAGGAGGTGGAGGATAAATAATGGGGTCTGTAGGGGGAGGTGGAGGAGTGTGATCTACAGTCTAAAATTGTATTTTCATGTGTAAAAACATAGATTGTACTGACGCTCTAATATTTTCCTCCATCATCGCATTAATATTATGAACATCAACCTCCAATGATTCTATTTTTTTGATAAACACCCTCAATATAAGAAGTTTAAGAACTTGGAAACACGTTTCTTACCGATACACCTGTCAGATATCCTCGTACACGATCAGGGTGTTCGGGCTTTCCCAATGCTGCAAATAAAATATATTACCTCCCAGCGTCTATAAATACCCCATGTGAGCTCTGCTCCTCAAAATAATCCAGTATTAATTAATTTAACATTTCTATAATGATTCAAATTATATAAAGAATATAATTAACATAAATAAATAAAATAAATATCTTACAATCCTCTAAACTACGATTCTTGATTCTTCTAAAAGATATTTCCCCCTTTTCCCCATTCAATCTCCCTTCCATTTTTCATGTCTAGATAGAGGGGATGGAGGTGAAACCTCTCCAAAGTATGAATACTTAGATCCCAGTTATTTTAAATTTTCCACCATCATTTGTTCTTCCAATAATGTATACCCTCCCCAAGATAAACTATGAGGGTATACATTTTTATATTTGATCTCATGATGAGATGTCTTTTTTTGATGTAAATTAATAATAATAAATCATTAACAAAACATTAATAAGATCATTTATATAAGAAAGATTATAAAAGATTACATTTCCCTTACAAAAAATGAATCTTTTCTTCTACATTAAAAAAATTGTCTCCATATGTCTTCATCTATGAAAGGATATATATGACATGTATTGTCATGATTCCTATGACCAAAAATGAAATCATATGTGAGGGTTGATTTTAAATCCCTCCATCTCCTAGAATCCATCAATAAACATCTCCTCCTAACTACTCTAGTGTCAGGAATATCAAATGTCATCTGATAAAGAAGAGGTAAAACATATTATACTAGAAACATTTAAAGATTAGTCAAAAAATAGAAAACAATCTTACCAAAATTGTCTCCCCCAACTGAGATATTATCTATTTGTCCACACATCTCCAATCATCATACAAAATTATTACTTTTCTTTTACCCCGAGTTGATACAAAACTCTTAAAATATTTTGCATTTGGACCTCTAGGAATATCATTCTCATCAAACTAAACGAGTATCCTCAAGTCTTGGCTATGAGCAAGTGATAATTTTGGTAAACGCATGATGCCATGTTTACCAACTCATGAACTCTTCTTTGTCGTTATGAGAGAACATGAGGAAGATTGGGGAACATCAAGAGGAGAATGTGAATGTTCCTCCCTAGAGGTATGATCATGATGCTTATCTCCAGAGTCATGTGGTTGATCAACTGATTGATATTTCATTATCCTTCAAATGAAAAAAGAAAACATTAGTTAAAAAATATAGAAATTCAAATATTACAATACTAATGTGAACAAAAAAGGAAAACTGATCTAAGTTACATAATAGTAAACATGGTAAATATGGTAAGTATGCTAAACAATGGTAAAGATGGTAAAGATGGTAAACATGGTAGTGTAATTTTCATTCAACAAAATCAATAAATATGTAATTTATGTAATGGTAAACTATGGTAAACTATGGTAAACATGGTAAACATGGTAAGCATGGTAAACATGGTAAACATGGTAAACATGGAAAACATGGAAAACATGGTAAATATGGTAAACATGGTAAACATGGTAAACATGGTAAACATGGTAAACATGGTAAACATGGTAAACATGGTAAACATGGTAAACATGGTAAACATGGTAAACATGGTAAACATGGTAAACATGGTAAACATGGTAAAGTAATTTTCATTCAACAAAATCAATAGATATATATGTTACGTAATTGTAATCATGATAAACTAAACTAAAAAAATTTAAAATAAACAAAAAACTCTACTTATTTTTTTTAATACGCATTCTAATAAAGAAAAAAATTATAATATATAACATTTTATGAACATAATAAATGTAAATAAGAAATAAACATATGTTACCTGTAATATTAGGAATGTATAAATGTATTTTTTCCCAAAGTCATTCATCATGATCATTCTTTATGGCACAAACCATGTCTTCAACATGCTCATCATTATTTTTTTCTAATCATTCAATGGAAGTTGGCATGATAGTCGTTTCAATATCCCTATACCAATGGTTCTATAGGAACCGTTGGTATAGACTGCCTGAAGTTAATATATGCCAATGGATTCAATGAAAGTATTGGGATATATATATACCAACAGTTTAAGAACCGTTGGTATACATGTTTTCCATCATAAAATATATTCTAATGGTTTTATAGAAACTGTTGGGATACATGTATACCAACGATTCAAGAACTGTTGGCATATAATCTAGTATATAATCTATTGCAACTATTGGTGAGGGTGGGATGTCCATGGGTGGGGGGGGGGGGGGGTGCTGTCTATGGGGGTAGGGGGTATCCAGGGGGGTGTCCAGGGGGTGGGGGTGCCCATGGGGGTGGGGGTGCCCATGGGGGTGGGGGTGTCTAGGGGGTGAGGGGGATGTCCAGGGGGTGAGGGGGCTGTGCAAGGGGGCATGGATGTCCAGGGGTGTGGGGGTGTTCGGGGGGGGGGCTGTCTAGGGGTTGGGGGGTTGTCCATGGGGGTGGGGGTGTCCAGGGGGGTGGGGGACTGTCCAAGGGTTGGTGGGGGGGGGGGGGGGGTCCATGGGGGTGGGGGTGTCTATGGGGTGGTTTCCAGTAGGTGAAGGGGGTGTCTAGGGGGCGATGGTGTCCATGGGGGTGAGAGGGTTGTCCAACCCCTACCCCCTTAGATAGCCCCCACCCCACTTGACACCCCCAACCCCTTGACACCCCCACCCCCATGGACAACCCCCAACCCCCTGGACAGCCCCCACCCTCGTACACTCCCAACCATGGACACCCCTACCCCCTTGGACAACCCCCTCACCCCCTGGACACAACCCCCACCCTATGGACACCCTACCCCCTTGGATATCCCCCTCACCCCACTAGACACCAACCCACCACCTTGGACACCCCTGGACACCACCACCCCCTTGAACAACCCACCCCCTAGACACCCCCGCAACTTAGACAACCCCCACCCTCTAGACACCCCCACCCCCTGGACACCCCCACCCCCATGGATAGCCCCCCAACCCCCTAGACAACCCCCACCCCATGGACACCCCACACCCCCTAAACACCCCTACCCCTTAGACAACCCCCACCCCTAGACACCACCCCCACCACCTGGACACCCCTATCCCCTTGGATTCCCCCCTAACCCCCCTGGACAACAGACCCACCCCTTTGGACACCCCCAGAACACCACCACCCCCATGTACAACCCCCACCCCTAGACACCCCCACCCCCTGGACAACCCCCACTCCCTTGGATAGCCACCAAACCCCCTGGACACCCACACCCCCATGGACAGCCCCTCCCATCCCCTGGACCGCCCAAACCCCCCTGGACACCCCACCCCATGGACACCCCCTACCCCTTTGGACAACCCCCTCACCCCCTAGATACCACCCCCCACACCCCTTGACACCCCTACCCCCTTAGAAAGCCTGCTCACCCCCTGGACACCACCCCAACCCCTTTAACAACCCCTGGACACCACCACCTGCTTGGAGAGATCCCCCACCCCTTGGACATCCCCCACCCCTGGACACCCCACCCTATAGACACCCCCCACCCAATGGACACCCCCTAGCCCCTTGGAGAGCCCCTAACCCACTGGACACCACCCCCACCCACTAGACACGCCTACCCCCTTTGATAGCCCCCTCACCCCCCGGACACCACCCCACCCCCTTGGACACCCCTGTACACCCCACCCACTTGGACAACCCCCACCCCCTAGACACCCCCACCCCCATGGATATCCACCAACCCACTGGAAAGCCCCACCCCCCTGGACACCCCCGCCACCTTGACACCCCTACCCCTTTGGACATCCCCTCACCCCCCTAGAAACCACCCCCCACCCCCTAGACACCCCCACCCCCTTGGACAACCCCATCACCCCTGGAAACCACCCCACCCCCTTGGACACCCCACTAGACACCCCCACCCCTTGGACATCCCCCACCCCCTAGACACCCCCACCCCCTTGGACAGCTCCCACCCCTAGACACCCCCACTCCTGGACACCCCCACCCCCATAGATAACCCCCCAACCCCCTGGATAGCCCCCACACCCCTATACACCCCCACCCCACTAGACACCCCTACCCCGTTGGACAACCCCCTCACCCCCTGGACACCACCCCCACCCCCTGGACACCCCTATCCCCTTATAAAGCCCTCTCACCCCCTATACACCACCCCCAACCCCTTGTACACCCCTAGAAACCACCACCCCATTGGAAAGCCCCCCACCCCTAGACACCCCCACCCCTAGACACCCCCACACACATGAAATTACACACACACACACATGGTAGCAACAAAAATCAGAGAACTTGCATGATATCACTCCAATGGTTTATTTTACCATAAAATAATTTATTGTGTTATAAAAGAATACTATGATACTTAACATGATATCAAGAACAAAGAATGAAAAATAAAATCTCAAAACATAAGTTTAGGGCATCGTGAAAAATAAAAAATGAAACTGAGGCGTGTGAGTCTTACTTGAGTGTTGCGAGTTGACATGATAGATATAGTGACAAAAAAGTTGATGAATGATGTTGGAAAAATGAGGTTAGAGGGAATGAATTCGAATAATCCTTTCTAGGGTTTCTGCGTGAGAGAGACTAGTTGCAGGTCACTCGATCGAAGAAAACAAAATGACAGAATACGGGGCGCGATAAATCATTTAAAAGTGTTATCATGTCAGTTATTTAATAACCAATGTGATAAACTATTTTTTTTAGGTTTATAATGTCAGTTATTTAACAACTGACATAGAAAGTCCTTCATCACGTCAGTTATTTTATAAATGATGAGATAAATCACCGAGATTTGATTTATCACGTCAGTTATAAAATAAGCGATAAAGCACCCAGATTCGATCTGTCACGTCGGTTATAAAATAACCAACATAATAAATATATTCGCAATATTTTGTATATTGGTTATTTTATAACTGACTTCAAAAATCAATTCTCATCTATTTATCACGTCAGTTATTTTATAACCGATGTGATAAACCAAATTTCCAGCTTTTCACATCAGTTATATAGAACCGATGTGAAAAAATGCCAATGTGTTAAACATTTTTTGAACTAGTGGAGATTCATTCCTCATGTGATCTATGTGTCTTCCTCACCCTAAATCACCTTGTATGATCCACCCATATATGCAACACCCCTATGGTAAAATATTTCTCCCGTCTGACCCTCCAGGTTTGTATGATGTGATTCCAAAATCCCTTGGGCGGTGCTTCATGTAGCTTTTCTTAGCCTTATGTTTATTTTCCTAAGCACAGTAATAGATATTTCTTCTTCACATAGCCCTGCTAATGTGGTACCCTTAGTGGATCACTCCAAAAAAACCCCTCTCTATGGCATTGCTGATGCTTTCCCTTCCCCAAGGGTGGGTGTGTAGGGGTGTGGAGTGAACCCACCTCATTCGAGCTGTAGGACATTAAATTTCCCAACACCATCATCCTAAGCTCATGACGTTAAACTGTAGACTCACCCCATGAAATATACATAGGGTGCCCCATCTCAGACATTCTCTACACCCAATCATCTCCACGAGAGTGAGATATTCCCCACATGAAATGAGATCCTATCTGTTGGAATGACGTCTGTCTGCGGGGAAGGGAAACCATATTGGTGTAACCCCATAGCCTTTCTTGAGGGAGGTATCATCCTTGATCCTCCTCTATTTTTATGTAAAAAAGACTAGAGGAGAGATGGGAACATGGACCTTTTTTTATCCCACCCCTCTCCCTCTGGGATTTGTCGCCATCGGGCCACCATCCTGGAGTATGTCCCAATCTCTATCTCCCTAAGCCTCTAACCATGAAAAAGATATTATTTCCTCTTTGGATTGCTAACCACGCTTAAGAAAAACTCCACTTCCCACACACACACCTTTCGTGATGTGATCATCAGATCTTTGCTACCTCTTGTTTCTCACACCGAGTATGAATCATGTGGTCTTAGAGTTATCATTAGACATGGAATCCTTCCTGGGTCACCATAGCATGAAATCCCCAAACCATTTCGAACTACAAGGACTTTTATCCTTGTATCCTAGGAAAGGTACATAGGAAGCCTCCCTGAGGTTCAATCCAAACACCTACTTATCCTGACCCCTTCACATCGGTTCACCTTCATCCCACACGACATTAAACTGTATCCCCCATTATGAACTACGTGGACTTTAATCCTTGTCTCTTAGTCAAGGTACGCAGGAAGACTCCCTGAGGTTGAATACCTACTTGTTCCGACCCCTACATGTCGGTTCAAACTTTTCCATCATGACGTTAAACTGTATGCCCCATTTTGTCCTACTTGACGTTAAACTATACCCTTCCAAACTACATGGTATTTTATTCTTATCTTCTAGTCAGGGTATGAAGGAAACCTCCATGAGGTCCAACCCCAATTGATGGTATGACATTTTGTTCCCCAATCGTCGGTAAGATGTTGTGTTCCCCAATCGACGGTAAGCTGTCGTGTTCCCCAATCAACGGTAATCTATTGTGTTCACCAATATATGGTCATCCGTTGTGATATCCAATCGATAGTAAGCCATTGTGAACCCCAACCAACAATAATCCATTGGAACCTCAACCAGCGGTTAGTCATTGTAGTCTACAATCGACAGTAAGCCATTGTAGTCCCCTTTGTTGGGACCCACATCTCTTTTCCACCCCCTGGGAATCAAACTAACTTGGGATGCTAACTACACGTAAGTCCCAGTTTATCGTCAGGTCATTGTCCTATGTGTACACCCCGATTCTATGCCCCCACCCTGAACTACACATACTTTGATTCCCTACCACGAGGATACGTAGGAAGTCTCTTTGAGGCTCAATCCAAACATCACCATCATCCTCACGATGGTTCCATCTCATTAACCATCCACTTCATTAAACCATTAATCATTCATCCTGATTCTTACCCAGGCCGCCGCGTCCTGATAAGATTATGTCACCCACCCTCTCACTGCTCTTATAAGAAATCGGGTAACTAACAACACGTTGGCCCCATCAACAATGTTTCTTCCTTGGGTTGCACCCATCTAATCCACTCCCGTCAGTGTTATGATCATTCCTATGTATCTATGCTATACATTAAACTTGAAAAAAACCCCATGTTAAACATAAGAAGCTGAGGAAAACCACAGAGACATTCCCATGGAATAACATTCCCCACATTTGACATGGGATTCCTCAGAATTCCACACCCACAAGAAGACCTATCATAAGGGGAATAAACCCAAATGCATCAGTGTTCCAACGTCCAAACATGCTAGAAATGTCTAACCTTACTACTCCCACGACTGAAGGTTTCTACCCTGACTGGACCCATTAGAATGTAATGACATAAGAAACATAATTAACCGGAATCCATGAGGACATGGAAATGGGAAGACATTCACAAACAATATCTTAAGTCTATGAGGGAGACCTGGACTAGGTAACGAGTTCTATAGAAGATCCATGTAATGAGGAACCGACATCCCATCATCCTATTTCGATCAAGTAGAAAACATCCCTAAAAAAGAGGCAGATGCCACCCGCCTTTGGAAAGTGGGAATGTGGGGAAACAATCAGTGCGTCCTCCAAGAGATAGATGCGCACCCCGGTGGAAGCATCAGAAAAAAATAGCCCATTTCGTTAAGAATAAACCAAAATATTAAAATCATCACATATTAGGGACACTTTCATCTATTTTAATACAAACTAATAGAGGTGAAGAAACTCATCCATTTCATACATAATTATTACATCTTATTAGATGAATATTCCTTACAAATCATTATGGTTCATGCTAGAACAATAAATGTTTAGAGTTTTTGGACACATGGATAAATTAATAAATGGTATACAAAAGATCTACATAATCTCCACCTATTTTATTCACAACTAAAACTCTCCCTAGACATATCATATTCAAATCCTCTCTTCATATATTGGGGAAAATGAAACATAATAAATAGTGAGATAATATTCTCAGTAAGGGTAAAAAATGTATATAATAATAAATAATAAATAATTAATCATAAGATGAGAATAATGGTACGTGAAAATAAAATTAATATTTTAACATCATAATCAACCATGTATATATCATAATCATTAGTCATGGAGTAATTTTTTTGTTCATTAGAAATGAAACATAAAGGGTTCAAAGAATATAATCCATGAGAGAATAAAATTAGCATAATACAATGTCATATAAGAGTGTAATAAAGTTTGGAATAATCATAATCATAGAAATATTGTGTCAATTCCTCCCACTAAACCATTCATCACATTTTAGGTTTGACCTAACCACCCTTGCAACAACTTTTAACTTGTGATAACCTCTCATGTACCATTTTTGGTCATTAGATAACTTCCCATATAACCTTTATTTCATAAAACATTAATCATTACCCCTTAATTGGAGTTATAAAATTATAATATCTATAAAATTATCCATTCATATGTATTCTACAAGATCATGAAAACATTTATCATTTCCTCATAGATTTACTAGTGGATAAGAAAATGGGGTTTATCAATATATCATCATCAAAATTATAAAATTTCAAGGAATTAATAAAGATAGTATCCATGGATCATATACTAATTTAAGAATAAGTAACATCAATATATTTTTTCAAAGATTAAAATACCATTAAAATATTACTAGAACATTTCTTTAATAAAATACCTATTTCATTTTGAAATCACATATTTAAAAATATAAAAATTTTCAAAATATTTAGAAAAAAAATATTTAGAAATTAAAAAGGAAACATTTAAATGAAACTCCAAGTTAAATAGTATTCATGATAGAAGTTAATTCAATTCAAGAAGTATACATTAAAATAATGATTTTGTTCACACCATTGGTAAAAAGTAACTCGTTCAGAATAGGAACAGAAGATTCATTTTGAACCATTTTATAGGAAGTCAAACATTGGTTAAAATTAATTTATAAAATCATTTGTAAATATTATAAACATTATTGGAAACATTGTAATGAAAATATGGTCATGTAATAAAAGTATTACAGACCTAATAGAAATACAAAATTAGTTTTTCTTAAAAACATTATTTTCAAATTTTGAGTACATAGTGATAGGAAAATGAAAGGAAAAATAGAAATTTATAGAAAAATATATAGAATAAATAAATTTAGATTATTTTTGATATATAGATTATATAATTTTATTATTTTAAATTTAAGAATGAACAATATTGGATAAAGTGAGATTGTAATATAAAACCCATACCTAAAGTCTAAATTTCATTATAAGAACCCTAAAATCCTATATAATAAATTTAAATTTATTATAATTCTATACCAAAATCATATTTGTACTTATAATAGAATAATGTTTTTAATTATAATATCTTATCACTCATTTATTAATAATTTATTATTAAAATCACTATTTCAGGTGACAATTATTCATTTTTCATGTATGTTTCGATTAGGTTGTTATGGTCTTTGCATATTGATAATGGTTAAATAATCCTCATAATTTTAATAATGTTATAAATATAATATATTTTCATTATATACATATATATAACCATACTTAAAAGTTAGAGATATAAAAATGTATTACATCACTAATGGAGATGGTAATCCATATGTACACATGAATGCTGTTATTATTTTCTATAGAAAAGAACGAAATAAAGAAAAATAATATTTTATCATTATAGAATAATAAATATGTCACAAAAATCATATATATTTTTTAAATTAATCCTTAAATCCATTAATTTGAGTAGGTGATGGAAAATTAATCATATCGCTACATGAAGGTGGTAGTCCACACATAAACACGAGAAATACTTTCATTTCCCAATTGATAGAAAAGGGGTGGAAAAAGTTTATTAGATCATAAAAATAACCTAAAATTATATTTATGATAATTAATATTGGTATTATGGATACTATATTTTATAATAAGGTTTAAGAATAAATAAAATTGAAAGATCTAGGTTAGGACTTATAACGTTTTTAAAGAGGCCTGCTTTATCTTACACTTTAATCCTTGAAATATATGTTTTGGTAAAAGAAAAGGAGATTTGGGATAATGTTTTTAAATATAGGAATGTTTTAAGATTTTTATTTTCTATCCTAGAAGGCTAAAAATCCATTAGTAAGGGAGTTTATTAGGTGACCTTTAAGAATTAAGGGAGATGACACACATAAAATTACATAAAAGATTCAAATAATAGAGTCATTTTCTTATAAAAGTTATACAAAATGAAAAAGGGTTATAATATAAGATAATATGGGTCTACATATATTAATACAATAATAATAAGGAAATTTTATGTGGCATTAATATTCTTATTTCTTAGTTTAACCAATAGTTAACACGTTCAAACTGTAATCTTTGTAACAAATATTTACTATTTTTACTATTCAATATGAAAAAATATTAAAGTGAAATAATAATTATTTTTTAAATAATGTTTCAAAATATGGAATAAATTTTATAAAATTAAATTTATATAATTGTAAAAAATTAATTTTAGAATAAATGTGAAAAACGCATTGAAAACTTTTTTAGGAAAATGCATTATTAAGGATAAAACTGAATTTTTCATTCATTAATTTCCTAGTAAAAAATATAGAAAGGATTTTAAAATTTTTTATTGAAAATATAATCTATAAAATTCAATGAACCCATATTCAATAATTATTTATTTAATTTATTTTGATATAAACACATTCCTCACTTGAAAAAAGTTTAGTGAAAAAGAACTCTATTTACCATTAAATAATTTTTTATCAATTGACAACATTTAGATAACGGATTTATGGATGGTTATTAATTTATTTATATAAATTATGAATATAATTTGTTGAATTAATTTTTCAATAGTTATAAATATACTTTTTTAGATAAAAATACAAAATATATAGAAAAATAATTTCTTAGAAAAGTAGGTCTTTTAATTATTAAATGATTTTTTAATTGGTTGCTTATGATTTTTTAACATTATATATATATATATATATAATATTCACACCTATTCATAATCCACAATCCAATATATTGTTTATAAGGTTATACTATATTATAGGTTTATTTTGACTTTGGGTTGCATGTTAATAACACTATCGAATACCTCATATTTATTTCATGGAAAAAACATATATTATCTTAGTCTGTTAAATTCTAAACTAATTAAAATTAATTTAAACTATGAAATTCTATAAATATGATAAAAAAATGGGTTTATGTCTACTTCATCAAATCATTGGGTTCCCATGTAGTTTCTTTGATGTTCTGATTCCTATAGAAAACATTGACTAGGTGAGTAGTCTTGTTCTCTACCACTTTATCTATATAATCCATGAATCCTTATTGTTTTTCATCATATAAGAGATCATGATAAAATTGTACAACCTTATAGATTATTATGTATGAATGATAAGGTATTTACTTCCTCAAAATTGATAAATAGAGCACATCATGAATTTGAGAGGTGTTTGGTGGAAGCGCCAGGTGATATGTTATAGTCCATAATCAGTAAATAATATAAAGGGAACCAATATACCTATGTCTTAGTTTTCCTTCATTCTAAATTTCATAACCCTCTTACATGGATATATTTATAGTAATACATTCCCACTAACATAAAATTATAGATCTTTCTAGTGATTCTTAGTATATCTATTATGTTGACTCTAAGATACCTTGATGTGATACTAAATATATTTATCCTTTAATATCATTTTCTCAACATGATTATATCCTAGTAGATTTACTTCTATAATTACATTTCAAAACATTAGATCTATTCACTTACTTACATAAAAGTAATTATATGGATATATTACAATTCTCAAGGGAAAGATTCTTTTGTAAGGGAATCTAACAAGAGTAAGGTGTTGATCCCAACAAACATTGGAATCTTGAGAACCAGATCATAGCATATCCTCTATGATTTGAATGATCCTCTCAAACTATCCATCTATACGAGGATAATAAATGGTATTGATACATAAATCTTGTAAAACCCAAAAAATTTAAAGGGTTAAAAGACTACACGTTATTACCCATTTCAAAAAGGTTAACATATATTTTCAGGAGCCTATGTGATTAGAACTCCACAGTTAAGTGAGACTTGGCCCAGAGGAGTTTCAGGATGGGTGACCTTCTGATAAGTTTCTTATGGGTGTGTGAGTGATGAGAAAGCACAATGAATGAATACTTGTTAGCCAGTGGGGGAAATCATTAGTCTAACAAAACATTCAGGAATGTGGGGTCCCTAGGTGTTGGAGTGACTCATTAAAACACTTTTTACAAAATTTATTTTGATAAGAAGTTTGGTGGTTCCTGGATGGCTAGGACCTAAAGTACATATAAAAAACATAGGGTGCATTTGGTTGTAGTGGAACCCATTTGATATAGTGGTTTCAGAGTGGTACCTATAAAATAGTGTAGTGGCATACCTGGGATGAAATATACGGTCCAAAATGGGTATGTTGTTCTCTAAAGGGTAGGGGTGGAGAATGTAACACCCTAGAATACTAATGCGTTAAAGACTAAATTTTACTACCCAACTTAACAATATAAAATATTATTTTCTATAGTCTAATTACTTAGAACTCCACAGTTAAGTGATCCTTGTACTAGAGTAGTGTGAGGATGGGTGGCCTCCTTAAAATTTATTATGGTGTATGTGAGTGAGGAAAAACACACTGAAATAAAACGTGTTGTCATGTTGGGATAATCATTAGTCTAATGATCCGTTTAGTCATGCGGGGGGCCTGGGTTTGAGACCAGGTGCCTATGATAAAACTGGAGGTTTCTGTATGTCTAGAATATGATGAAAATATTAAAAATGTAGGGTGCCTATTTTTTCATTAGAGCCTAGTTATTACAATTATGTATCCAGATATTTCTAAATACTTCCCCAAATATTTGAGGTAAATGTTATATCTTTATAAAATATAATAGAATATGGTACTCCATAAAACATTGTCACTTCCTTAATGTATATTCTGTTAAGTTGATCATGTGGGAATTTTTTTTATCATAATGAAATGCCTTAAGTTTATAAGGTGTTTGAATATAACCCGAATTGAATTATGGACTTTAGATTTATTAGGGATAATAAAGATGAAATCCAGGATGTTGTTCTCCAATCCCTATTATGTTATGGGTAATGGTTGTAACATCATATTAGAATCATATCTCTCAAACATAACTTGCTAACATACTATGAATTTATATACATACTATGAAATATGTATCTTAATGTTTTTACACAAGAAATAATCATTTATATCTTTATAAATATTCATACTTTAATTATGAATATACAATGATGGTCTATAGGATTCTTCTAGTAGCTTATTATTCAAGTTTGGTATTAATGGGACACATAATCAGTTCCGAAACCTGATTAATATATCTTAATAAAGGTTGTACAAAAGAACATTTATCTCATTTTTTTTAGAAATTTACATTTTATTACTATACCTCATCATTACTTAGATAGATATAATGTTGATTAATATATTGAGAAAGATATTATCTATTATATTTGATCAATATTTCAAAGTCCATCGTTTTCAAATCCATATATATTGGATCTTTTTTTATCCTCATCATAGATGAACTTGCACAATCCTTTTCACATGAAGAATTAGCCATTTTTTTCACTTTCCCTTGGGGGAAATCTATTGAGTAGTCATAATATTTAATCATATCCAAACATCTACTCTGGCACATATTCAACTCATTATGAGGGAATATATACTTTAAAATATTATGACTAGAATATATGTCACACCATTTTCCATAAATATAAGTCATCAATATCATTAATGAAAATATTTCCACTATTAACTCAAGTTTATGGGTTAGGTAATTATTCTCATGAACATTTAATTAAAGAGAAGCATATTCTATCAAAATATAATTTTCTATAAGAACACATCCTATCACATTCCTTGAAGAATAACTATAAATAAAAATACACTTCTCATCTTTAGAGTAGTGTGAGAACAAGTGCACTGACTAACCTTATATTTAGTTCATCAAAGGTTTATTCACATTTATATTTATAAAAGAACATGAATACCTTCCATTTTAACTTGGTGAGTGGAATAGATAGATTTAATAAATTCTTCACAATGTCTTTAAAAAATCCATTCAATTAAATAAAACTATAGATATCAGTCACATTGGTAGGTTTAGTTTACTATTTAATAACTTCCATATTTTAGTATCCACTTATATACCACCACATGAGATTATATGACCCATGAATAAATCTTTTTTTATCAAAAATTTATACATGGTAATTTTTTCATAAACATTATCCTTTATTCAGGTCATCAATACAATCATTAAGTGAGGTTAATTCTCTTAATTGCACATGGAATGTTTAATAATATATCATATAAAGAATACCAATAAAGACCAAAGTAATCACTAAATAATTTATTCATTAAATCCATGAAAATAATAGTGAAATTCATAAGACCAAATGACATCCCTATAAATTCATTTGGACCATACCTTGTATGAAAGGATATCTTGGGTTTGTCTACACTTTTAACACTCAATTGATAGTATCATGATTGAATATAAATCCTAAAAAATATTTATATCCTCATAATTGATAAAAAAATCATGAATATAGGGAAGATGATACTTATTCTTGTTCATGATCTTGTTAATTTCATGATAATCAGTAAAGAGACACATTGATCTATATTTTTTCTTATAAAAAGAGTAGGTGCACCATATAGAGAATACATGGATAAATTTCTCCTTTATCAAGATTCTCTTGGAGTTTTTATTCAATTCAAGTAATGAAATAAGGTCCATTCTATATATAGTCCTTGAAAAAGGTGTATCACCCCATATAAGTTCTATTAAAAAAAATTCACAATTTAGTGTTAGAGTATAAAAATCTTCTCGAAATACATCATCAAACTTCTATATAATAGAAATATATTTGATATTGTGTTTTCCCCAACCATATGATATAAGTACCCCTTATAAATAGGAATAATGTTCAATAAAGTGAAAGTCATTTCTAGTTGAAGATCATATTTTTCCTTAAAATGATAGATTCTCATAGGTTGGTTTAATATATCAAATGTGAAATCCCTTATTAAAAACTTATTATGGGATATATATAATGAAATACAATACATGAAAAAATTACATCAAATTAAACTATAGGTACAATAATATGAATTCAATGAATTTTATTCCCATATTATTCTATTGGAGTAGAATAGTAAACATGAGATTAAATCATCAAACCATTAGGAGTTTTCAATGCTAACTCAACATCTAATCATTGAGGTGGTATTGTGATAACAATAAAAAATTATTTAGATATAAAATAGTCAGTATATCCATAATAAAATATGAAATTAGTGGTTCTATATTTTATGGTAAGTATACCTTTCACTACTTCATTATCGTACCCCACAACAGCTATAGTGATTACATTAGATTCCCCTTTACCTCTAGGATTAAGAGGTCGATAACATAGATCATGGTCATTAACCCTCATATTATAGCACTGGTTAATTTTATTTACATACTTCTTACATTTTAATCACTAGAGAATTGTCGAAGAATTTTTTGGGTCTTTCTCTCCACTCACATCATTAATTAACTTCTTCCCATCACATCAATATTTGATTTCATGATGACCTTACTTTCCACTCTTAAACCATTTAATAGTTTATTTAAGACAATTTCTTATATGTTTCTTTCCACACATATTTCATAATGTAAGAATCATATTTTTCCATCCATGGGTTGTATTATAACAATTTCATTTAAATTCTATCTTTAATTTCATATATAAAACATGATATTAATGGGTGAACCCAATATCTATTTCTTACTTTATAGAACATTGAATGATTTATTCATTGCTACCGAATACTTTTAATTCTAAAACTCTTTGGATACTTGTATTTAAGACACTAAATAATTGATCAATCATTCCTTTTGGTAGTATGATAATACAAAAAGTATAACTTGAAAGTCTTGTATAATTTTCCCCATAGGTATTAATGGAATCATCATACTTGTAATTTAGATTATAGAATCCATTCTCCATTTTTATATAAATAATATGATGAAAGTAATTGTTAAAAATATAATTATAAAAAAATACCACTTAAAATATTCAATTTCTTCCAATTTTCTTGTGTTCTTGATAAGATTCCACAATTTATCTACTACTACTTCCAAATGAAAAACAACAAAATTCATTTTTAATGATTTAAAAACTATATAATGGAAAATATTTTTCAATGGTACTAATCCATTTCTAAAAAATTATTAGAATAGTGGCCCCACTAATAGAATGTTGATTTTGCCTCATAAATAAATCAATATAACATTTCCCTACCTTTTCTCATTTTACGCTCATCGTGATTCATGGATTGAAAATGTTGCATAAGCATAACAATGAGATTTTTCATTCCATCACCCACATATTTTTTTTGAAGAGGAAAAAATTTGATTTTTCATCACATTTTGTGTTGAAACTATTCATTCTAGTTTCAATTTTTGACTAAAAAAATCATTGTTTATGTAAGAATAAAAATAGAAAGGAATCCATAGAATCATTAAATTCATTCATAAAATGTCTAAATAACAACACATACTTTTCAATATAAGAAACCGTAGGTTTAAACTAGGTCATACATTGTCCAAATATATTCAAATCATTCATAATGATTCATAAATAAAATGTGAATAAAAAAGCGTATCTCTTGGGAGCATCATCTAGGTTTTCAGTACTAGGCCCACTCATCAAGTATTAGTGAAGAATGACTTCATACCCAATCCACACCTTTTAGAGTTCTTACCACTATGTAAATATATGCCACATACACTTTCGTATTCCATTATCTATAAATGGATTCATTTTAAGGGGAAACCACTAATATTTAATTACTATGATTTAGGATGTTATCATATACTTCGTCTTATCCAAATAGTTCTCGCTAATTGTTTCTCAAATTGGTTTCCAAAAATAACTAAACCATGATCTAATACAAATTATGGAAACTAAAAATAGAATAAATAAATATTACATCTTATTATATGAATATTTATTATATATCATTATGATCCATGCCATAACATTAATGGTTTATATTATTTATAATATTATATATATAAACAACTAGTTTATAAAATATCTGTATAATCACCCACTAAGTTATTCAAAACTGACACACTTCTTAGAAATATTATACTTAAAACCATTATTCACATCCTAGGAAAAATGAAACATAATAAAGGGTGAAATCATATGCTCAGTAATGGTAAAAAAGGAGATAAAAATTAGTAATAATTGTTTAATAATAACATGAGTATAATAGTATGAGAATATGAGCATAAAAAATTAATGATACACAGAATTTCATAGACTATGATCACGAGTCATGGAATAAATCTTATCAGCTCATATCACATGAATAATAAAGTATTAAATGAATATAATCCGTAAGATAATTACCTTGCATTAAGATCATATCATAAAATATGGGCATATGGTTTACCATAATCATTATCATAGAAATCTTATGCAAAGGCTATCCACTAAGATATTTATCACATAATAGGCTTAGGTTAATAACCCTTGTAACTATTTTTGGAATTGGATAACCACCCATATACCCTTGTTGGGATTGGTATAACCTTCAACATACCCTTTGATCTCATAAAATATTAATCTTTACCCAATGCATTGGATGCCTATAACAGACCCACATGTGTCATAATCTATTAATATGTAGGTGATAAGATCATGAAAAAATTTATAAATTCATTAAAACTTAATCCATGTAGCATAAAATGGGTTTCATATATATGTCATCATTATAATAATAAACCATCCAAATAATGAATAATTGTGATATCATTAGGTCATATCCATAATGAAGCATAAGTAACATCAATGGATGTTATTAGAGATGAAAATAACTTTATATGATCACTAAAATATTTATTGAGAAAAATAACATTTTCATTTTGAAATCAATTATTTAAAATCTTGAAATTTCAAAAATATTTAAAAAAACTATTTTCTTTAGAAAGAACCATTTAAAATAGTATTGGAATTTTCAAATAAAAGAGTGTTCATGATGGAAGGAAACATCATTCGTACAATATAAGTAAAAACAATGATTCTATCCACACATTTGGTAAAGTGTACCTTATGCAAATAATAACATGAATAATAATATTAATCCTACTTATAAAAATAAAAAAATGGGTAAAAATGACTTTTAAAAATCATTTTACAATAGTAGAAAAATTATTGAAAACATTTTAAAAAAAATATGAATATGAATGAAATAGTGTTTCTCATTCTAAAAACCACAAGAATATTACTTTTAAAAAAAATTATACATTGTAAAACATGGTAAAAATTTAATTTTAAAAATAATTTTAGAATAGTAGAAACATTCTTAAAAAAAAATTAAAAAATATGAACATGGAAGAAAAATATTACTGAAAGAATAAAAAACAAAGTCAGATTTCTTTTAAAACATTATTTCAGACTTTTGAGTACCCAGAGAGAGTAAAATGATAGAAAAAAATAAAATTTTATGAAATAAATAGTGTAAAATATAATTAATAATTTTTTTATTATATAGATATTATTATTTTATTATTGGAAATTTAAGCTTAAACCATCCAAGTAAAAGTGAGACTGTAACATAAAACCCTTACCTCAAGTTTGAAAAGATTCATTAGATATCTAACCTCATATTTAATAAATTAAAATATATTATAAATCTAAAAAACCATATTCAAACTTATAATACCATAAATGGTTTAATTATAAAATCTTATCACCCATTCAATAAGAATTCATTATTAAAATCCCTAATATGGGAGCTAATCCATTCATTTTTCATATATGATTGGATTTGAATACTATTGTTCCTGAATATTGATTATGGTTCCATAATTTATAAAATTTTAATAAGTATAAAAATATAATATATATTTATTATATACATATTTAGGACCATCCATAAAATCTATATATATAATAATGAACGATAATGTTCATGGAGATGGTAGTTCGTACGTATGCATGAACACTATTTTAATTTCTATAAAAAAGAATGAAATAAATATAAATAATTTTTTATTATTCTTCAATTACAACTATATCATAAATATCATATATATTTATTTACGCCAACATTATTTTCCTAAGTTCAATGAGGTGATTGGAAATGAATCATATCACTATGTGGAGGGGGTAGTCCACACATACACATGAGTAGTACTTTAATTTCCCATTTTTTTAAAATATTTTGAATATAGTGGTGCCATAACCATAAAAAAATCTTAGTATATTAATGATAATTTTTTAATCATGTTATTATGAATACACATGTTTTAAATAAGGAAGATGAAGAAATAAAATTGAAAGAGATTGGTTAAGATTAACACTTATTCTTTGATAGAACTCATTTTTCTTACATATTAATCCATGAAATATGAGTCTTAGGAGATAAATAGGGGATCTAGGATGAATATAAGGATTATAGTATGTTTTTTGTAAGTATTATCTAACCATTAAGGATCCAAATTATAATGATTCATCCTTAAAAATTACATAATCTAGTTAATTCCACTAGAATTCAATTTCATACATTCCCAAATATATTTTAGGTCTAGATTTGTATAGAATTTGGTCACAACCTCATAAATATAAACTCATATATTAAAAAGTATACACTTATACTCAATATCCATTTTTTCACAATATAATTTTTTTAAAATAAAACATGTTTTTTTGTAACAAAACATCACGAATTCAAACATGAAGTATTCTTTTCCTTTACCCATCCATAAACCCTATTAAATTTTTTTAAAACTTTAGATGAGAACAAAAGTCTCGGTATGAGACATAAAAAGGAATAAAGGAATCATTAGTCCATGAATGGAAATATTTTCACAAATTTATAACTTTTACACATAAAACCTAAGCTATTTAGCTTACCTTATGAAATAATATGATTCTGGTAAAAAAATATAATGAATTCACAAATAATAAAAGTTAACTTGTGGCATCATTTTTATATCACTCTTATATATAATTTTTTTATCCCAACTACTCATGGAGTAACCGTCATGGTTATAACTCGAATAAACATTGTATTATATTCCCATAATATCTTCAAAGAAACCTATCTAGTTAACTCTATACCTTTACCTAATATATTGTAGATAAATAATGATATCACCCTACCTTGTATTATCATGGAAGAACCCATTATCATAACAATTACCAAGAACCATTACATAATCAAAACACATAAATCTTGTATAAAAGAAACATACTCAAGGATAATAATTTTTCTATTTTGATATCACTTTGTATTTTTAATAAGTCACACACTTATAAATGAAAAAATTGTATTTGAAAATAATCTTGTAAAATTTTAAAAGAAACATAAAATAAATAAGGCATTATGAATGTGGGAAAATATTCTTATGTCGTATAAGTAAAATAAATTTCTTTAATAAAAAGTGTTGTAACTTTAAAATATTTTTTTAAAAGAAAGTCCCTTACCTTATGCATGAAAGTGTTTTGAACTTGTACTTAATTTACTAGATAATAAAATTAGATTAATTAATTACCAAATTAATAACCTTTTACACATATATATTATTTATTACCATTTTATTATGTCTATTTATGGACATTTAAGAATCATCTTTCCAGCAACATTTTTCATTTCTTTATGGTCGATTCCTTTGAGTATAATTATGGGATTTCTTTTCAAATGGAAGAGAAAAATACATAAGTGAAAAGAAATGGTATTAATATTCTCCCATAATTTTAAATTATCACATATATCATTTTTTATTATGATATTATGCCGATTCATTTGATAAAATATTAATGGTAAATATTTTGTTTGTTTTTGGTGTTTTTCCCGACCATCACAAACTAGTTTTGTTTAATTTAATATTATGTTTATAAATTAGTTATATAATAATATATAAGTTATAATATACATATTAAAATATTTTTAACTAAAAAAATTGTTTTATTACTTTCCATGAATACTGTAATAGAAAATGAAAAATCATCTCCCATGAAGGCGGTGAATTGACATGTCACATACATTGTTTTCAAATTTAGAATAAGAGGAGATGAGATGAGGTTTAACCGTGGATATTAAATTAACACAATACAATTAAATTATATATACTATAATGTGTATATAATTACATTTTGGATAGGTTAGGTGATGATAAGGAAGAATTAAAGAAAGAAATAATGAATTTTAAAGAGAAAGAAGGATGGTTTTACCTCTTGAATATTGTCTCCTTGAGAACTTCATTAAGGCACTTGATTTTGGTCATTTGGTGATACCATCAGGTATTGGATGTCAGAAAGAAGTCTAGGAATGGAATCAAGAATAATTTATTCAAGATTTAAGTCTTTGGAGGAGTGAGGTGAAGGGGTGGTATTTATAGGGAGAGGTGAGGGGTGTTTTTGATTATTTTATTCATTTTTTTAATTTTATCTCAATACTATAAATCATTTTTATTCCTATGACTAAGTATAGTAAATAGTGAATGTGAGTTCAAAACAATGGATTATTACATCATTAATGACTTTGAAATTCATAAATTTAACTACTAATGTTAAATACTGTAATTTTTTGTGTTTCACTATCCATAAATATTCAACTATGTTAGAAAAATCCATAAAATTCACCCTAATTATTTTTCGAAATTTGGAATTTAAAAGTAAACTAAATTTTCTAAAAATAAGTTTCTAAATATGAGACATTTATTTTTTAATTAAAATAACTATTTATTAGAAAAATACTAATTTTAATATTATAACTAATTTTATAACAGATTGAAAAATTAAATACGGTCTCATACAACTATCTTATAATTAAAATTAAAAATTATTATTTTAAGAATCTATTCAATGGAAATAATTTTTCTTTCAAATCATTATATTAATTATAAAATTTTAAATAAACATTTATATTTTACAAAATACCAAAACTTAATTTATCATTTTTAAAGCATTTATTTAATTATACCATGAAATAAATGTATCATATTTCAATTTATAAGATATTTAAATCTTTTTAATTATTTTATAGGTTATTTTAAAATTCTATTATTATTGACTAATTAATTTCTATAAATACCACTTATTTCATTATACATTTATAATTAATTTAACTATTTATTTTTAGAATGAAAACACATTATTCTATAAGAACATAAGTTGTTAAATTCCACCCTTATTGAAATTGAGTCATCATAATTTTAATCACTTATTAAAAAACATAGGATACCTTTCCCTAAACTGTTTTTAGATTCCCATGTTACTGCTTCAACCATGTGGTTTCTCCACAAAACCTTAACTTGGTGAATTACATTATTCAATAGTACATTCTCTCTACGATCAAGAATATGAATATGATTTTCCCTATATGAATGGTTACCTTCAAAATAAACAATATCAAGGCTCATAACATGATATGAATCCTAGAAAAACATTCTTAGAATCAAAACATGAAAAACATTTCGTACCTGGGACAAATTTGATGGAAACTCTACTTAGTAGGAAACTACTCCAAATTTATATAGGTTTTCATTGGATACAATAGACATTAGACCCAGATTTCCCTTCTTACCAAAACACATCACAATTTTAAATGGAGAAATTTTGTTAAATACATTATTACCTACCTCAAAATGAAGACCCTTCCTCTAGTTATCTACACGACTTTTCATCCTTCTATAAGCTGTCATCAAGTGTTGCTGAGTAATATGAACATTATCTACCATTTCCTCTTCCCATTCTAGTCCCATAAACATTCATTCCCATACTTCATCCCAGAATGATGAATATCGACACCTACTTCTAAAAAATTCTTCAAAAGGTGCCATCTGTATACTAGAACAGAAACTATTATTATAAGAAAACTCAACCAAAGAAAGTTATTGATCCCAACATCCTTGGTAATACATTGAACATAATAAAATCATATACACAAATTTATGATTTTATTGATATGAATATCTATAAGATTGAGGATTTAAAAAAAGTAATGAAATTTAATTTAGTTCCAAATTAATTTTTAATTCCTTTCCAAAAGTTATAAGTGAACCTGGGGTCACGATCAGATATAATTGAGAAAGGAACGCAATGTAACCTGACTCTCTCATTGAGGCATTGTCGAGAAAGATAATATAATTGAATATTATATCTAATAGGAAGAAATTTTTTTTAGTTATTTATTCAATAAAAAAATACAAATCATATTGTTACCTCAAGATGTTTCTAGTAATCCCACTGTGAAATCAAGGGATATATTTTCCCATTTCCACTCTAGAACTAGAAAAGGCTGAAACACCCCTTTAATAATTTTCATTTTACTTTTACCTTTTGAAAAGTCAAATATCTCATAGAAAATTTAACAATATCTCTTTTCATTCCATCCCAACAGTAATAATCAGGAAGGTTTTTATACATCTTAGTGCTTCCTAGATTAACTGAAATGGAGAAATATGATCTTCACTTAATAAATCTTTATTCAACTGTGAATAACAAGGAACACATAATATCTCCCAAAATATCAAAAAACCATATTTATTAATGTTAAATTCTAAAAACATACCCTTTTAAAAAAGTATACCATTTTATGTAACATAAAGTCTTCATTTTTATATTTATTAATTCAATTTGATAGAGATAATGACACTAACACCTGAAATAGAAAAAAGGAATTTCTTGCACCAATAACATCCAAGATAAAATCCATCATAACATTAACAAAGGTTTTATGTGCTAAACATAACATTGTTAATTTAGCATGATGTTTCTGACTTAAGGAATACACCACTTTTTTTACTTTTTTATGATGGCAATTGATCTTTCAATCATAATGCTTTATCAGTTCTAGCATTATTCTCTCTCTCATGTTCAATTACTTATGAGTTAATTTATACTTTAATATTTTATGATAAATATATATTTCACACTTTTCTACATATAGATGACGTATCAAAAATTTTAAATCAAAAAACACAAATTCTAATTCCAAATCAAGTGTGGGATAATTTAACTCAAGAGGTTTCAGTTGCCATGAATCACAAGTATTTACACAATCATTCTTCATCAAAATGAAACCAAGTCCCTTTAAAGAATCTTCCCTATTGATAATAAAACTCAACATTTTTAGAAAGAAGTGACAAAGCCAGAGCATTAAGCAATCTCCATATTAGTTCCTAAAAAATATCACTTTCTTCTATACAAATAAATTTATCCTTTTTTCATGTTATATTAGGTAACAATCTATATAACCATTAAATGTTCTAAAAAACCATCAGTAATAGCCTCCTAATCCAAAAAAACTATGAACCTCGGTATAATTTGTAGGTATTTTCCATTCATTATCCACTTTTTTTTGGAGATATCAACTTTTATGCCATCCTATTTACAATGTTTTAAAGAAAAGAAATATTTTGTAACAAAAAATCACATTTGATAAATTTCTTTTATAACTTCTATTCTTTTAGGGTTTTCAAAACTATCCTGAGTTGTTTTTAGGATCCTCATCACTTTTTTCAATAAAACAAAATATCATCAGTAAAAAAACATATAAAAATATTCACATAAGATTTTATTTATAATATCCATAATTATAATAGGTAAAATTTTCAAACCAAATGGTATAAAAACATACTCACAATGCCCATATCTAGTACATAATTTTGTTTTCAGAATTTCATTCTCCTTCACCATTACCAGATGGTACCCACATCTCAAGTTAATCTTTGAAAAATACTGATCTCCCAATAGATGATCAAAAAAGTCATAGATATGAAAAAAATTCTAATTATATTTAATAGTTATGTTAATAAATGCTCTATAATCAATACAAAGCCTCATGGTACCATATTTCTTTTAAATAAAAATATAGGAGAACCCCAAGGTGAAGTATATAGATAAGTAAAACCATTATCTAAAAACTCAAGAAACTACTTTTTAATTTCTATAAAATTTACATAATACATTATTTTAGGTTTTTTTGAAATAAGTTTATCATCATAGACTAAATAAATAATAAACTCAACCTCCTGATCAGGTAGAATACCATGAAACTCATGAGAATAAACATCAAGATACTAATTTACCACTCAAAAATCATTAATCTTAATAGTTCCATTATTTAAAAAATTTGTACAAGATAACATTCATTTTCATCTTTTATCAATTTCTCAGATTCCTAATATGTTATCAATGTTATGGGTTCATTATTATATACAAACTGAGACACTTTCTGAAAAATAAAATATATAGCTCAAAAATCATTATTATCATGGTAAATAGAAAGCTAATCCATACCTAGGATAACATTAAATTTTAACAAGGTAAAGTCAAAAATATTTGTAGGTAAATTCTTTCCCCATAAATCTATAGGAAGATTCTTTTTTTGGCCTTAATATTTCCCCTGGGTGTTTTTACCATAAGTTCTGAATTCATTTATTGAGTGTAAATTTCTATTTTATATGAAAATTTATCAGAAATTAAAGAATTTATAGACCCATAATTAAACAGGACATTACCAAAATTAAAGTAAACAAAAAATTAACTGATACCACTCAAATGGATTGACCAACATCTAATTATGTAGTTTCAAAGGATTTGACCACACATTTCTGCTTATAGTCTAGCTACTTCACATCATTCATATTCTTATAAGGAAACTCATTTGCATAATGATCCATCTCATTATATTTAAAATATTTTGCTATCAGTATATCATAATTTCTCATACCGCTACCATGATATTTTTCATTTAAATTATGAGGCATATCCCCAAACATACCAGATCGAAAACCCTTACTAGACATCAAAAGGAATTCCCCAATGTGGTTTTTTTCAATAGTTCTTGAAAACTGAATTCTTAATTTTCTGACCATCAAACTTCATTGATGAATTACTTCCTTTTTCCCACCACCCACTCCACTTTTTATTCTGGATTTCAAAGAACACATGAAAACTAAAAAACTCTATTTCCACATACACTGAAAGTCAAAAAAGTTTTTCATAAAGATTTAATTCAAGATAATCCAATTCCATTTAATATCTTGGCTTAAATCCTGAGTAAGAAGATTTATTTTGATATCAAGATCCGGGAAAAAATATAGAGCGTAACTTTACAATATAGTGAATGTTTCTTCGTAAGAACCCAATGAATCATCCTATTATCTAAATTAAAATAATTTATTTCCATTATAAGTTGAATCACCTTAGGAAAATATTTCTCAAGGAATATATTTTTGATTTCAACCTATTCTAAAGCATGAATATACTCACCATTCAAGATATTCTTGACCATAAACCGCCACTTGATGGCTTCACCTTCTAAATGGTAAATAGAAACACTAACCTTTTGACTATATAAACACCCCATGTCATTGATAATATTTTATTGGGATTTATTCTACCCTTCAGCTACCATAAGGTCAGGAGATCCACTAAATAAAAGAGGGTGTTTCCTTAAAAAATGTTCCACCACTGACATATTCCTCTAAGGGTGATCTACCTGATCTAATACATGGATGAAAATACCGTTAATATCATGTTTCAACTAAGACATTACTATAAAAAATTTCTCAGTTCCAATTCCCACCATTCCATGTTGCAGATTCGGAAGGATATTGTTCTGTCAGTGAATTCCTACTTCAGCTTAACTATTTCTTATTTAGAAAACCATTATGAACAAAAATATCTTCGAATAAGAGACATAATATTATTTAATTAAATATAATTTAAAATAAAACATAATGTAAAAAATTATAGGTATTCAATTAACATTATCCTAACCATAAAAGTTATCTAAAATATACTCTAATACCAACTTTAAGGACCCAATATTAAACATTACCTAATCTAGTTAATTCAACTAGAATTAACTTTTATAAATTCCCAAAGACCATTTTAGTTTATAGTGTTATAAAATTATGTCATAACCTCATATATAGAAATTCATATATTACAATGTTGACACTTTTACTCAATATCAATTTTTTAACAATATAAATATTTTATAATAAAAAATGATTTATTTCTATAAAAAAACTTCATGAATTTAAAATAGAATCAATAATTTACATTAAACATTCATAAAACATGTGAAAAAATAGTTTAAAACTTTGGATTTACACAAAAAACGTTTCTGGGGGCATAAATATTAATAAAGAAACTTTAAGTCCACAAATGAAACCATTTTCACAATGTTATAACTTTTACACATAAAACATATGATTTTTAGCTTACCTCATGAAATTATAAGTTTATTATAAAAAAATAGAAAGAATATATTAATAATAAAATTAAAATTGTGGAATAATATTCATATCACTCTTACATAAAAATAATCTCTCCTAACTACACATGGAGTAACCATCATGGTTACACTTGGAATAACCACCATAGTATATTCTGATAATCTCTTAGGATAAATCTAACCAGTCAACTCTGTCCATTTACCCAATGCATTGGAGAGATATAATAGACTCACACAACCTTGGTTTATAATAGAACCATAAACCTTCATAACAATTATAAAGAACTATAACATTATCATAACACACAAATCATTCGTAAAATAAACATACTTGAGGAAAATAATTATTCCAATTTGAAATAATTTTTTTGAAAGAATCCACCGAATTAAAAATTATGACATTTTATTTGAAAATAAACTTGTTATATTTAAAAGAAACATTAATTAGATAAGGTGTCATGAAAGAGAGAAAATCCAGATATTCCTTATAAGTAAAAAACATTTCTCTAATAAAAATATTTGTAACATGGAAAGAGTATTTTAAAAAAGAAAGTCCTATATCTTATGTCTAAAAGCGTTATGAATACGTACTTAATGTCATTGATAATAAAATTATATTAATTAATTATTTAAAATATAAACTTTTACACATATATTTTACATATTAATATTTTATTATGTTCATTTATGGCCATTTCATTGAGTTATAAATATCAAAACTGTTATTCCAGGAGTTTTAGTTTCATGGATCTATGATCGGTTCCCTTGGGTATAATTATGAGAGTTATTATAAAATAGAAGCAACTCAGTAAGTGGAAATAAGTGGTATAAATATGATTCTATAATTTTAAAAGATCCTATATATCATTTTTATTTTTGATATGAGTAGGATTAATTAGATAAAATATAAATAATAAATTTTTGGTATTTTTTTAGTAGTTTTTCAAAGCATCACAAACTAGTTTAGTTTTATTTAATATTATAACTATAAATTAGTTATAGAACATTAAAAAATTTAAAATATAAAAATTAAAATATTATTTAACCACAATAATGGTTTTATGACCATCCTTGATGGTGGTAATAGAAAATGAAAAATCATCATCCACGAAGGTGGTGAATCACTACGTCACGGATGATGTTTTCATTTTTTAAAATTAGAGGAGAATATGAGATGTTTGATGATGAATATTCAATTACAAAAATAACATTACAATATATATATGATAATAGAGTCATAAAACTATTTTATATAGGGTATTTGATGATAAGGTATACAAACGAAAGAAATAACAAATTTTAAAGAGAAGGGGGGGGGGGGTTACCTCTTGAATATCGTCTCCTTGAGAAAATTTTTAAGGCACTTGGTTTTGGTATTTTGGTGAGAAAATAACGCATTGGACATGGGGAAGAGGTTTGATGTGGAAATTGGTTTGCATTTAGACAATATTCAACGCTTTGGAGGTGTAAGGAGAAGGGATGGTGAGAGGTGGTGTTTATAGGGAGAGGAGAGGGGTGTTTTTATTATTTTACTAATTTTTTTATGATTTTATCTCAAGACTATTAATAGTGATTATTATTGTGACTATGTATAGTAAATAGGGCATGTGTTTTCTGGATAATGGTTTCTTACATCATTTATGACTCAAAAATTCATGTATTTAACTTATAATGTTAAATACCATAAATTACCATATTTCACTATTAATAAAATCCACTATTTCAATGAAATTAAAAAAAAACTCATCCTGAACTTTTTCGATGTCTAAAATTAAAAAGGGACTCCTTTTTTTGAAAATATGTTTCTAAATATGATTTTTTAATTTTTAATTAAAATCATCATTTATTCTAAAATACCGATTTTATTATTATAATTGATTTTTTCCACTTTGAAAAATTAATTACGGTCTCATAGAATTATATTATAATTAATAGAAAAAAGTAATTAATTTATATATTTAATAAAACTAAACATTATTTAAAAGCATTATATTAATTATAAAATTGTAAATTACCATTTACGTTTTACAAAAATACCAACACATTATTTATCATTTTAAAAGCATTTATTTACTTATACCATGGTACAAATATATCATATTTTTATTTATAAGATATATAAATTTCATTTATTCTTTCATAGGTGAGGTTTCTATTATATTCGTATAGATTCCTTACTTTCTATAAATACCACTTATTTCATCATACATTTGTAATGAATTTAACTATTTAATTCCATTATGGAAATAAATTATTCTATAAGTACCTAGGTTTTTAAAAAATATATGAATAAGGGATGAGAAAAGGTGCCATTTTAAATGTGAGAATGATGACACACATGGAATTAATTAAAATATTTAATTAATATAAATTCATTTATTTAGTAGAAAGTAGTTGATAAGCATTATATTTTAAGTTAATATATGATATAAATCTCTTAAACCAAAAAATAATTAGTAACTTTTATGTGGATGTATTACCCTTATCTATTAGTTTAACTCCATCATTAAAATGGTTTTATCCTTAACAACCGTAAAAATCTTTTACTATGTTTACTATTCATTATGACAGAAAATGAATGTGGCTAGACTACCAAATATTTACATGATAATTGAAAATATTAAATCCATTTTATCAAATTCAATTTATATAAGTATAAGTAATTAATTTTAATATATGTCTTTAAGAATAAATTAAAACCTATATTAAGAATAAAATCATTTTTAATCATAAAACTAAATTTAATTTCATTACTTATATAGTAAAAAATATCAAATGAATATTAAAATATTTGAATGAATATTTAATCTATATATTTAATTAAACCAAATAATAAATAATTATATATATAAATTATTTTGATATACATACATTTCTTACATAACAACTGTTTTATAAAAAAACTCTTTTACCTCTAAATGATTTTATCTTCATTCCTAACAATTAGAAAACTAATATATGAATGATTATTTATTTATTTATATAAATTATCAATATATTTTATTGAAATAATTTTTACCAAGTTTCTAATATAATATTTTATATAATAACATATAACATATAGAAAAATAAAATTTCTTTGAAAAATAGGTCTTTTAATCATTACATGATTTTATAAAAATCGAGCACACGTCAAAATTCTTTTACATTACACAAAAATTTATGAATGTAATTAATACTTTTCATACTCACCGATCCAATGTCAAAGTTATAATGATATACTATATCATGGGTTCATTTAGACTCAAGGTTATGTATAAAGAAAGTTTTTAAATTCTTCAAGTTTATTTTAAAGGAAAGACATGAAAAATATTGGGGTGTTAAATGGGGTACATGCCCCATTGAAGTTTTCAATAAGGGAACTTTTTTGAATGTTCCAAATATTTTTTACTATCATTATTTATATCTTATAAGTTATAAAACAAATTTCTAAATCAATTTATATGACATGAAAAAATATATGAAACATTTTAATATATTAGAATCAATTTTTTAAATATTTTAGATCACCATTTAGAAATTGTGTAGACATTGAAAATCAATTTAAAATAAGAAAACATCTTAAAATATATAAATTCCCTTATAATATCCATTTTGGTATATTTTCAAACTTCTAATGTTCATGGTTGAAAAAATATATTGAAATTATATATTTATTATAGAAATACCCTTTTCATTCCAAGAAAACCAAGAGAAGTATATTTTTCTCTTTATAAGATCCAAAAACACTCTATATTATTTTAAAAAATGGTTACCTATACCCAAAATGAGTATTTATTTTAGATAACCATATATTTTATACATAAAGTTATGCATGATGTATTCTTAATATAATAATGTTGATACTTTTCATCCAATATTTTCATGGTAATTTCCTTAGATTATTTTTCATACAAGAAGGTCATTGTAGCTCATAGAAATAATTAGAACACTATGATACTATATCAATAATATTAAATATTTTTCATATGGTTTAGATAAATTATATTGATGGGACAATAATGATTTTTGACTATTAGTTTTCGAGGGATTATAAGATTTTAGTTTTCTTCTAAAGAAGTTCACACATGGTGATTTTATTTAGAATAGGTAATAAGGATTGAACATCCAATAGGAATACCCCAAGTTACTTATATCATTGGATTTTAATATATATGAACATGTTCTTTTTTCTCTAGAAATAGATTATTATCAGTATCTATAATTTGATTTCATACATTGATTCAAGATGAAAAACATGAAATTTATATTGTTCCAAGGTAGCTTGAGTTTGGTGCATCATTGGTGGTATAAAATTGATTGAATATCAAAACAAGGTTTTTTGTGTAACAGTACAAACATTTAAATTTTTTAAAGTATTATTTTTTGATGTTGGATGAATTTAGATGAAGATGAGGACGATTATTTTGGTTTGGATGTTAAATTCAAACTGTAGGAATAATTCACAACGTGAATGATATTACACACCATGAATGTGATCTTGAATGATCTAGTGAAATTATAGGCTATGAATATTGATGGTGTGAATGATATATTCATGATTGAAAATACATGGAAGATTCTAAGATCTATTCCCCCTGTTTTTGGTGGATGTTTTACCGAGTCAATTCAGGATGTGTTGTACATATTAATAATGTAAATTGTGTATATTGAATCTTTTCTATAATTTTCCAGCGCTCTCCAATTACTCTTATGTTTTACATATATCTCAAAATTTGGATTTTATAAATGTTATTTTAGGAGATATTATATCCCTAAATTTATTTATTTGGATATTGTCTTGTTAAGGTTGTTTTTTGAGACTTGAGGTGAGTTTTCATTTAGTCCTCTACCCTCATTCACTTATTCCATCCAAAAGAGGCTATGTTATTGCTGAATTCAGTTTTTGTTGGAAATATCTATGATTATTTTCATGTAGGGTTTCTCTTATATGAATTAAATCTAGTGGACATCAAATTTCTCATTCATCTAACCAGATTTGAGGAGGTTGTGATGTGCCAGTTGAAGTAGGGGACTTCTAAACTTATCATTCAATAGGTTGGATAATATACTTGAATATATCTATTTTGATTCATTATATTCTTAAAATAATAATCCCTTTATGGTTATTTGATATTTTGATGATGGGATTACCTTGGTGTTGTGGTTACATATAATCTTGTCACCATAAAAAGGCTAATAACTTATATATAGTAATGAAATTGTTATAGTTGGAATATAAAAAACTATGGAGTTGTTATTATATTTGTATGTTTATATTGATGGTATTTAATTTTATTTACCCTATTTGGTGTTAATTAACATGGATATTATGTTAGGATGTTAACTGGAATGGGGTTGTAATGTTAGAATAAAAGATCAAGGGGTGTGGGTTATCTAAAATTATCAACAAGGTAAAGGGGGAAAAACAAATATGTAAGAATGTGTTTTATGATGAATAATCTTCTTTATGTTGAATTAAGTTAATTATAGAATACTAATACATGGAATAATGAAATATGTATTGTTACGAACTTTTTATGGGAAGAACTAAAAGAATGTTGATTGAAATTATGTTTTTTGAAAAGGAATATAGAAATTCCTAATGAATTCATTGTAGTGAATTTAAAATAGTGATTTTGTGGATGGATAAATTCTTAAACCTTGGTGGGAAGAATGAAAAAAAATATAATTTTGTTTCATCCATTGTAAGAAACTTGTTTGAATGATTACATGGATGTTCCAATATGTGCTAATAAACGTCATAAGGAATATAATAAGGATGGTAAATGGAAATCCTAGAATGGTGATTTGAAATGATCTGAAAAATTATTACTTGTGGGGATTTCCTTTTTTTGAAACTTGGTTGTGACATTTTAATGAAAGTTACTCTAAAATGATGTTTAGTGGTTTTGATCCTCTATTTGGTGAGAAATTATAGAAGTTTCATGTAGTTAACTCAGTGGAGGATGTGTATTTTGGATGATATTGTATGGTGGAGGTCATGCACTATAGGGGGAGTGAATAAGGTTGATTCTATATATATTCATAATACTATATAGTGAATAGAATAATGTGTTTATAATGGTTACAAGTGGGGAATGAACATAGAAAGAGGAGGGAATAAGGTTCATGTCCTCCATGCTTACGGTAACCTATCATAATATAGTTTTGAAAATGGAATTTTTAAATGTGTTTGGTGATGAGAGATTTGATATGTGGTTAGTGCTGCTAGATATGATATATAGTTGGTCGTCTGAGATATTATATACATTTGGTACCATAATTGGTTTTTACATTCGACTATATATGTGGTTATCTTTATACGTGGTTGGTTGTGGTTATGTGATTTTTTTAGAATTATTCTCTCTTCATCATCAATTTTAAAGAGGGTTCATCCTATTGGTGAGATACTCCTTAGAGGGAAAATTGATCTTTTTACAGGTGAGAGTTGTGATAGAAATATTTGGGCCCAAGGTAATAAGATACTACTAGAATAAAGTGTTCTGGTTACCCTTCCATTTATCACTATGCCTGATGGTGTCTCATTTGTGAATCCCATGATATAATGGTGGGTCTTGGTTAATGATGTTTAAAAAAAAGGGTTTTGTGAGGTTTGATATTATTGTTATGTTGTGTTATTTGTTTCTATTTGACCATTTTTTCCATATGTGATTTCTTTTCATGGTTGATTATTTCCCATGATTATTCATACATATTTATGGCACATGTAATTTGAACTTGTTAGTGGGATGATCCAACTGATTACTCCCAAATTCTCATCCCACCATAGTTTTCTTGTGTTTATAGGAGAGCCTGATGGGGATTGGAGCTGCTATTCGGGTTTCTTAGTGAGCGTTGAAGGATATTTGGATTATTTTTGTTTTTTCTACATGTATTTTATGTTTTATTTCATGGAATGTACTTGAGATTTGGGTTATGGGAATGATGATCGACTTATAGATCTTTTCTACTTATATGTAGTTATTTTTTTGGTTGTTTATATCTTATTTCATGGGAATTGAGAGGGTAATGCAACCCATAGGAAAATTTTATATGCAAAGGGATAGTCACCATACCAAGGCCAATTGGTGAACGAACTCAGGGGTCACTCATTCTTATCACTGTAGGCCAAGGAAGGGAACTACCATGGGGTTGTGATGCTCTAAACCCACACTATTGGATCCAATTCAATAAAGAAATACTTTACATATTGGATTTGATACCTACTAAATATTCATTGACCCAACCATATGATAATTACTAGACATAAATATAATATTCCATTACATAAGTTCCCCTAAGCTTTTACGTTTAGTAAATTTGAAAATTATGAAAAAGACAACTAAAAATATCCCATGTTCTTTGTACCAAATATATATATTCCACATTATAAATGAAACTATTTAATCTATAATGAGTCATCAATAGCTCCTCCTAATTCATTCACATTTTATATCATTATAGACATGTCACGTGAACTAGTATTAATCATAAACTAGAGAATGGAAACATAATAAAGGGTTGAGATCAAACACTTAGTAAGGGGAATATATAACTAAATCTATCGTATATATGAATGGTATACATAATATGTTCAAAATAAATAATCTGAATAATGATATATTCCACTAAAACTGAGAGCATGGTATTTCCATGATAATAAATTAAAACATGGATATCAATAAAATTATCTCATACTGATGGAATTCATAATTCTAGAAATAAAAAACATACTATTAAGGATTTTTGAAAATAAATTATATTGATATAGGGAGAGGTATACACCAAAACTAAATATGTTTTGTCTGAAGAGACCTATCAATGAATCGATGAGAAATATAATTATAGGACCAACCCATCAGGTGATTATATATGATACATTCTCCATAAACATTAACAAGATATTTTATACCTTTCCCTAAGGACCCTCTGGTAGAATGAATACATGATTATCCATGTAATAAAAATTATAGAATTTGATTAAATAATCAACCTGTGTTTTCATTAAATAATCATTAAAGATGTTAATACTTCCCCAACCAACAAATAATATTTCTTTCCAAGTGAACATCATCAAATATTATGTTTATAAAATGAGTTATTCAAACTGTAAAGGGAAATGAGTATATAGTTAAGTCAATAATGGAATAAAAAGATCATAATCCATTCAGAGAAAGAAGGAGGATGATTAAAAACACCATATCCTTAGTTTAATAAAGGATTCATAGAAGCACATTGAAATGAATTAATAACATCCATGAAAAAATAATTATTCGAACTATATCACAAAAGAAGGGATCAAGATTAAAATTATATGATACCGTGAGTTCAATCCCAAAAATGATATGTATATATTTATAACTGGATAAATCATGAAACATAAACCCTATGAGGGTAAATAATTATTAATATGATAAGGGAAATTGAATAAAAATATTTAAAAGAGATTTTTTTAAATATTAACGTAAAATAAAAATTTACATGTCCCTTTAAATGGTATTTTTTCAAAAGGTGACATGAAAGAATTTGGAAAACATTATTTTAAATAGAATCTATAATAATGGATCCTTGAAAATATATAAATATTATTGTGGAGAAATGAAGAAAACTAGACAATACATATGAATTTTAAAGGGAAAACCATTTTTATTATTTTGAAAATACATTTCTTCAATAATCATATTGTAAAAAGAGTGAAAAAAACATTATTTTTTTATAAAAATATATCTTTAAAAATATTGGTGGATAAATTGAAAAAAATAAAATTTTAGGGTGAGATAATCAAATAATGAAAGAAATAAGTCACAATGAAACAATATAACTCAAAGAATGGAGATTTGAGTTATTAATATCCCTTATGGGAACCATACTCCTTGATGCAATTTTTTAAAGAAAGGTGTATCATGTGGTAGTAATAAAAATTAATGGAAAAAATATAATATGACATATTATATGGAATATTCAGATTGCACCCAACTTTATTATTGAATAGAATTTTCATAACTCAATGAATGAAAATTGGGATACGAAAAGATTCACATTTGGGTAACAATTGAGTAACAACAATTTGATGAAAAAAAACTAATTTGGATTTTTATTTTCCATGAATAACAAGAATATATGATAAATATACATCAATTAGAAGTTAATATTCCATTGAAATGAAATCACGGTTCATAAGATAAACCTATTTCAAGGAGTTTGAGATAAAGAACCGTTAGAGCTTATATAACATTTTAATAAAAAACCATTGAATTATTGGGTTTATAATTTAACTTAAAATTCCATGATTAAAATATTATTTATTATATGGTATCTAAAGTAGTAATTATATATACATAAATAATTAAATTAGATGTATAATACCAAACATGTCTCAAAGACTGGATTTTGATATGAAAATCCTCACCTCGACACAGTTTCTTTCTGCACTTGCACAAAATGTCCTGAAAAAATAAATTATGTTCATTAAATGAATACTAAGGAATCTTATTAATAACTATAACCATTTATACTCATCATTAATAATAATCATATATATAATATTTAGTTTTTACATATTTTTAACACTGGGTGTAAGTATGTATTATCACTTTAAGCTAGTTCAATAAAATATTTGTTGGTATCTATTTTTTCCAAATTATATCACAATTATATTATATAAGGTATTGAAATATATGTGTCAAGAAATTTTAAAAATATACCATTTATTTTGAAGGATATTTTAGCAGTCACTGTAGTAGGTACTTCTTGGTACTATAGCATCCAGAACTATTCATCCATCTGGGCCTTTGGTCCACCATTTTGTTCATCAGGTCCTGCAAGGATTTCGGGCAACTCAAGGACTTCTAGGCAGTTTTTTCTCAAGGAATTTAGGCTTCCATAAGGCCTTCGGGTCACCCCAAGGCCTTCAGGACACATGAATAAATATGTAATAGTTATAATACAAAGGACAAGGCTTCAGATGAGGATTTGGGGATGACACATTCACTAGGGTAGAGCTAACCAGAATTAGAGGTATGAGAGGGTATGACATTGGCATAAGTACCAGGACTATGCAACATTTCATAAGAAAGCTAGCCGACTAGCCCTGCGAAGGTGGAGTGATGATATCCTGACATATGTTGGGGAGGAGAAGTTCCAAGTTTTCTTGTCTGGGTGATTCCCTATATGACCAACAGGTCATGTAATTTTTTCTAAGACTTAGGGCCTTGTAAGGGTTCCGCCTCACCCATTGAAAGGTATATTATCAAAAATAATAAAACAATGAAGGCCTTCGGGCCATTCCGATAGATTATGAAGTGTTTTGGTTGTAATATCCGTATAAAAGAAGTATAATGATCTTATTTATTATTTATTAGTGTTATATATCATAGTATTATATAATTATAATGTTAATATAATCTATATAATGTTTTTACTTAGAATGAAGAGATTATTTTCTCTTAGTATGTTTTTTTAATGATCTAACTGACAATAATAATTTTTTTGTCATTAATCAGTTATAAAATTTCTCATATAAAAAAATTAAAGATATCAAAAACATAATATCTATCCTTTAATCCTATCCTTATTTCCATCCGTGAAATAATATAATGAGAAACTGAAGTCACCATTCGATGGAGGAATTAATTCGCACGTACACATGTAGAATGATTTCATTTTCATAAAACATGAGGAAAGAGTAATATAGTTTATTGTTTCAGAATCTAAAATATTTCATAAATTGAATAATTATATATTAAATTACCTATTATTACTATAATTATATATTGTTTAAGGAAAATTAAACACGTTGTGTTGTGGAGGTGATAGTCTGCACACAACATGAATCCTAATTTCATTTTTCATAAGCAGAATGGGAAAGTTGGTTAATTGTTGTAACATAATTAAAAAATAATATTAGTATATCAGTTATATTAATTTTATAATTTAATTACGGTATAATATTATTCTAGGAATAATAAGTGCACATAAATAAATATAAGTGTGAAAATAGAAATAGAAAGTTATATCTCACCTCTTGGATTATCTCCTTTATAATAAGGGTTTTTTCTTTTAGGGGATGTCATTCTTAAAAGTCCAAAACCTATTGAAGTTGGATAATAATGTTAATTATTGGTATGGATATATGTTTTGAAGAAAAAAATTGTTACATTGTATGTGGAAGTGAGGAGAGGAGAGTGCAATTTATAAGATAAAAGGGATGACATTTTAGTAAATAGCCAAACATTTTAAATAATAAGAAGAAATTATTAAATAAAGTGGATCTAAGATTGAAATATAATAAATATTATAAGAAATAATTTTATAAATTCCCCATACACACATTTAAACATATTTATTTAACATTTTCCCATCTAATTACCTTTAGATAACTCACTTTTACACTTTTATATTTTACTATGGTAACAAGTATTTACCCTTGGTAACATATCCCTTAATACCCACAATAAAATTATCATTATTATATAATTAGTTAAAAATGATTAAAAATTTTAAATGTACTTTATTTTATTCAATTTATAAATGTGATAAAAATAAATTTCAAAATACTCAATGTTTAATGTCTTTAAAATAATTTTTTGAAAATTATTACTTATGATCTAAAGTGTAAAAAAGGGGGTTTCATTTTTTTTTAAATTATGAAGTCAAATATAAAATAAATATATGAACTTTTAAAAATTAATAATGAATTTAAAATTCATACTTACATACAAATAATGTCAGGAATGTCAACTTATTTTTTTAAAACATTATTTTTCACTATTCACATAAAAATAAATATTTATAGAAAAATCCCTAAAATTCAACTTAATAAAATATTACTAAGATGAATAAAAATATAGTGTTAAGTTTTTTAATTAAATTATATGATCTTGATATTTAAATTTTAAATAAAAACCTAGGATATAATGAAATAACTATTTTTATAGGAAAATAACTTCTTTAGAATATAAACCATTATCATTAATATTTCCTACCAATAAATAAATAAATTAGTGTTAAATAATTATTCATATAAAATATATTTAACCCAATTTATTACATGTTTCTTGATATAGAAATTTATATGACATAAAAAGGTAATATTTAGTGAAATACATTTCTAAGAATAAAATGATTATATTTTTAATTTTATCTATACAAATAGAATTTCATTCATATTAAAAGTTGAAATTATTTTAATTATACTAATTTTTCATAAATAAGTTACTCTTATTCATTACTACTAATTCAATGATAATATTTTAATATTCTAAACATATCATAATTTTATTTTTTTAGTGTTCCGTGTATAGAAATCTATCGAATTCATTGAGTTATTTAATGGAAATAATATATTAAAACATTAGGGAGTTACTTTCTATCCCTTAAATAAAATTTAGACCCAAAATTTTACTCATAATATTAGAGTAATTTCTATAGGGAAATCATAATTAACCATACCCAGCTAGATGATCATGAGTTTATCAATGATGTAGATTGAGATTTATCTATTTGAAAAAATATTATAATTTATTTATAATGATATCGAACACATTCCAAATTTCAAATATATTTTTACTTTGGTAATATGTTCTAAATACATATGGAATTACATCCAAAAAACATTGAAAATTATTTATTTGATAATAAACCCACTTTTTTTATTTATAACTCAATATCAATTAGTTGGTAAAAACATACTTGACATTGAATACTAAATTTTTTGAGTAAAAACTCAATATCGACTACATTAGTTGTAGTTTAATAGTTATTTCCTTATTCAAATGGTTGTTGGTAAATATTTCTCTTATTTCCCCTTGAATTGGGACATTGAGTCACATATCTCCCAAATCCCTAGAAAATTAAAGTAATTATTTTTTTATATATTCTCACTTTTCATTACTCTTGTGAGTTCCATGAACATTTTCTCCACACTTTAAAAAATTTATCTATCCCATTAAGGAAATTTCCCCATGTTTCTTCCCACATTTTTGACAAGTTATAAATTGAATATTATTTTCTGTCATCATTTTCACTTGAATTTATATAATATCTCATCCATATATTATTTATATTATCTATTATTTTAATTATGTTCACATTGTTGATCAAAATTTTTCATATCTTTTTAGCATATTCCAATATTTCTCAGTCCAAAATTTATCCCTTTATCTTTTTTGTTGTGATAGTTTCCATATTATCCATTAAATCTATTAATAAATTGGTTTCTTCTGTCATCAACCATTGATAAAACCAGATGTGCTATTATGAGTGCCAATGATTATAAGAGAATAACTGTAGTAAAATAATACCTCAAGACATCACACATTATAACACTATAATTTTATAACATAGTACATACTACCCGACATATATTAGAGGTTGTTAAATATATATCACTCTTTTTTTCACCTAAATAATTCTTGGTTCACCCTAGGTCACATTGAGTTTAGTTATCTAATAATTCATAACATAATACTCAAAATAGAGGTCCCAAAATTTCATGATTTTTTTAAAAAAATTCTAAACTCAAAAATAATTGAAATCTATACTCTCAAAATCCAACTTATCCCTAAACTAGGAATGCCAATATCAATAAATATGTATTGTAAATTATAAATCTCTATGTTTTAATCTATTTTATCCATGGTCACTCTCCTATTAGGCCACATAACATAAAAATATTAAAATATATCATAATGTTTCATAAAGAGAACTTGAATCAACCAGATCATATCCCCATAGAGTTTCAAACCATGTGTACAGTTATTCCACGTTGTTTTCCATAAGGTGATGACTGATTTAGTACCCAATCCCCCCTTTTCTAGGTTATTAACCCTAGGTACATCTATAGTTGAGTTTTAATCAACTTTGAGTATCTACATAGGGATTTAATTTCTAAGATAATTACACAATATATAATTTTCTATAACATTGTCATGTTATAATATATGTAGAATTATCACATAGACTTATCCCTATGATTTTCAATAATGTTCAGTTATCCTAATCCCCAAACAAAAAGTGCATTATTACCTTAAATTTAATTCATATACCATCCAAAATGGTAATTTATACATTTGAAATTATGATCTATACTAACTTAAAAACCCTTAAATGATCCTCAACAAACATCATAAGATAAAAATTTATATAAACCCTAATATTATACCAATAGTGATGACCCAAACCCACACTCTTAGATCCAGTCCAATAAACACATAATTTACATAATGTATTCGAAGCTAACTATATATTATCAGACCCAAACATCCGATAATTACATGAATTAAATATTATATTGCATTATATGAATTCCTAAGACATTTTAGGTTTAATGATTTAGAGAATTAAGACAATATAATAACTAATGAACATCATGTTCTCTGCATCAAATTTTTTTCCCATTATATATGAAACTATTTTATCAATAACGAGTCTCCAAAATCTCACTTGAAATCTTTCACACATTATATCCTTATAAACATTTCTGGTTTACTACCTTTCTTCATAACCTGGGGAACATGAACATAAGAAATGGGTGACCTTAATCTCTAAATAATGTAAAAATATAAACAATATATCCAAAACATAATTATGATATATATAATATGATAATAATAAATAATTTGAATAATTACACAATCAACTGAAACTAAGATCAGGATACATCCATGATAATAAATTATAACATGTATATCGATAACATTAGTCTCATAACAATGAAATGAATAATTCTAAAAATGAAAAAAATCATTTCAATACATTCTTCTAAGAAATTATATTTATATGGGGAGATGTATACACTAAAACCCATTTTGTCTTGTCTCATTAGACTAATTGATGCTTCAAGAGGATAAATAATGTCACTAACACCCATTAAAAGATTATAACTAACGCATTCACCATAATATTCAACAAGAAATTTCATATGATTCTCTATAGAACATTTGGATAAAAAATGGATATCCATATAATTAAAATTTTAGAATAATAATACCTAATCCACATTTATTATAACTCAATAATCATTAATACTTCCAATACTTCCCCATCCAACAACTAATCTTTCTATCAAGGTTATAATTCTCAAATATGAATTTTTTAAAATGAGATTATAACACCATATAGTGTAATTAGTATATAGTTAAGGCAATTATAAAACAATATGATCATAATCCATTCATATAAACAATGTGTATGGTTAAAAATTACCTATCTCCATTGTAATAAAATAAACGTTGAAGGATATTGACATAAATGAAAAATTACACTGTAAGTAGAATTATTAGAATGGTATCACAAAATAGGGAACAAATAATTGAATTTTTTGATATAATGAGTTAAATATACAAAATTATATATATATATATATATTATAGGATTAATCTAGAGACATCAAATAAAAATTTACTTGTGAGAGTTTAGAAACCTTTTTTTAACATTGATGTAAAATAAAAAACTACTTTTCACTATTAATGGTATCTTTTCAAAAATTAATGTGAAATATTTTTAAAAAAATTAAATTTAAAAGGAATATCCAATAATGGATCCCTAAAAATATGTAAATTTTATTTCATATAAATGAGTAGTGGAAGAAAAAACAAATGAATTTTAAAGGATAATTCCTTTTTATTATTTTAAAAATACCTTTGTATAAAACTAACATTGTAAATAAAATAAAAAAATAATTTTTTATAAAAATATAATTTTACCCATATATGTATAAAAATTATTATAATATAAAATATTAGTGTGGGAGAACTCTAGAAAAAAATATAGATGTTCATAGTGAAAAAATATAACTCAAAGAAATGATATTTTAGTTTTTAATATCTATTATGGGAAACATACTCCTTTAAGTAAGAAATATTTCAAAATGGTTTATGATGTTTAATTGATATAAATTAATTGAAAAAATATAGAATACTATATAATATAATAAATTTGAATAATATACCCAAATTTTAAGTGTAAGAGGATGATTATAACTTAATGAACGAAAATTGGGTTACCAAAAGATTTACAACTAGGGTAAAAATTGATGAAAAAAGATTTTATGAATAGGATATTATTTGTATAAGTATTTCCCTAGAATAAAATATCATATGATAATTATACTTACATAGGTCTTGAATAAATAATTTTAATGAAAACATGGTTTATAACATAAACATGTCTTAAGAAATTTGAGAAAAGGAACACTTGGAGCTTGAGTAACATTTTAATCAAAACGTTTTGAAATGGAGGGATTTTAATTGAACATAAAATACCATTATTAAATTATAATTCATGTTATAATATTTGAAATAGAAATTATATAAATCAAATAAATTAAATTTTGTGCACAATATGAAATATGTATCAAAGAGTGGAATTTGAGACAAATACCCTTACCTCAGACAAAATTCATTATTTAATTACCCAAAATGTTATAAATAATTTAATTTATCTCATTAAATAAAATATAATGAACTTTATTTATAACTATAACCATTTATATTCCTCATTTATAATCATTCTATACATATATATTAGTTGGTTATTATATATTTTCAATACTAGCTATAAGTAATCTTTATCGTTTTGAGATAGTTTCATAAAAGTGACGTTGGTATCTATTTTTTTTGAAATTAAAATACCATTATATTATACAAGGTACTATAATAGATGTTCCAATATATTGTATAAATATATTATTTCATTTCATTATTTTTTTGTAATGATTTATAAGTATTAAATCAAAGAAGTGCATGTTTTAGTCAATCATAAAGAATAAAGTGTGATTTATTAATTAATTATTTAAATGTTGATATAACCTTATTAGAGAAAAAACATTATTTAAATATTTATTTCATATTATACCATTAAATATTCTCTCATATTCACCCATTTTATAAATATATATTATTTTTCATGTTAGTGGTTAAACCAACTTAAACCTGAACATACCATGATTAACGAATGATTATGAGTTGATTTAGATTTAAGATCATTTTAATATAAATTTAATGTTAAAATTTATTGTTTATTTATTAGATATATCATATTTTTAATGATTTATAAATGTAATATAATTTATATATAGTTACTAATTAGAAATAAGAGATCATTTCCTTCTTAGTACACTCATTTTAAATGATCAAATAAATAATAATAATATTTTATAATATAAATAATAGGTTCTCCAATTTTACATATTATAACTATAAATATATAATAAAAATAATATTTATCCTTCAATTCCTTCCTTAGATACATCCATGAATGGTTGTAGTGGAAAAATGAATAAACTATTCCGTGGAGGTGGTAGTCTACACGTACTCATTGATGATGCTTTCATTTTTATAAATTGAGAGAATGAGTAATATGGTTTATTATATAAAAATAAAAAACATTTCATAAATATTGTAATTTTATATTAAATTCCATATTAGGACTATATTTTTAAGGAGATTAAGGAAAACTAAACAAGTTGCATCACAGAGGCGGTAGTATGCAGAATGCACGAATGGGGGTTTTATTTTTTCTTAAAATGAAAGGGAAAGGTGGTTAATAATATAAAATAATTATAAAAAAATTCATGTATATTAATGATACTTATTTTATCAATTTATGATGATGTAATTTAATTTGAGAAGGAATAAGATAACCTAATGGAATAGAAGTGGGAAATGAGTGGTTATAATGTTATATGTCACTTGTTTGATTATTAAATTTGTAATGGGGGTAATACTTTGTGGGATGATATTTTGAGAATAATGGAACCTATTTATGTTATCTATAAATGACATGTAGGGGTTTAAGTATAATTTTCTTTGGAATAAATGGGCTTTGGTGGGAGGATATGTAAGGATAAGAGGGACCCTTTTATAAGTGAAAAAGGAGGTCATTTTTGTAAAAACCCATGATTTACAATAAAGGGAACACACTCTCAAGGAATGATTCTCAAAAATTGAGAAATAATGGATTGGAGAAGATATAAGGTTGATAAATTCCTCATAAATCCATTCCCACACATGCGTTAAACATGTTATCAACTTATTACCATTATATTGTATACTTTTACCGATTCAACTCTTACCATGGTAACTAGTTTTTACCTAAGGTAACTAATACATTATACACAAATATAAAATGGAAATTATTAAATAATTTAGACCTATATATTAATAATTTTAAATCCAATTTATTTTAAAAAATATATTAAAGTGATAAAAATAAATTATAAAATACTAAATTAATAATATATTACAAAAAAAATTATTTTTTTGAAAAATATAATTTAAGTTACAAAATGTAAAATATGAGTTCGTAATTTTTTTTGAAATTATAAATTCACTTATAAAATATTAATTTTTTCTTAGAAAAGTGTTTCATGAATTTTAAATTCATATTTATATATTAATAATTTTGTAGAATTGATTTTATTTATAAAAATGATATTTGGTAGTATTCAACAATTAATCAATATTTTTAGAAAAACCACAAAAATTAATCATAAGAAAATATTACTATAATGAATGAAAAAATAATTTTAAAATTTTCAAACTCAAATTTTATAATTTATAAATTTAATCTTTAAATTGAAATATGTTAAATAATGAACAAGTGTTTTTATAGGTAAATAATTTTCTTCAAATATTTACCATTCTCATAGAGAATTTATGTAATTTAATAATTAAATTAGAATTATATTTTTATTCATATCAAATATATTTTATCATTATTAATCAATAGTTTCATGACATAGAAATTCATATAACATATAAATGAGATATTTGGAAAAAAATATTTCTAAGAATAAAATGATCATTTTAGTGATTTTTGATATACTAATTGAATTCCATTCATATTAAAAGTTCAAATTATATTATTTCTATAAATGATTTATAAATATGTTTATCTTATTTACTACCACTAATTCAAATACCAGGTTTTAAGTATCTAAATATATATTTATTTTATTGTAGATCATTATTGCATGTAGAGAAATCCATTGAAGATATTGACTTATTTAAAGGTAATATTATATTTAAATTTTGGGGTTATTGCATTATACCCCCTTAAATAAATTAAATCCTCTCAATTTGACTCCTAAGATCAGAGTAATATTTATAGTGAAATTATAATAATTCAAACACCGCCAGATAATTATTGGTTTATTTAGGACATTGAATTAGATTAGTTTATAATAAAAATTATTTTAAGTTATTTATAAAGAGATCTAACCCATTACCAATTTCACATGTATTTATACTAAGGGAAGAAGTTATAGATCTAAATTGAATAATATACCACAAACCATAAAATGGTTTCTAAGATAATCATACCATAAAGAGTTTTTATTTATTAATCAATATCAGGTAGTTGGTGAAAACTGACTAGGAATATGACACTAGAAAATATCGAGTGAAAACTCACCATCCACTAAATTAGCAGTAGTAACAAAAAATTTTCATTTTTCACATGGTTTTTGGTGAATATTTTCACCGATAGTCCATGGATTGGGACATTGAGTCACATAATTCCCAACTCTTATGCAATTGAAGGATAAAAAGTTTATAGATTAAATATTTTCCTTATACATGTGAGTCCCATGACCTTTATCATCACACTTATAGTATCTACATGTCCCATTAAGTCAATTTACCCCATGATTCTTCCCACATTTTTGACATGTATGAAATTGAATCTTATTTCCATAAGTATATTTGTCATAAGAATTTCTATGAGAATAAATTCCTTTATTATTTGGTGTGTGTGGAATTTCAACTATATTCACATTATTGATCACAATTCTAGATAGATGGTTTGACATAATCAAAGAATTTTACAATCTATACATTATCCCATTACGTTTTTCATTGGGATAGTTTTCGAATTGTCCATGGAATCCATAATTAACCTGGTTCCTTTGGACTTCATCCATTTCTAAAAACAAAATAGTTATTAAGAGTGATGATCTTTTTTTTATAATAACTATAAGAAATTTAAACCTCAATATGGATCACATTATAAAATTATAATTTTATCCTATATATCTTAAAACTCATATTTTATCAGCGCTAGATTAACTTATATCACTCTTAGTTTTACCTATATCATTATTTATTCAACCAAGGATAATTTGAGTTGGATTACCTCATAATTATTAACCTAATATAAAAAAATAGAGTTCCCAAATTACCATGAAATTTATTAAAATATTTTAAACCAAAGAAACATTGAAATATGTGCTCTCAAAATCCAAATTATACCTTATTCAAGAAATATCATAACAATTAATATGTACTTTAACTTATGAATCTATATGTTTCAATCTATGTTATCGACATTCACTTTACTATTATCTTATATGAACTAAACATATTCAAATATATCTCAGTGTTTCAAAATTAAAATCTAAATTTACCCTATAATACCCCCTAGGAGTGACAAAACAAGTGTGTAATTAGTCCTCTTTATCGCGCACCAGGTGACGGTTGAGTTAATACCAATCTCCCATTTTCTGGGTTATTACCCCTAGGTGCATCTCTGCTAGATATTGTATACAATGGTAATATATTTAAATTCTTGTAATATAAAGGTGAAAAACAAAATATATAATTTAACAAAACATCACGATGTTATCATATACATAGAATTATTTCTTATACATTCTCGTAGGGGTTTCATTAAAGTTGTCTTAATCAAATCACTAAATAAAAAGTACATTATCATCTTATCGTTAAATCATGTACTATCTAAATGTATTATTTATATATGTGAAAGTATTATTTATAACTAATTTATAAAAAATGGGCTTTCAAGCCTTGTATTCAGGCCACTTGGCCTTAGGCCTTCGGGTTATGTAATGGGTCTCCCTCTACCCAGTCTAAAGAGGTCTTTGCTTTAAATAATTAATTGAGGCTTCAGACCCAACCTTTTAAAAAATTACTTTCATTTTAGATCCTTTTTATTTAACAACATAAGTTTTTATGATTTTTTCAAATATGTTCAATTATTTTGATAGCATGCATTACACACAACACCATGTTTTAACAAACCACAATATACTATTAATATTTTTGTTTAATCAATAATGTTATAAAATAGAAATTAAATTTAATTGTATTAATATAAATTACCAAATTATGAAAATTATGTACAAATGTTTTAGTAAATAAAATATATTTATTAAAAGTACTTAATTTTTAGTGAAGTATTTATATATTTCAATAAAAAATATCTAAAAAACTGTATTCATTAATTCTTAGGAAAAAATAATAAAAATAATTTTTTAGTCATTTTTAAAATTTATTTGTAAAAAATAGCTTCATTTTTTAAATCAACATAACAGAAATATCTTAGAGTGAATTTTTGAGAATTTTCTGAAAACACTTTTTTTTTCAATGAATAGTGAATTTAATTATTTTTATTGAATGTTTATTTTCGTTTAAAGTATTTAAAATGTTAAATTATAATTTAAAATAATTTTTACAATATTATTAGTTTGATAATAATATTATTAATCCAATTTAGTTCACTGAAATAAATTTTATATTCAAATTGTATATAAAATATAATATATTAATAAAAACCCTTTCTTTGGAAAACCGCCTTTTCATCGTGACTGCTGGTGTAATGTTATGTTAAAATTGAACATTTTTGTGAATAATATTTTTAAACATGGATTAAATATTTATAATAATAATAATTAATATAATATAAAAATTCCAACTTAATATTTTTTCATAATGAATAATAAATAGTTCAACATTAATTACCATGGTTAAGGTTAAAACAGGTTTATAGGTGGTTTGAACTAAAATGATATTCGTTTAAATGACATAAAAACTTGTAAATATCCTATTTTATGGAATTATTTTGATATTTTATCATCTATTTTCTAATAATTATCAATTTTTTATCCTTGTTTCACATGTAAAACATGGGTATAAATTTTTCTTTTAAAAAATTCAAAGTGTGTCCTTTCCCCAACTTATAAAAGGTCACCCTTATTCAATCCTCTTCACACATCCAAAGACTTTTGGATCAGACATAACCTACCATAATCTATTTCATTATTACATAACCACTTCTTATAGGCTATATTATTATTCTAAAACCATCCTATGAAGGCTTTTGGTAAAAAACTAAGAATATTGACCGAAAAGAGGTATTGTTCCAAACTGAGAATTTGTGTTTTATTTATTATACTACCTCCTTAAAATATTCTTCAACTATGATAATATAAAAAAAATAAATATATACCATATATTTATATGTTATTATTCTAATTTAATATCCTATATAAATATCCTTAATCAAATGGAAAATGAAATCTTCGATCGGGTGTACCACATACTACTGCCTCGCAAATTGATGTAATTAATGTGAAATCACCAATATTTACAGACATATATAATCATGGATTTAATATTTATATATGAAAATTATAAAATATTTATAATACCATAATTATAACAGCATATATACCTTCTTAACATCCAATCTATTGGAAAATAATAATGTCGCTCATGCTAATGTGTGGACTACAACCTCTGCGAAGCGATATGATATGTTTTTTAATTTATTTTGACATGGATGGTAATAAGGTCAGATTTAAAGATTATATATGATATATAAAACATAATCAAGACTCTTTAAATTTAATATATTATTTACCTTTATTTTTTTCTATTTTTAAAGAAAATAGAAACATCATTCATGCGCACGTATGACCTACCATATCCATGAACGATGTAATACATTTTTAAATCTAAATTTTATGGATTAATATAAATAAATATGTAATGAATATATATGATAATTATATCATTGTAAATTTTTTTATATTATGGAAATATAATAAAATTACAAATACAAAAACTATCAAACCAAAATGTACAAGAAAAAAGAATAAGCAATTACCTGAAACATGATTTTAACAAAGAATTATCAATAAATGAGTAACAAAAGGTCATAAGTAATTCATATATTGCATGATATATATGATAATGTTTTTTAAACAGATTTATTTTAAACATATATTTATTATATAGGAGGTTCAAACATATACGATTAAAGATGAGACTTGAGGTAAGGGATTTATAGCCTATCTTTTATTCATGGGATACATTTTCCATATTCACCAATACTTTTTTTATGGAATATAAAGTAAAAATTTAGGATGATATACCATGAATATTCTTATTATAATTATATATAATGTTTCAATTTATCTTATTCCTTCATGGGACTTATGATTCAATAGATACAAAAGTTAGATGAATATTATGCGACAACCTCATATTTTGTTGAGGTTGTTTGTGATTAAGTTAAAATTATGAAATATTATGATATATATCTCATGAAACAAATGAATTTTCTTATCCTCTATTTTTTTCAAAAAATTATATTTATTCATTTAATTTTTCTATCTTCATGTACTCATGATATCAAAATATTTTTTATGATAAACCAACTATATTTCTCTTTTCGGGAAAAAACAATTTTTATTCCATGTCTCTATTTTCTAAAAATGTTATAAATAATGTTTTTATGCTTCTATAATGTTTCTTTAGATAATTTTTGACCAATGTTTTCCTTTATACAATATGTTTTAAAATTAATATTCTTGTTGTCTTTTAAAGAAGACTCTTTTTTCATTTTACGAAATATGTTAAAGGAATATTTGTTTTCATGTGTATGGAATGAAAGATGTTTCATACCATCATGATTGGTAAATGATTTAAAAATTCCAATGCATGTTTCAAAGGTTATTTTCAAAGAAAATTTTCTTTTTAATATTTTAGAAATATTTTGATTTTAAATAAGTTTTTTCAAAGTGGGAAGAATATTTTCCTCAAGAAATGTTGAAAATGTTATTTTAAATTAAATTTCCATCCCAAATAACTACCTTTGAATTTACTTAATATTTACTGGGGATATGATACAATGATTCCATCTTTATTATATCTATGGATGGTTTATCAATATGTTTGTAGTATTTTTATGAAACCAGTTTCTTTTCCACAAGTTATGATATGATGAGTAGATGAAATGCTTATGTTACCCATTTATTCCCATATGTTCTGATAAGATGAATTTTATAAGATCATATGGAACACATATGTAAAATTTTCATTATGTGATGGATGTGACCTATATCTCACTCCAATGCACTGGGTAATGATCAATGGTCAATGAGCTGAAAGGGTATAAGAGAGGTTATCTCAAGCTCAAGAAGAGAATATGGGAGTTTATCCCAAAACCGAAATATAGAACACATTAGTTTATCCAAATCCCAAAAGAGGGTACATGAGAGGTTATCCTTTTATCGAAGTAGGTACATAGGTGGTTAACCCAATCCTAACAAGTAATTAATTTCTCCGTGGATAGAATTGACATAACATTTTCTATTCTTATGTGAATATCACAAATATATATCTTATGCCAATGTGATGATCTCATGGATCATGTTATTTCACTATCATATGATTCAGGTTTTATAAACTATCATGATTTATTCTATAATGGTGTTTATGATCTATTGAATCCAGTGTATTTTATTCAAATGTTATTAACATATTTTCATATCCTTATGCTCAGGTTATATTGATATATCTTTTTTTACCCTCACTAAAAATCCAAGCTCACTCTTTCTTATGTTTACTTCCTTTAGGTTATAGATAATGTTATTAAGTTTGATATATATAATAAGGGTTCTAGTTATGAAGAACTAATTAGGAGATGATGTTGATCTCTTTTGAACTAGATTTTTATCTATTGATGTTTCCAAAGCTACTAGACCTATATGATATTTGCATGGATCATTATTATATGAAATGAATTTTCATCTATTAAGATGTAATATTTATGTATGAAAATCATGGGTCGATATAGTTTAGATCAAATAAAGATTTTGTTAACCATTGGAAACTATGATGATAAAACATTAATGAGAAACCTAGGGATAAGTTAATGTGTAGGAAAATATATTGGATTTTTTTTAATGATAGATTGAGTGGTTTATAAAAAATATATCCCTGTATAGATAATAAAAGTTGATGTGGCTACGGAATAGTTGTACCTCTGTGTAATAACTCCAAAAATGGTGCATGGAAATGGGCTTTACAACACACTTAGTTTGACACTTCTGGGGGATTTGTATGGGACATTCATGTACTCTTTATTATCCATCATAAAGGATTTGAATAGATAATGACCATGAATAACCTAGGTTAATCCAAAGGTGTTATATATTGAAAGGTATTTTTCATGATTTAGACATCCAATGAGTGATTTTTCTTGAATAATGATTCTTGATGGTTATGATTACTATATTTTTTTTTGAAGGGGATCGATGATATAATAATGATGTTTGGGTGGTGACATGTTTGTTCAAATATTGATGTATCTTATTTGATATTACTTATATAAATTTCCATATTTCATGAAAAGTATTTAGGAATGTTAATTACAATACCCAACAATTAGATGTTGAATTAGTAGTGGAAACAACTAAAGTTATGAAGATCAGTTCTAACGTATATTATTCTTTTCTAGTTGAATATTTTGCAATTTTTCATTTAGAATATATCATTATTCTCTCTCTATTTGAATTTGATGTTTTCTTAGGCATATATTACAATTATCTAAATAAATCCCACATAAATTAACAAGTAAGGGGAGTCATGTTAGATATTCCAAACCCACCTAAGATCATCTATCAATGTGAAAATAAATATGAAACTCTAGTAGAATCACATCCATTGACTGGGTATTGATTCCAGTTCAAAAGTGGTGTTTTCCTTAGATGGTTCGGAAAAAACGCAATATTTATGATATACCTTTTATGTGGAATTTTGTTGATGTATTTCTGAAATAGTTTCATAGTATTAAACCAAATTTTGAGGCTGAATTCTCAATAGAATTCATACCTGGTGCTACAAAAATTTCATTGACTATATATATAATGGTCTTGATTGAGTGGTAGGAATTTATGAATCAACTAGAGGTGAATATTGACATGGGATTCATTTGGATTGGTGTATCTCATTATTGTGAACCCATTAATTTTTCAAGAATAAATATGGATTTATGTGAATCTTCATTGATTTTCAAGAATTTATCAAAATCAAAATCAATAATATATATCCCCTACCATGTATTGATGACTTGTCTGATCAAATGTGTGGAGATAAATACTTTCCAATGAATGAACTTCATTCTAGATATCATCAATTGACGGTTAAGAAAGAGGATATATCTAAGAAATAATTCCATATAGGGTATGGATTATATAAATATATAGTTATTCCATTTGGACTTAAAAATTATCCCACTATCTTCATGGATTTAATAAATAGGGTATTTAGGAATTAGCTTAATCTGTTGGTGGTAGTATTTATAGAATATATTCTTATCTAATCAAAGATAATGAAAGATTATAAATATCACTTTAGAGTTTTACTAAAGACCTTGGGGAAGGATAAGTTTCATGAAAAATTTACCAAGTGTAAAATTAGGCTATAAAAGGTCAAATATTTGGGCCATATAATATTAAGATAGGGGATATTGATGGATCCATCAATGATGGATGTTATTGAGAATTATCCTATAATAAACACTATTATTAAGATCCAAATTTTTCTTTTTTTTATTTATATTATCAACGGTTTGTGGAAAAATCTCATGAATGTCAAATACAATCACCACGTTTTCTTATAGGGGTGCCAAGTTCTTATAGATAGATAAACGTGAAGAAAATATCAGGAAACTCCAGAAAAGATTTGATAGCGAACCTGTTCTCACAGTACCCTATTTTGGAGAAGGGTTTTCAATATATATTGATGTATCGAAGAAGGGAATGAAAGTAATACCCATGAAGAATGATATAGTGATATCTTATACCTCAAAAAAATTGAAGGATCATGAGAAAACATACTCGAATCATGATTTGGAGTCAGCTACGTTGATTCTTGTATTAATGATATTGGGGAAATTATATTTAATGGAACATTTGTGATATTTATAATTATCATTAATATTTTATGTATATATTTACATATAAGGAGATAAAAAAAGTTCTATATAATATAGTTGGGGCTGATTAATGATTGTGATAGGTCAATACATTACCACCTGGGAAAACAAACAAGGTGGCCAATTATTTGAGTTGAAAGGATCATGTTAACTTATCCATGCTGATGATCACAAAAGATCTATTTTTTTTGTATTTTAAAAGGATGGATAAAGAGATATTGAAGTATGGGGAAAAATAATAACATTTTCAAATGAGTTTTCAACTATATATACATGTAAATATTAAAGAGGCACAAAAAGCGTTTGTAGTGCTGTAGAATATGGTCAGAAATGTTATTGAGTTTAACCTTGATTATGTTCAAATTATAAGATATAGATACTATTTTTGTGTTCTATCAATATACGATTTGAAAAAATAGATATTATAGGAAGCTCATTTTTATTCATTCACTATTCATCATGGATTTACAACTATGTATAGCAATCTGAAAGTTTATTAATGGTGTGATGGAATGAAGAGTGATATTGAAGAGTCTACAAATTAGTTCTTAGTATGTCTGTACGTTGTGTCTGAGATAAAAAATTATATGGGAACATTAAAACTATAATATACCAGATAATTATAAAATAAACCATTTTCATATTTTTTAATATGAACTAGATAATTACATTAGTTATCAAAATATTAAGTAATTTTCAATCAAAAATGAAATTGTTTTAACTAAACATTTTTATTAAAAAGATTTATTTAAAATCATGATTTATAAAATATATAATTTTAATTTTCAAAATAGACATAATTTTTGAAATTATCATATCAAAATTTAATTTGGGTGAAATTTTGGGATTTTTATGAAAATATTAATTTTTTTGGTGAATAGTAAGAAATACCAATTTTATAAAAATTATTTTATTTTTAATAAATTAAGTAATTTAAGAGTCCAAAAATGTTTTGAATATTATATAAAGTAAAATAAGTATTATAAATTTTTATTTAAACCACTTAATTACTTTTTTAATTAACTTTAAATTGGGTTTTAGTATAAGTTGTTTTCTTGGTTTACAATGGGTTTTTTCTAAAAACTATTTTAAAGTGCATAATGAATCACTTTTTTTAATTAATTAAAATAATCCATAATGGGGAATGTTTTAAATGAAACATATAAATAATATATTAATAAATATTATTTTAGTTTCATGAAATGATTATGATTAGTTATAGAGTTATTATAGAATCACCTTTTTCTAAAAAATACTCTTCTTAAAAACCCATTGTCTCACCGTGTCTGTGGGATTAATATTAAATTAAAATCATCCACTCAGGTTAATAGAATTTTTAAAGTAGGATTATATAGTTTTAATAAATAAAATTAATTTTTTTTAATAAATTAAACTTAATTTTTTCCCAAACTGATTAGTTAAAATAGTTAAAATTAATTACAATTATTAAGCTTAAAATGAGTCTACATAATAATTAAACATGGAATATATGATGTAAAAAGGACAAAAAAACTTAAAAAATCAAATTTTATTTCCATATTTGAACCTTATCCCATATATTATTGAAAATGGATCATTATTAGGGCCTGGTTATATGAAATAACATGGGTGAAATTATCTCTTTCAAAAAACATTACAAGTGTGCCACTCACCTCACTTATAAAATCCCACCCCTCTCTCCTCCTATCTTTATATCTTAAAAACTACTTGGTTCATTTAATAAATAACCAAATAACTTCTATAATATCCTCTTATCACACTAGAATAATTAATTTGGGCATAAATCCAACAAAAGTAAGGCCTTTGGTGCGGGAAAAGGAGTTACCTGAAGAAGAGGCAACATTCATCAATGAGAATTTTTGTTTTATTTATTTCTCCAACCCATTAAATTAATATTATACCATGGTGATATAATATCATCATAATCTTCCATATATTTATTTGTTTTTATGTTTATGGTATGACATAAAACCACACACACTTTCATCAAATGTATCACGAAATCATCATTTATGTGTACAGCGGACTACCGCCTCGAAAAATGATGTCATTCGTTTTTCTATTACAATATATCACAGTTGGGTATGATGATCGATATAAAGTTTATATATGAAATTTATAATATAATTATAACTATAAAGTCACTATATCATATATACCCTATTATGTTCCATAAGTGATATGATGACGTCGCTCGTGTGTATGGTAGATTACCGCCTCACGGAGCGATCTAATTTGTTTTCACTAGAAAATTACATAGAAGGTAATAAGGGTAAATATAATTAGTATATGTGATATAAATGAAATAATTAGGATATTAATGAAATATTTATCACTATTTAAATATAATATATCATTTTATTTTTACCTTCACACTCACTAAAAAAATGATAACGTCATTCATGGACGTGTGTACTACCGCATCAACAATGTGATGTGATCCCTTTTTCACAAACTCATCACAATAATGATATATATATGTATATATAATTAATTAATATGGTATTTATGATATTATTATCATTCTGGATAGATAAATGTTACATAACTTCTTTCTACAATGATCATTTAATAATGGAAACATTACTCATGCGTACACACGACCTACTTTCTCAGTGATCGTATGATTATTTAATTACACCAAACCATATTTTATGATTGGTTTTAAAAGTATAATTGATGTATAAATATGATAATAATGTCATTAATATTATTCCATATAGGTTTAAATAATGTCTTATTTGACCCTATTTTATATACCTAGTTCATTTTTGATACATAAAATGAATATGGTCAAAACATCCGATGCAAAATTAATTGATTAATTAATTTTATATAAATTGGTAATAAGAGAAATAAAATTAATAACAAACCCTAAATAGGTTACAAATAATTTTAATAATTAATATATATTTAATATTATTTAATATAAAGACACACATGGAAAGTTGGACTTAAGGTAAGGGACTTCGTCTCAATTTCATTTCATTGAAGCACATTTTGTTATTATGCCCCAATATTATTTTAATAGGTGCATATATATCCCGTTGGAAAATCTATATCATTAAGTTATCTATTTTCATGGTACTTTATGTTTTGATTAATTTTTATCTTTTATGGGACTTATAATTTAAGTGTTTCCCAAGCGATAAGGGACTTTTTCATTAAAAACAATTCTCATTTATTGTTTTTCCTTCGATATTTATTTATTTTCCATGTTAGTGTTTTAAAAATGACTTTATGAATGTTTTTATATAGAAATAAAATATTTAAAAATTGAATTTTATAAATCATTTTCAAAGGTTTTCAGACAGAATCATTTCACATGTTTTATGTGGAATGTTTTGAAAAACGACAACATCAATTATTTACGTACAAGAAAAAAAAAATTTATTCCCCCATGAAAAATATTTTAATTATTGATCAATTTGATATATTTATTTTTTTTCCTTCAATGAAACACCAATTTATATTTTTTTGGGTATCATGGTGTTGAAAATTGGGTTTTAAAAGAAAAGGTTATTTTTATAATGAAAATTGGGTTTTAAAAGAAATGAGTATTTTGATGTCCAAAAGTGATTTTATTATGAGTTTAAAAGATATTTTCAAAATTTTATAATGGGAATGTCAAATTATATTTTTTATTCATGATATGGTTATTGAGCATTATATGGTGGGGTATCCCAGATAGCGCCAGGTGAGGCCATTACAGCTTATATGATTGGGCATCCTAGATAGCATCGGGTGAGCCTGTTATAACATATATGATGGGGTGGACCAAATAATGCCAGGTGAGACCATTATATATTATATGATGGGAAGTCTCTGATAATTCTGAGTGATCTCATTACATCTTATATGATGGGTAGTCCCGAATAGCACCCTGTGAGCCCGTTATAGCTTAAATGATGGGTGTGTTGAGATAATGCCCCAATACATTGGGTAAATTCCTTGTATAAATAGAAAATAAGTGGGAGTTACCAAAGGTTTTCTCATATGGATTTTACCGGACACCAGTTACTCATGACATTATTTTAAAATGGACTATGAATGTGATGCTCTATGTTATCGATAATGGGTTTTAATTGCTCTCTACGAGTTTTAATGATTTTCTTTGATAAAAAAGGTGTATGTGTTTTTAATGAGAAAATTTATTATTTCATATTCTCAATGAAAATTGAAGATAAAGCTACATATTATATGAGATTTCATGTTTTCATAGGAGTATGAGTTTTCTATCATTTTTATGCCTTATTGATATTTTTTGCATCCCACATTTTTAAATGTATTTACAGGATTTATGTATAGGTAAGGGATAAGAATAAGTAAAGTTGAAATTCATGAATATGTTAAACGAATATAAATCATAATTTATTATAAAAGTTTTATATTATTTAAAAAATGGATATTAATCAGAATTGTATAATTTATATTATATAGTTTTGTAATAAATGAGTTTTGGGATAATTTTATAAAACTCTAAAATGGAAAAGATCCTTAAAGTGATAAAAATAATGTTATTAGTTAAAACTTAATATTATGTAATGTTTAATAATTGGTCCTTATATTTGGTATCAAAGTAAATGTTTAGATACAATTATAGGTTAGGATAATGTTAATAACATTCCATTGAATTAATTTACCTTATGGTCAAGTTAAAATGATTTTCATTTGATGATTACTGTGTTTTTTCTTCTAAATATTTCTGTTCAGAATGTTTTTCCACATCGGAAAAAAGGAAGCTTTAGTGGGAAGGAACCAAGATGAAAATATCCTTTCAAATCAACATATTGAGATGGTTGGAATCTTAATGTGGTAGTTTTTTGTAGTGATGGATCAGTTGACATAAGCTATAAACGGTCGTGGTATCCATTCCAAAGAGGAACCCAATCCACCATGAAGGAAAATGACTATCATTGATAATTTCATGGGGAAACATCCCCCCATCATTCTGTGTATTGTATGAACCAATGGTAGAGGAAGGATGTATCAATGATCTAGAATAAATATTTTAAGTAATAGGATGTTCGAAACATCAGATGTTAACTATTTTCATCTATCATTTTGAAGGTGTATATGATTGATAAAACACTATTTTGTTGAATATTTTATTGATAATAAATGATATAATTTCCTCACATTTTGTTAAATATGTTTAATTAGAAAGTATTTGGGATTAGATCATTCATTTGAATATTTGATGAAAATTCCAGTTTTACCCTTTCAAAATCACTGTAGTATTTCAATAATAAATGTTTTTATTTGAATTATTTGAACTTAATATTTTTTAAATATGTTCCTTACTTCATGGGATACAACTTTTATTTAGGAAACTAGATAAAAATAATGCATTTGGATGGAGTAATTAGGCAATAAAGTCAAAGGTGGGATGAACACGCCAGAATATAAAAGATTCTGTATTTTGGCCATAACCCCTTCACCTGAGCCTGGATGAACCCCAATTTTGAGAGGCGATAGAGGAACAATATACTCACATATTATCCTTATGGAAGGCTGGCCAATTCACATGTTTTGGTGGTCAAACGTGCAGTTCAAGTTGGAATAAAATATTTGGACGAGATTCCCCATTCACACTTGAAACCACTTTGAACCAAGCCTCCACACCACTCTATAAATTGGTGTTTTTCTCATTTGGTGGGGTTGGGGACGTGAATTAGGAGATTGGAGGTGGAGTATAATTGGTTTCACACTAATTCTCCAACCATTGTCAGAGGGGTAGCTCTTGAAGCAAGGATCCCCTCATCGAAGCCTCCTTCTCTTCTTCATGTTGTAATATTTTCATTTGTGTTTTAAAATTCTTTGTTATTATTTTATTTCTTCAATTTTATTCTGTTTTGTTTAAATTTATTCTTCTCTTAATCTTACTCTTTGGGCTGGAATTCTTGAGTAGAAGCGTTATTGGGTAATACCCATTATAAACCTTTGCACATGAAAAACGCTTCTACGATGATTACGCCACCCATGGAAGAGTAGTATTTTAGTAATCGATCGATCTTATAACCTATTAATTTAATTATTTTGAATCATTGAGATACTGTAATTAAATTAATATGATCCATTAATTGTGTTTTTAAATTGTAATAAACTAAGAAAGCAATTGAATAATTAACATAAAAACACGCGAGGTCGAGATTTTGTGTAAATTGTGAGAGCGCGATCTTAATCGGTAATGGAAGACCACACGAGATAAATTTGTAGAGTTAAAATATAGTCCCTAAACACAATTCATCCTCATTTACAGAATGAATATTTTCTCTAATTAACCACTAACCATAAGCTAACCTTATAACAACAATCAAAGCAGGGTGCTGCGATTGCGTGTTCCGAAGCTAGCCTAGGGTTTAAGTAATTCCATCTTTGTGGTTAAGTTAACTCTTGTAGGGTTCGAGGGTTAACAAATTAGGAGATCATAATTAATTGAATATTGATTTAAATGATAATTATTAATAAGTAAATGAAGAGGTATAGTTAGATCGATTACTCCTTTTAAATATTTCTTATAAAAAACATCTTCTTGTTGTGTCTTTTTAATCAAACATCATTTCAAAATTAAAAACAAAAAAATGAAATCTTCTTCTAGAAAAATTCTTCTAGATTTATAAACTCTAAAAAAACCCCATCCTTTTAAGTAGTGTTTTAATTATATTCTATTTTATTTCTAGAATACCTCTAAAAAGTTGTTTTAATCCACTTCCTCCTTTGAGAGACGACCTTGGTCAGCCACTCTGCTGCACCTAAGTACCCCAAAATCACACTAATCATTTGAGGGAACCCATGAAAGTGCTCTTTCAAATTGGCTCCATTGCTAGGGATGAAAGTAATTATTTCAACCAATTAGAGGTATTTATTTTATTTGACATTTTATTCTCTTCCTCTCTTCTTTCATTCTTCTTTACCCAATCTGATTTCTTTTTTTTTCTTCTTCTTTTATTTTCTTCTACTTATTTTTGGACCATCAACTCAAACTTCTAATTTTTATTTTACTATGGTCCAATTTCCTTATTTTCATCTATAATTGATTTATGACATGAACTAATCCGAAAGATCTATTAGATCTTGACCCTGAGATTGAACGCAGCCTTAGGGCACGAATCAGACATTCTCAGTCTATGGGAAGTTTCAACATTCAACCAGTTGAAGAATAACTCCAATATCAGAACATTGAAATTGGAAACAATTCAAATTAAACCATAAAACAAGAACCAATGGCTGACAATAATGGAAATGAAATTAATAGAACCATTTGAGAATTGGCTGCACCTGATATTAACTATTAACCAAATTGTATTCCATACCCAAATCTCGAATCAGACTTTGAACTAAAATCCTGGTTAATTAATTTACATCCAAAGTTTCATGGCCTCTCTAGTGAGGATCCCAATAAACATTTTAAAGAATTTAATGTGGTTTGTTCAACCCTAAAACTCAGAAATGTCTCTGAAGATCAAATTAAATTAAGATTATTCTCATTTTCACTTGATGGAGCTGCAAAGGATTGGATGTACTATTTACAACCTGAAGATGTAACATGTTGTAATGATTTGAAATGTCTTTTCTTGCAGAGTTTTTTTCCAGAATCGAGGACCACTTCTATTCATAAGGATAACTAGGGGATCAATAAAGCACAAGGGGAGTCAATGTATGAGTATTGGGAGCAATTCAAGAAGTTGTGTGAAAGCTGTCCAAATCACCAAATCAGTGAGAAATTACTCATCCAGTACTTCTATGAAGGACTCACACCTATGGAGAGAAGCATGGTGGATGCTGCGGCTGGAAGAGAATTGGTGGACAAGACACCAGTAGCTGCACGTGCATTGATCGACAAGATGACCCAAAACTCCCAACAATTTGGTGATAGAGGTACACCACATGTCAGGGGAGTACATCAGGTAAGTCCTTCTTCTATTTAAAGTCATTTGATTGATACCAAGTTGGAATAATTGACCACTATGGTGAGGCAGATTGATTTGGCTCAAAAGACATCCCAACCCCATCCTTTAAGGCCTTGTGGTATTTGTACCGAGACAAGCCGCCCAATTGACTGTTGCCCACAACTCCAAGAAGCAGAAGATTGGGCAGCAGTGTTCCCTGGGAGACCATTTAAACAGAAAAAAAACCATATCCCCAAAAGAAGTTTGATCCAACATACAACCAAGTGTGGAAGGATCAATCAGACATGAGGTATGGCTCTGGGAAACAACAAAGGCCCCATTTTCAACCAAACTTCCAGCATCCTCCACCTTACCAACAGGGTTTCCAACAACCCCAAAAGAGATTCGAAGCTCAAACACCAACAAGTCAGAAACAAGGGAATCTACAACACAAGGTAGACTCTAACACTGATGATCTTTTGAAACAAATTGTTCTTAATCAACAGAATGAGCTGAAGAGTCAAGGTTCGGAGTTGAGGGTGTTGAAGACTCAAATGAGCCAGATTGCCACCGCCCTCCATGAACTTATAAGCAATAATTCCATAAATCTACCTTCCCAACCCACTCCAAATCCCAAGGGGAATGTTAGTTCCATCACATTGAGAAGTGTGAAGCAAATGAACAATACATATGTACCTACCATTCCACCGAGATTCACCTCAACTCCAGAGAATCCGCATTCCATACCAACTGATGATCAATCCAAGGAGAAAGATAAAGGTAAGGAAAAGATGGATGATGTTCCTCCTAAACCCCTTCCTTTTCCAAACAGGGTTGTTCAAACCAAGAATATGGATGAAGAAGCAATTCAAAAGGAGGTTTTGGACACATTCAAGCATGTGGAGATCAACATTCCTCTACTTGAAGCCATTAATAAAATTCCAAGTTATGAAAAATTCTTAAAAGAACTTTGTACCAATCGAAGAAGGATCAAGGGAAATGAGAGGATCAATCTTGGAAGGAATGTGTTAGCACTCATTACACCAACTCTAGCAATACCGACAAAGTGCAAGGATCCAGGGACATTCACCATCCCATGTACCATAGGGGAGTTGCACTTCTCTGATGCTCTTTATGATTTAGGAGATTCAATAAATATGATGTCTCACTCTATATTCTCTTCTTTACAGGTTGGTGAGTTGAATCCGGCAAGAGTAGTGGTGCAATTGGCGAATAGAGCTACGACATATCTAGTGGGAGTCCTTGAGGATGTACTTGTCTGGGCAAGAGACATGATCTTTCCAGCAGACTTCTATGTGCTCAAAATGGAGGATGATCAGGTAAGTTCTCATGCCCCCATTATCTTAGGTAGACCCTTCCTCAAAATTGGAAAAATTTTCATAAATGTAAATGAGGGTACACTTTCCATGGAATTTGGGGATGAAGTTGTGATATTTAATGTTATGGATTCCATGAAGTACCCCTCAGAGGATCATTCTGCATTTGTTATATCCCATTTTGAACCACCAAGTAAAAACCACATGGAATTTTATTTTCCTATTCTTAGTGAGATTATGAGTATTGGTTCTGATTTAATGTCTAAGAAAACTTCCACACCTATCTCTAAGAAACAAGACTCTCTAAGATTTGATTTTGAAATGGAATCATATTCTAATTTTGATCATGTGAACTCTAATTATAACATGGCTGTTGACTATGATGATGGATTTGATGCATTATTTTCTGATTTTGATGATGTATATTCTGATACTGATGCTCTTTGTGCACATATTTCAGTTCCTTCTATGACCCCATCCATACACCACCCCCTACACTGGAACTCAAGCCATAACCAACAAATCTCAAATACTCATACTTGTTAAGTGGTGACAAATTACCTATTATCATTGCTAACAATCTCCCTTTTTAACATGAAGAAAAACTTTTGAATCTTTTGAGGGAGAACATCAGGGCAATTGGGTGGACCTTGGGTGGCATATCAGGTATTAGCCCCCCCATTTGCATTCATAGGATTCTTTTGGAGGATTGGTCTAAACCGGTGAGGAAACCACAAAGGAGACTCAATACAACCCTTCTGGAGATTGTTAAAAAAGGGGTTGAAAAATTGCTCGAGGTAGGTATAATCTATCCCATTTCAGATTCTCAGTGGGTAAGTCCTATTCAGGTTGTGCCTAAGAAAAGTGGTGTTACTGTTGTTAAAAATGAGAAAGATGAGTTAGTTCGAATGAGGGTGCAAAATAGTTGGCGTGTGTGTATTGACTATAGGAAACTAAATCAATCTACTCGCAAGGACCATTTCCCCCTCCCATTTATTGATCAGATGCTTGAGAGACTTGCTGGGAAAACACATTATTGTTACTTGGATGGATTTTCTAGATATTTTCAGGTTCCTATTGCTTTAGAGGATCAGGAGAAGGCAACATTCACTTGTCCTTTCGGTATATTTGCCTACCGAAGGATTCCATTTGGACTTTGCAACGCCCCAGGTACCTTCTAGCGATGCATGGTGAGTATTTTTTTTTTGATTTTATTGAAACCTGCATGGAGGTATTTATAGATGATTTTACAGTGTATGGATCCTCATTTGATGAATGTCTAAATAGTTTGGGAAAGGTATTGAATCGTTGTATTGAGAAGAATCTGGTCCTCATCTTTTAAAAGTGTCATTTCAATGTAGATCATGGCATTGTCTTAGGGAATATAGTGTCAAAACATGGGATAGAGGTTGATAGATCTAAGATAGACATTATTTCATCCTTACCCTATCCTTTATGTGTGCGTGATGTTAGATCTTTCCAAGGGCATGCAGGATTTTATCGGCACTTCATCAGAGATTTTAGTAAGATCACTCTACCCTTATCTCGATTGCTTCAAAAAGATATTGACTTCAATTTTGATGATTCATGAAGGGTATCATTTGATGAGATAAAGAAGTGTCTGACCACTCCACCGATCATACATCCCCCGCGGTGGGACCTTCCATTGGAACTTATGTGTGATGCATCCAAATTCGCGGTTGGATCTGTCTTATCTCAGAGGGTGGAGGGACGTTCACATGTGATTTTGTATGCATCAAAGACGTTGGATTCTGCTGAATCAAACTACACCACTATAGAAAAGGAGTTTCTTGCTGTTATATTTGCTTTAGATAAATTTCATTCATATTTATTGGGATCTAAAGTAGTTTTTTTTATGACCATGCAACTTTGAGGTACCTCCTGAAGAAGCCAGATGCAAAGCCATGACTTATCCATTGGATGATACTTCTTCAAGAGTTTGAAATCGAGATAAAGGACAAGAAAGAATCAAATAAGTTGGTGGAGAACCACATGAGTAGGATTACTCACACACTAGATGATGACACCTTGGACCAGGTACCACTTCGGGACACTTTCCCCGATGAGCATCTTTATTCCATCTCAGGTATGCATCTTTGGTATACAGATTTAGTTAACTACCTTGTTGCCTCTGAAATCCCTGCAAATTTAAAGAAACATCAAGTCCAAAAATTAAAAATTGAGTCTAGGTATTATGTTTGGGATGATCCATAACTCTGGCGCATGTGTAGTGATCAAGTCAATAGGAGGTGTGTTCCCGATCATGAGTTTGAGTCTGTTTTGCATTTCTGTTATACACTTGCTTGTGGTGGAAAATTTGGACCCCAATGCACTGCTAGAAAAGTCTTAGACTCTTGATTATATTGGGCTAGCTTATTCCATGATTCCCATGTGTTTTGTAAGTCATTCTCTCGTTGCCAACACACTGGAAACATTTCAAGGAGACATGAGATGCCCCAACAACCCATTTTATTTTGTGAGATTTTTGATGTTTGGGGAATTTATTTTATGGGTCCTTTTCCTAGTTAATTTGGTTTCTTATACATCCTTTTGGTTGTCGATTATGTGAGTAAATGGGTGGAGGCCAAGGCCACCAGGACTCACGATTCTCATGTTGTAGTGGATTTTGTCAAGGCTCAAATTTTCTGTAGGTTTGGAGTACTAAAGGCCATCATCAGTGACCAAGGGACACACTTTTTCAATAGGAATTTTTCTTCCATCCTTCGGAAGTATGGGATGACACAAAAAACATCAACACCATACCACCCCCCAAAAAATGGCCGGGCTGAGGTTTCTAATCGTGAGTTCAAACAGATTTTAGAGAAAACCGTCCAGCCAAATAGGAAGGATTGGAGAAAGTTCTTGGATGATGCATTGTGGGATTATAGGACAACATACAAGACACCCATTGGTATGTCCCCATTTCGGATTGTTTTTGGGAAAGCATGTCATCTCTCTGTGGAAGTTGAGCATCAGGCTTATTGGTCTATAAAGAAATGTAACATGGATTTGGCCCAAGATGGAATCCAAAGGAAGCTTCAAATTCAAGAGCTTGAGGAGATTCAATTGTCTTAATATGATAACTCAAGGCTCTATAAGGAAAAATCAAAATCAGCTCATGATATAATGATCCAAAAAAAGGAGTTTCATGTTGGAGAGAAATTCCTTCTATACAGTTCACGACTGAAGCTGATACCTAGTAAGTTGCATACCAGATGGTTAGGTCCTTATATTGTATCTAATGTTTTTCCTTATGGTGTAGTGGAGATCACACAAGAGGACACTGGAAAGAGATTTATAGTTAATGGGAAACATTTTAAGAGATACATTGAGGGACTTCCTACTAATGTAGTGGATTTTATCACACTGCTTGACCCCATCATCACTTGAGCACATCAGGCTGTTCCTAACCCTTTAACATTTATATTATTTGTCCTATTTAAAAATTATGCATTTCATGTGCATATATCATCTCATGGGTTCACATTGAGGACAATGCAATATTTTAAGTGTGGGGAGGGAACCTTTTAGTTTAGTAATTTCAATTGTTTTCCTGTTTAAAAAAAACAAAATTGTGTGTTTTTTCAAATTTTATGTTTTCATTTTTCAATTTTCTTTGTGTTTTTGAAATTTTTGAGCTGAAATGATTCTCATCACAATTTTTAAATGCATATCAATGAGTGAAACAATTTATCCCATGAAACTGAGCTTAAATGAATTCTGAAAATTACTTTGTTTTAAGTTAAAATATTTAGTTATTTCATGAAAAGTACACTGAATTTTGAATCCCATGCTACATTTCACTATATTTATATTTGAAATCACTTTCCTGTGAGGCTTCTGAACCATTATTTTCATATTTTTTACATTCACCTCACTTCTTGAGAGAACCAAACCATGCTTGATTTAACCAGAATTTGATTTATTCCTGTCAAAACTTAAGGGTTTGAGGTACTTATGTTTAAATGATTATGGAATTTGTTTGGTATTAAAGCCCCTATTTCAAAGAATACTTTTTTATAATGGCCTACCTTGAACATTTAATCCTTGTAGCCCTTAGAATCCATGCACATCCTGTTAGGTTAGCCACATTACAATCCAATTTTCCCTATCCAACCAACTCTTGAAGTGAAATTGCATAGTCTAGTTAAACTTAAGTGTGGGGGAAGCTATCTTGTGTTGTGATACCACATTCTGTGATAATTTGGATGGAAAATTAAATTTTGAAGATATGTGTTTTCTACTGAAGAAAATCATTATATTAAAAGTTGTGCCTTTTCTGGAGCTTTCATGGTAAAAGAAGCTGTGCCTTTCTGGAGCTTCTTATAGAGGTAGAAAGCTGTGCCTATCTGGAGCTTTCAAGAAAATCATGTTTGAGAAGATTGAAATTTTAGTTGATGAATGATGAATGGTGTAAACTTTCTATGACTTTTCACGATGATGGAGCATAATTGATACTATGGGGATTAATGGGGAGACTATATTTAAGTGAAAATTAGATTAATGTAATTTTGCTTCAAAAAGAGTCAATCCCTCCTCATTCCGCCTCAGAATTTTTTACATCTAAATTCTACCAACCAAAAGCCACAGAAAAACCCTGAAAAGTCCTCATGATAAACACATGTCCTTGATTCACATTGGGTAGCGATGTAAGAATTTATCAAACCTATGGTGACCCTTGTATGAGTTTGGATGAGAAAAACATTGGAATTTTTTTTTGACATTTGATAAGAGAAAATTCAATCGAGGTAAGTGTTTTGTGCATGGGAGGATAAATGAAGTGGAAATATATTGAATGATATAAATGGAGAACTTGAAATAATTATTTTTTATTAGGCATGATATCTTTTGTTTCTTAGTGTGTAATTTTTTGATCTCAAGGATATGTGTTTTAAAATTGGTTTTGAATTGATATTGATGTTTACTTGATATGAGGTTTTGCTCAGGAGTGCAAAAGGGTAAGTGTGGGGGAGTTGATAAAACACTATTGTTTTTGAATATTTTATTGATAATAAATGATATAATTTCCTCACATTGTGTTAAATATGTTTAATTAGAATGTATTTGAGATTAGATCATTCATTTGAATATTTGATGAAAATTCCAGTTTCACACTTTCAAAATCAGTGTAGTATTTCAATCATAAATATTTTTATTTGAATTATTTGAACTTAATATTTTGTAACTGTGTTATTTACTTCATGGGCTACAACTTTTATTCAGAACACTAGATAAAGAGAATTTATTTGGATGGATTAATTAGGCCATAAAGTAAAATGTGGTCTAGACACGCCAGAATAGAGAAGATTATGTATTTTGACCATAACTCCTTCATCTGGTCTTTTATGGAGCCCACAATTTAAGAGGAGATAGAGAACCCATATCCGCACATATTATCCTTCTGTAAGGATGGACAAATCACGCGTTTTGGTGGTCAAATATGTGGTTCAAATTGGAATAAAATATTTGGACGAGATTCCCCATTCACACTTGAAACCACTTTGAACCTAACCTCCCCACCACTCTATAAATTGATGTTTTTCTCATTTTTTGGGGTTGGGGACATGAATTAGGAGATTGGAGGTAGAGGATAATTGGTTTCACAAAAATACTACAACCATTTTAACAGGGTTATCTTTTGAAGCAAGGATCCCCTCATCGAAGCCTCCTTCTCTTCTTCATGTTGTAATATTTTCATTTGTGTTTTAAACTTCTTTGTTATTCTTTTTTTCTTCTATTTTATTATATTTTGTTTAAATTTCTTCTTATATTAATCTTCCTCTTTGGTCTGTAATTCTTGAGTAGAAGCTTTATTGGGTTATAACCATTATAAACCTTTGCACATGCAAAACGATTCTATGATGATTACGCCACCCATGGAAGAGTAGTATTTTAGTAATCGATATATCTTCTAAACTCTTCATTTAATTATTTTGAATCATTGAGATACTGTAATTAAATTAATATGATCCATGAATTTTGTTTTTAAATTGTAATAAACTAATAAATCAATTGAATAATTAACACAAAAACACGCGAGGTCAAGATTTTCTGTAAATTGTGAGAGCGCGATCTTAATCTGTAATGCAAGACCACAAGAGATAAATTTGTAGAGTTAAAATATAATCCCTAAAAAAAATTCATCCTCATTTAAAGAATGGATATTTTATCTAATTAACCATTGAACATAATCTAACCTTATAACAACAATCAAAACAGTGTGTTGCGATTGCGTGTTCCGAAGCTAGCCTAGGGTTTAAGTAATTCCATCTTTGTGGTTAAGTTAACTCTTATAGGGATAGAGGGTTAAAAAATTAGGGGATCATAATTAATTTAATATTTATTTAAATGATAATGATTAATAATTAAATTAATAGGTAGAGTTATATATATTACTATTTTTAAATGTTTCCTAAAAAAACATCTTCTTGTTGTACCTTTTTAATCAAACTTCATTTCAAAATTAAAAAAAAATGAAATCTTATTACAGAAAAATTCTTCTAGATTTATAAAATCTAAACAACCCCCATCCTTTTAAGTATTGTTTTAATTATATTCTATTTTATTTCTATAATACCTCTAAAAAGTTGTTTTAATTCACTTCCTCCTTTGAGAGACGCCCTTGGTCAGCCACTCTACTGCACCTAAGTACCCCCAAATCACACTAATCATTTGAGGGTGCCTACGGTAGTGCTCTTTAAATGATCAATGATGGCCTTTGGTTAGGAATACTAGAAATAGAGAGAGATAGATAATCTTGATTCCAAGCAATGGGGAAAATTAAAGAATATTTTCCCTGAGAAATGTTTCTCTATGGTTTTTCAAATTCCGATGGAAAAATAATTCCTAGAGTTGATCCATAATGTTCAAGATTCTATAAATTCATACGGAGAAAAAATTATAACATTACATAACTATGTTCTAGATTTTATTGAGTAAAATAATAGTAAAATTATTATATTTTTATCATGTTTGAAACCAATTTTATGAAGATCATTTTCCACACTATAATTTAAACGTTACTAGAAGATGGTTTATTTTGTAGATAAGGTTGAGGTGGAGTTTTTTAACACGTATGTTCCTTGAGATGACAATAACAATAAATGGTCAAGGTAGAAGGAAATGAAGGAACAACAAACTACAAATTTTGGAGGTAATCCCCCAAAATGTTTTAATTTGGGAAAAAGAAATTTCATGTAAATGATTTATAGGATTTGGGAAGTGTTTATGGTGTTTTCATTTTGGTCAATTAGTTCTTGAATGTAATGAAAAGTTTCTTGAAAAACCAAAGAATGGGTTAACCAATATCAATATAATAGTGAGGTGTTTTAGTTTCAATGTTTTGGGTCATTATGCTAACATGTGTCCTATGTAACTTTCAAAATATGTAAATAATCATGATCCAAAATAAAAAGGTGTAGAAAAGTGATTTTACACTACTACAGTTGATGTTGGGCCACCAAATGAAGTAGTGAAAGGTATGTTACTTGTTTTATTGAATTAAGAAAATTACCTTTTTAACTCTTTAACATCACATTATTTAATTTATGAGAAATTTTTAAGAAAACTGAGAATATCAACTCATGAAACTAAGATATAAATTTTGTTTCCAACTTTGGGAGGAAGTGTTAAAGTAACGAATATTTATAAGAATATTAATATTATTATTAGTTGGATGGTATTTCTTGAAAATATTATTAAATTTCCAAATTTTATTTTGATATCATTCTTGGAAAAAATGGATTTCATTTTATCATGATAAGATAGATTGCAGAGTTGAGAATGTTATTTTTAGTGATTTAATGCCTTTGATAACTTACCAAGAAGATGAAAAATTATTTAGATATGGAAGTGAAATTTACCTAGCTCATATTGTTGAAAATAAATAAACAATTCAAATTTGAGATTTTCTTGCAGTAAATTAATACATGGATGTTTTTACGAATGATTTTTCTGATGTTATTTATGATTGGGAGGTTAAGTTTACTATTGACTTATTACTTGATTCTATTCATATTTGTACACCCCCTTATCTAATTTCTCAAGTGGAATGTTTATAGTTGAAAAATAAAATTCATGAGTTATTAGATAAATATTTCATCTTCCCTAGAACTTTACCATGTAGTGATCCTATTTTGTTTATTAAAATTAAATATGGTTCAATTAGTCCTTTCATTGATTATAGATCCTTGAATAACATCACTATTAAGAACATGTATCCTTTACCTCATATCAATGATTGGTTTGACCAAATATAGAGAGTTAAGTATTTTTAAAAGGTTGACCTAAGTTTGGGGGACTATCAGTTTAAAATTAAGGATGTAGGTATTATGAAGACTATATTTTGGACCAAATATGAGCACTATGAGTATATATTTATTCCATTTGTTTTTTCTAATGCACAATATGTATTTATTGACCTTATTAATAGAACATTTAAGGAGTTATTGGAGAATTTTTAGGTCATGTTTATTGATGAAAGTTTGGTATATTATATATGTTAAAAGAAACATGAAATACACCAAAGTGTTGTTTTTCAAACCTTAAAAGAAAATAAATTTTGTGGGAAATTTAGCATGTTTTAATTTGTCTTTCAAAAATATATTTCCATGGTAATATTGTTTTTAAATATGGAATAAATACTGACCCCAGAAAAGAAAGAGTGTTTGAATAATGGAAAAACCCCACAAATATCAAATATATTTTTAATTTTCATGGATTAATAGGTTATTTTCAGTAGTTTTTTTAAAACATTTCTTGACTGTATAACCAACTATATAGGTTAATTAAAAAAGAAGTTATATTATTTTTGAAAAAATAACGAGGTTATTGTTTTATTTAAGTAAAAAAAATATTGGTGAATGTTAAAATTTTGGAAATTCCTTCTACAAATGGTTAATTAATTATCTAAAAAGACAAACCATTTAAATTAATTGGTTGTGTACTAATGTAGATTGATTAGGTAATTTTTTATGCTTCACATCAACTGAAAACTCATGAGTTAAATTACCCTACACAAGTTTTGGAATTAGCTATAGTAGTTTTTGATTTAAAAACATAGAGGCATCATTTGGATGGGGTAATGAATGAAATATATACTGATCACAAAAGTTTTAAGTATATATCTAGTATGAAATAGTATAATATGAGGTAAAGAAGATGGTTGGAATTAATCGAGGATTTTTATTTCACAATTCATTACCATATTGGAAAATAAAACAAAGTATCCAATGATTTGACTTGAAAACAATGTACATTAACCATGTAATGTATGGAATGTAACCCTTTGGTTGTTTATTTGATAAATTTTGGACTAAAATATTAGGATGTAGGGAAATACTATTTGTTTTTCAAGTTTCAGTGTAGTCGACTTTGTTATAAAGAATTAATAAAGCTCAGAAGGAAGTTCAATATTTGTAGGAAGTGGTAGAATTCATTATAAAGGGTACATTTCCGGATTTTAATATTGATTAAGAATGTATTTTATAATTTATAAAAATACTAGGTGTGATTTATGATTCCAATTTTAAGGGAGAGTTATTAAGTCAAGATCATTTTTCTCAGTTTTCTGTTCATCCAGGCAGCACTAATTTGTACAAAGACATTTGGGAGTATTACTGGTGGGATGTAATTTATATAGATATTACTGACTTTACCATGAAGTGTTTGACTTTTAATTTGGTTAAATAATAACATTAGTAACCAAATTGTATTATTTAAAGTTTTCTAGTTCTAGATTGGAAATGAGAAAATATATCCATAGATTTCAAGGTTTAATTTCTAGGGACCTTTGGAGGGAACAATACGATTTCGGTTATTGTTGATCGATTGATGAAATTGCAACATTTACATCCAATTCAAGATAAATTTATTTAGATCATATCTCATGACTATATCTAAAGGGTATTTTCAGGTCACATGGAGTCCCTCTCTTCATTGAAATAGACCGTGATCTTTGGTTCACATCTAATATTTGGAAATGACTTCAAAATTTGTTGGGTATTGAATGAATTTTTTAATCAACGTTTCATCCTAAATATAATGGAAAATATGAGTGAATGATTCAGACCATGAAATCTATGCTTAATTTTATTCAATGGTTTTCCAAGGAATTTTGGATCAACATATTTCATTGGTGTATTTTTCGTATAATATCAGTTTTCATTCCTGTATATTGATGGCACCATTCAAGGAATTATATGGAAATAGGTGTCAAAAAATATTTTTTTTAGATGAAGTAGGAGAAATGAAATTGATGGGACCAGAGTTGGTATATGAAATTTTTCAGAAGGTGTATTTGATTTAGCAACATATGAGGATAGCTCAGAGCAGGTAGAAAACTTATGTGGATAACCAGAGGATAGATAATTATTTTGAAGTAGGTGATCATTTCTTTCTAAATTTTTCTCTATGGAAAATTGTTTTTTTTATTTTTTTAAATGGAATTATAAGTCTGGGGTTAATATTACTATATGAATTATTGGATATATTTGTATTAGTTTTTGACTGAATGGATTTTCCCTTGAGTTTATCTAAGGTACACAATGTATTTCATGTTTTAATGTTATGGAAATATGTTCCGGATCATCTCATGTTTTGAGAATAGAAGAAGTTCTATTGTAAGATAAATTTTTTTATAAATAAAACCCTATTCATAATATTTAACAAAGAGGGAATTGTTTGTACAATAAGGTGACACACTCGATTAAGGTTTTTTGAGAAAACCACATGATTGAAGAGGCAACATAGGAATCAGAAAATGCTATTTTGGGAATATATCCCCACTTATTTAATTAGTGAATAAAATTTTAAGGATTTGATATATAAAATGGAAGAAGGATATAAAAACCCATTTAATGATATAATAAATCATTTTCATATTTATTAATATGTATTAGGTTGTTACATTAGTAATAAAAATATTATGTAATTTTAAATAAAAAAGGAAATAGTTTTAACTAAAGTACTTTCTTATAATGATTTATTTATAATATTAAAATCTATATTTGAGAATTTAATTTTTCGAAAATGGATACAATTTTTTAAATAATAATATCAAATTTTAGTTTTGGTGAATTTTTTATATTTTTCGGAAAATATTGATTTTTCAATGAACACTGAAAAACCAATTTTTATAAAAATAATTTGATTTTTAATAAAATATTTAATTTAAGAGTCCCAATATGTTTTGAATATAATTTAATGTAAACTATCTTCTATTTAGTTATATTAAATCAACTTAATTACTTTTTAATCAACTTTATATTGGTTTTTAGTATAAGTTTTTTTGTTTTAAATTGGGGTTTTCTAAAACAAAATTTAATGTGCACAATCGTTCTCCTTTATTAATTAATTTAAATAATCCATAAAAGGGAGTGGTTTAAAAGAAATTTATATATTATATACTAGTATTTATTATTTTTTAGTACAATGATTATTATTAGTCATAGAGTTAATATATAATAACTGTTTTCTAAAAAACACTCTTCTTAAAAACCCATTTTCTCGCTGCGTATGTGAGATTAATATTAAATTAAAATTTTCCACTTATATAAATGAAAATTTTAAAAATGGATTCCATATTTGGAACCATAATAATTAATAATTTATTATATTTTCAAATTATTTTTTGGCCAAAGCGATTATTGAAAACAGTTAAAATTAATTACAGCGATTAAGGTAAAAAAAGTATACTTAATAGTTAAAATTTGAATATAAGGTATAAAAATGACCCAAAACATGTCCAAAACACATTTATAGATTTAATATTACCTTATCCATTCTTGGATCTATAATGGACTACTATTGGGGCCTGGTGACTAGAAAACAATGTGGGTGGAATTCAATCCTTCAAAATAATTACAAGTGTGCCACTCTCCTCACTTATAAAAGGAAACCCCTATCATCATCTATTAACACCTTAAAAACCAATTAGTTTTGAAAATACCTACCCAAATAACATTCCAAGTTTCTTATTATAATAATATAATATTTAAATTGGGAATAAATCATACCAAGGAAGACCTTTGTTTCAAATCAAAAGGATATACCCGAATAATAGGTAACGTTCATCAATGAGAATTTTTGTTTAATTTATTTATCCACACCCCAATTATTCTTATAACATGATGATAAAATAACCACATTATATTAAATACAATGAAATATTTTTTTATTACTACGACCTAAAACAACACACACTTCCATTAAATGGGTTACAAAACATTCATTCATGTGTACGGTGGACTACTACCTCACCAAATAATGTCATTCATTTTTCCATTACCACCTTTCACAGTTGGGTATGATGATGGATATAAAGTTTATATATGATATTTATAACATAATTATACATTTAAATTTATTATATCATATATACCCTATTTCCTTCCATAAGGGATACGATAATGTCCCTCGCGTGTATGGTGGATTACTGCCTCGTGAAGTAATGTGATTCGTTTTCACTAACACGTTACATGGAAGGAAATAAGGGTAAAAATAATGAGTATATGTTATATAAATGAAATAATTATGATATTAAAGAAATTTTTATAATTTTTTAAATTTAATATATCATTTTATTTTAACCTTTTCTCTCATTGAAAAATATGATAACACCATTCGTGGACATGTGGACTACTGCCTCCTAGAAGTTATGTGATTCCTATCTCACCACCACAACACAAGAATTCTATATATAGAGCCTGATTTGAATATATCACCGAGAGGAGGAGGGGTGGTAATGTAGTGTTAAATGTTTCATAATTAATTATTTTCCAATCAACCACTATGATCAATTAATATCTTAATACATTTTTCATTAGAGTCTCACTTCTCCCATATACAAAAAAACTGAATGCACTAAAAACCACATAAGTAATTTTAAAAGTTTCAACCCCAATGTGGGTGGATATATCCTTTCTGTGTTCAAGATAATCTAAGAAGTAGATTCTCTACTAGTAATAAATAATATGATTACAAGTAGAAACAATCTCCCAAAATGTCTAACAGAAAAACTACCATAATTTCTTATCACCAATTATTACTATGGGATTTATACCACTGATATATTTAGAATGAATTCCCACTAGTGTTCTTTATACTAAATCATGCCAGTTGATCTCTCTTCTCAATAGCTCTGGATGTTTATACCAACATCCCACCAGTTCTTTAATGATCTTCATAACCTCCTATGAATTGGTCTTCAAATTCTTCTACCAACTGATTCAACATGCTCATCAGTCTTGTTCTATTTCATGACTAATAAATTAATTATTCTATTAATAAACTAGATTTACTTCTCAAAATTATGAAAACTATTATCTCACTATATTTATATTATATATTCTTATTTTATCTATATCACTTTATTTACACTAATAATTAGTTTCAAACAGGTCCGCTTTCATGAGATCATGCATGCAATATCCAATTCTTATGCATCCATGCATGCATGCAACTATACACTTCCCACTTCTTACCCCCAAACTCTAATGGTTCTTGGTCATGAAAAGAAAGTAGGACATCACCTATTATCTTGATGTCCACTATTCTCTATGTAAAAATGTGTAGAAACTTTCTATATCATGACCATCTTAGTGCCCACTACTCCTTTGTGCAACCTGAATAGGTGTTGTTTCTTCTATATTATATGAAATTTTGATGTCACAATTCATATTATTCTTCTTGAGACACTATATAGGTATACACTAGTTCATGGTGTTTTAGAATTATTTGCACAAGGATGGAAGATATCACATATGAGTATCCTATTATCTCATGGTGTTTTACAGAATAAGTTCTTTAAAAAAAACTCTAAGTATTCTATAAAAAAGATGAGTTCTCGTGGGATCCATATATCCCTCATAAAGTCCAAGGCTTTATAGAACTCTCTTCCCTTCGTGAATGGGTTTGAGGTTACTCTATTTTTCAAGAGATGTCTTAAAATGAGGATCGAAAACAACACTAAAGGACTAAGTGAATTCATATTTATAGTAAAGGAATAATTCCTTACATTACATATGATCCAATTTTCAAGACATGAAGAATCTTTGAAAAATATTCTATGTCATGACTCTATAAAATCTCTAGAGTATTTCAAGATATCTTGTGTACACTAAAAAACATGGAGTATATGCTTTGTGATACTCCTTTGTGGTGAGCCCCTCTTATTCATGCAATGAGGATCACATGCTCATTATTTATTAAAGATCAAAATAATCCTGTTCATATGGATTCCTACAATTATCATTGGATGTTTAGACAATGATTTTTCCTTGTATTATCCTCATACATGAAAGAATTATATTAAATGCATATATATTATCATTCTAATCATCTCTTACTTTTGATAATAGAAAAACCATGGATACCTCAGTTTGATTTCATGACGATTATCATATGTTTTAGACTAAACATTTTTTGGCTGGTTCACCATTGAGGGATGGGAGGGTGAAGATGATCACGTAGTGGTGATCGGATGGTTCAGATCGAATGATTAGACAGTGCTTGTTTTGAACAAATTTTACATAGTGGAGGAAATACATCTACCTCTATGTCCCACATAGAAACTCAAAAGTTCCTCTACCTTGGTATATAAATCAAGGTATTTCATGGACCAACCAAAAATACAGAACCCCCTACCCGCTGTTCCGACCCACATGGTGGTTCCACTGCTCCTTCCATGCGCTCTTCATGGTGCTCTCTCCTCTACAAGTACTATACATGAACATACCCTCACACAATGGGTTCAATGCCTTCCCCATTCCCCTCTTTCACCAATAGGAAATCCTAATCTATTCCCATGGATGTGGTTGACCTTCGGGTCCCACATATTCCATGGTTTAGTTTGTCCTATGACTACCATTTGGTTTGGCCCATAATTTATATAAAGGAACCAGATAATATACTTAGTATAAAATATGAATCCAATATTATTATAAGTCAATACCATCAAAATATTCTAAGCCTCCTTAATTCCTTCTCATAAATTTTATTCATCATGAAAATTTATATTTTCATTCTCTTCATAAATTAAAAACTCCTCATGTAATAATATTAATATTTCATGTCCTACATTTATATTTCTCATGAAAAATATAATTTATTTTTTTCATGGAAACCTTTAAATATCTTTAAAAAATCAATTCATCATGCACATGACAATTTTCATGGTTTTTAGATTAGTCTATATTTCACTTTTCATGGCCTTTTACCTTATTAAATGTTGAGGACAATGTTCAATTTACTATTAAAATTTTCACATGTCTTCTATCTTAATAAGAATTAAAAATAATCAAAGTTTCTAGGAAAATTGTCCATGTTTTACATCCAATCCCATTAGATGAATTCATAAAAAATCCCTAGTCATAATAATCAATCATAGAGAATTACTTACTAAATGACAACCAATGAGTCCATAACAATTCTCCAATCATCACTACTTCATCCAAATCTCACTAATGACATATTGAAACATAATTAAAAATAAAAGTACATTGGGCCTAATAATCTCCCCCTCTGTATTTTGATGAAAATCAAATGCAAAAGAAAAGTGGGGAATTTATATCATCTCGTTTTTATTTTAAAATATGATCATATCTTTCATAGAAAAATCTCATGATCACTTTTAAGAGGGGAAAAATCTCTTACAATTATCTTAGAAAAGATCATTTACTTAATGAACTATAAGTCTATGTGTGATAACATGGTGTAGAAAAAAATAATGATACAACCATGTATGTCTAAGAAATCCATAAGCACCATTCATTTGAAATAATTCTCAAAATATATCAATTCTCATTCAAGTGGCTATAAATAATCATAATTATAAAAAATTTATAATTCTTACACATACTTCAAAAAATTCATCAGAATGTTCAGGTGAAAAAGATAAAGCTCCTCCTTTGTGTTATTTTTTAATCATCCAAACACTCCACCAAAATTGATAAAACAATTAAATTAATAAAAAAGTATAGAATTGTGATTAGAATACCCTAGCCTTTAATTTTGAAACTCTCCCAAGATTTTCATATTCATTTAAAAGGTTTCTCTCCTTAAAATATGTGCAATTTCATTCCATTTAATGAAATTAAGTAGAATCCATGATGTAAAATCTCATTATTCTATTCAGATGTGATAGGCTTAAGCATCTCCTTCAATTACCTACATTGTTTATTTAAAACACATGAAATAATAGGGAATAAAAAGGGACCTATAGTTTTATCATAAATAACATTAATACTGAGAAATTCCACTCAACCTAGGTCCTTTTTTAATTCCAATCTTGTATTGGGAAGATTTATTTGGAATCTTCATTTTTTTGAGTATCATTGATTTGACTCTCATTTTTTATTACCTTTTTATACATTGTATTGAATAACTTTTTTAACATTGGTCTTATAGGTTATCAAGTTTCCACATATGGATAAATATTTCTTAACATGCACCTCATTTTCTGGGACATATTTTGTTAATTTAGAATTAGTAAATTTCTCAATTTTCTCTAATTGTATAGATTTTTTTAACTAATGTGACAAAAAAACTAGGAATTATTTTTTGACATTTTCAATCTTATAAAAATTTCCATTTTGACTAGAATTGATTTGAATAAAATGGTCAATGATGTTTTCTTTTCCTTTATATTTAATTTCTTTATAATCCTATAGTAACTGTGCTAGAAGTTTTTTTCATGCAAGTTTTAGTACAATGGCCTTTTGGGTCACATCTTTTAAAGATTTCATTTAGATAATTAAAATTATTTTGATTAGATAGAATTATTTATTTCTCAGTGAAAAACTTCTTCATTCTAATATTTTTCCTTCTTTTTAATGAGATACCTCTTTTATTTTTAAAATTGACCCATTTATATATGAAATTTTTTATTAAGGGACATATTATACAAGTAGTTGTAGGATTTGTGCCCATATTTAACACAACACCATCAGTAGCCTCTGAAATACCTTCTTCCATAATCCTAAAAATTATGTTGTTGATAAAAAACTTTATATATGAATATAATCCATTCATTAATTTTCCTCGGTCTTAGGGAACATTATTTTCCAAAATTACTTAAGTTCTCACTATCATCATCTGTCCAAATTATTTCTGTTTTTGTGTCAAACCCTGCACCATTCAATGAAATGGATTTAATATCATTAATAAATTTAGAAATAACATGTACCTTCTTATTTGTAATTTTCTTCATAGTATAATTTGATTATTATACTTCAATATCCACTTATTTATTGAAATAATATCTCATGATTTTCAATGTGTTTTATACATTACGAACTCCTAGATTGTGCCTCATTCAGTTCTTCTTCTTTTTCATCCAATTATGTATTAAGATATTTTAATATCTTCTCTTATTATGAAACATTCAGCATAGAAGTATTAACCACTTCAATAAGATCATTCTTATTCTTGTTTCATTTAATTTCTCTTTCTCCAGTAGGTTTATTCTTTTATTGAGTAGATTATTTTGATCAAGATATGCTACAAGTTAAGATATCATCATGTAATCATGATAGATCTATTTTTATTTCTCATCATTGATTGAACAATTAGCTTAAATATTAACACGTTATATGTAAGATTATTTTACTTAAACCATCATCTTTAGAGTTAATCCATACTAAAGAGTGTTCATCAACTATCCTACTCAATAGATTTTTCTTATACTTCCTTGAATTTTTTTTCCTTCCTTCCATTATCACTATTTCTATTTTTTTTCTTCATATTTTCATTTAATTTAGTTTTTTTATTAATCATCACTATCATAATCATAATAATACATATTCATAAAATAAATTGAAAAATATCCAATTTGACTATAAATAAATAACAATAAGGGAAGAAAACCATTAAATTTTCCTTTTCGTCTTTATAATTTTTTAGAAATAAAATCCACAACCCATTTATAATATGTATCACTTAACTCATCCATATAATCAAAATACGATAATGTTTTATCATTATTTTAATGTTTTATACGGATTGGGAGTTTACAGAAACTACATCCAACCCAGAGGTACATTTGAAGTCTTTTGGTCAGCCCCACTTCCAGGATAGATCAAAGTCAACATTGATGGCTCTTAAAAATGAAAAATGGGTCCTTTGAGTCGTTGAGGTATCTACAGAGACCATAAAATATATATTATGTGGTTTTTATGGAACATATGGAATTATATACTCTTTGGAATCCAAAATTATTAGTGCCATCTTGATGGTCTCTTTTTCATGAAAAAAAGAATGGACCAATATTTGGATAGAAGGTGACTCTACCGCCATTGTGCAAGAGGTATAGAATGGTAATACTCATATTTCATGGACCCTCAGAGATAGATGGTTGGAATACTTGGTTTCTCTAACTAGAATCAAATATATAATGACCCATGCTTTCTATGAGATGAATTCTTTGGAAGATGGGCATAAAAAAAGGAGCCGACACCAACATCACCTGGTTGGATGACCTTCCTCCAGAGTTAATATATTTTATTTTTAAAAAAATACGATAATAAAATTCCCCCATTTTGACTATTGTAACCATATTTTATTTTTCTAATAAATATACCTTGGTATTTTTGACCTTGTAATAGCCTTTAAAAGAGATATTTGAAGGCCATTTCCTCCTTATCATTCATTTTTAACATTAGATATTTTGTCATCTCCTAATGGAGATGTGTATTTTGAAATTCATCAAGATACATGTATCCAAATTATTTTGAGGTATAAATATTGTGATAAAATCTATCAGGAAAGTTACATAACAATTTATTTACTATAGATGAATCAACCAATGTATCTCAAAACACCCTAAAATGACTTACTATATCATTTTCCCTGGTAAAGTAGTCATCAACAACATCATCATCATACATACGAATATCCTTAAACATAGCTCTCCAGATTTGATGTATAGATTATTTGATATTCACATTACCTTCCAACATATTCTCAAGTTTATCTCACATATATTTGGATGTTTTTAGTCCTATATATTTAGTGAATAATTTATCAGACAAGGATGAAAAAATATCATTTCTAGATTTCCTATCTACTTCAATATTTTTCTTATCAACATGTGTCGTGGGAGATTCTATTACTAGTTGAATAAAACCAAATGTTAAAAGATAATAAACTTAAAGGACTTGTTAATGAAGATATGTAATAATTATGTTCTTCTAACAATAATAGTTATTTCCATTGAAAAAAATTAACTCCTCTATTTTTGACAAAATTAAAACTCTCCATCATTAGATCTTTAGAAAAGGTTATTTCCTTACATAGGGAACCTTATTCTCTAATACAACTTATAGAGACATATTTGGATATATAATTATGATAGATATGGGTTTAATCAGTGTTGTACTTATTATAATTTATTGTTTTCAAATAACCATATATGATCAGTTAAGTTATCAATCCATGATTATTTAGAGCCTCACTTCTTCTGTTTGTAAACAACTGAAATCACTAAAAATAACAAGATTATTATTACAATTTCCCCCTGATGTGGGTGGAAACTTCTTTGTTTTGTTTGGTATACTACAAGACCCATATTATTCACTAGTAATAATGATTTGATAATAACTAATTTAAATTTTTTGAATGTTTTTTTAGAAAAACTCTCATAATGTTTGATCACTGATGATTACTATGGGTCTTCTCATGATAGGATCTTATGACTGGCTTCCGACCTGTGTTAATTATATTGAATCTCTCTAGTTGATATGTCTCATGAAATGATTTAATTTTTTATACTCGAATATCGCTAGTTCTTAAATGATATTTACACCATCCCGTGAACAAGTATTCAACTGCTTCTCCAACTGATGCAGTGTGCTCGCTGACCTTGTTCAATTTCAATACCACCAAGGTAATTATTCTTCTGATAGTTATAATGTATTTCTCAAAATTTTTAGCACTATTTTCCCATTGTATTTAGATCATACATTCTTATTTTATCCAAATCACTTCACTAAATTTGATACTCAGTTTTACATGGTTCCACTTGCATGAGATCATTCTTGTAATCTAGAATTCTTATGCATCCATGAATCCATGAAACTATGAACTTCCCACTTCTTAGACCAAAACACAATGGTTCCTTATTGTGAAAAGGAAGCACGACACTTCCTTCTAACTTCATCCCCACTATTATCTATGTGTTATTGTGTAGGCACTTACTGTATCATGCACATCCTTGTGCACGCTACTCCTTTGCGCAACTCGAATGGGTGTTGCTCTTATGTCTTACACACAATAGTGATGTCATAATTATTTTTCTTTATCAAGATACACAATGTATGTATACACTAGTTCATGGTGTTTCATAATTCATTTTTCAATGCATGAGGATAATGATTATGAGTATCAAGCTATCTCAAGGTGCTTCATGGAATATGCTCTTCATAAAACACTATGAGAGTTCTATAAAAAAGTTGAGTTCTTATGGGATCCTATTCTCTATCATGAAAGCTAAATATTCACAAAAATCACTACCCATTTAGATTTAATTTATGGTTACTCTATTTTTATCTATTTATCTTAAAGTAATGATCAGTAACAGTATCTCACGCCTACATGTTTTGATGTTAATAGGCAATGAATAATGACTTTTACCACCACCTATATGATTTTGATAACAAAAATAATCTCCTAAAAATTTATCATGTAACGACTCCTTAAGATATCCTATGTAATTTGAGATATCATAAGTGTACACAGAAAGACATGTAATCGTTTCTTAATAATTCTTATTTATGGTGAGCCCCTCATGTTCATGTGATGAGGATCATATGACCCTACATTATTCAATCCTAAACTCCTCCTATTCATATTGCCTCTTGAAACTATCGTTTGTAGTTTGCATGAAGCTTATTACATGAATTATCCTCATGACTTCAAGATGTAGATTTCACGCACAAAAACTATCATTCTCATTATCTCTTCATTTCAATCATAGAATATCCATGGAGACCTTAGTTAGATCACATAAAGATCAACCTATGTTTCGATATGAACTCTAATGAACTGGATCACCATTGAGGGATGAGAGGATGAAGATGATCATTCGGTGGTTATTGAATGGATCAGATAAAATGATCGAGTGGCATGTGTTTTGTATGAGATTTAAGTTATGGGGGAAAATTTCCACTACCACCATGTCACAGATCAATAATCTAATGCGACTCCCCTCCAATATATCAATCAAGGTGTTTCATGGATAGATAGAAATCTCAAACCCCCTATCCTCCATGCCACCCCAAATAGTGGCACCACTATACCTTCTTATGTGATCTTCATGGTGTGCTCTCCTCTAAATAATCTATACACACACCATCCCACACGCAGTGGAAAAAATACCCACACCATTCTCCTATTCCACCCATTGGCGGGATAAAGCTACTCCGATGGGTGTGGTAGACCTATGATTCCCATATATGTTGTGGTTGAGTTTAGACTATGACTTTCAGTTAGGTTGGACCATATTTCATTATAAAGGACCCATATAATATACTTCGTAAACACTAAGTATTAAATATAAATCCAACCTTAAGCCATGTTAATCCCATCAACTATTTTAAGGCATCCTTAAATTCATTCTCATCATTTTTATTCATAATGAAAATTAATTTTTTTATTATGTTCATCAATTAGAAACTCCTCGTGCAATAATATTAATATTTAATGGCCACAATTTATCTATTTCATGGAAAATTTAATTTATTTTTTGCATGGAAACCATTAAATATCCTTTAAAAATCAATTGATCATAAAAATTAATATCTTCATGGTATTCAAAATAATTCTTTATGAATTGTGCAGAGCCCTCACCTCTTTAAATGTTGAGGAAAATGTGAACTTTTCTATTATAATTTGCGCATGCATTTGATCTTATGAATATTTCAATAATCATTAGAGTTACAAGGAGAATTATTCAAGATTGAAATATAATTCCATTATATGAATCCATAATAATTCACTAGGCATCATCACAAGTCATGTATAATTGTCTTATCAAATGAAAACTGTCACAACCTGACATTTTAAATTAATTTTTATTATTAATAATTCTTGGCTCTGGGTTCTCGCACCAATGTCCGGGCTAGGTATCGAATTAAAATTATTATCATTTAATATTTTACTGGGTTTCAGACCTGTGTGTGGTCACCATGCGATTGGGGGTAGCCGCGCAGCCGGACCAGGTGCCATGTGATTGCTCGTCATTCTTATCATTATTATTCTTTATATTATTATTTGATTATTTTCATTTATTATTATTATCATTATTATTCTTTGTGTTATTATAATTATTATTCTTTGTATTATTATTATTATTATTAACATCAAATTATAAATAAAATGGGAAAAATATGGAAACCTAGTTCTACTCAACGCCCCCTTTCCACATTACCCTCACAGCTCACCATGCCCCCCCTTTAACCTCTTCTCATGCGACCAACTAATCGCCACCATACCCTCACACTGTTCCCCATTTCCCCGTGTTTTCCCTCCCCAGTTTTCCCTGCCCAGCGCTGCTCCATCCCTCACCCTCATGATCCCACCACCCTACATCTCCACCTTGTTCAAATACCAGCCGGCCAGCCTCCATTCTTGCCCCAACCGCCCTCTAGGACCCCAGCCTCTTCTACCCCTTTCTTCCCTGGACCTCACTCCAGGGCCCTCAGCTACTGTCTGACTCCCATCCTCTTGGCCAACCAACTCCGTCCGCCCTCACCCTAGCCACTCCAGAAGCAGCAGCAACCCCTCCCTCCACCTCCTTCACACCGTGCACCTGACCAGGACACCTTCTTGCTTCAGACTGCAGTACCACTAGCCATCCGTGCTCCGGCCTCCCACATTCCTAATTTTCCTTGCTTCAGCTAGCCGTGAACCCTATCCTTTTCTCCGACCTCCTTGATCTTGCGTGGCCACATCCCTACTTTCTGGAAATCACATCCTCAACCGATATATTTGTTAATTTTTTTTTATTTCCTTATTTTCATACGTGGTGATTTTATTTGTTTTGGATTAATTATAGTACTGCGATTTGTGTTTTTCATGTTCTACTCATGGTCTAGGGCATGAAAATGGTCTGTTGGGTGTTGTCCGTCTTTCTGTGGATGCATCGTTGTTGCCGGGATTGTCTTTGAGGTATGTGGATCCTCATTTACTTTTCCATTTAAGCCAATTTACTGATCGAGTGTTTTAACTAAATCTTTAATGTGATTTTCACCTTCGCAATATATTTAGTTAATCTACTATAGTGTTCCCTAGAAAATCGATTCTATCAAAAATAGTTTTGATATATTCCCCTGATTATATTTTTTATGTGTTTGTGGACACTGTGTTTGTTGGATGTCAAATGTTGTCTTGATGATGTTTTAAGCATGACACACACTTTTGATATACTATGCTATAGGTTGTTAAAGCGTTTCTAGTTTGAATGAATTTTTTAGGATTTATTCGGTCTGTTTATTGAATTATTTATAAATTTATTTCATCTGTTTATAAAATTTTAAATAAACAGTTTGACATTGAAAATGAAAAATTGGGTTTTGCGTGATATTTGGAGTAATGTATTTCCATGTGAAGACAAAGGACTGATTGGTAACACTTGTGTTTTCAAGGTGTGATTTGATTGTTTAAGTATTGTGATTCCCTGTTTGGTGCCTTCAAATCAAATGATGATGTTTTTATGAACATTTAGAAATGATTATGTTTAAAAACTGTGTACCTGCTTGAAAACCTTATTATTTGGGTTAAATTTTTTGGGAATGGTTTTGTGATTAGAAGGAAATGGTTTTGTGGTTTTAAAGTAATGAGTTGTGCTTCCTAAACTATGTTTTTTTAAATCATAGTCGTTTTACTTTGAAATGTGTTCTAATGTGAATTTGAAAATGATAAAGGCTCATTTGGTAGTGGTAAAATGATTTGGTGTGCATTTTGGAACTCAAGGGACCGTTTGGAACTTTTAACCCAATGGTAATGTTTGTACTAACTTTAAAGGTGATTTTGTTTTGGTGAAATTGTATGCCTAATTGGAAACTTTGAACATTTTACTAAATGGTTTAAATATTAAATGGCGTGATGGCCCAGTTGTAACTTTGTTAATATGAAATGATTGAATGTGTATTTCTGGGCGCTCCTGTCCAGGGTTACCTATTATGGATGAATGCATAGGAAGTGTCCGTGTTTAGTGAAGCCAAGTGCGGTGAGATGAGTCATGTGTGAGAGGGAGTTCTTACTTACACATTATTATTATAACCACCATGAGTTCCTAGGGGTATTTTATTTGATCGAGTGATGGTTTCTTATCAGCCCTGATTAGATGGGTCTCTACCCCTGGTAGGTATAGAGTACATATGGGGTGTGCCACTGGTTTCTGTTTCCCTGAGGGTGTCCAGTTGGTTATAGACTTAGGAGATTAACCATATGTCGCCAGGTGGTTCTGAACCAAGTACGTCCTGGGGTCTTCTAGGGATGTTTCAGATCACCCATGGTTTTCCTTTTCTTTGCTTGTTTAATTTCAGCTATACTTGTTTTTCCAGCTCATACTGTCACCTGTTTCTTTTAGCACTGCCTTGTTTCCCTTGTTTGGATTTTGTTTGCAAAATTATAATTTTTTCTCAGAAATGGAACGAGGTGTGCGTTGGGTTTTTAAAATGGGTAAATGATATTTTTTTATTAAAACATGGAAAACCTAATTTTATAATTTTATTTCAAACTTCTATTAATGGATTGTTTCAGGAAAGGAGACGTTGGATTATGTTGTTTATCATGGTAACCCTACTGAGCATTTTTAATACTCATGCCTATTTTTATCATATCAGTTGAAGGTTCCCATTTCTTAGATTCTCATGTCTAGATTGATCATTATGAGAGAAAGGTTGGCCTTTGGTTGGGTGGTGACCTAGAGGGTGACGTGGAGGTATGTTGACATGTTCTGTTTAATTATTTTCCACTACTAGATTTTTAGTTTTAGTATTCTGTTTATTTTTTTATTATTTTATCTTTTTGGGAAAAATTGTTTCCTATGATTAGGTTTTGATGCCCAGTACTAGATGCCACCCTTTAGGGATTGGGAATTCCCTTCGGGCCATGTCACAGACTGGTTCAGGTGACCGGTTCTGGGTCGATCTAGGATGGTTTGTAAAAAAATGGTATCAAAGGGAGGTTCTTGTTATTTGGGGTGTCCGATAGATGGTGATTAGAACTTTCCAGACTCGAGAGGTAGGTACGAGAAGGACGTCTTGAACCCTTTCTCATTCTGAACCATGAGTCGCAAGGGTTAGTCCCGGAATTGAGTTCTTGTCTTATTTTGGTTTGTTTGGGATTTAGGGATGACAACGGAGGCAAGCTGATGTTACATCATGATTTCAAATAGAGTAGTGACCTATGTGTAGTCTGAGTACATGGTTTAATTTCCTTATATTTTTTAAATCTTATTTTGGGCATGACCCACTACCATGTCACCAAGTTAAGCGTGACTTCTAGTACCTCACTCTGGTAGTTTAATTAAATTTGAGTGTCATATTTGTTTTGGTGGGTGTGAGTGTGATTTTGAAAAAGAAAAAGGGAATTTTGTGTTGTGTTTGTATTTTTTTTTGTTTTTGAGCCAGATTTTTTGGACGAAAGTGCTTTCATTGAGGTTAATTCAGCTTGATATTGGTTTTGGCTCTCTGTTTTAAATGTTGTTCAGAAAATGCCGCCCAGAATGGTCCCCAATGTTTCTGATATGTCATGCCCAGTTTTTGGACTTTGGAAATTGCCTATCCTTCATGATGAACAGGGTCCGTTAGAAGCAGTAGAGTGGCTTGAAGAGGTCAAACACATATTTATGGTATTGGGAACTCTTGAAGCTATCAGGGTGTGTGCAATTTTCGGTATGTTTAAAGGTTAAAATATGGAAGAATGGGAGTTGTTCACCCTAACATCACTGCAAGTTGGGATGACGTGGGATGTCTTTAAATCCATCTTTGTTTGATGGTTTATACCTGAAGAAGTGAAGATGATGAAATGGTAAGAGATCATGTGTATTCAATAAGGAAAATGGATGGTGTAGGCATATGTTGACCATTTCAAGGAGCTTTTGTACTTTTCTCTAGAAGAATCATTGTAGGATTTCATAAAGACTTCTCTCTTCATCGGGGTCTTCATCCAAATATCATGGAGCTGGTCCTCCCTTCTAGGGACCATCATTTTGCAAGGTTGGTGGATGAGTAGTTTTTAGATGATTTGGTCTTCAGATCATAGATGGTTAGAAATCCAGTATATTTGGTTTCTTGCAATGGTTCCCCATTTGGTGAGTAGGGTGTGCCAGAGGAACCTATTTCTAAAGAGTCATCTACAGTGGTTCTGGCTTTTAGTTCTTCAGACTGTTCAGTGGTGTGCCACTAGTGTGGGCGGTTCGGGCACATGAAGCCGTCATGTCGCATCCCTCTGAAGACGTGTCATTGCTGCGGTTGTCTAGGTCATCTAGAGAAGTTCTGTAGGAATCATCACCTGAAGAATATTCTATGACCGGGGGAATTCTAGTGCCTGATGGTGAGGCAAGATATGCTTCATCCATCAGATCCCCAACCACAGGTTTTAGGGTAAATTTCGTGCACAGTCAGGAGTTGTTGGGGGTGTGAAGCCTCTATTCAGGTTTTGTGTTTCGTGTTGGTGGTGGAGCTTTAAAATATTATAGTTATTGTTTTCTACTGTTAATGATTTGACATTGTTGTAAGTTCATTTTTTTGTCATGGAGTTATGATTGAAATGTTCTATTATAATCCTAATAGTTTTTTGTCTAATTATAGTTTTCTAGATTGTACATTTTTCTTAAAAGTGGGTTTGACCCTTGTATGAGTTACTCTCAATTTAGCTGTATTTGTTTAAAGATGTAAGTCCCAGTGGAAGAATTGATATTTGCAGTTATGCTTGTGTTCTCTGCTTGGGGTAAGTTATTCTTACTGGTTTTTCTCTAGTGTTGGGGATTTTTTGGTTTGGGTCAAGAGTTCTGAGGTTTAGCTGAGGTGTTGTTCACTCATTCTATAGAAGTTAGTTTGGATCGGTTGGGGGTTCCCACATCGCTCCCCTCCCAGGGTGGTATATTTGGGTGTTAAATATCTATTCTAGTTGAGTTCTTGTGGTGGGGAGAACCCTATCATGTTATCCTATTCTCTGGTATTATGGTCTTTTTTGGTTTCAATTGTGAATGATCTCTTATTTTGTCTATTTTTCGGTGGGTTGATTTTGTGGGGGTAGAAAGTGCCGGTGGTGGGGAGATTTACCACACCTCGAGTTTTTAAATTAATTATTATTTTTATTAATTCTTGGCTCCAGGTTCTCACACTAAGGTCCGAGCTGGGTCTTAGATTAAAATTTTTATCGTTTAATATTTTTCTGGGTTTCAGACCTGGGTGCGGTCACCGCACGATTGGTGGTAGCTGTGCAACAAGCCTAGATGTCGTTCAATTACTCATCATTATTATTATTATTCATTATATTATTATTATTATTTTATTACTTTCATTATTATTATTATTATTTTTGGGTTATTTTATTATTATTATTATTATTATTATTCTTTGTATTATATATATTATTATTATTATTACATTATAATTTAAATGAAAAAATATGGAAACCTAGTTCTACTCGGCACCCCCTTCCCCCCTTACCCTCATGGTGCACTAGGCCACACTTTGGCCTCCTCTCACGCAACCACCTTCTCACTGCCAGACCCCCATACCGTTCCCCCTTGCCCCACATTTCCCTCCCCGATTTTCGCTACCCAGCGCTACTCCAGCACTCACCCTCATGATCTCGTAGCCCTACGCCTCTGCCACATTCAGATCCCAGCCAGCCAGCCTCTACACTATTCCCAATCGTCCTTCAGGAGCCCAAACTAGTCCGACCCTGTCTTACTCGACCCTCGATCTGGTGCCCTCAACTCTGATCTGAATCCTCTCCTCCTGGATAGCCAGCTCTGGCCTCCCTCGCCCCAACTGCTCTGGCAGTAGCTATGACCCCTACCTCCACCTCCTTTGCATCTTGCACCCGACTAGGTCACCTTCTTGCTCCGGCCTGTGGCGCCTCTGGCCACCAGTTCTCTGGACTCCCACATTGCTGCTCTCCCTTTCTCCGGACAATGGTGAACCCTATCCTTTTCTCCAGCCTTCTTTCTCTGGTGTGGCCACATCCCTCCTTTCTAGAAACTGCTTCCGTATCCAATATATTTATTAATTTATTTTTATTTCCTTCTTTTCATTCGGGGTGTTTTTATTTGTTTTGGATGAATCATTATACTGTGATTTTTGTTTTTCACATTCTTCTGGTGGTCTAGGGCATGAAAATGGTCCATTGGGTGTTGTTCATCTTTACACAAATGCGTCGTTGTTTCCATGATCGACATTGAGGTAGGCGGATCCATATTTTCTTTTCCATTTGATCCCATTCAATTCTAGAGTGTTTTAATTAAATATTTAATGTGATTTTCACCTTCTCAATATATTTAGTTAATCTTCTATAGTGTTCCAAAGCAAATTGGTTCTATCAAAAATAGTTTTGAAGTCTTCCCCTTGATTATAAATTTTTATTTGTTTGTGGAAATTGTGTTCACTAGATGTAAAATGTTTTCTTGATGAGTTTTTAAGTATGACACATAATTTAGATATACCCTGCAATAGGTTGTGAAAGTGTTTCCAATCTGAATAAATTGTTTAAAATTTATTCGGTATGTTTATTGATTTGTTTATAATTTTTTTTATCTTTTTATAAAATTTTAAATAAACTGTTTGAAATTGAAAATGAAAAATGGGTTTTGTGTGATATGTTGGGTAATGTTTTGTCCATGTGAAGACAAAGATATGATTGGTAACACTTGTGCTTTCAAGGAGTGATTTTATTGTTAATGTGAAAACATGTTTGGTGCCTTCAACTCAAATGATTATGTTTGTGTGAACTTTTAGAAATGATTTTGTTTAAAAATGTGTACCTGCATGACAACCATATTATTTATGTTAAATTGTTTTGTAAATGTTTTGTGATTAGAACGCATTGGTTTTGTGGTTTTAAAGTAATGAGTTGTTCCTCCTAAACAATGTTTTCTTTAAAGTATAGTCATTTTCCTTTGTAATGTGTTATGACGTGAGTTTGAAAATGGTAAAGGCTCTTTTGGTAGTAGTAAAATGATTTTGTGTGCATTTTGGAACTCAAGGGCCCGTTCGACACTTTTATCCCAAGGGTAATGTTTGTACTAGCTTTTAAAGGATACTGTGTTTTGGTGAAAGTGTATGCCTGAATGGAAACTTTGAACATTTTATGAAATGGTTTAAATGTTAAAAGGTGTGACAACCCAGTTGGAAATTTGTTAATATAAAATGATTGAATGTTTATTTGGGGGAGCTCTTGTCTAGGGTATCCCTTTATGGGTGAATTAATAGGAAGAATCCATGTTTGAGGAAGGCAAGTGTGGTGAGATGAGTTATGTGTTCGAGGGCCTTCCTACTTACACAATATTATTATAACCACCATGGGTTCCTAGGCGTCTTTTTGTTGATCGGGTGATGGTTGCTTATTAGACCCCATTAGACAGGTTGGTACCCACTATTAGGTATAGAGTCCAGATGGGGAGTTCCATTGGTTTCTTTTTCCACGAGGGAGACAAGTTGGTTAAAGACTTAGGAGCTTCACCATACACCAATAGGTGGTTCAAAACTGAATATGTCCATGGGTATTCTAAGGATGTTTAGGATCACCAATGGTTTTCCTTTTCTTTTCTTGATTACTTTCACCTATACTTGTTTTTACAGCTCATACTATCACATGTTTCTTTTAGCACTAGCTTGTTTTCCTTGTTTGGCTTTTGTTTGCCAAATTTTAATTTTTTTCAGAAATGGAACGTGGTGTGTGTTGGGTTTTTAAAATGGGTAAATGATATTTTTTTATTAAAATGTTAAAACATGCTTTTATAATTGTATTTAAAACATGTATTAATGGATTGTTTTAGGAAAGGAGACGTTGGATTATGTGGTTTATCTTGGAAACCATACTGATCATTTTTAATGCTCATGCAGATTTTTATCATTTCAGTTGTAGGTACCCTTTGCTCAGATTCTCTTGGCTGGATTGCTCATTATGATAGAAAAATTGGACTTTGGTTGGGTGGTGACATAGAGGGTCATGTGGAGGCATGTTCAGCTATTCTATTTATTTATTTTTGGTTGCTATACTTTCAGTTTTATTAGTCTGATTATTCATGGTTATTCTTTTATCTTTTTAGGCCAAATCGTTCACAGTGATTAGGTTTTGATGCCTGAAACCAGTTACCAACCCATGGGGATCGGTAACGCCCTTCAAACCATGTCATGGACCATCTCGGGTGACCTGTTTAGGGTCAACCAGGATTTGTTCATGACAAAAACAAATGAGTCCATTGCAATTCTCCAATCATCCTTACTTCATTAAAACTTTACTAAACAAATATTGAAACATTAATAAAAAAAATTAAACATTGGTCCAAACACTATATATAAGTATATATGATTAAATAATATTGGTTTTATAATATTATGATCATTATAGAAACCTAAATGTTACTTACCATCTTTAAATAATGATCATTTAAAAATGGGAACATTATTGCATATAGATGACATGCCATCTCTCTGATTATAACACCATATCATTTATCATAACCATATTCCATAATTGATTATAAAATTATAATTGATGTATAAATATGTTAATTATTTCATGATTATTATTCTAAATATTTTTAAACAATTACCTCATTGACCATAGTCAACCCACCTAATTCGTTTTTGACACATAAGCTGAATATGGTCAAAACATATTATATAAAGCTAACTGACTAAGTAATTGCACATAACTTGGTAATAAATAAATTAAAATTAAAAAATAAACATGAAAAATATTTTCAAGATTTTAAATAATTAACATTAGAATATTATTTAGGAATATTAGGACACATGTGACAAGTCAGACTCAATATAGGGGTCTTCATCTCAATGTCCTTTTGTTGAGGAATATTTTTGATGTTATGGACTTATATTCTTTTACGAGTTGTATATACAAACCCTTTGACATGTTATATAACAAATTCATCTATTTTAAAGTTATTTAATGTTTTTTAATGTTAATCTTTCATGGTTATTATAATTCAAGTTTTCCTAAGTGATAAGGTACTTTTCCTTAAAAATCATCTTCTAATGTTTTCACACAAACTCTCATTCTCCACCATGTGCATATTTTTAAAATCCTTTTATGAATTTTTTATATAAACATTAAATATTTATAAATTAAATTTTATACTTTATTTTCAATGGTTTTTGAAAGGAGTTTTTAATGTGTTTTATATGGAATGTTTCGACAAACAACAAAAAGAATTCATAACATACATAGTGATAATGAATTTTACACAACCATAACCATTATTTTATTTATGGATTCCATTTCAAGATTTCATGTTTCTTTCAATAGAAAACCCTTTTCCTTTTTGGAGTTATTTTTTCATTGAAAATGAATTTTCAAAACAAAAGGGTATTTTTATAATGAAAAAGAGGTTTTAAAAGAAATGGGTATTTTGATATCTAAAAGTGATACATTTATGAGGTAAAAAAGTCTTTAAAATGTTTTATAATAGAAAAGTGCAAGATTAAAAATGTTTTATTCTGGATATGGTACTCGATCATTGTACAATGGGGTGTATCCTATATATTTAGTGATCCTGTTACAACTTATACAATAGGCAAACCCTGATAGCACCGTGTGAGACCGTTACAACTTATATGATGGGGTAGCCTAGATAGCTCTAGGTGATCCATTTATAGATTATATTATGGGGTATCACATATAGTGTGAGGTGTGCCCATTATATATTATATGATGGGGAATCCCAGATAGTGCCCAATGATCCTGTTACAATTTAAACGATGGGTTTGTCTAGATGGTTCTCAATGCAATGGGTAATATTCATTGTCTTAACAGGAAATAAGGAGGGAGTTACCAAAGAGTTTCTCTGATGATTTTAACTGGGCTCTAGTTACATATAGAGTGAGTTTAAAATGGATTTTGAATGTGATTATATAAGTTATCGATAAGGGTTTATAATTTCTTTCTTGGGGGTTTAATGTTATTATTTGAAAAAAATGTGTATGTGTTTTTCATTTAATTTTTTTAGTTCATATTCTCAAAGAACATTAAATATTAAGGTAAAAATTATATGAGTTTTCATGTTTTCATAGGACTTATAATTTTCTTTCTTTTTGTATACCTTACTGAGATTTTTATACCCTTAAAAATTTTTGTAATGTTTTCAAATGATTTAAGGATGGGTAAGGGAACTGAAGAAGTTATGTTGATAAACGTGAAGACTTTACATGAAAAGAAATAATGATTCAATTTAAATGTCACAAATATAAAACACACATTTAATAGCACTAGAATCATCCTTTATCTGCACTAAAAAAGAGTTGAATACCTTTGCACCGTTTAGAGCTCATGGCTTTTATCAGTACCAAAAAAGTGTTAGTAAAGGGTATATTTATCATAGAAATAAAATAATTTATAAAATACCCTATTTATCATCACTTTCGTTTAGATCTGATAAATAGACCCTATATCAGTGCTTTAAAAAACACCGATAAAGGTATAATTTATCAGTGTTTGTATTTGTGATGATAAAAGTATGTTTTATCAATATTTTTTAATACAATAATAAAGATATAATTTATCATTTCTTTTATAAGTTATGATAAAGGATTCATTTATTAGTGATTTTGGAATAATTGATAAAGGGTTGATTTATCAACGCATTTAGTAGAACTGATAAAGGTGAAAACTTCTATGTAATGCCGGAGCACACTGTATCACCAAAACTATGTGCAGTGTGCTGCAAAACACACTGCATCGGCAGAAATAACAAAAAAATTACCAAAATGAGATAAAAATACTTAATTTAAATAATATAAAATTTCTAACAAAAAACAAGAAATAGAAAACAATAACATAGAGTATGTTAGTTGTTTTTTTACAAAAATTAATGAAAATTTTGAATTATAAGGCATCGTTGGAGTCATACTGGTCACACCTTGAGTCAAATTAAGATATGACAGATTCTTACACACCATAAACGACATATGACTCATTTTCCTAAAGTACAAAAACAATCAGAATGAATTTTCTCGGTTTTTAGTTTGTTAGTTTTTTTTGGATTAAAATTAATGTTAGTTTTGACTAAATAGATGATCTTAGAGTCATAATGGTCACATCATGCATCAGATTTATGTAAGGATGATCCCTACACATCATAAATTATGTATGTATTGTTTTCCTAATGTACCAAAACAATCTGAATGCATTTTCTCAGTTTTTTGTATGTGAGTTGTTTTTTTCACTAAAATTAATGTCAACTTGGAATAAAAAAGGAATACTTTGAGCTATACCAATCAAACCATGCATCATATTGAGGCGCGACTGAATGTTACATGTCCCAAATGACTTATGGATTATTTTCCGATTGTATCAAAACAATTGGAATGTGTTTCCTCAATTTTAAGTATGCCACATCATTTTTATTAAAATGACATTTTAAACTGGAAACACATAATTTGAGACATATAGGTGATATCATGTGTGGGTTTGACATCAGATTTATTTTTTTACTAAATTATTAAAACAATTGGAATGTGTTTATTCAGTTTTTTGTAGACCAGATGTTTCTTTTTACTAAAATTTATTTTAAACTAAAAAAACACACCTTGAGCCACAAAGTTGGAATCAATCGTGTCTTTGACATGAGACTGATTCATAAACATCAAAAATTAATTATCAATTATTATACCAAATTATCAAGATAATCCGAGTGTATTTTCTCAGTTTTTAGGGAGTGACACATTTTTGTATTAATTTCAATTTTAAACTGATAACCGACACTTGGAGTCATATAGGTTACACTGTGCATCATATTGAGGTGCATCTAATCCATACATGTCAAAAATGACATCTAGATCATTTTAATAAAATAAAAAACAACCCAAATGTATTTTCTCAGTTTTGAGTATGTCATTTGTTTTTTTCTCTAAAATTAATGTCAATTTTGAATAAAAAATGTGCACACGGAGTCATATTGGTCACACTACGTGTCAGATTGAGAAAATGCTTAATGTTACACGTCCCAAATGACTCATGGAACATTTTACTAAAGTATCAAAATAATCGGAATGTGTTTCCTTGGTTTTGAGTATGCATCATGTGTGTTTTACTAAATTTCATTTTAAACAGGAAACACATACTTTGAGCCATACATGTGGAATCGTCTGTGGGTGTGACATGAGACTGATTTATAAACATCAAAAATAAATTATGAACCATTTTAACAAATTATCATTTCAATAAGATCATTTTTTCTTAGTTTTTAGTGAGGGAAACTTTTTTTTATTTAAATGTAACTTTAAATTGATAACAGACACTTAGAGTCATATTGGTCATACCGTGAGTTATATTGAGGTGAATCTAATCCCTATATGTCAAAAATGATTTACAGATCATTTTTCTAAATAACCAAAAAAATCCTATGAATTTTCTTGGTTACGAGTACCTTAGTTTTTTTCACAAAAAGTAATTCCAATTTTGAATAAAATAGACATACTTGGAGTCATATCGGACACAACTTGCATTATATTGAGGTGTGTATGAATTATACATGTCCCAAATAACCCATGGAATGTTTTCCTATTATATTAAAACAATCATAATGCATTACCTCATTTTTTAGAATGCCATATGTTTTTTTACTGAAATGTAATTTTAAATTGGAAACACACAATTTGATCCATACAGGTGGAATCATGTGTGGGTTTGACATGAGAATGATTCTTACACGTCAAAAATTAATTATGAATCATTTTACAAAATTATGAAGACTATATTAGTATGTTTTCTTGGATTTAGGTGAGTGAAACTTTTTTATATTAAAATTTCTATGTTTAACTGATAACAGACATTTGGAGTCGTATCGATGACACTGTGTGTTAGATTGAGGTGTGGGTGATCCCTAAATTTCAAAAACGATGTATGAATCATTTTCCAAAATTATAAAAAATAATACTAATATGGTTTCTTGGTTTTGAGTATGCCATGTGTATTTTTTACTAAAATGTCATTTTAAAATGAAAAATGCACAATATATCTCATATTAAGTGAAAAGTGTTGTGTGAAATTTTAAACAGTTTTTCTTTAACACAATCATGGTATGATCCATATTATACTTAATTTAACAAAAATTTTATTATTTTTAAGCTAGTACTTCTTATACACCTATGACTGGGTCTCCACCTCGGTCTTTACCACTGCATCCTCCATGTTGGTCTCCATATCTGAATCTACCTCCACATTCACCTCCACCTTCACCCCTACCTTTGTATCTGCTTCCACATCTGCCTCCTTGATGGCCCAAAAATTTTATTTTCTGCAGGTCAACACTTCTAAACAAAGTGATTTCCTCCATTACTCTACTCCTTGAGAAAGAGATAAAAAATAATATATAAGCATTCTGAGACTAATTATTCACACGCCAAATATATTTCTAAGGTCAAACTCATACTAGATAAAAAACATTATATGTATTCTACTAAATTTTTTATTGTTATACATTCTGATAAAAAGTTTTCTATCCACTCATCTCTAAACAGATTGATTTCTTCTTTTGAGTAACTATGTATTTATAAATATTGATAGTACCGAGAAAATAGAGACAATAAATGATTATAAAATATATTTAATGAAATTGTAATTACCTTCAATAAGTACCAGATTGGGGATGCTATTATTTTCATTATTTATGATTTCTGTCATAAATTTTCAAACATAATATCCACAATCGATAGAAATATCATCTTTCAGACACTAGAGAAACAATAACCAAAATATGTAAATGGTTTTGAAATTTTTTATATTTAAATCGTTATATATATTTACCTTAATATGTTTCCATTTCTAGTAATCCACATTCTTTATATTTTTAGACACCAACTTCATGCCATGGTATAGCCTGTAATTAGCGACCGCCCTATCATAATATGTTTTTTATTAAAACATATAAAGATCATATAATTTGATTTTTATCTATAAAATGATGATTTTAGGGTATTAAATATTCACAATACACATCATGTGTTGTCGTTTGGTTAGAAATCCACGCATTGAATCCAATAAAAATAAATATCTGGGGTGTCTATGTTGACTTCTATCAGCATCCAGTGCTTCCTAAAAAATTAAGTAATAGAAAAATTAAATATATATTTAATGTGATTAGATCTTAGTGTTTTAACCTTTCATTATAGGGATCAAAAAGTTTATGTCGTCTAATTATTTTTTATAAAATAGTTTGAGTAACTTGTCTTTTTTTTTTAATTTCATCCTCATTCAATGTAATTTCTAGTGTAGAAATGATATAGGGATTAATAAATCCAAATCATGCTTCACATGATCCTCCCTTCATATAGTTGTATTATAAATGCCTATACAAGATATGAATAGTTATTAACTTTAATGAACATATTCAGATCACTATTTAGAGAGACGTATTATGAAAATGTACCTTATGTATGTATTCATAACTGAGATTCCCAACCATTAATACTTAAGAATCTCATCTAGAGTCTCAAGACTAATTCTTCATTTCAAGGAATCTCCATATATTCCTTCATCATATTCAATGTAAGACATAGTTTTATATTTAAATATGGTCTCTTCATGAATTTTAAATGATAATAAATATTTCTCTGGAACTAGTGGGGAGAAGGTACTCTTGGAAAGACGTTTTATTTTCTTTATCGATTCAGTAGATTTTCATTATTTGGCCTTCCGTTTATCTGCCAATTTATCCATCTGTAATATCATACCTAAATTCAGACCAATTATCATCAAATGTTAAATGTTTTTCATATGATATTTTTTTATAGATGTACCTCTATTATCTTTATAAGATTATATGACCATGATATGAAAGCTCCAATAGCAGCTTTGACCATTGTAATATCTGGACCATCAAGTGGAACATGAAACTCAAAATTCATATCCAAAACTACCTTAATCCCCACTCTTGTGTGATTTATTATTAGGAGTTTATTGTGTATCTTGTCTCCGGGGATATTATACACTTTACCCAATACAACAAAGCGGTACATGGTTGTTGATAGATAAAAATCACATACTACTGTACTGTGAAAATGTTTTGTAATATAAAGTTATCGGAGGTTGTTTGATTAACTCTTAGGAGAATGAGTAATGAAAAAATTGATTACCTCAGGTAAGGTATACAGTTGGGTGGAATAAATTTCCTCAAAGCTAGTGGGATCATTTGGTTTAGGCGTAGATCTTTGCTCCAACACCAGTTCTCTTTGTTCTTTTCTTATACATTGGTCTACCAAACCAGACTACAAAATAATATCTTACAGTGAGTCTATTTATGTCTCCATTCATCTCATTATATTGTAAGTATCTTCATGTGGTTTTATATTATCAAAATATTTTTGATAAGAGACTCCAAAACCTCTTCATCTAACATGACCATATTATTCAGGCCACATCAAATATAATTAAATTCTCTTTTTTTAGGTATGTCCATTTCTGATTCTTATGTATAAAAAATATAAAAAAATATGAACATATTTATTTTTATGTAATATTATTGTAAATCATAATAAATTACAATTATTTCACATTTACACATGCATCCCATAATGATTTTGTGTTTTCATCAACTAATATATCATCCTTATTTACCCGAGCCTCCTTCCATAGCACATGATGTGGGATAAAAGTGCCTTTAGATTTGGATTCATCAATATAAATACAATCAAAATAACATATGTTGTTTCATATCACATAATTAATATTTTATTGTTGATTTAAAATTCATACCAATCTGTTATCTAATGAATTATATCCCATCCTTCCATTGTGATAGGGGTACACTGGTTTTGATGCAGGTTCATTATTCTCAACACTCTTTAGTTGTTACAGTAATTAATAATTTTTAATCAAGTTAGATAAAATAAATAATTTTAAATAATATATTATTGACCACAATGCACCTGAAGTGATTTCTCATTACAACGATTACTGAATGTAGTTCATCATTCATGATTTATAATGTGTCTATAACTAAGTGGTGGGTAATCCATTATTTTACCCTCAGTATCCCAGAGATATAACTTCGTCAGAAGAGTATGGATGGATCTATTGGATTTTCCAATGGACATTAAGACAAATTTATTACAAAGATATTCTAATATAAAAGATGTGTGGAAGGAATAATGAAAGATAAATATATGTTTCACTGTATAACTTCTCATTAAAATATAGAAATTATATTGTAACATTATCATTATATCATTCCAAAGTAATTATTTCGTTATAGGTTGGGAATAACGCCACGAGTCAATATCAATTATCACATTTATCCTCATTGTGACCTCAAGATAACTAATGAACATTGATTTTTTGGGTTCAATATGTTGGTCACATTGATCTGAACCATCCTCAAATTTTATACCCTAACTTCTTGCCTAGATAATTTTATTCAAAACTATAATGCTGCATCCTTCTTAAATTTTTTTTCATTTCTTTCATCCACATGTTGTTTATTCCCTTATAATTCCATCATTTCATCATGAAAAGTATGTTCTTTACCAGGATTGGTAACATCAACATGTTCATAAGAAATTTTATTCATGAGTAGTCAAACCTTTAATTTTTCTCGAATAACAGCAATGCAATTCACTTCATGCATAAAATTCGAACATTGCATGCATCTTTCATGAAAATTGATATGGACTTGAAAAATAATATAATACGCCAATAATAAAGTACAACTATCCTTTACTACCTTTATTCCATCCATAATTAACCACTTGATAGCCTTGAATATCTTGATGAGGGTTTTGAGGATAGTTATTCCCTCTTTCAAACTAGCATTCCTCCCATCATTGTTTGGGAGTTCTGTCATCAATTAACTTTGTAACCACAGTTATGTGATGGAGTTTGGTTTGAAAGAGGGAGTCTAATTCATCATTAAGATATGGAATACAATCAATAGTCTATGGAATAAAGTGTCATAGGAAACTAAACTAATAGAATCACATAAAAAGTCTCCTCAATTGAAGAGGAATTGGAATACCTCCACTTTAATGGTCTTAAATAAATGAATCTCACCCAAACTACATTAGACATCAATTCTGCCTACTCAAGGATTCCTCAACTTCCAAATTTGTATATATATTTTTTAATCTACCATAATATCCCTCCAATAACATACATCCCTTTAGAGGGTTTATTTTTCACCTTTTCCTCAGTATTGATCTATAAATTTTTTACTCTTATAAATGAAATGAATCTATTCAATTAAATCCTAAATTTATTATTATAATATATTATAATTAAATATTATAGGAACCATAGATACTTCCTTCCATTGAAAATTATACCACATACCTTGATATAGATCTATAAGTACCTCTATAAATGTCCTACATTACTATTGATAATGATATTATCAGTTGTAAAATATAATATTAGAGAGAGGTATCCACTCAAAAAATTATTATAGACTTTGAAAATATTACACTTTCCTTCAATCATAGAAATATATTTGAGAACCCTCGATCAACAAAGGAGTGATAACCCATTAACCTAGTGAGAAACGATGGCCAAAGAAGAAGTGAAGTTTGGTTATGGAATGTAACAAAGTGATAATAATAATAGGGGGATCATATCCCTTTATAGGGACTCTACATTTAATAAATATTGCATTTAGAATCGACTACAATCTCATGGAAACTAATAATTTCATCACATTGGAGTACTTATTTCATTTAGTGTTTTAATAAATATCTCAATCCATCTATAATGCTCCATATGATTTATAATTGTTGAGAAACCATTTGGGAGAATTAGCCAAATTCATTCATATAATATCAAATACTTAATGCTCCACAAAAATATACATTGGTCATATGTCATAACCTCTAATAAAAGTATATATAAGCTTAAATTTCAATTTATGATTCAAGGATATCAACAAATATGATATCTCTATTTTGTGCATTTTGGACATGGATAAAATATTACATGACTTTTAGGACATAAAGATCTAAACCATGTAAAGAATTGTTTAATCAATTTTGGTTCTCTATACAGTTATTCTCCATGTTAGATAACTTTTAAAATTATTTTTTATCCTGTGGAATAATTATGTCTTTATTTTGATTAGTAAATCTATTAAAAAATTACATCATAGAGTTTTCCTAATCAACTATCCAACCATTTATATCTCACTTAAATTTGCGAAACATACTCTTTATATATTACTGTGTATTTCTAAGTATACTTTCCCAATGATTTCTCAAATCTATCCAATCTAGGAAATTTTAAAAAAATTCTTGAGAAAACTTTTCTCACCAAATAAATTCACCACCACTCTTTAAAACCCATAGTTAAAGTTTAATAACCATCATGAATTAATTTAAAAAAAAACTCTCACAACTTGCATCACTAAAATAATTTTTGGAACATGACTAATTAATTCAATATTTATTTTTTTGATTTCAATAAAAAATTATTCATAAAAATAATAAATATAAAAAACCCATTTCATGGTTTAACAATTTACAAGAATAAACAAAATCCAAAAAACATGTTTTAATGTTTTTACACTTAACTTGGTCCCTATATGTTCATCAACCTTAAACAAGGGCCACAACTTGGTATCCCATAATCCCTAAAAACCCTCATAATTAAACCATAAGAATCTATAATCTAGTATATAATATTGATTTAATTTAATAAACTACCAAGATTTTGGATCCATATATCATTCAAATGATTAGAAAATTGAGGTGGATGAGAGGTATCATTGTTAACGTCGAGAGGAGAGTAAACCATCAATGTTTATCTCTAAGAAAAAATGGGGTGGACAGTCAAATATACATGAAAGGAGAAAAAATATGAAATAGAACAACACTAATTTTATTTCAGTAGTGATGAGAAGAGAGGTAGGGTTCTTCATGTTTAAGCGTAGTGAAAAAAATGAAAAATGGGGAACCCAAAACATCAAACTACGACACTGGAAGTGTAGAAAATAATATACATTAGATTATAGCCTTGATTAATCCAAAGGGACATAGAGGAGTCACACTGGTATTAGTAGAGTTCTGTGAGATCTTGAGAATCATGAGTGACTGAGTCGTGGTAAGGATTTTTTTAAATAAATTCGGGATACTTTTAATATTTCTTTCAGAAAAGTGCTGACAAAGATCCCTTTTATCAGCACTAAAAATGCACTATTAAAAGACAAATTTATCAGTGCTAACAATTTAGCGCTAAAAAAGTTTTAAAATTTTAATTATTTAAATAACCTTATTATAATTTAATAATTATTTAATAAATTTATTATATTTTTACAATTATTTAAATAGACATAATTAATTATTTATAATTATATAAATATATATTTTAAGAAATAAATAATTATTTATAATAATTATAAACATAGTAAATATAAATCTATAGATACATTTATTTAAAAATATATTTTTAACATTATTAATTTATATATTATCTTAAACACATTCAATTTAAATATGAGTGAAATTGAAAAATTTAAAATGAGTCCACTTTACAAATATTTAAAAAATGGATAAGTTTTATTAATTTAGTATAGGTTATTAAAAAAATATGGATATATATATATATATATATTGATGTGGATGAATACATATTAAAAAAAAATATAAAATAAATATAAATAAATAAATAATAGGAAACGATTGAATGAAAAATAAAATAAAAAATAAAAACACATAAAATGAATTCCCAAACAGTTGTATTAAAAATAAAATAAAATTGACCGATTACAAAAATAATATATATTAAATGTGTCATGTTATAATGAAATTCATAAAATATACTAAAATATGAATAAATTGCATAAATATTAGGTGTATGTATTTCTATATATTGTGTAAATATATTTGTGTGTGCGTTTGTGTATAAAAATTCATTAACATATATAAATGTATGTGGAATAAATGCAACACACGATGTTTTATATAGGTTAAATTGAAAAATCAAACAAAATTAAAAATGAATAAGATATTAATATGTTTTTAATTAACATTTTATATATATTGTACATATTCACTTGATATATCTATATTTAATATATAATATTTATTAATATTTATAATATATATATTTGTATACTAAATTTATTCATTTTTATAAATAATTATTTAATTAATAAAATGTTTCCAATTTTTCTTAATTTACTCATTTTATTTTTATTTGTTTATATTTTCATTTTATTCTAGACCTTTATCAATGTTAAAAATCACTGAGAAAGGAAATATTTTATTAATGCAAAAAATGAACCTATAAAGGGCACCTTTTATGAGTGGTGAATTCAAAGAATTGATAAAGCATTCCATTATTAGTTCTACAATAAATTGCTAATAAAGGTTACCTTTTATCAACTCTAAAAAAAGCACCGATAAAGGGTTCCCCTTATCAGTGCTTTGTTATAGCATTGAGAAAGGGATTTATTTATCAGTGCTTATTTTAGCATTAATAAAGATGAAATTTATCAGTAAATTTTTCTAGAGCTGATAAATACCAGCATAGTTATAGGCATGTTTTTAGTAGTGTGATTTATATTATGGAAAAAATGGATACTAATTGAAAGTGTAAAATTTTTATTATATGGTTTTATAATGCATGATTTATGACCTAGTTCTCCAAAATTATAAACTCGAAAAGAAACTCAAACTGAAATAAAGGAAATTATTGACTAAAATTTAAGATTATGTAATGTTTATGGTTAGGTCCTTATAATATCTATTACCCAGATCAGAATGTAAATTGGAAACATCACCATATACATTATCATCAGAGTCCCCAAAATGTCTGATGGGTACAAATCTATATGGGTTTCAATTTATTCCAAGTGAAATTCATCACACATCATCGCTATCCTGGAATAATTATCTTTGAATCAACTTTATAGGATATACATTATGAAAATTGGTAAGGTTTCAAAAAACACCACATTCTGTTGTATCTGATCAGGATATGAGTTTTACCTTAATGTTCTGGGAGCATATTTAACAAGCTATAGATAGGGAGATGAGGTTCACCATTGTGTATCATCCTCAGATAGACGGTCAGTCTACTAGAAAAATTTAAATACTTAAAGATACTTTTATATATTTTTCTACATTTTTCAATGTTTGTTTTATGAAATCCTTCCTCTAGTTGAGTTTTCTTACAACAATATCTTTCAATCTAGAATTCATATTGCTACTTATGAATAATTATATGGAAAGAAGTGCAAAACTCTAATATGTTGGGATGAAGATGTAGAATGAAAGATAATGGGACCTGTTCTTGATGAGGGAGTGATAGAAAAATTTAGATCCATTCAACAACACATCATGAAATATCATAGTTGACATATAAGTTATATTGAAAATCGTCGACATGGTCTGAAATTTGAAGCTATTGAGAATGTGTTTCTATGATTTTCTCAATAGAATAATGTTCAATTATTTGAAAAAAAGGAAATATAAGCCCAAGTATATTACCCCATTAAATATTCTTGATTTATTAGTGATGGTTTCTTATCACTTGGTGCTTCCACCGAACATCTCTCATGTCAACGATGCGTTCCAAATATTTATCTGGAGGAAGTATATACCTGATCCTTAACATGTACTGAACATAGAGGCCATACTAATGGATCATGATAATTACTATAAATAATAACTTGTGGATATTTTAGTTCATAATGAGAAAGTGTGGTGAAACAAGACCACTCACATGGTCAATTTGTTTCTGTGAAACCACCAACTTGAAGAATCTACATAGTGACACAAGGATATGATGAGGTAGAAGTATCATTAGTTTTCTATATCAAAATGACATAATTTCAATTGATAAATTAATTTTAATAGAGGTATAACATAACACCCTACGTTTTTATATGATATATATTTTACAAATAGATTCAATTATTTCGAAATCTTGCATTACATGAAATATTGAGCTTTAACATACAATATTATACAATTAATAATATAATTTAAACATTACTATTTTAATATAGATTTTGAATTTGGTGTTATGAATAGTAATAAATAAATTTTAAAAATTATTAACAAAGGTATTAGATAAATAAAATACAATGATAAAAAAGAACTTAATTTTTATTAATTTCTTTATATGCTTTGAAAATACATTTTTCTCAAAAAACATTTTTATTAATTTTTTTGAAAATATAATAAAATTAAATTCTTCCTATTTTAGAAAATTTATTTAAAAAATGAACTTAATTTATTTAATCATCATACAGAAATTATTTTTGAGTTATTTTTTATTAATTTTTTTAAAAGATTAATTTTTCAATTAATAGTGAAAATATTTATTTTTATTAGAAATTTCCATTACATTTACAGTATTTGAAAATTTAAATTATATTTTAAAATTGGTTTAAAATTAATATTACTCAAATTATATTATTATTAACCAAATTTAGGTCATTGGTATCAATTTTATTTTAAATTTTGATATAAAAATTCTCATTGGTGATGTTTGATCTGTGTAGATGGCCCTATTTGATTGGGTTTAAGGATTTTTTTTTGTTTTGTAATCATAGAGCATTCCAATAATTCTTGGTTTTAGTGGAATCCAGAATGAACTAGGTTTCAATAGACTAAAATTTAGATATGTTTAATATTTTGGATTCTTATTGACATACATGTGGCTTTACATGACTACTAAACTGGTTTTAATTAGTTTTTTGATAGTGATTTTTGGGTGCTAAAAAATCAATGAGAATTATCTTCCTAATAAGGAGGAACTATTAAAAATGATTAAAAAGTTCTAATAAAAGGCCCACATAGCTATTTAACCCACTATTTTTGAAAGAAATCAAAAAATATATAAAAAAACTGATATACAGTACAAATATAAAATAAATATCTTTATTTTACACATTATTTGTATAATAAGTTATTGTCACATCATTTATAAAAAATTATTTAAATAACCAAATCACAATCAAGATAGTGATTTTATCAATAGAAATCCTATAAATTTTAAAGAACCTAAAATTTATAGTTATAATTAAATAAGTAATACATTTATAATAATAAATAATATTTTATTTATTAATAACTCTTAATAAATTGAAAACAAATTAAAATTATAAAAATATAAATTATGTTATGATAACCAAACGAAATTCAAAATGGAAATCATTTAATTCTAAATGTTATACATGAATATGAAATTAATATTTAGAGACTGATATTTATTTTTAGTGGTTCTGCTCATTTTAAATAATGTTTCATAAGTTTTGTACTAAAATATGACATTAAAAATAAATTTAAGTAACTTTAGTTTTTACCTTAGTGGGAATCTACTCAACTTTGGGTTCATAAGTCCTAGGATCTTCCTAAGGGTAACTCAGTAATCTTACCATAGTAGACGTTCTTGAAATTGTTTTTTAAGGGTCCCATTTGTTTTGTAATATGTTGTTTCCCTCTAGAATATATGACATAGAAATGTGAGTGTATAGTGGAATCATAAATAATAAAATAAAAATATTATAATTTTAATTCTTTATGTGATAAATTCCAAATAAATTCTTGTATATGTTGATTGGGACACTAGATAGAAAAATGAGACAACCTTTGAGTCTAGAATGAGGTTCTTACCCTAGGAATTATGTTTTTTGTATTACCGTGTGTTTAATGAAACATGTTGATTAATTGAATAATTCAATTATTTGATTAATTGTTTGATTTGTGATGAAAAACATAGATCTACTCCATAATTACCCCTCTACAAGTTTTTATTTAGGGTTATCCATTGACAGTGAAGATAACCCTATAGAGAAGGAGTGGTGGAGGGATCTGGGATTGTTGTTGGCATTGATGATAGATCAATGAGAGAGACGAGATCTGTGATGATATTGATAGATATATTTCCATGGTGATAAAAAATGAAACTAGTTTTTTGATAATGAATCAAAGAATAAAAATATTTCTATTGTGGTAGATATTTTTTTTATTTTGTAAATTCACTTATTTTATATAGTATTGAAAATTTTGAGAATCACATAACCCTATTAACTTTCAACATTTACTTGAATTTTGAAATCGTGGTTTTTAAAATTTTATATTATAGTTTATTCTAGCTAAATTTGGATATTTCTACCCTAGATTAAAACTATTCCTATGTGTTTTTCATCATTACATGTTTTTGTATTCTGTTGTATTTTCCATTCTGTTTTACGTGTGTTCATCATCATTATTTGTTTTCACCCATGGTTCAACCGTTTCTATGTAACTGTTTTCTTATATAATCTTTTTTTCATTTAACATATCTTTGTTGAGGGTTTTGTATCATAGATAACTACTTGAGGAAGGTTTATTAATATTTAATGAACTCATATAAAGGATCGGGGATAAAAACTTTTTCAATGTAGGGAATTCAGGACAATGGATCTTCCATTGGAGGAAACAATGATCTGATTATACAATGAATGATGGATAAAACCCAATTTAGTACATTGCATTGATGGATATCAACTCATTTTGGGTATTTTACTATTTATATCATGACGGAATCAGTGAAATGGAAAAATATTTTAGATTAATATGATCTTTTGAAAATTTATCGACTACATGGTGTGTTGTTCTAAATGAAACACAACATGTAATTCAGATTCTTCAACACTGGGGTTTCTAGATAATATAAATATCACATGACTATATGGTAAGCCTAAACGCCATGTGAAACTAGATTTACTAGTTCAGAGTGTATATAATGTACACATACAGATAACCATGTGCCCCTATATTTCATTTATGATAGGACCTACCCTGTGTAAACTCAAAGGCGCATGGCTTGGGTATAATACATACATGATATGTACCTCTAAAGACATGGTACACCACATGAACCCTTCACATTCTATATATTTGTTATAAATAACACCACGTGGATGACAAAAAATGTATATGTGGACTACATAAGATAACATTCCATGTACTTCTAGAACATATCGTGTAATTCCCATTAGATCTAATACTGTGGTTAGACATGGATTCCCCCTCATTATTCCCTGATGGGGTTAGAATTTTACCTGTTGGGACAGGGATCCACCTAAAGAGTAAATATTTCAAACAAATAAGAATGATGATAAGATCCTTTACCTTCAGAATTTCACAAACCCATAATTTCACCCACATTACTAGGTAAGGGTCCTCTATCTAAAGATTCAACATTTTTTCATTCTATAGAGCTCAAATGAGTTATGAATCATCCACTGGAGACATTACTTCACCAATCATCATAGGGAATGTATCCTCTAACATCATCTAAGAGAATTATCATCTAGGATATTTTATGCTATACATTGGCACTTGAGTATATTTCTAAGTGTATATGGGGTTATCCTTAACCTCATGTAATTCCCACTCCCTCCACGAGAGAGGATGATTTTGGGTTGATTATAATCCCCTTCTTGGATTCTAGAGGTATAATAACTATTGGAATCAGAGACCGTGTAAAATTATATGATAGTTTTGAATCATCAGCACCCAGGGTGTTTCCATTTATATTTGATATTTTAGCTGGCTATCAAATTATTCCTTTTTTTGACTCTTTAGTGTCTTGACAACCGCCATCTACCCATGCATGGTTTATTTTTATAAATGGAGCTGTGGTGACCAAGAATTTTTAGTATCTATGATTCCTTTAGTGTTTATATTATCTAAATTAATCTTATTAACATACTTTTGGATACTTCATAGTTCCATGAATCTTAGGTTGAGTGGGTGTTATGTATTTATTTATTATTCTCCTCATAGAAAACACTATTATTACTACCCTTGTCTTTAATACACTTTATTTCTTGATTTATTACATAAAGAAATAAATTATACAACACATACGATCATGATACATAGAATCCTTGGGTAATTACGTTCATAACACATCGACTTGATACATGGATACACCAAAATTATAAAACAAATATTTAACATGCTTATAATATTCCATTTTTCATTTAAAACTATACATGATAACTTAGGGAAATGCATAATAAAGGGGTTATCTATAAAGAACAGTATGGGAATGAAAAACAATAACCAGATGAGAGTATTATATATCAGTAATTTTGAATTTAAATGGATCATTAAATGGGGTTGAATTATAATTGTGAACAATGAGGTGTGATACAACATGATAACATAAGGGTAACATAGAAATGTGTCAACAACATTTAACATAACATCATAAACATAGGCTAAGGTTAACTACCAAGACATAATAAAATGGTAAAAAAACCATAATGGATTTGGTTTACTCTGTAATCCCATAAATTAAGTCTCATGATGCAAAAATATTATCCAATTCATTGAATATCAACATAATTTGGGGTTCACACATCTTCTTTAAATCATGTACATGCATAATTGTGCCAAAAAGGTCATTCGACATAGGATAATATTTAATAACATTTAATCCCATGATTAAAGAATCTTGAATACATACATAGAATTACCATATTAAATAAATATTGGTATGATTAGGTGAATAACCTTGAGTCTAAATGGTGATGGTATTCACAATACAATGGTATATCATTGAAAAAATCATAGAATTATTTCAGCGACATAACGAGGGTAAATTAAAAATCATGGGAGGGATTATTGAGAGTGAAATGGGTCCTTAATAACATGTAAATCACAATGAAAATAATATGGACACATAATAAACTAATCCAACATGAATAATTTGGAATTAAATTACATAATATGAAAAGGGTTTTTGAATAAATGTTTCTCATGGAAAATTTGCAAGACACTTTCCGCAGCATACCGAGGATACAGAATGAATTAATGATAGTTAAATGGGTCTATAATCACTTTTGAATCATAATTTCATTAATAGGGATGTTTAAAATCTTATCTTTTCAATATTAATTGGAAAAAACTCATTACATAAATAATGTTCATAACTAAAGAGGAGAAGGAGAGGACCCCTTACCTTGAGAGGGTGTTTCCAAAATCATGAAAGGAGCTTATTGAGAACATGAGGTCATCTTGGAAAGGATACAGAGAAAAAATGGAAGATTTTTTTTGATATATTGGTTTTTATTGACGAGTAATGGGATTTTTTGTGGGTTTATATAGGAAAATAGAGGGGAGTTCACTATTATTTTCTAAACATACGTTTTGGACTATATAGAATAATGTAATCAAAACCAAAAACCATCTGATTTTTTCCAAGGGTGCTATAAAAGAGGGTTGGATTTCATTATTTTATAAGTAAATGATCCACTCACATTAAAATAATACCTGTTGTGATGTGTAAGTTAGTCATATTTATGTATAATTGATTTTTAAAACTAAAAATATAATATAGGTTTTGGAGGATTAATAAAGAATTTATAAATCATAAAAAATAACCTCGATACAAAATATTATAAAGGGGAAATAATTATTTGGTTATGTAAACGTTTTATGGAATATATTGGCTTCTTTTATTTCCATTATGATGTTATAATATATAACATATATTTATGCAGTATTTAATTTTTACCTACAAATTTGATTCTTTCAGAAAATTATGAAGAATTAACTATTGGATAATTTCGAAATTCTTATTATAAAAATAATATTAATTTTATCAATTTTTTTTTCTAAATATGGGAAAATATACCTGTGAATTACGATCTCCTTTTATTGTAAAATCTTGGTTTTTTTGCAATAACAGTTTTCTGACCCTTAAAAAATTACAATTTTACATCATATAATTATATTATCATTTATATATAATACATACTAATAATAAAAATATTTTATTTAAAAATATTTTATTTTAAAAATTCATGAATTAATCAAAAATGTGTCTTGATTGAAATTACATGTTACCCAAAATACAAATTGTTTTTTTACAGTATCAAAATCTATTTTTTTATCAAAATCATTTATTAAATCATTTACAAAGTAAAAAAAATAAGGAATAAATATAATTATTATTTTATTTAAAATAATATATATATATATATATTCACACTATTATTGTTGAGATATATTTCCATTCATTTCACTCAGGAATGATGAATGGGTACGGTGTGCGATGAGGAGATTTTATTGTGGTGGTTCGACAAACATGGTTTGTTCCATCATCTCAATGAGCTTGAACTTATCCTATAAATGGTTTCTATCATGATTTAGTTATTGAATCTTGTATTGGTCCTGGTCAAGGGAAGACCCCATAGATTCTATCTCCCTTGGAAGCTTCGATAAATTGGCTTTATAGGGTATGATCCTACTGGTCAAGGCCATCGATTCTTTTGTTAGTGTCAATAGGAAATTATCATAACCCTTAATGTATATTAATTATATGATCCCAATTCAATGAATATATTATTAATTTCTATGACTCTTAATATTATTTTAAATCTGATTGGATATAACCAAATAAGTGAATGTGTTTTCCATAACTAAATTTCATAATTGGGCATTTAATTCAATAACAAAGGTAATTTTATTTATAAAAGTTTAGGTCATTATAGTATTATACCCTTTAAAAAGTTTATCCTTTGAAATATTAATTTTATAAAGTAAAATAGATGAGGGAAATTATGTTTCATATTCTCTTCTAGTTCCCATGTCGCTTGGCCAAATAGGAGCCACCCCACAACACATTGACCTGGTGAGTTCTCTTTTTTTTAGATCATTGTATTTATGATATAATATCTTCATTGGTTTCTCCTAATATGAATGATCATTATCAATAGTACCACCTATATATTTTTTACATGTGAGGTTACTAGTATGTAATTTCTCCTGAGGGATTCATAGAACATATTATGTTCCTGAGATAGGTTAAGAGGAATTGTTAGTCGATATTCCATGACTCTGATGTGATATATGACCTCAAAGTGGACGATGTATCTTAGAATAGGATTTACCTTCTTCCCAAACCTCATGAATTTATTCCATGATAATATATGAAGGAAAAAATTTTCTCCAAATTCAAACTCTAGATCTTATATTCTATTTCATGCATAGATTTTCTATCGACTATGTGCGGATTTCATATGACGTTGAATGGTTTTAACCTTTTCTGTCATAACTTGGACATGATTAGGTTCCATAAGTTTTCTATCTCAAACTTTATCCCAACATTTTAGATCCTGATATATCTTCAATTATAGATCCTCATAAGGTTCCATTTTAATTATATAATGGAAACTATTATTATACGAAAATTCCACCAGGAGTAGGTTATGATCCCAACATTCTTGGAAATATATTGAACATGATATCAATATATATTTCAGAGTTTGAATGGTAATTCATAATTAATATATATCTAAGGGTGATGACCAGTACTGAAGCTCCATTAATCACCCAACACTTACTGATGGATTCTCTAAAACATTGAGTTAAGCTGAAGATATCGATCATATACAATAGAGATTGGGACTTTGTGCAGTATTACCACTTACCTTATGTATATATTTTTGAGTTGGTAAAAATTGAAATATTCCTCAATGGAAATTAAATGTGCTGACTTGGTAAGGTGGTTGACTACCACCGAAATGTCATTATTCCCTTTAGGTATCCTAGGGATTCCTATGAATAAATCTACGATTATATTTTCCCATTTTTGTATTTTATGTGGAATTGTTTCATCATACCCTTATACTTCTACCAGTCTACTTGGACTTGCTGGAATAACAAGAATTGATATACAAACATTGAAATATATATCCTCATGTTATACCACCACAATGTTTTATTCAATAACTATGCATCTTAAGGATTCCATGATTAATAAATAAGGATGATCTATGCACATAATCCAGAAGATAATTCTTCAGTTTTGGTTTTAATGAGACACATATCGGGGTTCCAAACGTTATAACTCCATATTCAAAAAATTTTAATTCCAAAAAAAACTTCCTTCTTCTATAACAAATCATCATATTCCTGATCCTCCTTGATCCTATATTAAAAATATGGTTGGTATGTTTTTTGGGGAAGGTAGGATGAATATCCTATTATTACTTCCACATCCATCCTTTGGATGTCCATATAGAACAAATCCCTTGAAATCCTAATCATGGATAGAGTTGAGGGATATTTTACAATCAGATCAGCTGTCAGTTTTTTTCACCTTAAAAGGATGGTAATGGATTGAAAAATAGTAATCCATGATCAGATCTAACCACCTACATTGGTTCATATTAGGATCTTTTTGTGTGAATTTATATATTATAATTTTGCAGTCCGTATATATATCAAACTTCTCTCCCTAGAACTAATGTATCAAAATATTCAATGAGAATATCACTATAGACAATTATAGATCATGATTTGGGAAGTTATTCCCAATAATCTTTAATTGGTGGGAGAAATATCCAATCAATTTTTCATTTTTCATTAGTACACAACCCAATCCATTTTTATATTCATCATTATAGATCACGTATCCTTGTCCACTTGTGGGTATTGTGAATAAAATTGTAGTGATTATCCTTATCTTCAATTATTTAAATCTCTCCTTACATTCATCATTATAGAAAAACTTTATTATTTTACATGTTATCTTGGTTAGGGGGATTTAAAATTGTGAGAAGTTTCAAAAAAATCGATGATAATACCTAACCAATCCAAAGAAACTTTGAATTTACATCACAGTGGTTAGTTAATCCTTACCTTAAATTGTATTTGTTTTTTTAGTTGATTGATGGATATCCCTTTTCTCGCAATAACGTGATCTTGGAATTTTACTTGGTCTCGGTATAATTTTTATTAAGAACCCAACCACCCATTTAAGAGTGAGACATGGATATTCATTGGGAGACACAACATCATATTCGATCACAATGGGAATGTATTCAAAGATGATATTTTCTATATACTCGATCATTTGATCTAGATTTTCTTGTTAATAAGCCAATAATATCCACGATTAATTTATTGGTACTAAAAAATATCCATTCTCCTCCTTGATATTTTTATATAATTAGAGGGAGGTCTGTGACATAGAGGTTGATTTAATTTTCTTATAAAAATATGTTGGATTTATAAAAGGATATCCACTACATAACTAGGATAATATCATACTCCAATAAAGCGAGTCTAATATAATTATTCTTTCCTTTACTGCTCTCTTAGGAAGAGGGGAACCTCGTAAGGTGGAGGCACGAGCCATGCTTAAGGGTTTAGAGTTATGAAAATCCAAGAAAATTGAGCTGGCTATTGTGTAAATATATTCATAGGTCATTCATGTGTCCCTCAAAGGTAATATCCTCACCCCATGGGATATCACTTATCACATTATACTTTGTATGAATTTTATTACTGATCAGAAGGATATTCTACATATGTGTCATGAGGGGAATCAAGTACTGGATTTTTCACCGATAGGTTTGTGCTTGATCACTAATTTAATTACTATGACAGTACAGGTTCTCTCCCCAGTGAATGTATGATTTTTCTAGAGGGAATAATATTTGAATTCACTTATTTAGGCCTCCTTGACCTCTTTTTATTGTGTCATTTTTTCTCGTTTTACTTTTTCCAACTTTATAATAAACTTATTATTATTAGTAAAAAATCTCCACCCCTTTATGAAATTTCTCTTGGCGCCACATTCTACTTTTTTTATCACAAAGGAAATTGGGTATTCTTTTATTTATCACCATTATCATATTGATTTCCTTATGGTGGTGGAAACCTATTCTTTGATGTCTTTGGAAATTCAACTATGTGATTGTTGGTAATCATTATTTTTGATAGTTTGTTTTCCATAATTAGAAGTTATCTTACTTTATCTCCCATCACATTAGACATCTCATTCAGGAATTCATAACATTGCACCTCACGTTGGTTATTGACTCAGTTCCTCCTATTTCTATCCACTGACTAGAATAAATAGAAAATTAACAATGAGTATTTTTAAACTATTCAAAACATAAATTATAATCCATGAACATGAAATTTATAGCCCATAATTAATATATATTAATTAGAATATTAATTTATAGGTTTTCAATCTATGTTATCCATTATCTATTTCCTAATATAAAATCTTGTGGTAATTTTTGTTCCCTTAATAATGTTCCATAAGGATCTGGTGTATTTACATGATGATAAAATATCTTAGTGTAAAAATATATGTACAAAAATCATTTTTCCATTCACTCAGTGACAATTGATTCTAGTTCAATTCACCCTTTTTAGGGTTATTACACCTAGGTACATCTATGCTTGAGCATCATCTACTTGTAGTATCCCAACATGGACTTATTTTCATGGAAACCACTTGCTCTATACATTACAAAAAGTAGGGATGTTTTATTATGTTTAGTATTATTCCTATGGATTTCTCAAGAGTTTGATATTCCCAATCTCAAAATATCTATTCATTCCTCTAATACCCACTATAACAACCCTAGCCTTTAATACACATTATTTGATGATTTATTACATAAAGGTATAATTAATAGAACCCAATGTATATTGAAGGATCATGTATTTGGGAAATTACATACATATAAAATAAACTTTACATGTGGATAGAATACCATTATTGAAAACTTATTTAACATGCTTCTAATATTCCACTGCTTATTTAAAACTAAATAGGATAACCGGGGGATATACATAAGAAGGGGGTGAACTTTAAATCCCCAAAATGGAATAAAAAATAATTAGATTATGAAATTATTACATGTTATTCAAAAATATTAAATGGAATATAAATGGGTTTAGAATCATAATCATTAGAAATGAGTCATCATACCACATTATATCATAAATGCAACATGGGAACATGGAAACAACATTAAACATGACATCGTAAACGTAGGTCAATGTTAAATACAAGACATATTAATATGGTGGAAAAAGTTCCATAATGGATTTGGATTACTCCAAAATCCCATACAAGACATCTCATGAGACTAAAACATTACCCAATTCATTGGAGTGCTATATAATTCTGGGCACACCCGCCACATTCACATCTTATACATTAATAAGTGTGCCACATATATCATTCAATATAGGATCATATTTCATTACATTTAATACCAAGGTTATGGATTTTTGAATACATACTTGGAATTGTCCAATAAAAATGAATATGCATGGCTAGGTGAATACCATCAAGTGTAAATTATGATGGTATTCACAATGTAATGGTTTGTCCTAAACAATTGTAGGATAATTCGGGGGCACAATGGTAGTACATAATTAATCCTGGGAGGGATTAATGATAGTTAAAATAGTATCTAAAAAATTATACATCATAAGGGAAGAAATAGGGATATTTAATGACATAATAAAACATGAAAAATTAGGAATTAAAAGGTAGAAGGAAAAAGGGTACTTGAATAAAAGTGTGGCATGAAAAAATCACAAGATAATTCCTACTGCATAATAGGGGTATATAATGAATCAGGGGAGGGATTAATGATAATGAAATGCACATATCCTATCTTTTACATCATAAGGGTCATAAAATGGATTTGTAAAATAATAACCCATCAATATGAATTGTAAAATAAAAGGAATTAAATAATGAAGGTGCTAGAATAAAGAGCGGATGGAGATGATCACGTACAGTGAGATGGGTTTCTCAAATGCTTCAGATGGGAATCTTAAGATTATGGGGGAATGTTGACAAGGATCTTGGGAGGAACGGTAAGGTTGTATTCATGATCCATTATTTATTAGGGAAGATTAATGTGATCTTGGGTATGTTTACATAAGAAATTCAAGGACAGTTCATTATTATTTTCCAAACATAGGTTTTGAACTCAATAAAATAACATAATCAAAAACACAAAACTTATCATTGTTTTTGCCTATGGATTATACCAAAGATAAGTAATTTTCATTATTTAATTTGTCTATGAATATATTAAATTAAAATAATACCCATATTGATTTGGAAGTCTATCATGTTTACAATGAATTGATTCTTTACCTTAAAATATAATATAGGTTTTGGAGTATTAAAAAATAGTTTTAAAATTAATAAAATAAACTTAAAAAAATTATAAAAGGAAAATAAATTTTTATGGATATCTTTTATGTCATATATTACATTCTTTTGGGTTATTATGACATCATAATACATACCATTGATTTATGATGCATTTATTTTTTTACCTGAATCTATTTTCAAATAAAATTGTTAAAAAGTATCTATTGAATAATTTTAACATGGCGATTCCAAGGATAATACTTATTTTATAAAAAATATATAAATATTATAAATTAAAAATTTAAATTGAGATCCATGTTTATTGTAAAATACATGTTTTTTTACCATAAAAGTTTTTCGACCCTTATAAAAATTACATTTCCACATCATAAAATTATATTATCAGTTATATTTAATATATAATACTAATAATAATGTTATATTAAATTATTTTTTTTAAAAAAAATTCATGAATTCATCAATAGAATGTTCTAATTGAAAAATATATTACCCAAAATACAATTTATGTTTTTATCATATAAAAATATATTTATTTATTAATTTATAAAGTAAAAAAATAAGGAATAAATGTAATAATTATATTATTGAAATTTATATATGTATATATATATATATTAATACTATTAGATATGAGATAAATAAAACTCTGTTACACTATTTAATTCTCTGTGAGTAAGGCGTGAAATTGTGATACTTTCTTAGGGTGGTTCGATGAACATAGTTCGGGTCGTCATCTCAATGAGCTAAAAATCCTCTCCTAGATTTTTTATCCCATGGAAGACTCAATAAATTAGCTTCATGGAGTACGATCCTACTTTTCAAGGCCATTACTTCTTTTTTCTGTGTAGATAAGTCATTATCATTACAATTATTATATACTAATCATATGATCATAATTCAATGGAAATATTATCAATGATCATTTTTCTTAATGGTCTCTTAAATCCGATTGGATATAACCAAATAATTTCATGTGTTTTCTATACCCACATTAATTAATAGGGAATTTAATTCTATCACAAAGGGAATATCATTTATAGATGATCGGGTCATTACACCTATGCTAGGAGTTGATTAGTCTGTTTATTCTTGCTCAGGTAGACCTACTGAGATTGTTTATACTCACCCTACATGGGCCTTGCGACCACACATTCCTTCTCGGTGTAGGTGATGTATAGTTCTGGGATGGTTTTGTGAGATTGGGGTTGACATAAATTGTTGAGAGTTAATTCCTGAGTACACTAGGGGATTTGATATTGAAAGAGAATTTATAGTAACATGAGTTAATGGTAGCAGGTGTAAAGACCAAAAAATTTATGAATAAAACCCCTGTTATTTTAATTAAATGTCTTAAAAATATTTAAAACACATGAAATCCTTCTATTTTATTAGATTCAAATAGATTTAAATCATAGCTAAGTATCCTTACCATTGATAATATATCCGTTGAACAATCATAAGATGACTAGTATAAATATAGGGTATTAAAAAATTCTTTTAGAACCGAAAAAGGAAGTGATGATCTCAACCAGTATGATTGTACCCCATGAAGCCCATTAATCAGAGCTTTTGAGGGAGATAGCATTTTTGGGATTTTTCATAGACAAATCCCAAGCCGAGATCCAACAACTTAAGCATGAGAGAAATCATTTGTGGAAGAATTTCAAGCACATCAAGATCACGACCCAAACCATGTTCACCGAACAGACCCATGAATACCAGACCCTCATGCACCATACTCTTAAGTAATATATTGGCATAATAATGGGATATGTAACAAGACCCTAGCATTATGGATATGTAAATTATTTTTGTATAGAATAATGAATATATTTTTCCTACTATTGTTACTTTGTAAATTCATTTTAATATCAAATAATATTTTTAGATAATATTCAAATTCAATTAAGAAATATATTTTAATTAATATATATATTTTTTAACTAAATAATATTTTAATAAAATATTATTATTAAATTAATTTTATAAATGATAGAATAATTTTTAAGAAGTTAAATGTAATTTTTATTAAGGTTTGAAAGTTGTTTTTTTTCAAAACACATCAATTTTCAATAAATATTAGTTTTTATTTTAAAAGTAAAAATTCACATATTTTGAAAATTATTTCAAAAAAATGAATATTAAATTTGTAATCAGGATGTCAAAATTATCCAACGGTGAATTTTTCATAATTTCATGAGATCTAATTTTTTTGGGTAAAAATTAAATACTGTATAAATATATAATGTGTTTTATGACATCATAATGTCCCAAGACTGATGTAATAAAATACTATAAAAGGTATTTTCGAATAATTTTTTTTTTTACTTTAAAATAATTAAATTTTATGTTTATTTGATTTATTTTTTAAATACTTTGTGAATCCCCCAAGACCATTAATATATTTTAAGGTTTTTAAAATCATTTCCATGAAATTATGCCTAACCTTTTCATATGAAAGGGAAATATTTTAATGTCATCAGACTGTAGTCTTATAAAATAATGTGTAACACTCCCCTTTTCCATAAACCATGAGAAAAAACTAGGGGATGGTTTTTGGTTTGAAATATTTTTGTGTGTAGTGTACAAAACAAAAATAATAATGATTTCCGCCACCCGTCCTATATAAACCCACCCAGGAACCCATTATTCATCACTCAAGATCTTTGAATCATGACCACCCTCTTCTCAATAGCCCCTATAGTCCTCCCAATGCACCCCCAATACCCCAGGAAGCCTCTCCCTTGTCTTTGGTGTCACACATCCATGTAAGTAATCCCCCCTCTACTTTTTCTTCAAGCACCTGTTTTATGTCATGTATTTTAATTTCCATTTACATTATTTAGGATATGTTCATCCATACCTCATTAATATCCATTTGATTTATACATTAAGATATCCTCCTTTCACTCCCATTAATCTCCCTTATGATCTTTTAACCCCACCCGTTACAATGCAGGAAATTCTCTAAGGGATTCTCTCTTCTAATTTCCATTCAAAAATTTCTTTTATATTACACATCTAAAATTCCATTTCACATGTTGGGATACTATGTTCCATCATACACTTCTGAACATTTCATGAATAAATGAATAAAGACCCATTTCTCTCTCATCAACCCATTTTATGAATTTCTATATGACGCTGTTATGCTTCCAAAATTGCACCATGATTTTCCATGCCAAAATCATCATGTAGTGAATACCACACCTATTCCTCTATCAAGGGTATTCACCTTTATGCACACATACTTATCTATTTTTTACTTAAATTTATGAAATTCACATTCCTTGATCATGTAATAAATTACGATGTTTAATGAATCATTGTTATGTGATCTATGTGGCACACTTAAGCATGAGATTGAAGTGATTATGAAGGGTGAAATCTAATATAACTACATTTCATTGAGTAATGTTTAGAATCATGATACATAAAGTTGTGACATGGGATTTCTTGATTCCGTTATCAGGATTTTTTTCTACCATGTTGGGATAGGGGTTTACCTAATTACATTATGTTAATGATATAATGTTTTAAGTTATTTCCACATTTCCATGTTATGAATATCATGTTATATCATTCCTTTATGTTCATGTTTCTTTTGTGATCTATTGATATTACTATTGACTAACATTTATTGTCTTCCTCATGTTATTCCATTTTTATTCCCATAATGGGATTTATAGCTCACCATTTTTTATGTATGTCCTTAGGTTATCCAATGCATTGCTAAGTATGAAGGAATGTTGTGGTTATGTAAAAGATGTTTTCAATAACGATGTGTATTTAATGTTCTAAGTTGTTATGTAATGTTCCTAATCCCCAAAGATAGTAGGCCTCTTAATCATCTAAGTTTTATCATGTGCAATTTTATGTAATAAATCATGTTTAAATATGAAATAAAGATCTGGGTTGTTATATTTGATATCAAATGACATGTTTAGTTATTTTTTTATTAGGATTATAAAAATCTAGTAAAATACTTAGGGATACAATTAAATATAAGAAAAGAGACCCTAAAATTTGGTTAGTATATGGTAAGTGTTATATCATGAAAATACATCCATGTCTGGATATGAACATGTAGAGGAGGCTCTGGCACACATGTATCTATGGGTAAAACCAAAAAACTACACTTTGAGATATACTCAAATAGGAGCTGTTGTAAGACAATGATCCTTACTACAATATTGGTTCGACACTCCCAGGGGATATTCTATGTTAAATTCATAATCTTAGTATAAAATATTATTAAGGGAACAAAAAATATCCCATACGAATATATGCTAGGATGTAGATCAAAGATAACATAGATCAAAGCCTAGAAATTAATAGGATAATGAGATACATGTAATTTAGAAGTTACACCTTTAATATAATTTGATTTAACTTTATGTGTTTAATAGTTTAAAATAATTACCCATTTTTTACTTTTATTATAGCAAATGGAAGGTAATAGGATGAATCAGGCTAACAATCGATGTGAATATCAATGTGATGACTGCTCTAATGAGATGTTAAATATGACGAGAGAGATAATCACAAACGTTTTCACGATACCCTCTGACTTAAATCATGTTTTTAATAGAAAAATGGATCAAGAGGAATGTCCACCCCCCATGAAATAACAATTTGTAATTGAGAGTTTCATGAGACAAAGGCCTCATAATTCAATTAGATAATCTTATCCATAAATCAATGAACATTGTATCAAATCTATTGAGAATATATTCTTTATCCTTCAATGCTTTGAAAAAGAGAATGTTGTTATGGATGCTTATCATATAGAGAGTGAAGTTGATCAATTGTAGACATTGATAAAAAATATCAACCCTGAGGAAGAGATCGAGGGGATGGAATGAAAGGATTTATGGAAAATGTTTTTCAATAAATATTATTCCTTCACCGTCCATCTTAAGATGAAAAGATATTTATTTGAACTCAAGAAAAAGGAGAAGAATCTGTTGTTGTGTATGAGGTAAAAATCACCAAACATGCATGATACACCTCTGGTTTTGTCGTTACCCCCGAATGAAAGGTAGACTTCTTTATTGGTGGGATAAAACCTAGTCTATAGAAATGCTTGACGATCTATGACTTTGACAGCTATAAGAAGATTGTTCGATGTTCCCTCAATATAAAGGTGGAGATTATAGAATATCATTGGTATCACGGCGATAAAAAGTGGAAAGTGGAATTTAATTCTTGTTGTCTAATGGAAAAATACAATTGTTCTAAAAAATTATAGCACCCAGCTTTTCAAAAGTGGGGAAATAAGCACCCGGGAAATTTCTTGAAGGGGATGAAGAAATTCTTTAGGTGTGGGAAGGTAGGACACCTAGGTAGTGACTATTGGTATGAAAAAACTTCTATTTCAATAGAGGAAAGGGATGCTCCATTCGAACCTCAACGCATTTTTCATTGTTGCAACTACATGGAACCAGGGAACTTTGAAAACCAGTTCCTAAGAAAATGGTTTTTAGAGTCAAACAAAACCTCCAAGGCTGAAAGGGTGAGATTTTTCCATCCCTACTGCCAAACTGAATCTCAACAACTATGTAGTGATAGGTATGCTGGTTATTAATTCAAGAATAGTGAACATACTTTTTGTTTCTGGTTCTACACATTATTTTATATCCTGAATGTTTAGTAGAACAATACAAACACCACCACAAATCATGGAATTAGAGATGTCAGTGAAAAAAGAAAATGGGGAATTTATATCCTCCCCTGCATATGACTCCTCCCCAGTCACAATTTGTGGTTTTAACTTCCCGGTGAACATCATCATACTTCACGTGGTTGAATTTGATGTAATTGTTGGGATGGAATGGCTTTTACTATATAGAGCCAACATAAATTTCCATGTGAGGTAAATCATGCTTAATATGGAGAATTGACCCATGATTCTATACAAGTATAAGGGGGAGGATGAATTTTATTTAACACCATTATATCAAGCATTGATATTACTACCCTATGAGCATGTGTATCCTCCTTAGAGGATTGAGTCTAAGGAAATAACCATCCTCAAAGACATGCCTATTGTGAGGGAATTCACTGATATGTTTATCAAGGAATTTCTTAGTCTTCCCCCTTGTAGAGATATTGAAATCTCGATTGATCATATACCTAGGGAGTTTCCAATTTCCCAGACTCTATATATAATGGCTGTTTTGGAACTTGAGTATCTAAAGAAACAAGTATAGGAGAATCTATATAAAGTATTTATACACCAAAGTGCTTCACCATGGGGTGCTCCAGTCTTCTTCATCAAGAAGAAGGATGGTTAAATGAACCTTTTAATTGATTATCATGGTCTCAACAAAATCATGATAAAGAAAAAGTATCCTTTCCATGAATTGATGACTTTTTGATCAGCTACATATAGATCAATATTTATCAAAGGTGGATCTATGGTCAGTATATTACTAATTAAGGGTGAAGAATGAGGATATACCCAGGACTGGTTTTTGTACATGGTACAGTCTCTATGAATTCATAGTAATGCATTTTAGACTCACTAATGAACCAATAATCTTCATGGACATAATGAATATTTTCTTTATAAATTACCTCAAATAATTTGTTCTAGTCTTTATATATGATATTATAATATATTACAAAACCAAGGAGAATCTTGAGAATCATCAGAGCACTGTGCTAGAGACCTTAGAAAGAATAATATCTATGAAAAGTATAGAAAATGTGAGTTTTGGTTGAAGGAAGTCTCATTCTTAGGGTGCATCATTATAAGAAATCAGATATCTATGGATCATTCCGAAACAAAAAAAAAAGTTGAGGGATGCTCAAGGCCAACATCTATAATGGATATACGTAGAATCCTGTGGTTAGCTAAATATTATCCTATATTTGTGAGAAATTTCTCAGGATTGTTGAACCCTATTATCAATACGACACATAAGGGAGTCAAGTTTGATTGTAATAATTAATGTGAAGAAATCATCATGGAGTTGATGAAGAGGCTTGTCACTTTCCATGTGCTCACACTATCCACAAGTGGGGATATTTTCATAATCTTTAGTGATTCCTAGAAGAAGGGACTGGGATGTGTGATGATGTAGAATGAAAAATTCATTGCTTATGCCTTAATACAGTTGAAAATTCATGAGCAAAACTATCCAAAACATGATCTGGAGTTGGTAGCGAGGATCATTGCATTGAAAATCAAGATGCATTATCTCTTTAGGAAGAAGTGTGTTATATATAAGAATAATAAATGTTTGAAATATATATCACATAGAAAGAGATGAATAAGTTCTAATGAAGATGGTAAGATCTCGTCAACGATTACGACTTATCAATACATTACCACCCTGGGAACACGAACAAGGGGGTGGATTCTCTAAGTAGAAATGGACCAAAAATTATATCATTGGTGAGAATTAAAAATGATCCAATATTTAAATATTTTTATGAATTTGGACATGGGAATCCAAAATAATGGATCATTATCAATCATTTCACAAATTATTTCCCAACCATCTCTTTTGGAAATGTTAAAGGATGCTCAAAAAGATGATGTGGGAATTCAGAAAAAAGTGGAAACTATCAGAAAAAGAAAATCCTTAGAGTTCACTATTAATGAAGAAGGAATTGTGATATTTGGGTCAAGAATATGTTTTTCATCAAATCAAGATTTAAATAAAAAACATTTGGATGATGCACATAGTTGAAATTTCTCCACTCACCCAGGAAAAAATGAAGATGTGTCAAGATATCTGGGAGAACTATTGGTGGAATAAAATGAATAAGAAGATATCTATATATAAATCAAAGTGCTTGATATGTCTGAAAGTTAAGGTTGAGAGGCAGAAGTGTAAGGGGATGATGCAACCATTACCCATACCGACATGGAAATTGGAAAACATCACCATTGAATTTGTCACTAGAATTCTTAAGAAATCCAATGGAAAGAATGCTATCTAGGTTTTTTCGGATCATCTTACAAATAATTAAAACTTCATTATAAATTGAGAGGATTTCTTATTAGATCAACTAGAATAGATATACATCAGAGAAGCAGTAAGGCTACATGGAGTACCACTATCGATTGTGTCCGATCAAGATCCAAGATTAATGTCTACATTCTGGAAGAGTCTTCAATACACTATGAACACGGATTTGAACTTTATCACAACCTATCACCCTCAAACTGATGGTCAATCTGAGTAGACTATCTAGAAACACAAGGAAATGTTGAGATCTTTCTCAGTTGACTTCAAAGGCAGATGTGACCAACATCTTCCTTTTGTGGAGTTATCTTACTACAACAGTTCCCACTAAAGCATTCATATGTCTCCTTATGATGCCATTTATGAGAAGAGGTTTAGAACACCAGCATGTAGGGATGAAGTTGCAGAAAAATACTTCTAGGAACTAAAATGGTCAAAGAAATGGTGGATAAGGTTAAGACCATCTAGAACAACATCAAAGATTCCCAGAGTCAACAAAAGAGCTATGATGAAAATCATCGATGAGACATAGAGTTTGTTATAGAAGACTTGATATTCCTCTGCATATCTTCATGTAATAGAGATATCATATTTGGGAAGAAGGGAAAGCTTAGTCCAAAGTACATCAGCCCTTTTGAGATCCTTGATCGCATCGGGGCAGCGACCTATCAACTAGCACTCCCACCGAACATGTCTCAACGACATGATGTATTTCATGTATCACTCTTGAGTAAGTACATACCTATATCATCTCAAGCAATCAATATTGAGGTGGTACCATTGGGTAATGACTTATTCTATGAGCATAAGGCACTGGAGATCTTATATTATAGAGAAAATGTTATACAAAGTAAGATAATTCCCCTCACTAATTGTTGTGGAAAATGACAAGTTTGAGGATGTGAAATGGGAGCTAGAGGAAGTGATGAGGTAGAGTTACCCTCATTGTTTTATTTTTTAAAATTGAAATTTCTCAGGCGAAGTTTCTTATAGGGGGAAGATGGTAATGACTTGAACATTCATGAAAAAATCCCATCTCTTTAAATTAAAAGTCTTTGGGGTATATAAAACACAAGTACTACTTTTTATTATTATATTAAATTTGATTTAAATGACCATTAATTATCGTTACCATTTATAATATAGTCGCCGAATAGTGATCACATGGAAAGTATAAATTTAGGGTTTTAAAAAAACCTTTTGGCATAGACCAAGAAAGTGATGACCTCAACTAGTAGGATCATACCCTATGATTCCATTTTATTGGAGCTTCCATGGGAGACAACATTTCTAGGATTTTTACTAGACCAATCCCAAACCAAGATCCAATAACTTAAGCAAGAGAGAATTCATTTATAGGAGAAGTTCAAGATCATCAAGATCACAACCCAAACCATGTTCACCGAACGACCACATTAAATCCCCATGATCGTGCACTATACTCTTAGGGTGTATGATAGTGTAATAAAGTGATATGTAACAAGACCCTATCATTATGGATTTTTAAATTATTTTTTTATTGACTAATTAATATATTTTTCGTATTATTGTTACTTTGTAAATTCTTTTTCATGTAAAAATAGTATCTGCGGTTAATATACAAATTAAATTAAAAAATAAATTTTGATGAAATAATATATTTTTGAAATAAATAATATTTCAATAAAATAATATTTTTAAATTACTTTTCTAAATCATTTTATAATTTTTATGAAGTTAAATGTAATTTTTATTACGGTTTGAAAATAGAATTTTTCAAAATCCGTCAAATTTCAATAAATGTCATTTTTTATTTTAAAAGTAAAAATTCAATTATTTTGGAAATTATTTATATAAAATGAATATTTTTTTTGAATTAGGATATTGAAATTATTCAACAATTAATTTTTCATAATTTTCTAAGACAGTTGAATTTTTTGGTAAAAATTAAATTCCATATATATATATATATATCTAATATGTTTTATGACATCATAAGGAAACAATAATGATGTAATAAAATAATATAATAAGTATATTCAGACAAATATATATTTTTTCATTTAAATTAATTTAATTTTATGTTTATTTTAAAAATCGTTAGTGAATCCTCCAAGACCTATAATATGTTTTAAGGTTTTTAAAATAATTTCCTTGAAACTATGAATCACTTCTACATAAGCAAGTATAATATTTTAATATCATCAGCCCTTATCCTTATAAATTGATGTATATCCCTTCCCATTTAAAGAAACCATGGGAAAAACCATGGGATGATTTTTGGATTGGAATATTTTAGTGTGTAGTTTCCAAAACCAGAATAATAAAGAATCCTTACACCTTTCCTATATAAACCAACCCAAGAACCCATTACTATTCACTAAAGCTATTTTAAGCTTGACCACACTCCACCCCTACTCCCAAGAGTCCCCCCAAGGTTCCCCCAAGATCCCAATAAGCCTCTCCCAAGACATCGGTTTCACACATTTAAGTAAAAGATCTCCCCCTCCTTTTTCTTCAATAACCTATTTTATGTCATGCCTTTTAATTTACATTTGCTTGATTTAGTGAAAGGACCCAGAATTAATCATTACATAATCTTGAATTATGTTAAAAATTCACATTTATGACCTTTTTAAGTTTAGATATTTAGATAATTATGTCATAACTTATTCATAACAACATGAATATTAAAAGTAGACACTTCTACTCACTATACATTTTTTCATAAAACAAAAACTCTTAAAGAAAGAAACATGTCTTGTTCCATGTTTGAGATAGCATGAATTTTACTTGATACCACCTTGACCCTGTTCATCTTTAATTCCTATGAAAAACATTTCAAAACTTGGGATGAGCATAAAAAGCTCAGTAAGGGATACATAAAGAAGGAAAACTTTTAGTTTTTCAAAACAACAAAGAAACCATGAATAATTTATCATAAAGTAACACTTCTCACCTTAAAAAAGTTTCAAAAACCCTTCACTAAATATAAGATTATTGATTACCATTTTTATAACCAAAAGATTACAAAAAATACCATAGAAAAAAACGTATTGCATATAAAGTTAACTTGGGAAATAAACATATTTAAATGTAATAAACATATTGACTACTTACACACATATCACTAAATGGAATATCCATACAGCCAACTTTCATTCCCAATCCATTGGTGGTTATAACGTTACCACCCATCCTTGGTTTATCATGGAGCCACCCATCATTTGGTTTATCACGCAACCACCCATCTTGGTTTATCAAGTAACCACCCTCCAAATGTACAAGTACCATTTTATAATCATAACATATAAACAATCATAAAAGAAAAAAAAATAAAATTTCCATATTTCAATCAAAGATATCATTTCAATATATTTAAATATTCACCCCATTTATAAAAACATTTAAAATATTTAATAAAGAGACTTTGAATCAAAGTGTCCCATACCACTTTAAAAAAATTTAATCAAATTATAATTTTAAAACATTAATGTCCATATAATGAAATTCTTAAAACCGTTTTGAAAACATGGACATGAAATATAAGGGTTTTGATGAATAAATCTTTAACACATTTAAAATAATGTTTTAGTTAAAGAGTTTATTACCACATGAGAAACAATTGAATAAAAAATAAAAAAGGAATAAAATTAAAAGAATATAATGATAATATAATAATTCATGATATAATGAGTTAAAAGGTTTGTATACACAAATTATTGGATAATACAGGTTCATAACATCAACATATGCCTCAATGAAAGGATATTGAGATGAAATCCCTTACATCACATCCGAATTGACCCGTTCTTTATATAATTTAATGAATAATAAACTCAAGTTAATTTATAATTTCTTTAGAACATTTTTTAAGTTTATGATTCCTATTATATCACTTATTACTACGTCATTAAAATTAAATAATTATTTAAGTTAATATCGGTTGTTTTGTCGATATTGGGTACTTGAGTCGAAAATGATCTTGTTATAATTAACATTTGTCCATGTGGTAAAAATAAAATTATCTCTAGAATATTATTCATATATATATATATATCATATATATATAGTTTATATGTATTTATAATATTCCATAACATTTGGAGATAAGAAATGAAATTCACTATTCATGGAGATGGAAAGCCCTAGGTACGCATGAACACTACTTTAATTTCTATTTCATATTTAATTGAATGAAAAAATAGAAAATCCATAGGCATAATATAATTAAATTATAATATAATATTTTATATATGTTACATAGGTTTATTAATGCCATCCTTTATACATTCTATGTATGGTATGAACAAGTCATATCACTTTGAGGGGGCGGTAGAATGCACTTCCTCAAATGAAATTATCGTGTTTACACATCATGAAATTAACAAAGGTATATTGTAAATAAAAATTAAATAATCATAAAGAAAATATAAAAATAATATATATCATATAAATAAAGTTACATAATAATGGCCACCATTATAGGAAGTATAATATAATTGAATAATCATCATTTCGTGCGGCAGTAGTTCGTCGTCCACAGAACCAATATGTTTTGAATCAATTAACTGGAGGTATGTGTGTAAGTGTAGTTCAAATACTTCTCATAAAAAAATCAAAGAATATTTATGATACTGGTGTTTTTATGTAATCAATGAATAAGAATATAATATAGAGTGAAGAAGTAGAATATTGAAAAGAAACCATAGAGAAGACACTGCCTCTTAAAACTGGTAACTCCTTTGGAGTTGAGATAAAAGGCTTTCTTGAATTTCCTTATTCCTATAGTAAAGATTATATAAGGAATATAGGGATGTTGGGATATTATGGTTGCATATGTTGGATGATCCAAGGGGCTTGAGAGGTGTGATTAAGGGGACAAAGGTGGAGTCATTTTATAAGAGGGAGGAGGTGGACTTTAGGAATATCTTAAATGATTTTTTTATAAACTAAATATCAATTTCCTAAAGGTAAAAAACCCATTTAATTAAAATATAAGATGTGTATTGTCATAAATACTCTCAAATAATAGGTTTTAGACAAGTTTTTGTTTTAAATGTAACCTTATCATTTAGCTTTAACCCTCAGTTAAATAATTTAACTATTACCATGTCTTCTTATATATTCACACTATATGGTTAATATGGTTACCATAAAATGAAAATAGAACCTAAAGTGATTCATTAATGATATTTAAAACATTATATAATTCATTTTTCCTAATATTATATTTTTATAACTATTATATCATTTAATAAAATAATATTTTTTAAATAACTCGTTTATGTCAATTTCTATACTATTCATATCATGACATTTTAATTATCCATAAAAACATGATTATTTCTAAAAAACAACATAATTTAAAATATAACAAGTAACAAACATCCCTAAAATTCTTTTATGGAATAAAAAGCTTCAAAATAAATTTATTTTAATATTTATAATCTCATTTATTTAAATTTTCATTAATAAAGTAATCACTACATCATCATTGTGTCATAAATATATATATTTATTTTATGTATAAATATTATAAATAAAATATACAGATGTAGTAAATATTTTTAGCTTTATAATGAAAATTTATAGTCAAAATTATAACTTATATAACTTCATATAAAATTTTTTTAACTAAAAGATACATGTCATGGTTATATTTTCCTTAACTATAAATTAAAAGTAATTAAATGTCATTTTCACAAACAAGTGGCTCTATGGGGTCCTAAAATCGACCCAAGTATGCCCATGGTCTAAAATATCTCATAAAATATGGTTATGACATGTTTTAGGGTAATTTAAGTGTATTATAAAATTATTTTTTACCCTTATTTACTGGATTTACCGTTTAACTATAGTAAATAAAATATTTACTGAAGTTACTATTCATAATGTGTAAAAATAAAAGGTAAATATTGAAACAATTTGAACCTCCTGATTCCAAATATGGAATCCAATTTTCCAAATTCAAAACACCAAATTGGAAGAAATTAATTTTAAATTAATTCTCGTTGTCAAAACCAAAAAGCATGTTTTTAAGAAATAAAATTTACCAAAAGATTGACTTGCGTTTGTGTCCAGTTTCAAAGTGAAATTACTTACAATGACCAAAATTGGATTAAATGATAAAACTATAATCCAATTACACTTTAAAACAAATTAAAAGTACAATCTAACTATATAAATAAATTAGATTAAAATGCAATTTTGAATTAAAATGCAGTATTTTTCACTTTTCATTAAAAAATGAACTTTAGCAGAAAAATACCAATATTTCATATAAAGTAAATTTTAATGTTACTATTCTAAAAAATAAGTCTATTTTTTAAAATAAAACATATAATGGTGTCAAAAACTATATTTAAAATTTGTTTTCCATCAAAAGGTGAAAAAACTACATTTTTTCAAAAAATAATTATTTTATAAAAAAATGAATTTATTCTAATATCATATCTAGAAAACATATAAATGAATTTAAAACATTAAATTGAATATATATAATATATTTTTCATTAAATAAAAATTCATAAAGAGTGACATGAAAACACAATTATTTACTTTTAAATAAGGTTTCATAAAAACAGATCCATTATATTAAATTTGTTTTTATTTACATTTCTAATAAATTTGGTAATCAATGATTCATCATTTAATCATGTGTAAACCATATTTTAAAATACATTTGATACTATTCATTCCCACCATTCCAACGGTTATGTGTTAACTACCATTTAAAATATTAATAATATTTGTTTTCCAGTAAAACTCAATGTTGTGTGCATTATAAGATTCCGGAGAAGCCCATTGTTGTGTGTCGAGTACGTTATTAGAAAAAGCACCCCTTTAACATAAAACTAATATCTTATTCTAAGTATTAATTGAAATCAAAAATAATTATTCGATAAATAACTTGGTCATTACATCCTTCCCCCCTTTTGGAAATTGTGTCCTTGCAATTTTAAAATTGGTCTCAAAAACATCATTGAAATTCATACATCAGAAAAAGAGTCAATAAAACTATCACTTTAAAAGAATTAAAGAGAATTAAAAAGGTCACTCGAGATAACACATAATAGTATTCCATTAAAACATGTGTATGGAAGAGAAAACTAACTATCATGTTCGGATGGAGACTGAGAGAAAACATGATCCGGAGAAAGTTAACCACCAGAAAACCACAAACTTATGATAGGTTAAACAGTATTTGGTTTTCCCATAAGAAAAGTTAATAGGCAACATTTTTTTTAAGTTCCCTTTCATAAATATGGAGAATTTATTTATGATATTTACTAATAACATTAGGAAATATACTTACTTTTCAAGTAGAGTATCATCCTTTAATAAGTTTCTAGCAAAACCTCATCTTTTTTCCAAACGATGAGTATTCGAGATGACTTGGTCACACCTGAAGCGCTAGAATCAACTTATATAGAATAACATGATCCAAAAAAGATTAAAACTATATTTCCTTTGTCTTTAGACATTAACCAAAATTGTAATGGTTAGTATAACTTCAGATAATCCAAAAAAGGTCAATTTTCTATAAAATGAAATACTTCTCTTAGTCTCCAAAATTTAACAAAAAAACCCAAAACTCAAAAAATACAATTCAATACACAGTTGTCCATAAAATTATTTAAAACTATCCAAACTCTATTTTAAAATCAAAATTCAGAAGGATTTGATCACATTGTCTTCCACACAAATTTTAACATTTATCTCCAAATAAATCGGCTACTCTTAATGTATCATAATGAAAAGTAATTAACCTAATGACATATTATCTATGATAGGTTAATAATTTTTATAAATAAACCAAATCTTTAAATGTCCCCAATAAAAACATATATTCTTACAAAATAAAATTACTCCATTACTCCTCAATTGAAATCCCAAAGTATTCTATTTTCCATTGGCATAAAGGGTTCCCAAAAGAGAAAACGTCTTCCAAAATAAACTTTATCTCTTAATCACCAAATCATTTTCCTATAGTATGGATATCCATTTGATAAAACATAATATCCCAAATCATCTTATTCTTGATCAATAAAATCATTTAACTGAAAATAAAAATTCATACTAATCAGGTACTTCACATAGGCCATTGGTAGGTGATGCGCCCTTGTCGTCCTTCAGTTGTGGGTTCGATTCCCATGGCCTTGCCAGACGCGACGGGTTGTCACCAATCCCGCGGGTTGTCCTTTTTCTAAAACCATATAATTCTTATAAAATTTTACAAAATAATAAAATTTCCAAAAAATAACCATAACCTATTTTATCCTCAATGGTTATCTAATACATTTCATTTTGCATCCCAAAATGTAATAACCATTTATCACCTCAAAAATAAAAGATCATATAAACCCCCATGGTTATCCATTATGTCCACACTAGAAAAGACAATTTTTCTTCAATAAAATTTTCACATATCAAACTTTTTGGATACACATACTAAAAATATTATTCTAATGTAATTCCATAATCAAAAGAGCCTTAATACTTTGAATCATTTCATAATTCTAAAATCTACCATAACTCTTGAATCCCTTATATGTAGACTTCTTACTTAGTCAAAAGTTTTCATGTCCCATTAAAAATTCTTTTCCAACTTATTCTGTAATATTTTTTTCATACAAAAAAAATCATGAATCATATACTAAGATCCAATAATGTTAAAAAATCAACTAATAAATAATCCATACCTTTGATTGGTCATTGTCAATTTCCTCATCCTTAATTACAATAGAATTTGGTATTGGTAAACATATATTTGTATGGTCCCATTGATACCATTCCCGAACCTTATTTGTAGGTCATCTATTTTTACAATGACCATGCACACTGCATTTAAAACATTCAACTGATCACTCAGAAAGAACATCCTTCCATTTCCTGGAGTCAACTACACACTTCCTTTTTCCATTGTAGGTTCTGGCTTTATTATCTTCATTACACATCTATAGAATCTTCCCGTCCCTTTGAATCATTTTCCCGAGTGTTTCATTCCACATCCTTGACACATGGGTTTTTTAATATACATACCATTATGATTATTACCTAAAATTCCATAGGTATTTGTTTCTCACATATATGATTCTTTATAAAAATCACCATGGTTCAGGTGGTCAATTATGACTCCAGATAGTTTGTTGAGAATAACCACAAGAGTTCTCATTGAATTTCCCATTTCATTTGATTTCTTATTCTGAAAACCACCAGTATTTTCTTCACATAGATTTTTACTTTGGTGCCTGAAATATCCATCCATTTACTAAAACCAAAAATGTTAGTGTGATTATATCAGTAAAATCATCATATCATATCTTATGAGGAGGGTAAATACTAAGATATATTTATTCATGTTATCTTAAACTCATTCAATTTATTTAAAATAACTATGAATATTTATAATATCCTAAAAATTATGGTTATTTCACTTATGATTAAATAACACCCTAACATCTAATGTTATATAAACCAAACTCTGATAACAAATGTAAGTCCCTAGCCTTAAACATTACATAATCTTGAATTAAGTTAATAATTCACATTGATGATATTTTCAAGTTTAAATCTTTAGAGAATTAGGTCATAACATATACATATAAACTAGAATATTAGAAGTAGAAACTTCTAATCACTACCCATTTTTTCTATAAAACAATAACTATTAAAAAAAGAAACAAGTCTAGTTCCTTGTTTTAGACATCATGACTTTTCATTGATCCTATCCTTGACCCTATTCATCATTAAGTCCTGTGATTTTTTTTCATAAATTGGGATGAGCATAAAAATCTTATTAAGGGATACATAAATAAGGAAATGTGTTAGTTTTTCAAAAAAAATTTAAAACATGAATAATTTATCATAAAATAATAGTTTTCACTTTAAAGAAGTAGGAAAAACACTTTACTGAATATAAGCTCATTGCTTACCCTTTCTGAAACCAAAAGATTACCATAAAACCCATAGAAAACATTGTATAGAATATAAATTTAACCTGGGACATAAAAATAATTAAATTGAATAACGGTACGGTTGACTTCCAGATATATCACTAAATGGAATAGCCATACAGATGACTTCCATAACCAATGTATTGAAGGTTATAACGTAACCACCCATCCTTGGTTTATCACAAAACCACCTGTCAATTGGTTTATCACGTAACCACTAGTCTTGGATTATCATGTAACCACCTGCAAAATGTCTAAGTACCATTGAATAATAATAACACATAAAAAATCATAAAGGAAAAAATTACATTTCCACAATTCAATCACAAGAGATCATTTCAATATATTGAAATATTCAACCATTTTCTAAAACCATTTAAAATATTTAATAAAGAGACATTGAATCAAAGTGTCCCACACCACTTTGAAACATTCAAAATAAAATTTCATTTTAAAACATTCATTCCCATAGAAATAAAATTTTAAATCCATTTTGAAAACATGAACATGAAATTTAAGGGTTTTGAAGAATAAATCATTAAAACATTTAAATGATGTTTTATTTAAAGAGTCCCTTATCAATGAGAAAAACTTGAATAAAAATATTTAATGAATAACATTAAGAAAACATAAAATATAATTATAATATACTAATTCATGATATAACGAGTCAAAAGGTTTGTATACACACATTATATGATAATAAAGGTTCATTACATCAAGATATGCCTCAATGAAAGCATATTGATATAAAATCCCTTACCTCGTTTTCGATGTGACGCGTTCATTTTTTAATTTCCTGAATAATAAAAGCAAGATAATATTTACCTTCTTAAAAACCATTTTAATTTTTATTATTCCTTTCATATCACTTATTACCATGTTATAAAAATTACATAATTATTTAAGTTAATGTCGGTCGTTTTGTCGATATTGGATACTTGAGTTGAAAATGATTTTGTTATAATTACAATTTGTCCATGTGGTAAAAATTTCATTATCTCCAGAATATTATTCAGATATATATGATATATATCCCGTGTATTTATATTTATAATATTCCATAAAATTTTAAGATAAGAAATGAAATACACCTTTTATATAGATGGTAAGCCTTACATATTCATGAATGATACTTTCATTTATATTTCATATTTAATGGAATAAAAACATAATGATAAATATGTATATTATAATTATAGTATAATAAAATATTTTATATATGATACATAAGTTTATTAACACCATCCTTTATATGTTCCATGTATGGAATGAATAAGTCATATCACTTTGAGGGGGCGGTAGTCCATGCTTCCTCTAATGAAATTATCGTGTTTAAACATACTGAAAATAATAAAGGAATGTTGTAAATAAAAATTAAAGAATAATAAAGAAAATATAAAAATAATTTATATCATATAAATAAATTACCATCATAATGGCCACTATGAGAGGTTGAAGGAGATAACTGAACAATCATCGTTTCGTGAGGCATTAGTTCGTCGTCCACAGAAACAATATGTTCTAAATCAATTAGATAGAGGCATGAGTAAGTGTAGTTTGAATAATTGTCATAAAAAAATCTTATTATATTTAGTATAATGGTGTTGTTATGTAATTAAAGAATAATAATATAATAGGGAGGTACGATGTAGAATATTAGAAAGGAACTTTAGAGAAGACGCTACCTCTTAAAACATGTAACTGCCTTTGATTTGAGCTAAAAGGCTTTCTTGAATTTCCTTATGCCTAAGGTAAGGCTTATAAGAGGAATATAGGGATGTTGGGAGCTCATTTTAGTAGAGTTTGGATGAGCCAAGGGGCTTGAGAAATGTGAGTAAGGCATTATAGTTGGTTTCCTTTTATAAGAGGGTGGAGGGGTGCTTTAAGAATATCTTGAAAGATTGTTTTATTATAAACTGAATTTAGCATTTTAAAAAGGTCCACAACTAATTTAATTCGAAGGTAATTTGAGAATTTTATTAAATAAAATCAACCAATAGATTTTAGACATGTTATGGTTTCAAATTTAACCTTAACATTTTGCTTTAACTCTTAGTTAACTAATATAACTATCACCATGTCTTCTTGTATATTCATACTATATGGTTAATTTAGTTACCATAAAATTCCAATCTATCCTCCAATACTTAATTAAAAAAATTTAAAACATTATGTAATTCATTTTAATGAATATTAAATTTTTAAGACTATTATATCAACTGATAAAATACTATATTTTTTAAAACTCATTTATGTTAATGTTTATACTATTCATATAATGACTTTTTAAAAATCTATAAAAACAAGATAATTTCAAAAAAACTTCATAAATTTAAAGATACAAGGTCATAATAATCCCTAAGATTATTTTATGGCATAAAAAGTTTTAATATAAATTTATATTAATATTGATAATCTCATTTATTTGAAATTTTAATTTATAAGGCAATCACCACATCATCATTGTGTCATGAATATATTTATTTATTTGATATATAAAAATTATAAATAAAATACCATGATGTAGGAAATATTTTTATCTTTCTAATTACTATTTTTAGTCGAAAATATAACTTATATAACCCCATATAAATGTTTTTTTACCAAAATATACATGTTGAGGTTATATTTTCCATAACTTTAAATTAAAAGTAATTAAATGTCATTTTCACACACAAGTGACCCCATGAGGTCCTAAAATCGAACCAAGGAATTAAATGTTCGTAAATATCTCATCTAATAGGGTAGGGACATGTGTTAGGGTATGTTAATTTTATTATAATATATTTTTTTAACATTATTTACCAGATTTACCCTGTAACCATAGTAAATAAAATATTTACAAAAGATACTATTTATAATGTCTAAAAAATAAAACGTACCTATTAAAAAAATTTGAATCCACTAATTCCAAATATGGAATAAATTTTTACAAATTCAAAACATGGAATTGTAAAAAATTACTTTAAAATTAATTCCTTTTGTCAAAACCAAAAAACATGTTTTTAAGAAGTAATAACGTCCAAAAGATGACATGCGTTTATGACCAATTTCAAAGTGAAATTACTTACAATGACTAAAATTGGATTAAAATATAAAAATATAATCCATTTATACATTAAAATAAATTAAATTTACAATATAACTATATAAATATGTTAGATCAAAAGGCAGTTTTGAATTAAAATGCAGTATTTTTCACAATTCATTAAAAAAATGAACTTGAGCAGAAAATACCAAAATTTCATCTAATGTAAATTTTGATGTTACTATTCTAAATAAGAAGTTTATTTTTTAAAATAAAACATATAAAGGTTTCAAAAACTATATTTAAAATGGGTTCTCCATCAAAAGTTGGTAAAACTTCATTTTTAGAAAAATACATCTTTTATCTGAAAAAATGAATTTATTCTCATATCATATCTAGAAAACATATAAGATGAATTTAAAACATTACATTGAATATATAACATATATTTTTCATTAAATAAAAATCCATAATGAGTGATATAAAAACAAAATTATTCTATTTTAAATAGGATTTCATAAAAACACATCTATTATAATCAATTGGTTTTTATTTCCATTTCTATTAAATTTAGTAATCAATAAATCATCATTTAAAAATTTTTGAACCATATTTCAAAATTTAGATGATACTATTCTTTTTCACCATTCCAATGGCTAGGCGTTAACTACAATTTAAAATAATAATAATAATATCATTTTATTATTTTGCAGTATAACTCAATGTTGTGTGAAATATAAGATTTCAGAGAAACTCATTGTTGCGTGTCAAGTATGATATCTGAAAAAATATCCCCTTTAACTTAAAATTAATATCTTATTCATTTATTTTAATAGAAATAAAAAAGTATTATTCTATGAATACCTCGGTCGTTACATTTTGGATATGTTCTTTCATACCTTATTACTATTCATTTTATGTATACATTATTGGATCTTCCTTTCACTGACATTAAGCCCCCTAGGATCTTTTAAGCCCACCCGTTACTATGACGAAAATTCTGTAAGGTATTTCTCTCTTTTCATTTCCATTCAAGAATTTCTATTATATTATGCATCTAAAATTCCATTTCACATGTTGGGATATTATGTTCCATGGTCCCCTACTTTCTATTTAATTTATAAATGATGAGATATCCCTTTATCTTTCATCAAACCTTTTTTTGAATTTCCATATGATGTCATTATGCTGCCGAAATTCCACTGCAATTTTCCATTCCAAAATCATCATGTGGTGAATACCATACCTATTCATCTATCAAGGTTACTCAACTTTATGCACACAAACATATCGAATGGTGAATTAAATGCATGAATTTCCCATTCCTTGATCATGTAATAAATGATGATATTGAATTAATCCACATTATATGATCTATGTGGCATATTTAAGCATGATATTGAAATGATTATGATGATTTCACCCTGATAGCACTATAATGAATTGGGTATTGTGTAGTATAATGATACGTCATGCTTGTATAGGGGTTTACCTGATTCCTTTATAGGACTCTTTCCCCCATGTTGTTATATGGGTTTATCTGATTCCATTATGTTATTGATGTATTGTTTTAAGTTGTTTCCACATTTCCATGTTATGGATATCATGATATATCATGAAATTATTTTAATGTTTCTTTTTTTCTCTATTGATATTCCTATTGACTAAAATTTATTAACATCCTCATGTTATACCATGTTTCTTCCCTTAATAGGATTTATATCTCACCCTTTTATTATATATGTCCTCAGATTATCCCATTAATTTCTATGTACGAAAGAATTTTGTGGTAATGAAAAAGATTTTTTCAATAAATATGTTTATTTCATGTTTTAAGTTGTTATGTAATGTTCATAAGCCCCAAATACACTAGACCTATCTATCTTATGAGTTGTATTAAGTGAAATTTTATGTAATAAATCGGGTTTAAATATGAAATAAAGAGTAGTGTTTTTATATCTAGAGGTGTTCATGATTAGTTCTAGCATGCTATAAGGTCATATTCTTCTTTACTCGTGGTTAGCTATACTTTTGTCTTTTTGTTATGTATTTTTACCTAATTACATTCATTTTTTATACTGTGTTTCTTTTTTATTTTCGTAGATATATCATGCATGCGTTACATTTAGTTAGGTTGATTATTTATATATATCCTTTGTATATTGATTTGATTTTTTTACATTAGATGTATGTATCTATTATATATTTGATAGTATAAGGCCTACCATGTGTGTGATATTGATACATAGTGTTAGTAACCATCCCATGACCCGCTTTAGGTCAGATTGGGGTGGCACACTTGGATTACCATCGATCCAAGTTGGACCCAAGTTGGTTTGGTCATGTTCAGGTGGTAGTAGATCAAGTCTATCAAGGGAATTGTGATTGGAGTTATAGTCACTTGAAGATTTTATCGTGAACATAGGAAATGGTTTTAAGGGAATCTTGAGTGTGGTTAACTAACCATGGAAACCAGTGAAGGTGTGGTAACCAATAAATCATTTTTACAGAACTCTGCTAACCAATTAGTCGGACAATAACCGCAAGACGTCGATTGTGGGGATAAATTTAAATCAATAAATGAAGGTTATAGTGGTGAGTTTTGACCTTCTATGTCCTTTTTTTTCATCTTATCCATATATCCTCTAAACTATTTGGTTGAAATAAATTTATTTTAGGGTTCCACACACTAAAAATCATTTTACATATAGAGGCAGTTATATAATGATATCACTAATCTGGTTGGTCCTCTCACCCCTAAATAGTGTGATATGAGGCCTTATTTATTAATATTTGGATGATAGGTTTTCCCACTTCATGATTTTAGGTGGAATCACCTCCCTTGTTCTTGATACCGATCTTTCTTATAGATAATATGGAAGTTTCCATGAGGTTGGAGGAGACTACCTATAGATTGGTTACACATTATGCATTTGACAAAAGTGGCCTCATGATATTATTGGGGGATCCTGACCTTTATGTTATATAAGATCATCAAGATTATGGTAATCCTTTATTTCTCCAGTTTGAACATATAATTCTAGATGTTAGTTGATGTTATGATATTTCTATAAAAATTTTTGATTCTTTATAGGATGATGTATTACTTGAACGTACAAAGGTTCTTATCTACCATGGTTGGAGTTTGAGTTTTTTTTCTAGGATAAATTTTTCATCATATTTCAAAAGGTAGAATGACTATTTTATATTACACAGTAGAGAATGCGGGGGATGTGAGATGTTTTTAGAGAATGTTTTTTAAATTAATTATTTATGCTCAATGACTCTAGAATACATTTGATGAAGTGAATTTTGAGATATGTATTAGTTTTAATGTAATTGAAAAATTTTAGATTCCCCTAAGTGAGATTAGATGATTGGAAATATTGGTAGAAGTGAACCCTAATTTTAAATTATTGTTATATTTTCACCTACAAAAATATAGAGTGGTGTTGTTCATAGACTTTCATCACCATGGATGGTGGATCTGGGTATTTACTTGATTATAAAACCAAATGTTCACCAAGATGTTATTGATGGAAAACTGGCAGTGTGGGAGTCTTTAGTATTGGGAGGTGGATTAATTATTTCCCATGATCATGACCCTTGTGTTGGATTAAACCCATATATAGGGCTGACTACTTGATTTATGGGATGAAATTTATTGTGGATTACTATTCTTGCGAAATAACTGATGTGAACTAATTTATGGATTGTTTAAATTTTCTTATAGATTCTCATACTAGTTTTTGTAGGAATTTGTTGTTCACTAATTTCTGTATATCCCCGAGTTAGATATTCCAATGTAAATTCAGGCTAGATCATAGACAGTAAGAAATATTACAGTGATAATCATTATTTTCTACTCATCCTTATGATGGAGTGAGTTTATCTCTAGTGGAGGAAGATTAATTTTCTATAAATTCATTTTTAATAGAGGAGTTGAGTGATGGTATCCACCTTAGTATTTTTTTGGTAACTACTAAAAATGTCCCTAGGTGTTTTGAAATTTCATGGTTGGGGTGAGTTCTATCTATAGTAGTGAGAATCACTACCCAGATTTGGTTAGTAGATCCAACCATCTAGATGTTGATTTATCTTATCCTTAGTTTATGAGAATGGGTTTTTTGTGATATTTTTAGGAAAAAACATTCCATCCCTCTATGTCTTAAAGAATGAATGAATGATTTATAGGGGTGATCTATGGTTAACCCTTAACACATGCTGCTGAATCCATATACCCTATACTAAGAATGATGAGAACCATTATTAGAGTTTCTATTTATTAAATAGAATATCTCCTTGAAATGATCCATTATGGAGTATATTAGGCATTTATATTATTGTGGTATAAGTACCAGATTCATGGAGTCACGGAGGTTATAGGTAAATTATTACTTATGGGTTGTAGATATTAGAGTATTGTATCCATGTCTTAATGGTTGGTGCTTTCTTTGAAATTGAATCTATATTTGAGGATTTATATAAGTATGTAAGAATTTGCCTCAATATTGTTCGGTTCAATTTTAAAAAGTGTATACATTACACACCTTTAATCGAATGTGGTCTCCAAACTCATTTCTTTTACGTGAAGGATGCTATGAGTGTGATGAAGACTAGTTACCCTTTGTTTACATATATTATTGGATATAAAACCAAATTAATTTACAAAAAATGTGGGAAGTAATTCATCAACTTCATTTGGTGGATAAATATTCTTCCATTATACTCATGATAGGTGTTGATATTGTCATTCTATTCAGATATCGATCTTATCCGATATGGTCATTGGTGTGACATTCTTGGTGGTTATGTTTAGACATACCCATAAAATTTAAAACCATTTCTCTATGGGGGAGAAAAATATCTTAAGGGATTATAGATGATTTTGAATTAGTTAGGTTCTTTCATTGGGTTAAGAACTGATAGAGTAGGGTTATCAGAACGTTCCAGACCATCCGCTTCAGATAGTGGAAGATTGGGTCACTCGATGAGAAGTTGACTATTATTGATTATTTAGATGGGTAGTTGTTGTGATTTATTCTATCATTTATAGTATTGAAAAAATAACGATGAAAAATATATTGGTATATGTTTGACTAAGAATTTAACTCAGTTGGGAATCTTGATTTTAATTATAAAATATCAAAAAAATTGGTCACGAGGATAGAGTAGAAGGATCATGGCCCCCCAGGCTGCATGGTAGAGATGATGTAGCCTGATCCTTATTGGTAGTCTGTAGAAGAGGTTAATAACATGAATCCTAAATAAGTATGTCTATAAAACTTTTCTGATGTCATCATAGAACATTATTAATGTTCCTAGAGAAATTGTGCAATTTATATGGGTCTTTCTATATGATGATCATATAGAACTCTATATAAAAGGTGGGGTGAAAGGTACTCTAAACAGGTTTGATATTTTCAACTGATTTTTTGGGGAAACCATTTATAGTCTTTTTAGATTTATCTTATACCATGAGTTGGGAAGAAAATTATATGAAATGTAGAGTCTGAGATAAACCATGCATTGGGTAGACACAAGACCTTAATTATTTTTACTTCAAGATATACTAAGAATTATATCATCAGAAATTATAGAAGGTTTATATCATCATAAATATAGATGTTGTGAGTTATATTATATCTCACATCATGAAAGTGAAAGAATTTTATGAGTTGGCATGTAGATTTCGTAGAAGTCCAATCATGATATTTTTTTTCCTTTATCCCTAGTTTTTTTATTTTGAGGATGAAATATTTTATGGTGGGGAGGACGTAGTGAACTACATTTTTCCCTAAGTCAAAATCAAAATAATTTTTCGGATTTATGTAACATGAACCAATTAGGGGTTAAAATTTAATTTTACCATAGTAGAAGATCTTTGGGATTTTATTTTTGGGTTATGTTGTCTCCATAATTTGGTTTTTACGCATGGGACGAGCCCACATAGTAGTCAATGTATTGTGTGGCCTAAAAATTGATATAGAAACAATATTATATTTTTTATTCCACATATTATAATTTCTGATAAAATGATTTGATCACTTGATTTAGACCTCTGATGGGAAAAATTAAACCACCATTGAGTCTGAAAAGGGTTTTTACCTTAGATGTCACCTTAGTTTGGTTTTAATTTCTATTATTGTGTGTTCATTGATGTGAGGAGATTAATTCAATAATTTAATTTTTTAAATATTTTTTTAATTTGTGAAGAAAATCCTATTTTTCCTATATAAACACTCCTCTATGAGTTTTTCTCCAGGTTTATCTATTAAGAATGACTTGTACTACAAAGATATGGCACTATGAAGATGCTATGGATTTGTATAGGTGATGATAACCAATCAAGGAGAGAGAAAAGATCCATGAAAGAATCGAGAGATGAAATTTTATGGATATAATGAAAAAATATATTCTTTCAAAAATAAATAGAATTATAATAAATTCATTGTTGATGTAGTGGTTTTATATTATTTGAATTTTCTTATTGATTATAATCATTAAAATACACATTTGATTCATTCTAAAAATGCAATCACAAATTCGAGAATCACATGGGAGTATCCATATAAGTATTTTACATGAATTTATGAATTGTGGTTGTTGACATTGAACATTTCATTTATTTCTTTTTTTTTACTTTGGATATCACCCTCACAGATGAAGAATAATCATGTGTGGTCTTAATAGTTACCCATTTTTCAATTTGATTCTATTTTCCCATCTTTTTATATGTGTTCATAATTAGTGTTTGTTTTTATTGGTGGTCCAACCATTTACAAAAACCCATTTTTACGCATGGATGATCATCAGTCCCACATACCATTGTAACAATTTTGGAATCATGGATGTATCATGATGGAGGTTTCATGAAGATGCAATAATTCCAATAATGAATTAAGGATATAAATTTTTAAAAGGTGAGGAATCCAAGATGATTAATCTTCCATGAGAAGAAGAAATGATGTTATTTTCCAACAAATGATAGTTGGATTTTGATTTCTGAAAATGTGTTGAAAGTGTTAAATTTGTTAAATAGATTTTTTAGTGAAGATCAATATAATAGTGATGGAAATAGGAAAGATTAAGGAATAATTTGATCTTCCATAATTTTTGTGATTATATGTCATGTAGTTTGGAAGAAAACATGATGTATAGTCCTGATTATGCAGTTATAGTGTTTCTAGAATAGAAAAATATCACATGTCCATGCGGTGATCCTACACACTATATGAACCCGTACATTATAGTTCGACAAGCAAAAGAATTAAAGATCATAGGACCCATTTTATAACACCCAGATATATTAATATATGATTATTTTTAAATGAGTTATTGTGTTTGAAAACATTCACTGCAGATAACACCAAACACAAAAAAAATAAAAATATATTTTGATAAAATATAAATATTAAATTATGTGAATTAAAACCATGACATTGAGTTATCGAGAATGAGTTTGACTGACTGGTTTATGATATAAATGTATAAATAAAATAAATTAAACAGTTAATATAATTTAAAATTCAATTAGTTTACCTAAAATAACTATTAAGAAAATTTATTATTTTGAAAATTAAATTTGAAAAATATTTTATTCTCTATGAAATGTATTTCAATTTCATGAATCTTTTGATTAGTTATGATAAATTATATTTGATAAAAATAATTGATTAACGCCAATTTAGTTGGTAAATTGTATAAAATAAGAATAATAACAGTTAATATATGAAACTTTCATTTTATCATAAAGATAGATTTCATTATATTATATAATTTTTAAAAAAAATTAAATTTATAAACATTGGGATTTTAATTCGACCAAATGAACATATTTTTTTAATTTTTAATAGTAAATATTAATATAAGATGTTTTTTTTTATTTTCTGAAATATTTTATTTTCAGGTGAATAATAAAAAATATGGATTTTCTAATAGGATCATTTTTTTATGAATTATATGTTTTTGAAACCATTTTTATAAAGAAAATACTTATAAATAAAATTAATTAATTTAGAAAATATTTTGTTTAATTTTTAAAACAAATTAATATCATTTTATAAAATCATGTAATATTTTATGAAAATTATTTTCATTTATTTATTTAATTATATTTATTCATAGGAAATTCGGTTTTGGATTTATTTTAATTTCAAATTACTCTTATTTAAATAAAAAAATATTATTAATATAATTATAATTAATAATGATGATAATTTTGTTATATACAAAAATGTTTTTGCTTAGAAATACACTAAAAGGGGTTTTTATGCATCATATGCTTTAAAATTAAAATTATTTTTCTTGATTCTAAAAATTTAATATGTTAAAATTTCTATAATATTTTATACCATATTTTTCATATTGTTTTTATGGTCATTTTAAATTTTAGGAAACCAAATAAGTTACCATGGTTAATGCTAATTACCTTTTTTAATGGTGAAGTGGTAACTTTTGAATTGTTTGAGTGGTGACAACAAATTTTTATCAAGTAAATTATATAAATATATTTTAAATTTTTACTATAATATTATTATTAAAAATATATACACATATATTAAAACTCATTTAATTGTTAATCAATACTATATAAGATTAATAACACTTAATGGAATTGTTTTTTACGAAAATAGATCTTTTTTAGTTTAAAAGATAATTTTATCTCATTTAGAAATTTAATTAGAATAAATTCATATTATATTTAGGTTAATCACATAAGAACTGGATAATAGGGTTTACTATTTATATTTAATAAGATAAAAAATTACTTCATTAAAAACTAGTTACCTTCAAAAAAGTTAATTTGGGTAAAAGGTTAAAATTAAATATAAAAGCCTTAAATGACCCTTAAATTGTCTCAAAATGAATTAATGAGAGTATTTTATACCTTATAATTTCCCAAAACCTATATTTTTTTAAATTTTTAACCATTTAACATAGAATAGGTTCATGAAATTATTGAAAAATTATGAGTGTTTCCAAATGTGCCCTTTTCTTCTCTTATAAATGGATACCAATTCCACCATATAAAAGTTACACGTCACATTTTAATTCCAACATGAAAATATTACATATTTATCAAACTATGACACAATCACAATTCTAAAATACCCCAATAACACTAATTTTTACTAACCCCTTAAATTCCTATGAGTATTCCAAATATTGATCTTGTATCTGATATAATTATTATATCCTCTTACTCTTCAAAATATATTATTAACATATTAATATGATTACTTCATTACCCTAATTATAATGATATGATTTTATATTAATGTCATTTTCCTTTTTTATTCATTTACATATACCCTAAAAAACACAGGAACATCAGTCGTTCGTGTATATGGATTACCACCTCTACAAAGAATCATTTTCAATATATATTTTCATTATTTTTCCAGAAATTTTCAGATATGGTTTATCATATTTAAAAAATCAAAATATTATCATTATTATTTGGTTATACGCCTTTATGTAAAAATAAAAACCACCTTAACCATACTCACCCATCATGTTAAACTGTATTCAAGTTTGGGTTGGTTTAACCAACATTATGAATGATTCAAGAAAAATATATCATGGATGAATACGGGAAATTAAATAATAGCATAATAATAATCTTATAATTTTTATATAGTTTTAGTAATATTATAAAATGTATTTAACTTATTATTAAATTATCATATTCTTTCACTAAAATACCAAAAATTGGCTAACCCCGATTCCATTTTTGCATAATATAACTAAAAAACATATGAAATGATATAAGATATACATAAATAAATTTAAGTTATATATTAAATTATATTAATTATGAACTTGGTATCAAAGAATTGGAAATGATATCAATTTTTTAAACATGTATAAATAGTTAATGTTATGTACACCCGATTGTTGAAATAAGCTACAACTAACCAATATACTCATAATAAAAAATTATAAATGATTGATACACATGTTAATTGTAATGACCTGAATTATTATAAATAAAATTCCCTTTTTAAAATTTAATTTAATATTATATAATATGGTTATAGGAAACACATGTTGTCCTTTGGTTTTATTATACCCTATTGGATTTAATTAACAATTAATAATCATTACCATTGATAATATTGTCTTTGTATAGTGATCACATGATTAGTATAAATATAGGGTTTAAAAAAATCCAATTGACACAGACAAAAAAATTGATAACCTCAAGCAATATGATAATACCATATGAAGACCATCTATCAAAGATTCCAATGGAGATAAATTTTTTTGGATTTTCCCTTAACAAATCCAAATATGAATCCAACAACATACACATGATTTAAACCTTTTACGGGAGAAGTTCAAGCTCCTTGAGATCACGACACAAACCATGTTCACCAAACCGTCCCATGAAAGTGCTACCATCGTAAACCTTAACCTTAGGTAATTTTCTTGAGTATTAAAGGGATACCTGTCAAGACCATAGAAATATTAGTAAGTAGATTATTTTTTATAATAATGAATATATTTTCGTCCTTTCATTGTTACATTATAATTGTTTTTTATTTTTATTCAATAAAACATAAATAATATTTTTGGTTAATATTAAAATTCAATTAAGGAATATATTTTGATGAATTAATGGATTTTTTAATAAATAATATTTTAATAAAATATTATTATAAAATAATTTTTATTAAATATAAATGACTATATAATTTTTATGAAGTCAAATTTAATTTTCATAAGGGTTTGAAAAATGTTATTGTCAAAAAACCCATCATTTTCAGTAATTGTCGGTTATTATTTTCAAATTTAAAATAAAAATATTTAGAATATTATTTATCTAAAATGAATATTATTTTTGGAATCATAATGTTGAAATGATCCAATTTTCAATTTTTCAAAATTTTATGAGACAGTCAAATTTTCGTGTAAAAATTAAATATTGTATAAATATACATTATGTTTTTTGACATCATAATGACCCAAAAGTGATGTAAAAATTACTATAAATAGAATACTAGACCTAATAAATGTTTTATATTTAAAATAATTTTATTTTAAGATTATTTTATTTATTTTATAAAGACATTATGAAACCTCCAAAACATGTAATAGATTTTATGGTTTTAAAACCATTTCTTTTAGAGAGTGAATCACCTACATATAATCAAAGTAATTATTTTAATAAGTTCAGAACTTGAAATTATAAAATAATGTAAACAACTACCAATTGGAAGAAAACATAGAGAAAACCATTGGATGGTTTGTGGTTTTGGTTATTTTATTATCAAGTGTCTAAAACAAAAATAATAAATAAGTCCCCCTTTTCCTATATAAACCCACATAAGATACATTTTTCCTTCACTCAAACAAATTGGATGACATCCATACTCTGAAATACACTCTATAGTCATCCCAAGGTGTCCCTAGTCTCTCCATAATCCCCCCAATCCTTTGGAATCAGACACTCAAGTAAGGGATCTTTCACTCTCCTCTTTTTGTCGAGCACTTATTTTATGTTATGTAATTAAATTTCAATTTTAGTATATTGGGATATGTTCATCCATATCCCTATTACTTTCCATTTAATTTATAAATGAAGATATCCCAATTTCAATCTAATTATTTCCACCCAATAACCTTTATGTACATCAGTTACCATGACAAAATTTAGTAAGGGATTCTTCTCTTCTCATTTCCATTAAAGAAAAACATTTATGTTATGACTCATAATATTCCATTTTTTTATGTTGGTATATATTATTTCATATCCCCATTACTGTTTATTATTTTTATAAATGATTATATACCACTTTAACTCTCATTAATCTCTCTCATGAAGCTTTAAGTACACCTGTTACCATGACAGAATTTTGTAAGGGATTTTCCTCCCATGATTTCCATTGAAGAACTTCTTTTATGATATATCTCTTAAATTCCATTTTATTAAATTAGAATATTTTATTACATATTAACCCTACTATAAATTTAATTTATAAATGATTATATTCCCTTTCCCTCTCATTAATCCTCCCATGATCCTTTATATGCACCCGTTACCATGCCAAAATATAATTATGACTATTTTCTCTATTCAAGTTTATTCATTACCTTATGACTTCTATTTCCAAATTTCTAATATTTGGATGTGAATTTCCATGTATCTATTACTTCCCATTTTATTTCTATGTGATTAGAGACCCATTTGTCTTTCATCAACCCATTTTTATTAATCTTTATGTGATGTCATTATGCTTCTAAAATTTCCCCATGTTCTTCCATGAAAAAAAATTGTGTAATGAATACCATATTATTTCCTATCAAGGGTGTCCAAATTTATGCCCATATAATTTTTTATTTTTATATTACATATATTTATTTCACACTAATTAATTTTAGAATAAATTATTATGATGAATGAATCCATGATTTATGATCTATGTGGCACACTTAAGAAAGAGAATAAAATGAATATGATGGGTGTGCCTAGATAGCTCTCCAATGCATTGGTAATGTTTATAATCATGATAAATCAAATTGGTAAAGAGAGTGAACACGATTACTTTATGGGAATTTACCACCATAGTTTATTGGTGGGTTTAGCTTTGAGTGAAGTTTATGATTTAGTGTTTTAAGTTGTTCCCACATTTTCCATGTTGCCTATATAATTATCTTGTTATATCATTTATCATTTTCACCTATTCTTATGACCCATTGATATTTTTATTATTAAAAATGTATTATTCCCTTCATGTTATTCCATGTTTATTTCCATAATAATAATTATAGATCACCCCTTTCTTATGTTTTCCCCAGATTTTCCCATGCAGTTTTAAAAATCCATGGAATTTTTGGAACATGTTAAGGATGTTTTTAATAATGTTGTTGTATCCCAAGTTAAAGATTTTACTCCATGTACCTAATTCCCAGAGACATTAAACTTATTGATCTTTTGGGTTTTATCATGTGTAATTTTATATAATAAATTAGTAATTAATGTCTAATAAAGAGATATGATGTTATAGTTTGTATCATAAAAAAAGGTTAGTTATTTTTGGGATTGGGGTTAGAAAAATATAGTGAAAAGCCTTTGGGAGAAGACAAAGTATAAGAAAATATACCCAAATTTTGGTATGTATAGATTAAGTGGTTTATCCATAAAATAAATCCCTTTATAGATACTATAGGTGGATGTTGTTCTGGAACAAATGTACCTAGGGGTAACAACTCTGACAATGTGTATTGGGCCTGACTCAGGGTAAACTGGTATAAGAAAATGAGGCTTAATGCACACCTGGTTTGAAACTCCTGGGGTATATGATTTGGAAAATTTATTATCTCATTACAAACCATTATTAAGGTAAAAAACATTCCCATAAGAATATATGTTAGGAAGTAGATCATGGATAACATAGATTGAATCCTATAAATTCAAATGTTAAGTAGATAAATGTATTTTATAAGTTAACCCTTTAATTTCATTGTTCTTTCCATTATGTGTTTAATGGTGTTAAATATTCAACCTAATTTTTATTTTATTTTAACCAATTTCTTAAAATAGGAGGAATCAGGTAAACAATCAATGAAATAGGAAATTTTAGGGCTGACCTAATGAGATTCCTAATCTGATGGGAGAAGGAATCAACTAATTTGGCATGATACTATCTCAGCTGACTCGGGATCTAAATATAAACCTATATCAGGAGGATCATACACCCCCCCTAAGAGAGAAAAATCCACAATCGATAACTTTATGTGATAAAGGCATACTAATTTCAATAGATCGTCTGATCCCCTAATCACAGAACAATGAATCAACTCAATTGAAATGATCATCTACATTAGTAAATTTCCTAAAAATGAGAAGGTTCTATTTAATTTTTATCATATGGAGGGAGAAACTAGTCAGTGGCAGACATTTATCAAGAGTAAATATCCTAAGAAATATATTGAAGCGATGTGGTGGAAGGAATTTAGGATTTTTTGGGATAAATATTTTCCTCACACTCACTTAATTAAAATGGAAAGGGATTTCCTTTCCTCATAAAAAAGATAACAAATCTATCAGGGTATATGAGAAAAAATTCACACAAGACTTTAATAATACACCCTAGAATTGCTTTACCCCCTAATGTAATCTTTAACGCTTACTTGGTTGGCTAAAACCTATAATACAAAAATGCATTGAGATCTATGACTTTGATAGCTATGAGTAAATTTTTTGATGTTCCCTAAAAGTAAAAATAGTGGTCATATAATATTAATGGTATCATGGGGATAAGAAGTGTAAAGTGGAATTTAATTCTAATAGTCCAATGGACAAATATAATGGTTCTAATGAATTGTAGCGTCCCACTTGTCAACGGTGTTGAAAGAATAAACATAGAAACTTTCTAGGGGGGTGAAGAAATGATTTAGGTGTGTGAAAGAAGATCACCTATCTAAAAACGAATAGAAAGAGAAACATACTAAAGATATGGAGGAAATACATTTTCTAGTAAACACTCAGTGCATTATCAATTTCTTTAACTGAAAGAAACACTAGAAATTTTCAAACTAATTCCCAAATAAAAGGGTTTTTAGAGACAAACAACAACCTATAAGGAAGCGAGGGAGTGATTTTATCATCACTGCCACTAAATTTGATCCTAACAATGATGTGGTTACAGGTACTGTAATCATTCATTCAATAATAGCAAACATACATTTTTATTATAGTTATATTAATTAATCAATATCACAAAAGTTTAGTATAATTATTCAAACACCACATTAAATCCTAGAAGTAGATATTTTTGTGAAAAGATAAAATGGGAAAATTATTGCATCACAAGTATTTAAGTCCTTCTTTAACACAATTTCTGGGATGAACATCCTAGTGAACCTCATCATAATCCCTTTTGTGGAATTTGATGCAATTATATGAATGTATTATATTTCCCAATATAGATCCATCATAAATTATTGCGAGATGGAAATCAATATTCATATTTTGAATCAACCCCTAATTTTGTACAAGTGAAAGGAGGAGGATACATGTTTTTATCACCAACATCTCAACCATGGATATCTATTCCCTATGAGAAAGTGTATCTATCTCAAATGATTGAGTATAAGGAATGAACTGTTACCAAAGAAATGCATATTATGAAGGAATATGTTTCTTTGTTTCCTGAGTAATTTCTTGGTCTTCCTCCTAGATTAGAGGTTGAATTTTGATTCGATCATATACCTGGGACATTTCTAAAATCCAATAATCTGTATAGAATAGCTATTGTGTGACTTGAGGAATTGAAAAAATAACTACAAGAGAATCTAGATAAAGGATTCATTTTCCCAAGTTCTTCACCATGGGGTGCACCAGTCCACTTCATTAAGAAGAAGGATAAGTCAATGTGCCTTTGCATTGATTATCATGAGCTCAACAAGATCATAATAAAGAATAAGTATCCTCTTCCACAAGTTGATTAATTATTTGATCAGCTAAGTGGATCCCAATACATCTCCATGGTATAGTTTTGGTCAAGATATTACCAAGTTAGGGCGAACAACTGAGATATCCCAAAAACATATTTTCATACAAGGTAGGGGAGCTATGAGATCATAATCATGAATTTTGAGATTATTAATGATCCAAAACTCTTCATGGACATTGTTAACAGAGTCTTTATATATTACCTTATCAAATTTGTGGTAGTATTTATAGATGATATTGTATTATACTATAAAATAATGTAGGAACATGAGGAGCATCTATGGAATGTGATAATGAACTTGTGAAAGGACACACTTTATGCTAAGTATAGAAAATGTGAGTTCTGGTTGAAGGAATTATCATTCATAGGGAAAATAATCATATGAAATGGGATATCTATTGATTATTCAAATACATAAACAACTGAAGTATGATCGAGGACAACATCTGTGAAATATATCCATATTTTCCTTGGATTAGAGGGGTATTATTTCCAATTTGTGAGAAATTTACCATGATTATCAAACCCTATAACTGAGAGAACATGGAAACGAGTCATGTTTTATCTGAATGATGAATTTTAAGAGTGATTCATGGAGGAAAAAATGAGAATTATCACTGCATCTATGATGACCCTACCCTCAAGTGGATAACTTTTTGTGGTATTGTGTGATGATTCAAAGAAGGTCTTGGGTGGTGTGTCAATGTAGAATGATAAATTCATAGCCTATTCTTCAAGGAAGTTGAAAGTTCACAAAAAAACTACCCAACACATAATTTGGAGTTGGTTTTAGTCACATTCACTTTGAAAATATGGAAAAATTATGTTTTTGGGGAGAAGTGTGAAATATTTATAGATCAAAAAAGCCTCAAATATATATTCAAATAAAAAAGATAAATATGCTCTAAAAAATATGGTTAGAGATGATTATGAACTACGCCTGATCAATTCACTGCCATCATGGTAAAGAAAATAATGTGATAGATTTTCTAATTAGAAAGGATATAAATATTCTATCATTGAAGGGAATTTAGTGGGTTATTATCTTTTAAGAATTGGAAAGAGTGGACATGGGAATCATAAATAATAGAACATCATCAATCCTTTCACAAATGATTGCTCAAATGTCCATTATGGAAAGGATAAAGGATGATCAAAGATATGATGAGGGAATATAAAAGAAAGTGGAGACTATAAGAAAAGTGAAATCCACAGAGTTCAATGTTAATGAATAAGGAGTATTGAGATTTGGTTCAATACTATGTTTACCATCAAATCATGTTCTAAAGATGGATTTATTGGATGATTCACATAGCTCAGCTTTCTCTATAGATCTGGGAAGCACAAAGATGTATTGATATCTCTTAGAACACTCTTGGTGGGACAATATGAAGTAGTAGACCATGGAGTATACATCAATATGTATTGTATTATAGTATGTGAAAGAAGAAAGGAAAATAATCTGAGGGGATGATACAAACATTACCCATACCTACATGGAAATGGGAAAACATCACCATGTACTTTGTCACCGGACATATAAAGACATCCCAAGGAAACACTGCTATCTAGGATGTTTTGGATCATCTTATAAATATTTCACACTTCATTTAAATTCAAGAGGATTTCTCACTAGATCAACTTTCATAGATATACATCAAAGAAGTGGTGAGGATGAATGGATTAACACTTCGATTGTATCTGATCGAGATCTAATATTTGACTCCAATTTATTAAAGAGTATCCAACAAGATCAAAATATTTATTTATACATTGAAACGACTTAACACCACCAAAATGGTGGCCAATCTTAATGGACTATCCATAAACTCAAGGAAATATTGAAAGTATTCTCAATTGAATTCAAAGGAAAGTTGGATCAATATCTTCCTCTAGTCGAGTTCTCTTACAAAAACACTTTTCACTCTTGCATCCAAATGGATCCCTATAAACTCCTTTATGGGATGAGGTGAATCAAACCTTCATGTTGGGATGATCCAAGGGAACATAGACTTATAGGTCCAATTATGGTCGAGGAAATGGTTAAAATGTTTAAGGCCATCCAACATCACATCAAGGAATACTAGAGTTGACAAAATAGCTATTCTGATAATCATCGATGGGAGATAAAGTTTTATATTGGAGACATGGTTTTCCTATGCATATATACCTAGATGAAAGTGATTATATTTTAGAATAACTTAAGTCGTAGTCCAAGATACATCGTTTCCTTTCAGATCAATGATAGCATTGGAGCATTGGTGTCATGACCCCCTCCCACCAAAGATGCCCCTCCTGAGCTAGCAATGGTGAAAGGGAGATAATGACCCCCCGAGTCATGCCTCCAGTAGGCCCCGGGGTGACGACTAGCACCAAGGGTATGAGTTTTCACAAATATGGGAGGCATTACCCTTTTTATTTATTTAGGATCGGGAAATAGGACAAGTCAACCACAAAAAAAAGGAAAAGAATGAGTGTATATAAATAAACCCAAACCAAGCCCACATGAATGTTTAAATAATTTTATAACAAGGTGCAAGTACAAGAAAGATCAAAGTACAATACCAAAATAAAACAAGAGAACAAGAACTGCAACAACTCCAACTGTCCGACTAGTAGGGTCCCACATGACCCTGGTAGTCCTCCTGGAAACCTGAAAGTAAACGTAGGGTGAGCATACAAGTATACTAAGTAGGGAAACCTAAATCTCTCATGCACAAGTGGGGAGACATCCTAATGTCCCGTGAGAACAACAGAAGAAACCTAGTAAGGAATTCTATCCACCCAACCTCACCAGCCACACTAACAAAAAAAAACACAATCACAATAGGTAGTAGTATATAAGAACAAGATTATTGGGAACCCCACACCATTTCCCTTTAATTAGCTACTCTTCCTAACGGAGAACATCCTGACGCTGCCACACTCTCCCCGCCCGCACACACTAGGGCCTCACTACCACGTATCCCGCCTGCACACACCTGGGCCTCACAAACATGTATCTTTCCCGCACACACCTGGGCCTCACAACCACGTATCCCACCCGTACACACCTGGGCCTCACAACCACGTATCCCTCCCGCACACACCTGGGCCTCATCACGAAGATTCTTGGGAAATAGTAGAACCTTCCCAAAGAGTCTTGGGCTAATGCCACCCCAATCAAAACCTACCCGAAGAGTCTTAGGTGTAAGGTCTCCTCAAGCCATCACAACCAAGGGGAGAAGGAGCAAGAAAGAGCTAGTAACTAATGGAAAAACACCCTCTCCCATGAAATGGGAGTGTTCGGCACTAAGTGCTCAACATGGGTGGGGTGAGATAAAACAAAAAAGATACACACACACACACATATATATATATATATATATATATATATGTATACCAAACACACAGCCTAACCTACGGATTCTAAATAGAGAAACTAAGCACGTGCCTCAGCACTGCTACTACGAAGCATACATACAAAAAACAACCCCAACCCCATTTAGGTTTTCACATTTCATTAGAATTAGTTTATTTAGTTCCTTAATTACTGGGAAACTATCCACAACAAACCACATCGATCGTTCGTAAAACATATCCCTGCAATCCACAAATCATGTTAGGAAAACACAAGAAACACAACCAAGTCCTTATTAACCAACCAACCCCATTGATTATTAATTCTGTTCCGTTACCAAGCCCCACCATTCATTAAATCTTTCACTTTTTATTTATCATTCACAACCCATAGTCTGTTCACATTCCAACCCATCCATGCAGCCCCGCTTCCAACCGCCATAACCACAACCGCACCGTACATAATTCTCCCTTTAATACCATTTATCGCAGCCCCACTGCCCGTTACTAACATAACATTCACACCAACCCACAACCAAGTCAACTGCATCCCCGCTGCTCACCATATCCACAACAACCAACAAAAAACCCCCATCACATGCCATGTATCCAAGCCAACACCCACATGTTCATTATTCCATATTTTTTAACCAGGGTGATCACAAAAGGGTTCCAGATTTTAAACATCCAACTTTACGTGATTAACCAATTTCCACATTCCACAAATTCCATCCACAAAAACTGTCTAGAAAGATAGGGAAAAATTTAATTATGCAAGCAAAGTCCCCCAACTACCGTGATTTTCAGTAGGCATAAGCCTATTCAATTCACAACATATCAAAAGGATAATCAAAGATAAACATAACAACTTCCCCATCCCCGTTATTTAACCAGTTATTATCTTTATTTAATGGTTCAACTGTTTCTCGTAAAAACAAGAGGATACCCACCCCACATGATGAAAAAATTAGAGAGACAAAGGTAATATCCCTACCTCAATAGGTTCTGATCACAACGCTCCCCCGTATCAACTTTAGAAGACGTCCGTCGGCGTCCGTCACTTCCATCGAGTCCCGAAGAAACCTCCTCGGGTGGAATTCAGAAAGGAAAGGCCTAAGGAAAGACAAAGGACCCATTCTCGGAAGTTTCACCTCATCGTTACAATCCCGTGGCCACTGACGGATTGTAAATCGGAGCTCGGACGAAGAAGTTATGGAAGAAAAAGGAGCCTTCAAGTCTCTTGGGAGAGCTCTGCTCAGAGGAAAGGGGAGGAGAGGGGTGAGTTGAAAGGAGGAGGGGACCCCTCATTTTATAGGTGAGAAAAGAAAAAGTACACGACGTGTACTTTATGGTACATGGAGTGTACTCGGTTAATTCACATGGTCTCCACGTGGCTTCCAACACGGTTCCGCGGCTGTTGAATGGTCAACACACGGTTTGAGGGTAACGCATACGCGGGGAAGGACTACACGGCGTGTAGTTTAGACACACGGAGTGTACTCATTTATTGCACATGGCAAGGACACGGCTCCAACACGGTACATGGCCATTGACTGGTAATGCGTACGCGGGGAAGGACTACACGGTGTGTAGAACTGGACACACGACATGCACCCATTACTTCACACAGCGAGGACATGGCCTGCAACACGGGGTATACCCGGAAAGGGGGTACACGGTGTGCACTCAAACTACACGACGTGTAGTTTCAGAATTCTGGAAAGTGTGGGAATAGTCCATTTTACTCTACAGAACACTTCTTGACCTTCTTTTTGACAAAGGAATGTGCCGGAGAGATTCGGGCCATTACATCATATACCTCTTAAAACATTCTTGTCCCTGAGAATTCAAAAACCAACCCAGAGGGACCCAACAAGATACCTCTTAGGGTTCTCGTTATAATAGGAACCCAACCAACAACCCTAATCATATGTGTTAGGAATTCCTTCTTCTATGTCGATATATTATCCGCTTTAGGCGGCACTGACTCGCCTGCATTGGTTTAATCACATCCTCATTAATGCGTCGCGATTAATAATTTGGTCTTCCCACTTTCATACATTAGGATTTTTTTTCAACTCGTACTACCCCCCAACACCACACAACCAACACACTACCTGAACTTGTGGTTTTGGGAAATTCCTTCTCCTATGTCGAGATATTATCTGCTTTAGGCGGCACTGACTCGCCCGCATGGGTTCAATCACTTCCGCATTAATGCGTCTCAATTAAGGGTCAGGTTTTTCCATTTACCCACACATCCAGACATGTCACACATTACTAAGGAACAAGGAAACAAAAGTTCTCACAACCGACAATCCAAGCATTCCATATATCAAAGGTACAAAGTACAACATCAACACAAATCTCATAAGAACAAGGGAAAACACAAATCAAAAAAACTCCGGGTACTGAGCATGCATCTGGGTCTCCCACTGCCAAGTGCTCTCCTCGAGGCCGCCATGCCTCCACAACAAACGAACCAACAGAATGGTTCGTCCACAGAGTACCTTCTCTTTACGATCCTCGATCCTGACTGGTCATTCCTCGAAGGCCGCGTCGTCTCCCATATCTAACTCTCCCCAGTCGATAACGTGGTAGTCGTCGTGTAAGTACCGACGAAGCTGGGAGACATGGAAGACGTCATGAACCTTCTCCAACTGAGGTGGTAGGGCCAGCTGATATGCCACCTCACCGACTCGCCTCAACACCTCAAAAGGTCCGATGAACCTAGGTGAGAGCTTGCTCACTTTCCCAAACCTCTGTTGCCCCCGTCGAGGGGAAACCTTCAAGAACACATGATATCCCACCTAGAACTCCAAGGTCCTCCTCCGACGATCAGCATAAGACTTCTGTCGGTCCTATGCCGCTTTCATCCTCTCACGTACAAGATGGAATTTCTCTGTGGTGCTCTGCACTACCTCTGGCCCAAGAGCACCTATCTCACTAACCTCTGCCCATCAAATGGTTGGATGACATGGTCTTCCATACAAAGCCTCGAATGGTGTCATGCCAATAGTAGAGTGGAAGCTGTTGTTGTAGGCAAACTCTACTAAAGGCAAGTGTCGTACCCATGATCCTCTGAAATCCAGAACGCATGCTCGCAGCATGTCCACCAAAGTCTGGATAGTCCACTCTGTCTGCCCATCGGTCTGGGGGTGGAAAGCAGTGCTAAGGCATAGCTGGGTTCCAAAAGCATGATGTAACACCCTCCAGACTCGTGAGGTAAACCGAGTATCCCGATCTGAGATGATAGTCTTAGGGACTCTATGAAAACGCACCACCTCGTCTACGTACCTCTGTGCTAAGGTACTCACTAGGCCTGACTCCTTAATTACTATGAAGTGAGCTGATTTCATCAGTCGATCCACCACCACCCAGATAGCATCATAACCACCCTAAGCTCTGTGTAGTCCTGTGACGAAGTCCATTGAGATGTCATCCCACTTCCATTCAGGGACATCTAAAGGGTGCAACAACCCACTGGGAACACGGTGTTTAGCCTTCACTTGCTGACACACTAGGCATTTATCCACAAACTCCGCCACTTCCCGTTTCACCCCGGGCCACCAAAATTGTTCCCTCAGGCCTCAGAACATTTTCGAAACTCCTGGATGTACTACCAAGGCTGAGCTATGGAACTCATGGAGAACTCCCTCATGCATTGCCTCCAGAACAAACAACCTTCCAGGAAAATCATTTGATGTCGGCTATCCTCTGACCATCTCTCTGGAGCATTCCCCTAATCAACACGATCCCGCACCACTTCCACCTCAGAGTCCCCCCACTGGGACTCTTCCACCTGCTGCAATAAGGAGGACTGCACCGTCATCTGAAACAAACAGCCTCTAACACCTTCTACCCTGGCATCCAAGTGCAAGGCGGACAACTCTCCCATCACCTTCCAAGCATCAGTGGATTCACAAACTATTTCCTGATGTGACTTCCTGCTCAGGGAATCAGCCACAACGTTTCCCTTACCTTCAGTGTAAGAGATATCAATGTCATAGTCTTGGAGAAACTCGACCCATCTCTGCTGCCGTAAGTTCAGGCCATGCTAGGAGAAGATATAACGCAGTCTATTGTGATCTAAGAAGACCACAAATCACTCCCCAAAGAGGTAATGTCACCAGAAATTCAAGGCGAACACTACTACTGCATGGTCTAGGTCATGGGTGGCATAGTTACGCTCGTGAGGGAATAACTGCCTATACCCGTAACAGATCACTCCCTTCTTCTGCATCAGCATGCACCCCGGACCAAGTCCAGAAGCATCGCAAAACACCTCATACAACAACCCTTCATCTAGAAACCTGAGTACAAGAGCACTGTCCATATTCCCCTTTAGGTAGTCGAAAGCCTTCTGGAATTGCTCGCTCCATAGGAAGACCTGGTTCTTCCTAGTCAAACTATCAATGGAGCAGCAACTCGAGAGAAGTACGGAACGAACCTCCGATAGTAACCTTCTAACCCCAAAAAACTAAAAACTTCTGCCACGCTATTGGGTGCTGCCCAATAAACAACTGCCTCCACCTTTGACGGGTCCACTGACGCTCTATGCTGAGACACCACGTGCACAAGGAATTGTACTTCTTCTGTCAAGAACTTACACTTCGACAATTTCCCATAAAGCTGGTGGTGCCGAAGGACTCCCAAGACTGCTATGAGATTCTCAACGTGCTCCTCCTCTGACCTTGAGTAGATCAGGATGTCATCGATAAACACAATGACGAACCAGTCCAGAAACTCCCAGAAGACAAAGTTTATAAGTCCCATGAACACAGCTGGTGCATTCGTAACTCCAAACGACATCACCACAAACTCGAAGTGCCCATACCTGCACCTGAAAACCTTCTTCGAGATGTCACTGTCTTTTACCCTTAGGTGATGATATCCAAATCGTAGATCAATCTTGGAAAACCAACCTGCTCCCCTCAGTTGGTCGAAGAGATCATCTATCCTTGGTAGGGGATAGCGATTCTTGACCGTTACCTGATTCAACCATTGGTAGTCTATGCATAGCCTGAGACCACCATCTGCCTTCTTCACGAATAAAACTGGAGCACCCCATGGTGATACGCTGGGTCGAACAAAACCCTTCTCCATCAGATCTTCAATCTGAATCCGAAACTCCCACAACTCCGAATGTTCCATCCGATAAGGGGCCATCGAAATCGAACGAGCACCAGGCTATAAGTCTATCCCGAACTCAACGTCACGTCGGGGGGGGGGGGGGTAGAGTCACAACCTCCTCAGGAATGCGATGGAACCCCAAATTTGTGTCTTTCAAGATATGATGTGGAATTTTTCAAGCACGATGCACTGAGGAGGCACCCAATGGAGATAATGATTATGCAGAATGACCTAGGATTTTCAGGCATAACCCTCCAATAAGGCTGGAATATGGAGTTCCCTGATGGAAGTTCCGAGAATACCCTCCAGTTGGATTGGGCCATTGAGTTCCCTGATAATATTTCAGAGTTACCCTCTTATAGGACTGGGAAGTGGAGTTCCACGATGTTTTAGGATTACCCTCCAGCTAGGCGGGGCTGTGGCATTTTTTGATGATAGTTTTTGGATTACCCTTTAGTAGGACTAGGCTGTGGTGTTCCCTGATGATATTTATAGGTTACCCTTCAGTAGGATTGGGTAGTGGAGTTCCTCAACATTCCAGACTTACCCTCTAGATGGGTTGGGATGTGGTGTTCGCTGATGATTGTTTTGGGATTACCCTCTAGTAGTATTGGGTAGTGGCTATCCCTGATGATCTTTCCGAGTTACCATCTTGAAGGAAATACCTATAAGAACTTGGTTTTTTTACTTAGGTATGGATCCTTAAACTTTTGTTCTAAATCTTTATCTTGGACCTAACATGGATGACTAGTGAGTTAGAGAAGGTACTGAGGGTGTATGAGTCTTGTTCGAAGCCCAGAACCCATTTTATAGGGAAAATTGTACCTATCTCATGGTTAGAGTAAACTGTGCTGGTAGGGCGCACAATTAGATCTAACAATGTGGATGGTCTGCATTTCGGGCAGATCCATCTCACATAGTTGGCACACAGTTTCCTAAACCGTGTGGCCTAACCATGCAGTGTACCCTCTTCTCCAGGTACTCATTCATGGTTTTCCCATGGTATGGAAAACCCTATAAAAAAACTGTGCACCCGATAATTTTTTGGGTAATTTTACCTTTTTCTCTTTATGATCTAATTAAGATCATCCTTCCTCCTTAATCTAAATTCTAGTGGTATTAGACTCTTTTACTATAATTTTGGGAATTTTTGAAGGACTAAGATATTGATAAAGAGATCTCATTCATCCGATATTCGACCGAGCTTACAATTTTCATGTTTGATGTGCAATGGTATGTACTCGAGGCAGTTTTATCCATTATTATTCTCTATTACACCCAGACTAGTTATCGAGGTGTGATAATTTTTACCTTTTTATCATATATACTAAAATACCCACTAAATTAGAGGCTAATACCAGAATAAGAGAGTCGTAAAAGAATAAGGTGGGTGGTATATAACTCATCCCTCAAGTTATTTGATTTTTGAATTGTGGTGTAGGCCCCATAAATTTCATTGGGTTCCATTTTTTGATTTTATATGCATTTCTTATAATCATTAAAACCATATAGTTGTTGTATTTCCAAATATGTGATTGTTTTTCAGTGGTTACTCCAACAACTCCATTCTTCCAATGTAGGATGTTATGCAATCGTTTTGGTATTAGCGTTTTGACACGTTTGATCCACCATTCGTCTGTTCCTTAGCTTGACCTTCCTTAGGGTAAGATTTTATATATTAGATGTCTTATTCTATATTGTTAATTTAATGATGGAAAGTACCATGTATGCTTACCACATGACCCACCTAAGGTATGTGCATCAATTGGTAATTAAAAGGGAAATAGAAATTGACAATTATACTAAGTATATGATTTGTCCTTATTAAATATGATTAAATAATAGGTTTCTTATACGTAGATCCCCTTACCATGTTAATGAAAGTCAGAATAGTGAACCCTGATTATTAAAATTCCATAAATGGATTAAATTAATGGTGCATGATACTTGGATTTATCACACTAATGAAACACAAGGCTTGAACCAAATGGACTTATTAAATAATTATGACTTTATTAAATGGTTGCATACTCAATTATCCTTATCACACTATTTAAAGGTAATTGATTGAAACTTCTGAACTATATACGAATTAATTATCAAAATAGGTTTGTCCTTACTCGTGATAACCTGGGTTTCTCAAGGGAATTCTATTGGCACTCAAGGACCCCATTCCAAATTCAAGGACCAGTTTGCGTAGGTTGAGGCCCACCTAAAACTCAATCATTGTATAACATTGGATTCATAGTATAAAACCATAAAAATCCCTCATGTAGCACTATAGGATGTTAAGATACACTTCATGGATCCATCCTTGACATGTATGTCCCATGGTTAACGCCCATCGGGCCTAGCCATTACATAGCCCCCATTTTACCTTGGATGAACTCCTTGGACTCAGTTGGAATCTATTATGGAATTCCTCTTCACTATGCTCCTTGTATTACACTCTAACCCCTTATATAATCTATAGTCATTACTGAGATTGTGACCCTTGATGTCTACATTTCCTTAGTTACAACATTGGAACTTTATTATGAAATATCCTTATAAGTTTCCTTGTTACATCTTTGAACATTCACTATTGTCAAAATGTGACATATTTATTGTAAAGACCCAAAAATTTAAAGGATTTTTTTTTCTTAAATTCTTTGGGATTTTACGAGTATGCAGTTTCTGACAGCACCTGATTCCGAGGCCCGGTGTGCTCGGAATCAATTTACGAAGTTTATCTCAGGTACGTTTAGTGAACGAATGAGCGAGTTTTTCTAACTTTTTAACCGGTGCTCGGAATCGAAATCTGAGGGCCCCGATGAAACCGCATCACTGGTAATTGCATAGGAAGACCTTTTATGGAGTTGCGTTTTCTCGGGAGGTGTTGTTAAATAAATGGTTTAATTGAAGAGTGAAATAAAATATGTGTTACAATTTTATTTCTACTCTAAGTAATTACAACCTTTGTGAGGAAGTTGGGGTGGGACCCACTACATACGAACTTCAATTGATAAGATATTAGTGAGGTGGGGCCCACATGAGCCCCACCCCTTTAATTTTTCCTAACTCCTCTAAACCTCCCCTCTTAAATTATGTGACTCACCCTCATATTAATGTTGCCAACTTAGCACACCATTAATTTGACAACTCAGAATTAATTAGGTGAATTCAACTTTTGAGGTTTCGAATTGTTGGCATAAGTAATAAAATAAGGTAAAAGCCTTATTTTATTGGAGTTGTTTCGTTGTGTGGAGATTTTGGAGAGAAAAACTCTAAGTCTTTGAAGAACTTCATCTTCCTCATCGTTGAAGAACGCGAAGAATGTCGGTGCCAACCTCGTCTTCCTTTTTCTCGACGCTTGATGAAGCGACGTCATCATTCTGCGGCAACGTCTACAGAACATCAGAGCTTTCTCCTTTCTTCACCAAGCGATCAACCTTCGTGAGTCAAGGTAGGGGTTGTTTTCACGTTCATGATTATTTCAACGTTCATCGTTAATATTGGCCGCCTGTTATCAATATAATGGGAGGAGGTCAGACTGCATGAACACAACCGAACCTCCTCCCCTTTTTGTTGATTGATTTTCTTCGTGGCTTGAAACGAAGGTGGGACCGTTGCACCACGCGGGAACGAGAGAACCGCGACCGGAGCAGGCCGCGATGAAGGAGCGCGGCGCCGTCGCGCCGTGCCGGTGAAGCCGAAGGAGGCCGCGGCCAAGAGAGGGCCGTGACGGAGGGGCGCGGCGCTGTCGCGCTGCGCCGGTCAGACAGAGGCCGCGGGATTCGGCCACGGCGGAGCGGCCGACCAAGCCTGCCGCTGACGTTCAAGGAGGGGGGACCCCCACGGGTCCCATGTGGCACAACCGGCCGGCCTTAATGGCCGGCCGTTTCCAAGAAAACCAGGGGTTTGAAACCCCTGACAGCCACCTAGGGCTGACCCCACATGGGTCTGCCATTTCAGAAAAACAGGGGGGCGATGCCCCCCCCTCTGCGTCCAGCTCGGCCTCGAGTTGAGCCGCGGCCCACGCTGGGCCGGACCGCCCGCGCTGGGCCAGGCCGGACCGCCCGCGCTGGGCCGGGCCACACCAGCCGGGCCGGGCCGCGCCCTAACAGGCCGGACCCGGACCCAGGTCGGGTCGACCCGGTTCGGGCCGACCTAGGGGGTATTGGGCCGGGTCAGACCGGGCCCAAACCCCCTGTTTTCGGACAGATCCGTTCAAATGCTCATAACTTGGGCTACGAACCTCCGATCGATGCACCATCAGTTTCGTTGGGATCCTTGAATCGAGACTGTCGTTTTGGTATATTACAATCAATGTTTAAGAGAACTTTGGGTACGGTTGGGTTGGTTCGAACACGAAACCAACCGGGCCCTCGGAAGGGAAACACTTATAACTTGAGCTCCGGACGTCCGATTGACGTTTCATCAACTTTTTTGGATTCCTATTAGTGAGAAGGTTTTTTTGGTTTACTACACTCAAGGTTTGGATGCAGTTGGAGTATGGTGGGGTTAGTTTTAGCTTAAAAACCAACCGGGCCCCTAGGACGAAAAATCCAATAACTCCCAGACCGAGCGTCCGATTGACGCGCCGTCTGTCACATTGAGTTCCTATTGAAGAGGCAGAAATTTGTGATACATCAACTCAGGACTTTGTGACAGTTGATGTATCGAACCCCTCTTGGCTCGTGGAGTGGACCCTTCTGGAATCGAGCGTGCTGTGTGCGGAAACCCTAGAGCTGGCTACGATGACGATGATAACTGTACTTGAATCCTATGTGGGTTCTGTAGCGATGACGACTGTACATGGATCCTCTGTGGGTTCGGCATCGACGAAAACCGTACTAGAATCCTTCGTGGGTTCGACGGCGGTGACTACTGTTCTTGTATCCTATGTGGGTCCAATAGTATTTGACTCTGTACTTGTATCCTATGTGGGTCCGGAAGAGTAGCAGGTCTTGTATCCTTTGTGGGTCTGACAGCTTAGCTGGTCTTGTATCCTATGTGGGTCCGACATCTTAGATGAATCAGTGGCTACATATGATAATATCTATCGCTTTACGAAGAGTATACCTATGTGAGATGAGTCTTAACTTACAATCAATATCATCGATATGATTGTTGTGCTTTCCTGTGTAGATTGGGTTGTGAATTCCTATGTGGAATGGGTTTTGTTTTCTTATGTGGAATGGGTTGTATTTGGGCTTGTGTGCTGGAGCCGTGCTGGAATAGATGACTTAGGTATATGTATGGGCATATACCTAAGTATATTTGGTTGTTACTTCGTGATTGTATCATTTATTTATGGATTATCCTTCGTGGATTCTGGGGGAACTTTGGGGGTCTCGGGGTCCCTACTGAGTTCCGTATACTGACCCCTACACAGGCTATTCCTGCACAATGTTGTGTTGGATACAGACGACAGACAACGCTGATCGAGGTGGGAGCTCATGGAGCTGGACGGTACCTGGAGGTGGATCACTGAACGAGATGTACACGGAGCGGACAACAGGAGCCGAGGAGCAGAGGAGACTATCTGTACCCACCCTCCAGGTGGGATTTCCAGAGGACGGCTCAGACTAATTGCTTTAATTTTTAGTTGTTATACTTTCATTTTAGTTGTACTTTACTTTCAATTGGGTTTGTATTCTGGCCCATTTACTTTTCAACACTTAATTTTGTACTCATTTTACTTAGTGTTTACTCAGCTTGCGTACTCTGTGGTGTTTTTTTACTTTATAAAGGAAATTGTTCCCTTTATATCGGGATTTACGCCTTTGGTTCTAGTCACCAGCCTCTGTCCTATAGAAGGCGGTCTTGGGGTAGTCACGGCATGGGCCCCGAGGACGGGTCGTGACAAATTGGTATTTGAGGAGTTTGGTTCTACCGCAGAACTCAGGACGCTGATCTTTCTTCTATGTGAAGCAATAGTGTTAAGGGTATTGAGTGTGGTTATCAGTCCATGGAGTCCAGTTTTGGTGCAGCGGCCGACGTATCCATACACCAGGACCCTGACATCTGATTTCCGACCCAATGCACGAAAACATTGATTGCATGTGTGTTTCAAAAGTTTTCTTTGTGATTTCTTTGCGTCAGCTCACCAGGTATACTGTATTGACCGTGGTGCAACTGTTTCTTTTCAGGATGGCCCCATGATGGCAAATTGCTAGGTTTCGAAGCTTTGTGTGAGACGGAAACCCACTGAGTGACGAGGCCTTGGTGCAGGGCCCTATTACAGCAGAGGCACCGGCGGTACCTCTCCTCGCCGAGCCACCGATGCCACCAGCCCCAGCCGCTGAGAGTGCACGTTGCCTTAGTGCACTGCACAAGTTTCAGCGTCAGAGACCACCCAGGTTCCATGGGGAGACAGATCCTCAGGAAGCCGAGGACTGGCTAGAGGCTATTGTATGAGCTTTCAGATTAGTAGGAACACCAACTGACCTCATGGTGATCCTTGCGTCGAGTCTCCTGCACGCGGCAGCAGGTAGATGGTGGAGCTTGATACTCCAAGTGCACGACGAGGCATCTCTTCTTTGGAAGGACTTAGAGAGCCTCTTTCGCTCAGAGTTATTTCCATCCACCCTCCGTGCGGTGCACATTCAGGAGCTACTACAGCTACGACATGGCAGCATGACAGTAGAACAGTATTCGGTGAGATTTACCGATCTCTCGCGCTACTCCACTGACATGGTACAAGACCCATTCTTCTGGTCCCGGACCTTCGAGCAGGGATTAAGGCACACGATCAGGGCTTCGATGATCTCCCTCAGTATTCCGACGCAGGCAGGAGTACTGGAGTGAGCCCTTATTGTAGAGAGATTTCTTGCTGAGCCTACACCAGCAACGAGACCTTCCCCAGGGTGGCATGTAGCGGAGTCTTCTGCAGCTGGTAGTCGACGGATGTCGCAGGGGTCCAAGCGGACCAGACCATCAGGCGGACAACCTAAGGATACTGGACCAAAGGTGCAGGGCCCACGGCGTAGATCGAGCCTTCCGAGGAGCAGACAGTGTTATGCATGCAGTAGGCAGGGCCACATGGCTCGTGACTGCCCAAACCACAATGCAAAGGAGCAGCAGGCGATTGAGGGACCATCCAGGAAGAGGCAGAGGTTTGACCGTGGTGGTCCGTAGGGATCAGGTGGACGAGGCAGAGGATCTGGCCGAGTGGCAGGTGGTGGATGACGTTTTGAGGCTCTACCACCACCACCACCAGGAGGTTCACCCCGACCACAGGGAGCTGGCGGACAGAGGCAGGCTCAGCTTCAGGCAGTGGAGGCCTACAACCACGGCGCACTAGAGATGATTCGAGGTAATATCTGTGTCTACTCCACCCTTTCTACAATTCTTATAGACACAAGAGCAAGTCATTCTTTCATTTCCGCTTCCCTTGTTCGGAGCTCGAAGATTCTGACGAAGCCGTTGGCTCGATCCTTACGACTAGAGACTTCTACAGGAACAGAATCGACGATTACACACTGGTGTCGGAAGTGTGAGATTATTATAAGAGGCAAGAGCTTGGGCTGGGATCTTCTTGTAGCGGCGTCGAGGCCTTACGACATCATCTTGGGAATGGATTAGTTATCTACAGTCCATGCTCAGATCGACTATATTAGGTGCAAGGTGCGGTGTGTCCGCACAGATGGGAGCAGGTTCACCTTCACCGGGGAGAAGGGAGCCTTTGAAACGCAGGATAGACTCATGCAGAGTAGAGGACAACCGATCACTCATCAGTTGGCCAACCTCATCCTAGGAGCAGTTGATGTGTGGAGTCTGAGTTTTCCTGTTGTGGTGGATCAGTATGCAGATGTCTTTCCTGATGATGTTCTAGGACTACCTCCTATGAGAGAGGTAGACTTTTATATTGACCTATACCCTAGGACAACCCTGATATCTACTCCAGCATATCGGATGGCTCCCACTGAGCTTCGAGAGCTACGAGTACAGCTGGAGGACTTGCAGGGCAAGGGATTCATCCAACCCAGTGTTTCACCTTGGGCTTCCCCAATTTTGTTTTCCAAGAAGGTGGACGGGAGCTTGCGACTGTGTGTCGATTACCATCACCTAAATCCGGTGACCGTGAAGAACAAGTATCCACTTCCGAGGATTGATGACCTCTTCAATCAGCTCAATGGATCACTGTTGTTCTCGAAGATAGACCTCAGGTCAGGCTATCACCAGCTCAGAGTTTGAGACGAGGATGTGTAGAAGATGGATTTCAGGTGTCGGTATGGCCACTATGAGTTCTTGGTTATTCCATTCGGCATATCCAATGCTCCAAAAGTGTTCATGAGTATCATGAATAGGATCTTCTAGCCTTACCTCGATCGATTTGTTGTAGTCTTCATCGACGACATGTTGATTTACTCGACCACTGGGGAGGAGCACGCCTACCACTTGCGGGTTGTACTGGACACACTCCGTGAGCACCAGCTTTATGGTAAGCTCTCGAAGTGTCAGTTCTGGATACATGAGGTCCACTTCTTGGGGCACTTCATCTCTGAGGCGGGAGTTTCAGTGGATCCTGCGAAGATCAAGGTAGTGATAGCTTGGGAGCCACCCAGGAGCATGATGGAGGTGCGGAGTTTCCTAGTTCTGGTTGGGTACTATCGAAGATTTGTTCCAGAATTATCCAGATTTGCAGCACCACTTTCAACTTTGACGAAGAAGGGGAAACCCTTCGTGTGATCAGATAGATATCATCAGAGCCTCCAGGAGCTGAGACAGAGATTGACCAGTGCGCCCATCTTGAGGCTACCAGAGGAAGGAGTAGGGTACGTAGTCTACTGCGATGCATCATCGACCGGACTCGGGTGTGTACTGATGCAGGAGTGGGCGGTGATCACCTATGGATCACGATAGTTGAGGCAGCATGAGCAGAACTACGCTACCCATGACCCGGAGTTAGCAGGAGTGGTCTTCGCCTTGAAGATGTGGTGGCACTATCTGATGGGTGAGTGCTTTACAGTCTACCCTGACCACCAGAGTCCCAGGTACATCTTCTTTCAGAAGGACCTGAACCTGAGACAGTGTCGATGGCTCGAGTTACTCCAGGACTATGACTTTGAGATAGTCTATACTCCTGGAAAGGGGAACATAGTAGCCGATGCTCTCAGCAGGAGGACGGGTATCCAGCTACTTGGAGAGGCGACAGAGAAGTTAGCCGCTTTACAGATATCCTCCGTGGATAGAGATGGGGTGGCCTTTCTATAATATCTCATAGTCACACCTTTACTTCTTCAGCAGGTCAGAGAGGCACAGCGTGGGGACATTGACTGTGAGACATGGCGTGCACAGATATCCTCAGGGCAGGCACCTGATGGATTCTCTATAGCAGGAGAGCACGTCGTCCTTTTCAGAGGATATACCATGGTACCAGCTACTTTGCAGGAGGAGGTGATGAGAGAGTTTCACACTTCCCCATTAGAGGTACATCTAGGAGTAGTGAAGATATACCGGGATCTCAGACGACAACACTGGTGGTTAAGTATGAAGAAGGTTGTGGTAGAGTTCATTTCTTGATTCCTCACCAGCCAGCAGGTGAATGCAGAGCACCAAGTACCAGCAGGATTAGTACAACCCTTAGAGGTCCCGGAGTGGAAGTGGGATGGGATATCTATGGATTTCGTGACTGGACTTCCACACACTTCTAGAGGACACGACTCCATTTCGGTGATCATCGATTGACTCACCAAGTCGGCCCACTTCTTACCCATCAGAGAGCAGGGCTCAGTGGAGAGCTTGGGATGCCTCTACGTTCAGGAGATCGTATGGCTTCATGGTGTGCCATCATCTATCATCTCCGATCGAGATGCTCGCTTTACTTCCTGGCTTTGGAAGGGGTTGCAGGAGGAATTCAGGACACAGCTAAGTCTGAGCACCACCTTTCACCCTCAGACGGATGGTCAGATAGAGAGGACCATTCAGACTCTCGAGGACATGCTCCGTGCACGTGTCCTCGATTTTTGTCGCAGCTGGGAGGATCACATACCTTTGGTGGAGTTTGCATACAACAACATCTACCACTCCACCATCAGGATGGAACCATACGAGGCATTGTACGACTGACCTTGAAGATCACCTCTGTGCTAGACAGACCCTGGGGAGTCAGCACTTGTGGGAACAGAGATGGTCCATGCCACATCAGAGAAGGTTCAGGTCATCCAAGAGTGGATGAGGACAGATCAGAGCCGACAGAAGTCTTATGCTGACAGGAGGCAGAGACCACTAGAGTTCGAGGATGGCGACCACGTTTTCTTACGGGTCTCACCTCGACGTGGAATACGGAGATTTGTCTGGGGTGACAAGTTATATCCGCGCTTCATCGGACCATTTCAGGTTCTCAGTAGGATAGGCGAGGTGGCTTATCGCCTGGTTGTTCCACCTCAGTTGCACCAGGTGCACGACGTCTTCCACGTATCTCAGCTAAGGAGATACGTGCATGACCCAACACATATCATCAACCATGGGGAGTTGGACATCGATGACAGGGAGAATTTTTTGGAGGTCCTAGTGGAGATCGAGGATCGAAAGGAGCGGGTCCTACATGGGTGGTCGATTCCTCTAATGTGCATTAGGTGGCAGCAGGTGAACCTCCAGGAGAGCACTTGGGAGTGGGAGGCTCAGATGCGTGCACAGTACCCTCATTTGTTTCCCTAGTTTGTAATGTATCTTTATGGGTGCGTAAAGACCTGAGGTGGGAGTAATGTAAAGACCCGTAAATTTTAAGTAATTTTTTTTCCTAAATTCTTTGGGATTTTACGAGTACGCAGTTTCTGACGACACCTGATTCCGAGGCCCGGTGTGCCCGGAATCAATTTCCGAAGTTTATCTCGGGTACGTTCAGTGAACGAACGAGCGGGTTTTTCTAACTTTTGAACCGGTGCTCGGAATCGAAATCCGAGGGCACTGATGAAACCGCATCGCCTGTAATTTCTTAGGAAGACCTTTTCTGGAGTTGCGTTTTCTCGGGAGGTGTTGTTAAATAAATGGTTTAATTGAAGAGTGAAATAAAATATGTGTTACAATTTTATTCCTACTCTAAGTAATTACAACCTTTGTGAGGAAGTTGGGGTGGGACCCACTACATCCTAGCTCCACTTGATAGGATATTAGTGAGGTGGGGCCCACACAAGCCCCACGCCTTCAATTTTCCCTAACTCCTCTAAACCTCCCCTATCAAATTATGTGACTCACCCTCACATTAATGTTGCCAACTCAGCACACCATTAATTTGACAACTTAGAATTAATTAGGTGTATTCAACTTTTGAGGTGTTGAATTGTTGGAATAAGTAATAAAATAAGGCAGAAGCCTTATTTTATTGGAGTTGCTTCGTTGTGTGGAGATTTTGGAGAGAAAAACTCTAAGTATTTGAAGAACTCCATCTTCCTCATCGTTGAAGAACGTGAAGAACGTCGGTGCCAAACTTGGCTTCCTTTTTCTCGATGCTTGAAAAAGCGATGCTGTCATTCTGCGGCAATGTCTACAGAACATCTGAGCTTTCTCCTTTCTTCGCCAAGCAATTAACCTTCGTGAATCGAGGTAGGGGTTGTTTTCACGTTCATGATTATTTCGACGTTCATCGTTAATATTGGCTGCTTGTTATCAATATAACGGGAGGAGGTCGGATCGCACGAATAGGGCCGAACCTCCTCCCCTTTTTGTTGATTGATTTTCTTCATGGCTTGAAATAGAGGCGAAATATTTGCACCACACGGGAATGAGAGAACCGCGGTCGGAGCGGGCTGCGGTGAAGGAGCGCGGCGCCGTCGCGCCGTGCCGGTGAAGACGAAGGAGTCTGCGACCAAGAGTGGGCCGCGGCAGAGGGGCGTGGCACCGTCGCACCGCGCCGCCCGGACAGGGGCCACGGCCTTCGGCCGCGGTAGAGCGATAGGAGGCGAGACCCCCCGTGGGTCCCGCGTGGCACAACCGACCAACCTTAATGGCCGACCGTTTCCAAGAAAGCCGGGGGTTTGAAACCCCCGGCAGCCACCTATGGAGGACCCCACAGGGGTCCGCCATTTCGAGAAAACAAGGGCCCCCCTGCATCCAGCTCGTCCTTGAGCCGATCCGCGGCCCGCGCTGGTCCGGACCGCCCGCGCCGGGCCAGACCGCCAGCGCCGGGCCGAACTGCCCGAGCCGGGCCTTACCGCCCACGCCAGGCCGGACCGCCTGCACTGGGCCGGGCCGCGCCCTAACAGGCCGGACCCAGACCTAGGTTGGGTCGACCTGGTTCGAGCCGACCCAGGGGGTATTGGGCCGGGTCGGACCGGGCCCAAACCCACTGTTTTCGGACAGATCCATTCAAATGCCCATAACTTAGGCTGAAGACCTCTGATCGACGCATAGTCAGTTGCGTTGGGATCCTTGAATCAAGACGATAGTTTCGGTATATTACAATTAAGGTTTGAGGTAACTTTGCATATGGTCAGGTTGGTTTGAACACGAAACCAACCGGGCCCTTAGAGCAGAAACACTTATAACTTGAGCTCTGGACGTCCGATTGACGTGACGTCGACTTTGTTGGATTCCTATTAGTGAGACAGTTCTTTTGGATTACTAAGATTGAGGTTTGGATGTATTTAGAGTATGGTCGGGTTGGTTTTATCTTAAAAACCAACTGGGCCCCTGGGACAAAAAATCCAATAACTCCCAGACCGGGCGTCCGATTGACGCGCCGTCTGTCACATTGAGTTACTATTAACGAGACAGAACTTTGGGATACATCAACTTAGGAATTCGTGACAGTTGATGTATCGACCCCCCTTGGCTCATGGAGAGAACCCTCATGGAATCGAGTGTGCTGTGTGCGGAAACCCTAGAGCTGGCTGCGATGACGAAGACAACTGTACGTGAATCCTACGTGGGTTCGACAGCGATGACGACTGTACTTGGATCCTCCGTGGGTTCGGCAGCGACGACGACCGTATTGGAATCTTCCATGGGTTCGATGACGATGACTACTGTTCTTGTATCCTATGTGGGTCTGACAGTATTCGACATTGTACTTGTATCCTATGTGGGTTCGACAGAGTAACTGGTCTTGTATCCTTTGTGGGTATGACAGCTTAGCTGGTCTTGTATCCTATGTGGGTCCGACAGCTTAGATGAATCAGTGGATAAATCGGATCTTCTCTATCGCTTTACGAAGAGTATACCTGTGTGAGCTGAGTCTTAACTTACAATCAATATCATCGATATGATTGTTGTGCTTTCCTGTGTGGATTGGGTTGTGAATTCCTATGTGGAATGGGTTATGTTTTCCTATGTGGACTGGGTTGTATTTGGGCTTGTGTGCTGGAGCTGAGCTGGAATAGATGACTTAGGTATATGTATGGGCATATACCTAAGTAGAGTTGGTTGTTAATTCGTGATTGTATTATTCCTTTGTGGTTTATCCTTCGTGGATTCTGGGGGAACTTCGGGGGTCTCAGGGTCCCTACTGAGTAGCGTATACTAACCCCTGCATGATCCATGCCCGCACTATGTTGTTTTGGATACAGGAGACAGACAACGCTGATCACGGTGGGAGCTCGTGGAGCTGGTCGGTACGTGGAGGTGGATCACTGGACGAGACGTACACGGAGCGGACAACCGGAGCCGAGGATCAGATGAGACTATCTGTACCCACCCTCCAGGTGGGATTTCCAGAGGACGACTCAGACTCACTGCTTTACTTTTCAGTTGTTGTACTTTCATTTCAGTTGTACTTTACTTTCAGTTGGGTTTGTATTCTGTCACATTTACTTTTCAGCACTTACTTTTGTACTCAGTTGACTTAGTGTTTACCCATCTTGCATACTCTGTGTTGTTTGTTTACTTTATAAAGGAAATGCCTTCCCTTTCTATTGGGATTTACGCCTTTGGTGCTAGTCGCTAGCCCCTGGGCTATGGAAGGAGGGCTTGGGGTTTTCATGGAACGGGCCCCGAGGACAGGTCGTGACATTTATAATTTGGAAACGATCAAATAATTAATTGGTTACATATTCATACAATAGCTGAGGGATGGAGAATGTTCTTGTATATTTAGCTACATTTCACTACATTACTTTATATATGCATGGTTTCACATTGTTACATTTCCATTACACGGGCTGGATTTTATAGACACCATTGGCGGTGGCCCACTGAGATGTATCTCACATACTCTCCATGCGCTATTTGGTACTTAGGAAAAATTACATGAATACAGGTGTTGATAAAGGGAAGCATACAACTTCTAAAAACATGATTTATTGATGTTTATTATGGAGCTTGATAGTAGATGACCGAGCTAGAGCTCTTGATGCTTGGGATAGCCTTTTATTTCATTTATACTATTGTGGAACTTGTTATTCCTACTATATTTCATCCATGTTTTCTGATTCTCTAGATACATGAAATGTCATCATCAATTATTGTATGTTATTCCATTTATTTCAGTTATTGTTACAATTGTCTCTATTTTCCATTTCCATTCTATTTACTTATATTTATTCTTCTATTTCCCTCGGTTTATATTTATCCAATTTACTACACTTCGGTAATGAGGGAATAGTCCCCCCATGGTACCCCCTAGGATCTCGCTTCTACTCTACAACCTCTGGTATTTAAGGAGACGTGATTGAGGCTATGTGGCCCACCAGGATCAGGGAATCAATTAACTGTAATCCGGGGCTGGGATGTAAGAACGTGGTATCGTAGAAGTTTCCTTTATTACATTACTATTTGGAGACAATATATTGGAGATCATGATTTCTTAGAGCTTGTTCATAATCCATTCTTGGGAGTCAAGAACCCATGTTCGCGGTAGAAGCAAATTTTCCTGAAAAAAATGTTGTTCTATTTTTCCTATTACAGTTGTCATTATTTTAATGTTGGGTGTAACATCCCAAGGTTTTCTAAAAATAAATTGAAAATGATTGAAATTTTCTTTAAGGTATATATTTATAAGTATCCTTTAAACATAATTTTATTTCTTCTATGTTTTGAATTTCAAGAAACTGTCATCTACAATTGTCTTCAGTATGTTATTTAGAGTCTGATGGAACAAACTTGTTTTTCTGGTGAATAGTAACATGCCCTTATGAATAGTAATATGAATAGTGATATGACCTCATGAATAGTAAATAATAATATTATTTTATTTTCCCATGGCAATAGGATAATGGGATCTTAATTAATTTTCCAATGTCACATAAAACTAATTGCACTTCAATATTGTTATTTTTCGAATTAACTGTGACCTTATTTAAAAATTAAATTAATAATATTTAGAAAATTATTTTTGAAAAATGTAGTTCACTTTTGAATTCTACACGTCGAAAAATGGTAGGGGTAAATTTTTGGTATTTTTCTGAAACTCTTTAATTTTCAGTGAATAGTGAAATATGATAAAATACCGTATAATCAATTTATTAGTAAATATGCACTATTTATGACATCATAAGTGATTCAAGGCCACTTGATTCGAAATCACATGATATTATCACTATTTAGGGCCACTTTTATTGAGATTATTCATAGTCTTGATAAAAATATTATAATAATGATTAAAATAATCTAAAAAAACCTCCCCTCCTCCACTATAAATACCACCCTCACTCCCCTCTTCCTCCCACACCTCTCAAGCCTTGAGCATTGTATGAATTCTGCCAAATTACCTCCCCAATCTTCTTACCCACGTCCTAGAGCTGCTGGTCTCACCAAAAGACCAAAATCAAAGCCCTTAAGAAGGATCTCAAGGATAAGAGATCAAGAGGTAAACATCCTCTTTCATTTTCATTCTTTTCTTCCATTTTATGTTATTCTCTTTCTTTCCCTTTGTCTTTTGTTGGGATATTTCATTAAATGTTTCCCCTTACTGTCCAAAGTTTGTATGATGATGAGATATTCCATTCCTCTCATCAATCTTGTTTTTATGAAATTTTAAGAGACGCCGTTAGGCTGCCGAATTTTTGTAAGAAATTTCTCATGTTTTCTTCATTTCATGATTCCTTTCTCTTCTTTCTTCACCCCCTATTATCCAAGAGGCATGAAATCTCCAGAATCATGTATATTCTGGATGTTTTCATGTTTATTGAAAATTAAAAATCATTATTCCTCTCCTCTCTCACTTATTTAAGGAATAAGAACATTGTCCGTGATGTGTCGAATTACCGACATCGTGGACGATGTAATTTCACTTTCCATTAATTCTTTAAAGTCTGGTCATGAAACCATTTATATGGTTGAACCAGGTTATAATATATGTTTTATAACTCATATATGGTTCTGCAATTATTTTGTACCCATGGTTCAAATTTATATGACTAAATGAAGTTGTAATTATCAAAGAACCACTTAAATGATCCAAATGAACATAACTAATGTTTTAACTTATAAATCATCATCATATAAAGCATCAAAGTGATAAATTGTATAAATTATGGTACTGTAAATATGTATATACTACTCCATTCCAATTCTGGAGTTTCACTTCCAATCAACAAGAACGATTCATCATGAACCGATCGTGAAAATCACAAAAAAACTCACCCAAAATAATGCAAGGAACAAAATACTAACAAATAAGGGGTGAAATGAGGTTATGAAATGACCATATAAGATGTTATAAACATGAACATGTTTCTTTAAAATACTAATAACACTCTTTTAACCATTATACAAGAGGTTTAAACAATTTTGAAGTAAGACAAGCCGAAGGTAAGGGTTTCATCATCTCACTTCCATTTTTGTGAGATATTCCATAATCACTATTTTTACTTTGTATGGTGTATGTATACTGCCCATTATTGTCTCATATAATGAATATCTTTATTTTTATGATATTCAATTTATCATTTGACAATCATTAATTTTGGGTCATACAAATAAATTGATTACAAATTTGTAAGGGGTTCCTCGTCTCACTTTCATTTTTGTGAGATTTTAGTCATTCGCCGCTTATTTCTTGTATGTGGAATGTGTGTACTGTCATTTTATATATATAATAACATGATTATATTTATTTTCATGTTATTCAATGATCCAATTGATATTTATTATGTTCTGGTCATATGATTCGACCGATCACATTGTTGTAAGGGAATTCTTAACCCGATTTCCATTCTTTGGGTTAACATTCTACTTTATAATTTATGTGCTATTTAAATTGTTTGTGTGATGGGTTTTGTTTATATTATGTTTCATTATGTGTATTTACAGAGTATATACATATTACATCCACTCTATTAAGCCTCACTTCAAGTATATGATGTTTATAAGGGACTTTTCTTCTAAAATCCTCTTTTAAAATTCTGTTTTATAAGATTCAAAGGCAATGTTTTTATGCTATTGTTTATGTTGTATGATTATATTTTGGTTATTGGGAATTTTTTATGATGAAGGGTGGGAACTATATTTCCCTCCAATGAATTGGGTATGAGTAAGTTGGAGGTCGGCCGTATGGTTACTCCAAGTGTAACTGTAATGGTTACACAAAGTAAGGTAGCCGTGAGGGTTAAAAATTTTAAGGTAGCCAAGATGGTTACAAGATTATGTAAGTAATGCCCCAATATACCACTATGATTATAATTATGTTTGTGTGGATCTTTTGTAAATCTCATGTTACACAAAGATTTTATGGGTGTAAATCATGTATTTTGAAAATGTTTTCATACATCATGCGTATTCATGGACTAATGTGATTTTTCCTTCTTTTTCATACCTTACTGAGCTTTTGTGATCATACCAAGTTTTTAAATGATTTTTCACAGGTTAATGGATGAATATTACAAGGAAGGAAGACATGTTAAATGTTGAAGAATTTTCAAGGAGTCTTGTTTTATGTTTTAATGTTTTATATTCTGAGGAAAATGGAAACTGATTTTATGGTATCCACTATGTAACAATGTGTAATGTTATGAATGTTTTGTCTTAATTCTCTAAAGCTCTAAACTTGAAAAGATCCTCAATTTATAATGAAGTGTTTTCTTGAATAAATTCAATATTATGTATGAAATAAGTGCGGGTCTTTATATTGGGTGATGCACATGTTGTGTGGTGTTGTTTTTTATTAATCTATTTGAGTATATCTTTCATCCTTGGCCCGATGACATGAGGGAAAGGATCATTATTACATGCATCATTATAGGCACATAGGATTCACATGTCATACATATTTTAATGCCATATAGGTGAATTTCACTGCTTTGCATTACTTGATATACATATTATTATTGACTGATGTTATGATATTTAGAATATTATGTATTAATTTCTTTTGCGATTTAGTGATTTCCTATCACAATTAATATGGGGTATAGTCCCTCCTGAATTGAGAGGAGTAATTTACCAATCCAAGCCATTGTGCTATAAATAAATGGGTTTCATTTTTATTGATGATGTGTATGGGTACCAATTCAATTGGAATGTTTATCCATTATAAGGTGAAACATGAATTATAATATTCAATGGTTGTACATCCTTATCCTGACTTGTCATGTTCATTTATGGTAAAGGAGTGAACCTAGACATTAAATGTAAAATGAAATGAAACTAATACTTGAGAACTTATCGATACCTGGTCCTCTAATTAGATTGTTTGGGTAGTATTCCTTGGATAATATATTTTAGTATGTTATGATTCCTCTGGTGATGCTACCGTTATGCTTCTATGTTTTTTCTAAGGTATGTTCTTGACATTTATAGACCAATTCCACCACGATGTCCCCATATCATATGCCTAAACGGTGGAAAAGACCATGCTACAGACATGGTAGGACCTGAGCCACCAATCCTACCTCCATGAGTTCCACTCAAGTCACCACTTACTATAACTTATATGGGAACTGATGACCATGTTCATGATAGTTTCATACGTTTGATTCAGTTCATGTATGGTGCTCCCTGAGTTTTACATATGATGTATGATTTGACTCACAAGTTCTAGCAGTCGCATCCTCCTACTTTCTCAGGGGATGGAGTTGAATAGGCTGTTGAGTCTTGGATAGAGTCCATCTGGGATATCTTTGAACATGTAGAAATGCATCTAGAGTAGAGGGTAATACTTTCTACATACATGATTTGAGATTTATCCAAGAGTTAGTGGGATGTGGTTACCCAGGTTGATCACCACCATGACATGATATGGGATGACTTAAATACTATTTTATATGATTAGTTCTTTCCTCATATGTTGATAGTTAACAGAGCTAGAGAGTTCACGCATCTCAAGAAGGGTTCAAATTTAGTTATGGAATATTCTACTTATTTAACTGAGTTACAGTTTTTTTTCACCGCATTTAGCCAGTGATGAGATTTTACGTACTAGACGCTTTGATGATGAGCTTTTGTACACCATCAATATGTAGGTGAATCTATTTATCCTACATATTTTTCTAAAATAATCAATCCTGATATTATCACTAAGAACAACCTAAGATATTACAATAGCATAAGGTATAGAGGGTCAATACTACGACAAGCTAGCTATTCTCCCAGTAGAAGGAAACTTTCCATTGAGGGTTTTCATCAGGGAAATGACAACCAGAGTACCGGTTTTGATAGCTACATGGTGTGTCATTATTGTGGATGACTGGGATCCTTGAAGCCTTATTGTGATAAAGACCAACTGGGGTGAAATATTTTCAGCTGTATGGGGAATCTTCAGCATTTCTTCAGGATGTTTCAATCTGCTTTGAGTGGAAAAGGATTCTCGCCAACTCCACTTTCTGGAGTAGGCTCGTTTGTGACGCATCTTTTGGAGAGTTGGGATATCACTAGTAGGACTAGATGAGGAGGAGGTCATGGCTATAGTAGTCAGACCCCAGATAACCAATAGTGCCAACATAGTAGTTATGATCGTTGTTTTCCAACTGTTGCATAGGTTCATGGATCAGTCCAGATGCATGATTTACATCCAAAACTCGAGGATTGGGCCATGGGTCCATCTACAGTAAGAGGTATTATTCTAGTGGAATATACTAAAGTATCTGCTTTATTTGATATAGGTTCTTCAAACTCTTTTATCTATGTATCTATCATGTAATGTTTCGGGCTAGAGATATTGTATTATTGTGGTTTAATGACCCCAAATACACTATTAGGATTGTGGCATAAGAGTATATGATAATTTAAGGAGTTCTCCATTGAGGCAGGGATTTAACCATTCTTACAGAACCCATTCATTCTTGAGATGACAAGATTTTATGTTATTCTCGGGATGGATTGGTTGACTCAGTATCATGCTTTTTTAGACTTCTATCATCGTAGGGTATCTTTTCTATCACAAGAGGGAAGAAGATATCTACATAAAAATGAGTGTGATGTCTAGGATAGTAGAACCAGACCAAAGCATCACAGGATTGGTGGAGTGACCATCCAGATTGAAAATATTTTCATGGAGGATCAGGGTGTAAATTAAGTTAATTTCCCTCCAGCAGTGGATCATTTCAGGGATGTCTTTACTAAATATTATTTTAACAGACCTCCTCAGGGAGGGGTATATTTTACGATCGAGCTTGCTCCAGGAGCAGTTCCATTATCGCATCCTCCATATAGGATGGGACTTATAGAGCATCCAGAGATCAAGAAGTAGTTTGAGGATTTAGAGGATAAATGTTTAATATGGCCTAGTACATCCTCATGGGGTTTTCCTAGGATTTCCTCCAAGAATTCATATAGAAACATACATCTATATTTTGAATTATAGATGGTTGATCCCACTTATAGTCAAGAACTAGTGTCCAATACCTATAATAAATGATCCCTTTGACTAGAATTGAGAAGCTAGGGTCTTCTCAAAGATCGTCATGATATCAGGTTATCATCAACTATGACTCAAGCCATCAGACATACCTCATACAACTTTCTGTAGTAGGTATGGTCTATATGAGTACCATGATATGATTTTTGGTCATATGAATGCACCTACCATTTTCATGGTTCTAATGATTTGGGTTTTCCATCCCTATTTCAATGCTTTTGTCAGGGTCTTTCTGGACTACATCATTGTGTTTTATCATACTCATATCGACCATGTTAAACACCTTGATATAATTATGAGTACAACGAGAGAGAATCAAAATTATTCCATGATTTATAAGTGCCACTTCTGGATCAACAAATGTTCACTTCGTGGGTCATATCATATCATAATTGGGAGTCTCTATTGGCCTATAAAATGTTACTACTGATGTTTCTTGGGACTATCCTAATAATGTGTTTGATATACATAGTTTCTTAGGGATGACTTGATATTACAAGAGTTTCATTCAAGACTTATCACATATTTATTCACCTCTTACTAGTCTTAAAAATAAGGGTTTTAAGTTTTTGTGGTCAAAAGCGTGTGATAAAGACTTTAAGGAGATGAAATGGAGGCTTGTATTAGTTCCTATTCTAATTCATCCATAGCTAGTAATTGGTTATATCATCTTCTGTGAATCATCAGGAATTGGTTGTGGCACAGTGATAATGCAAGATGATAGAGTCATTGCATATGGATCTCATTAGTTGAGGCCTCATGAGATAAAATACCCGACAGAACACCCTGGTCTAGAACCATTTGTCCATGAATTACATTATAGGAGACACTATCTATTTGATGAACACGTTTTGGTGTACACAAACCACAAGAGTCTAAAATATATATTTACATAGCATGAATTGAACCTCAGACAACAGAGATGGGTCGAATATCTATAGTCATTTTATTTTGATCAAGACTATACTCCTATGAAAGGAAATATAGTCACTCATGCACTGAGTTGGAAAACACAATCATAGGCCATATGAGAAGCTAGTGAAGAATGAAAGTTAATGGACCTCTTTTATGAGTTGCATCTGGAGTTTCATGGTAGTCATGTGAAGTCTTACCTATCATCTTTCATCATTACATCCTATATCCTTAAGAAGGTGAATGGTATCTAATATTTATATCTTGATGGCTTGATTCTCCAAGAATGTATATTAAGAGATAACCCACCTTCATATAGGTATGTCGACAGAGACGACATCTTGAATATTCATGGGTGTGTCCGGGTTCCTATATATATGAGAGATGAGTTGATGAGAAAATTCAATGCTTCTTAGTGGGAATTTCATCCAGGAATCTCCAAGATGTGTTGAGATATTAGACACATATATTAATGGTCAGAGATGAAACATAAGATTAAATGTTTTATCACAAGGTGTTTCACCTTTAAATAGGTGAAATAAGATAACCAGAGACCTACAAGTTTGTTATAGGCACTTCTAGTCCTAGAATAGAAATGTGAAGACATTTCCCTAATTTTGTAGTCGGGTTACCTAGGTCTCCAAGAGGTTACGATGCTGTATGTATTTTCACTGACCTACTAACGAAATAATCCCACTTCATTCCTATTCAAAATACATTCTGAGTTGATGATCTGAGGAGATTATATTTCCATGAAATCATATAACTACATGGGGTTCATCATACTATAGTTTTAGATGGGGATGCTCATTTTATGTCATGGTTCTGGTAGGGATTATAGAAGTCTACAGGGAAATAGGTGCTTTTAAGAACATAATTTCACCCTCATACAAATGGAAAATTGGAATGAACAATACATGTTCTAAATAATTTGATCCGAGCATGTGTCCTTGATTTTGGTGGTTATTGGGAGAATCATATACCTCTCATTTATTTGACCTATAATAATAGATTTTAGGCGACAATTCAAATGTCCCCTTTTGAGGATTTATATGGTAGGTTATGCTGCTTACCCCTACTCGAGTTAGAGGTAGGTGAGGTAGAACTACTAGGTCCTTTCCTTGTTTAGGAGACTTTTGAGCATGTTTAACCGATCATAAAGTGTATGACTAATGATAATTATAGAAAGAAATCTTATGCTTATCATCATCGAAAACTTCAAGAGATTGAGGTCAGGGATCGGGTTTTCCTTTGGGTATCACCCAAGATAGGGTATACATGTTTAAGAAAGAAATAGGATATTTCACCTCATTTTATTGGGTGGTTTGATATTCTAGAGAGAGTCAGGCCAATATCATATTGGTTTCTACTGCCTTAATTTTACCATACCATGCACATTTTCTTCCATGTTTCGCTGCTTCTCCAAAATCATCCCAACATGTCTCGTACATTTTACCCAGATAAATTTGAGTTATAATCTAATTATACCCTTGAGGAGTATCCCATACACATCATTGACCGGAGCACGAAGGCTCTCTAAAACTGGTATGTCCCTCTAGTATGTTTGTAATGGTATCATGGCCATGTGTAAGTTGAGAATTGGGAGCTGGAAACCAACATATATGCCCAATGGATATAGTTATTCTTAAACTGTGTTTCACTAACCTTGGAAGGTAAACCTGGGGATGATTTCATTTAAGGGGGGAAGACAGTAAGAACCAAGTATTTCACTCAGGTATAGATCCTTTAAATTTTGGTATAAATCTTCATTTTGGACCTAAAATGGATGCATAGTGAGTTAGCAAAGGACCCCAATATTTATGGGGATTTTTCAGAGTTCAGAATCCATGTTATTGGGAAATTTTTCCCTATCACACAGTTAGAGTAAAACGAGTGAGTAGGGTGAACAATTAGATCTAACTACGAGAATGGTCTGCATTTTAGGAAGAACCATCTTGCACGGTTGGAACATGGTTTCCCTATCCATGCATCATAACGATACCATTCCCCATCTTCTCCAGGTACCTATGTAGTGTTTTTTCATGGTTTGGAAAACCATGAAGACAAACCATGAACATGCTATTTTTTGGTTAATTTTACTTTTTTCCCATAATTATCTAATTAATCCACTCCTTCCTCTCTAATCTAATTTCCAGGGGGATTGGCCTCCTTTCCTCTCATTTTGGAGATTTTTGAAGGCCTATGGTGGTGATCTAGATATCTAATTCATCCAAGATCCGATCATTGTCTTACATTGGATGCCCGATTTGACACCGTAGGATCCATCATGTAGTACTATAGGATGCCTTGGATACACTCCTTCGATCCAACATTTAGATGTAGGTTCCATGGTTAAATCCCATCAGGGTTAGTATTTACTTAGCTCCATGTTACCATGCATGAAGTCATTGGACTCAGTTTGTGCCTTTTTGGAATTCCTTGGACTATTCTCCTTGGATCACACTCTTACCCCTTAATAAGGCTACATTCATCATTGAGTTGGTGACCCTTGAGTTCTACATCACCTTGGTTACTACCTTGGAACTTCATTATGAAATACCATTATAGGTTTCTTTGTTACATATTGGAACCTTCAATATTTTAATCATGTAACTTATTTATAAAGTGCTATCAATAAAATAATGAATTGGTTTCATATTCAGAAACTATCCAAGGGCTAAAGGAGGAACTTAGGTATTTAGTTACGTGGTACTGCTTTACATTATATATGAAAGATTCTGCACTTTTAAATTTACATTACACAAGGAATATGTTATAGAAACCATTGGTGGTGGCCCACTGAGATTTATCTCACACCCTCTCTGGGTGTCATTGGTACCTGGAGCATATTACATTAATGCATGTGTTGATAATGGGAATAATACAACATTGAACACATGATTGCTTTCTGTTTAAGATGGAGCATGATATCAGATGACCGAGATAGAGCTAGGGATTCTTTAGATAGTCTTTTATTTCATTTATACATTTGTGGAACATGTTATACCTACTGTATTATATCCATTTTTTCTATTTTTCTAGATACATGACATATCTTAATCTATTGTTGTATGCTATTTCAGTTATTTCAGTTATTGTTACCATTATCTCTATTTTCCATTATTCCTTCTGTTTACTTATATTTATTCCTCTATTTACTTCTATTTATATTAATCTGTTGTGATACACTCTAGTAATGAGGGCATTGTCTACCCACAGACACACCCTAGGACCTCGCTTCTATTTGGTAGCCTCTAACATTTAGGGATTTTTGAATGAGGTATTGTGGCCCATCGGGCTTAGGGAACCTATTAAGGGGCATACATGTCTAAGTCATCTTGAAGTTATACTATCAATATTTAAATTTTATGATATTTTTCCATTTTTATAAAAATATTTATTTAAATATGAAGATAAGGCTTCTAAAAATATTATAATTTTCAAGGATTTGTAATAATATTATAATGAACTTGAATGTCAAAAACCCATTTAAGTGGTCAAAAATTAGATTATATAATGAAATTATGTATTTTTTGAAATATTTTTTAGAAACATGGAACCCGTTGAAAAATATAACGACTAATGTAAAAAGGATACATTATTAATGGAAACTAATTATTTTATTCATTTCTACTAATTTATAGTTTTGTATAAAAAATTTATTATTTGACATTAATTTCATACTAAATTACATTGATTTGTTATAATTTTTTTTTCTTTTATTAGTTTTTGAAATTAGTAATTCTATCCCACATAGAAATTTTATGCCTAAAACATTACCAGTACAACATTTTTAAGCATTTAGTTGGTTGATTTTTCAATGAACATCAATTAACCATATAAATAATTATATAATAAAATTAATATCATATCCAGTATTAAAATACAAAAAATTTGGTGCCATGATTATTATTAAATTTTACAATTTTAATATAATAAAATGGGTGAAAATAAAAGTCACATATGTAAAATTACACATGGTTAAAGTGAAAAGTAAATGAAAATTACCCAAAAACAGTATTTTTTAACTCAAAATTAATTGTATAGGTGTCTTTTTGACCATAAAACATCTAAAATTAAATATTTGTAAAATATATTAGTTCATTTCTATTGATATTGTATTGATATAATATAAAAAATTAATGTAATACCAAAATTCACTTCCCTTCACATATAATAGGATAAACTTACACAAATTTTTCACATAATCTTTACTATAAATTACATGTTCAATGACAAAAAATATATTAATCCAATTTCCATTTCCAACATACCATTGTAATTTGCCACTATTAATTGTCATATTCCCTTTATTTACACAGATAATTCTAGGGAAATTAAAAGTTCTTGATGTGAGTAAAACTATCTCTTTAGTATTTCATTGTGTTTTTACTCTCCCAAATATTGACTAAAATATTTTAAAAAATTAATTCATTACAATATATATATTTATATTCAAATGTCCTTATATTAATTTAACATTAATTATTTATTCATTCTATAGAGTTACCAAATAAAAAAATACATACATTATGCTTTTGTGTGGACTACCAACTAAACAACTTGATACAAATTATATTTCATCACCACATTTTATGGATTGATTAAATGATAGATTTTATGAATAATTATGTTTTTCATATAACTTATAAAATTTTAAAATTAAAACCATCGACATATACCTTTATTCCATCCATTTCTTAAAGAATGAGATCATTATTCATATATACGTGTGGACAACCGCCTCCCCGAATGAGGTTTCTCATTTTTATTAACTATATTACATAGATGGATTTAAAAGTATAATTATTAAAATAAAATTATTTTTATAAAATTATCATAATTAAAAAAATTTAAATTTTCATATATAGACACTATATCCATTCATTGAGAAATGGGTATTTTAATCGTGCAAAATTACAGATTGTCACCAATATAAATAAACTATTTAATTCATATGCACCATAAGACCATATGGAATCTGTGAATTGATGTCATGGAATTATATGATATATATTACATGTATTAGATTACTTAAATGTTATTGTAACATTATTTAATAGGACATTGTTACTCATTTGATCGTCATGACACACTTTTCTTCGGGTCAGTTTACTGCCTATATGATGGACAATGAAGTGTGTGTATAATAAAAGATTATAGAATGTTTTATACAATTAATAAAATTTATTAATAATACATTATTTATTTATTAATTATTTTGGAGTTATAGTGTTAGTATCAATACATATAAATAAATTATCTTCTAGGGTTATGAAAAACTTTTTGAAATAAGTTTGTATCCAGCATTATCATTATCAGTAGTAATAAAAAAATTAATGGGAAGAATGTGTATTATTAAAAATAATCATGTTATATATATTATTTAAATATTTTAATGATGAATTTATTTTCAATGATAGTTAAAAAAAATTAATATTAAAAATCTTGTTCTCAAAAATTAAATGTGTTAATATCCGATGTTAAAAATGTGCTATAATGAACCACTATATTCAATGTTTACAATAATAAATGATGTATATAAAATATATATATCTATTAATATTTACTTGAAATATTTTATTATTATTTTTATGGTTATCTTAATGAAATTTAGAGTCTTTTATTTTAATAATGGAAATAAGTAAAGGAATTGTTTTCTTAAATTACATTAATTTTGAATCATTTTAAATTATTCACTAATTAACCATTATAATGTTTATATTCTTACAAATTTATATGTACTAATAAATTACCATTTATTCAAGGTATTTTAGCTTTATTTCAATATTTATCTCTTTAAAGTGTCATGATTGAAATGTTACTCAAGTCATAATTTTTTCTCATCTCAAGTCTTTTTTCAATTGAATAATGAGATATATTCAATATTTTTATCACGAATGATTATTTTTCGTAATAATATCTTCTCAAATGGAAGAATTACATTTTATAATAGAATATAGTTTATATTCAATAATATAATAAACATTTATTTAATTGTTTCTTAATTAAAACAATGAATTTGATAAGAATGATTTAACAAATTTTCAATAAATATTTATCTTACATTTACATGTTTTACCTATATAATGTATTCTATACAACCCAAAAAAAATCATCAAAATGAACCATAAATATTACCTTATGCAATATTTTAGTGTTTTTCTATAAAAATTTATTAATGTGTGTTTCATAATTTTTTATATAATTTCCAAATGGATAGTTTTAAAAAAAATCCATCTAATCCAATATTATAAATAATTTTTAATTTATTCTATAAAAATTGATAAAAATATATTTCAAACAACATTAATATTCACTTGAAATCCTATAATATAATTGTTTTTTCTCATTTTCTATATGGGATAATTTTTGCAAATGTAATCTCATTTACATGTTTTTAAGTGAATTTATCATTATACCAACATTAATTTTTTCTAAAAGGAATAATCCTAGTAAAATAATTTTATAAATATAAAAATATTATTCTCATTATTGAATCAAATTAAAAATTAATATTGACTTAGTTTTCCATAGATTTATTCTCAATTTCAAAGAAATATTACTCATTATTATAATAATATTATTCATTTAAGTCATATGATTGATGAAAGGTATTCCTAAAATGATACCTCCCCCATTATATATCTACATGACCTATTATATGATTTTATATTTTTATGGTATCATCAATCATTTATTTTTTATTTCCTAATTATCTATTTTAAAATAATAATTTATATATGAATAATTTCCACTGTGAATGTCTAAAATTCCAGTATATGATTTAATGGTGTTAATGAAGATTCCCAACACATAAAATATTTTTTGGAATTATTTTATTCAACATATATATATTTTCTACATTTTGAAAATACCATATGAAAAATAATTTTTTTAGTAATCTTTACCATTAAATATTATAAAATTCACTGGATGCCCATTTATTTTGAATGTAGTTATAAAGTCATGATTATTTATTAACTAATCAATGCTGCCATATGGAACAACATGAAAATGATATAAAACCCATTTTATTTTATAATTTGATTATGATATGTTTATTGAAATAATTTGGTACACATAATTATGTTTTTTAGTCTAATATGGGTGGGACAATAACTATATATCCCACAAATTCATTGGACAATATCACAATCCCATGAGATATCATGGTGTGTGGGATGTTTACCTAGTCTACTATGTTATGTTAAGAAAGTAGGACTCCTTGACTTATGATTTTGATGTCATGTTTATGTTGATGAAACATTCTTATGTGTCCATGCACTTATTTAATGATCAGTTTTTATCTATGTATATAAGATATCATATTATTTTCAATTTATCTACTATTATATTTATGCTAAATGTGATATCATGTTTTGACACACATATCAAATGTTAAAAATTATAATTATTTTTACCCTTAGTGAATGCTTGATCACACACCTTTATTTTTTTCTTTACCAATTTTATCAAAAACTTTATTAATTATGATAATCAAAGTAGTGTATATTTTTATAGTAATTTATGTGCCACATTGAAGAATTATAATTTTATTATTAACTTCTTATATAGAGAAAAATAATAATTTTTTTATGAAGAATTGTGATTTATTGTTCTTTCAATTTTCCTAATTCTATAGAACCCCACATGATATGTTATTTGGGCTATAACTGTGAGAAATATATTGTCATTGTAGATGTTTATCAAATAAAGTGTTGTATGTAATCTATTTTCATCATTGGATCTAGGACTATGTGTCTAGAGGAGCTACAATTGGTATCAGATTAGTGTTTAAATACCATGAGAGTATATGATGTTATGAGTTGATGATAATTTAAGATATATAAATTACATCAATTGTTTATATGTTATGTGTAATAGATTTTTTAAAGATTTTGAAAAAACATTAGCCTTTATGTATTGATTTTTTTTGAATTATGATAATTAAATTTTAGCATATGTCATTATATTAATACTATGTATTGTAGAACCACCAAAATATTTTGGGAAGTAAATGTTTTATGGATGTCCAGGAAATGGCTTACCTTTTTGGATACTAGGAAGTTCATAATGTTTTGGAACAAATTCATCTAGGGGAAATAATAAAAAAATATGATCATATATATCGGGGTCATCATTATACTACATGGTGAATGGACCATAACTGGGAACCTTTCATGAAAACAATAAGGAATATTGTTTGGTTAATTCAAATTCAGTTTACAAACCATCATTATGGATAAAATTATATAATTTTTTTTTATGTTAACCAAATTAAATAACATAACAATAAAATGACCATGGATGACCAATATTTAAGATAAATACATTTAAGATAGGTTATGTACATTATTTATGAGTTATTTATTCTAATATCATTGTTAAAATTTTTTAAATTTACCACTAAATTTATTTTCATCCCTAAACCATTGTTTAAAATTGTGTGTATGACGACAATGTTGAATGATAAAAAAAAATTCAATAGAAAATTATGTTATTCTATTAAAAAAATATATATTGAGATATAAATTGTTGTTATAAATTTTGTTATTATATAAGATACATTATCAGGAAATTTTCTTCAAAATTTGAAAATAGTCGAGTTCCAAAACACATGAAAGATAAAAAGAATAGAGTCAGATAAAAGATCCAGTGATGAAGATGATGATGGAAAAAATTTCAATTTCCTATATATAGAAAATACTAGAAGAAGGAGATTGTAGAATATGTCAAAGGAACTATAATATAATTTATGTGACCAGAAGGAGTCAAAAATGAATCTAACTCCAGAGGTAAAAAGAAACATTAATTTAACTCAATAAAGGATGAATATATCTATTTTATTATTAATTATTTTATTTATAGGGAAATATCATTTGATATTTAATATTAAGTAATGTGTATCTATTTTCAATTCTTAGTTAATATATATTTTAAAACTTCTGATGATGCAATTTACTTAATGGGAGAAGAATTTAACATGTTTATATATCATTATATATATTTTACATTAAATTATATTATGTTAGATGTATTCCCTCACACATTCTAAAAATGGTAATGATACTTTTTAAAAATAAATTAATCACGATTAAATGATCATTTTGATAACAAATAATTTAATTATATGTTATATTAAATAGATAAATTCCTTAAGTTATAAAATTGGTTTGACATACTAACATATGGTTTAAGAATTTCATTTTTAAATAAAATAATTTTATACAAATTAAAATGTGAATATATATTTTCTATAATAAAATTAGATAAAAAATAAATTAATTTTGAATATTAATGATCAAAATTTACTATTTATTAGATTTTGATAAAATCATTAAAAAATATCAAACCTTTTGTTGACAAAGATTTTTTAATGAAAATAATAATTTCTAAGATTTTATCAATTTATAAAAATAAAATTGAAGGAAAAAAACTGTTGATGTGATAAAATATGTAATTAAAAAAAAATAACATTATGTATTTCAATATACTATTTGAACATAAAGGACCTATAGAAAATATGTTTAGAACTAATATAAAAGGATACTTCAATATTGAGAAATGTTTTATGTATATTTTATTATTTAATGATCATGTTGTTAAATTTAGAATACCAAATTTTTGAATGTCCTAAAATATTAGTTTTATTTATAATTATTTAACTATATATTATAATTTTTTTAATTAATAATTTTAACAATCATATAAATTTTATTATGAAAACTCAAATAACCTAAAAATGTTTTAATTTGATAGTCAATTGATTTTTTTAATATTAGTATTTTTTGATAACATTAATATCATATATATTATTATAGAACAAATATTATGTGTTATTATCAACATTAATCATCATTGATTTAATTCGATAACCTGGATGGAAATAAGAAGGTAAATTTACAATTGGCTAAATTGGAATGTAAAATGGAAATCCCTTAAAATATCTGTTGTTTGTCTATATAATGACTAGATTGTTTTTTTTGAGTCCAAAAACCATCCCAAAAATCAATATTTTCAAAATATTGGAGTCCTTGACATTGAATAGTTCGACAATAAAATTTAACAAGTTAAAGTAATTCTAAAACTACCCATCCCTTCTATTATAAATGGACACTTTTACACTGTTTAATTATACACCATTTCTTTTGAATTACTTCATGAAATAATTATTATTTATTTATATAAGTACCATATCCCATTAACTATATCCTTTTCCACCCTTAATTATCTTATTTCTCTCTTTTTGATGGTTAATTCCAATGAAATTCAATGGTTTTGATGTGACTCTAATCATAGTATGCCATTTTTAGTATTTCTATTAATATTATTCCCTATAATTATTAATATGAAGAATTAAGTCTCATATATATATATATATACTACATTTACCTCATATAAATGTAAACTTAATTATTCATTCAAATCATAGAATCCTATATGAAAAACAAACCAATGGGTCTTATGTATGTGTGCACTACCACTATTATGACAAAACATAGTTCATTTCCATGACCACTATAACTATTATAATATATTATTGGTTTGGTGTATAACTATATTAGTTATTTAACTTATAAAATTATGAAATTATCAACTTTTAGTATAAAATTCATTGCATCTATTTATTAGAGAATTAAATAATCAATGATATATATGTGGAGGCAACTGCCTGAATGAACAATATACCACATTTCACTTAAAAACATAACATGGATGGGACTAAATTTTTTATTAGTAAACTAATATGATATATTTATATAATGTTATCATTATTCTAAATTTAATAATTTTTATATTATATCAATCTAACCTTTCATTGACAAATGGGTTCCATGTTCATGCATATGTACGTACTAAATCCCCCAAGAACAATGAATTTCATTTATCAAACCACACATAATTAATTATTTGATGAAATTATGTTTTGGAGATATATAATATTAATTAAATTTATAATATTATATAGAATTTATAGTTTAAATATGTAATAAGCATCTCATACTATTTCAATCATCATGATATGATTATTTTTTGGTCGTTTAACCTCCTACAATAGTGGTGTTGTAATTCTTATATAGTGAATAAATAATGAATAATTTATTAAATAAATTAAATATAATAAAAATATTTTAATTTTTATTGATGGGTAATGTTTTATAATATTAATATTTATGTACTTTAATAATTTATTATCCAGATTCATGAATAATAATAGAAAAAAGATTCTCTCCCGGATTATATATAATAATCACATTTAAAACCCTCATTGGATAAATGTGGAACATTATAAATAATATTATTATATATATATAGATTAAATATACATATTAAAGATGAACTTAGAACAAAATATAAATGATCAACATTAAAATTATGAAATATATGAAAGACAATTACAAGTGTTAACTATGATGTTAAAAAGAAGTTATAATGAACCATTATATTCATAGTAAATAATTATAAATGAAGTATAAAATGTATTATAGAGATGAATATGGTTCTAATATTGACTATGATGATTGTTATAGTTGTTTTACTAGATTATAGATTGTGATAAAATATGTGGCGAAATAATGCATAGAAATTGTTTAAAAAACTGCCTTCATTGTGGCATATTTAAATTTATGAACCAATATACCATTATATATTGTATATACTGCCTAATTGATATGATATCATGAATTATAATTTATTCATGTATTATGGTGTTCAATTAGAATATATTTATCCTTTAACTTCATTGATTAAAATAATACAAAATTCATAATTATTTTCTAATCTCAATCCATTTTTTATCTAAGATGTAAAATCACAATATGATATTGATCACCCATGTATCCCTTTCCTATAATTATATTTCCAAATTGTAAATTCAATTTTTCATTATGGATGTTACTTCTATTTTTTAGTATTTCAAAAAACACATCTCCAATAACCCAGAAACCATGTCCCCAATATTATATTATCAAAAGATATAACAGATTGCATCACTAAGGATCAACCAGTCTAGTGTTTTGAATGAACCTAATATATACATGATTCATTATTTATTTTTGAAATATAAAAAAGCACATAAGTAAACTAATATTATTATTTATATTATTAATAACATCATGATTTATATCATGGGAAATGAAAACATATAATATGTGATCTCATATTCTTAATAAGGGTTAATGACATCAAAATACATCAAAAGGTAAATAAGTAATAATCAATATGGAAAGGTAAACTACTCTAAATAATTTTCATTTTATCAATAAATTTACCATGAAGTACATCCACAAAAATTTTCAATGTAGTAATCTCATGGATAATGAAAACTAAAAACTCATTGAAGTAAATTTTTGACATTTTAAATGATGATCACAAACATTATTATATCTTTACCATCAATATATGGTTCTCAGACAGTTTAATCATTTGGTTGGTATACACTAAAAACCCATTTAATACTTTTGTATAATTAGTTTATCCCATGAGACATATTGATTCATTGATATGATATATTATTTTAGGTCCAAACTATCACATAATTTCCAATTCATTATTCAAATATATAATTATCAATTTAATTTGTAAAAAATATGTATTATCAATAAATATCCATATTCAGTAAAGGATATTGAATATCAATATTTTTCCCAGTCAACAAAATAACATCCATAGTAAAACATTTTAGGTAGAAATAGAAAAAAGTTTAGGAAACACCTATAAATTACACAATTAATATTGTTAAATAAAAGTAATTTAATTTTTATATTGAAAATATAATATGAAACCAACTATTTCAAGAGATTGATAATGAACACAAAATTAATAATAGATAAAACTTGACCATAAATTCCCTGTAAAAATAGGTTTTGTAATAAAATAGTGTCCTTTGGAAAAATAAATAAAATGTAAATGAAATATTAAAAAATAATTCATTAATGAATTTTCATTATAAAACTATTGAAAACATAATGATGGAGAAATATTTTTTAAATGGATTATGGTAGTGGGGAATACATTAACGATGTATACATTAAACATGAACTGTTATTTTCTCATTTTTGTAATTAATGTAAAAAATAACCCTTTTGGATAAATTTAGAATTAATTATTTTAAAACAAGTAAAAATACATAGAAAATATTAATTGTTCTTAATATATAATTTCAATAAATAAAAATGGGTTTTTAAAAAAATTGACATGGGATAAAAACATACACATTCAAAAATAGAAATTATATAATATTTTATTATAATAAATTTATAAATTTATTTAATTTCTAATGTGAAGAATTTTCTTAAGAAAACATGGAAATAGATAAATATATTAATGATAATAAAATATAATTTGTTTTTGAAGGATTTACTATTAGATTCATTAATGAAAATAAGGGAATCCCAAAAATGAGATTGTAAAATAAATGATTACCTCTTTAATAACATTAAAATTGTATCCCCTTGAAGTATGTAAATTTAATCGAACATTAATGATCCTGAATAAATATATATTAATATGATTTAAATTAGTGGGGTAGTATATATACCACTTTAAATAATTTAGTTTCATAAAACATAATATGTCTAAATGTAGTGGAAATTGAGACAACTTATATTACATAAAGATAGAATTCCCATGTAAGGGATTTTTACTAAATATATAATAAATTAATATTATTTATAAATATATAATATCACCTTAAAAATATTTTTAATATCATATATAATACATGTATAACATTATATTACCCAATTTTTTACTATATTTTATTATTATCATGGGTTTAGGTGTTAAATGCTTCATTTTTTATGAGAATATTTGTTCGGTAGTGATGGTACTTTAAAAATAATTATGGTTCCATAATATCCATAATGTTAATTATGATATAAATATCATATATATTCAATATATATATATATATATATATATATATTAATATATAGAATGTATAGATAGAAAAATTATTTACACCGTTCATGGAGATGGTAGGCTGTACGTACACGTGGATGTTGTTTTCACTTTTTGGATAATGAAACGAAAGAAAGAAAAATAATTAATAAAACTTAAAAAATAATTATCATTTCAAATATATCATATATATTTATTAATTATTTCTTTACTACCATCCATGTAATGCATAAATAAAAAATTATTTGAATCTCTTCCTAGACTAGTAGGCCACATGTACATATGAACGATATTATCATTTTTGAACAGATTGGAAGGTAAGATATAAAATGTTATATTATATTTATAAAAAAATAATTATTTCATAAATATTATATATAATAATTATTTATATATTTATAACCATCCATAAAAAATGGTGATGAAAAACGAATTACACCACTATGTGGAGAGGGAAAGATGTACATCAGCACGAGTGTTGTTTTCACTTTCCATAGGATAGTAAATTGTTGAAAAATTGTTTAACCATTATAATAAAAAAAATTACATATATATTAGTGTATTTATTTTTTATTATGGGTAAGATATATTCATAGTATGTATAGGATAAAATAAAAATGAAATAGTCTGTAAAGATGATTTCCTCTTTTTTAGTAGACATTCATTAAATCTATTCATATGGACCATTATAATGGCCTTTAGAGTATAAAATAAACTCTAATTAGGGTTTATATAATTTTGAATAAATATTACTAGTGATTATTCAAGATATTTTTATCATAATTTTTTAATGAATATAGGGAATGGGTTTATCTTATAATTGAGGTGAGTGGAGTGATTTAAATTTTGAATGTTTTAAAATATTACTATGTCACATTTCTAGAGAAATGGTTTCAAAATAAATAAACATAGAATATTATGAGGTTATGGTATAAATAAAAAAAATGAAATGTTGATTAAGATATTATTTGTTTAATTTTAATCATTATAATTTGGTTTAAAATAAATATTAAACAATTTTAACCTCAACCACTGTAAATACTTTTTCAATCTTAAAGATTAATAATTTTCTATATAATGTAAATTTTTTCTCATAAATGGATAATTTATGTAATATTTAAACATTTTTAATCTATAATATATTCCATCAAAATTAATATTAATTTTAGATAAATTAAAAACATATTATTTTTCATAAAATATAATTAATTTCATTTTTGGCATTAGTTATTTGATTTGACTTTATATACATAAATAAAAATATGGAAGTCATATATAATTAATTTCACCATCCATGATAATTTTTTATTTAAATTAAATGTCATTTTTAATAATAACTAATCAAAAAAATTTGTCTAAATGTTTTTTATTTTATTTACATTTCTTTTTACACTAATTTCACGTGCACCTTTTCATCATTGTATAAGTGTTCAATGTAATATTTTGATGAATTTTTTTTCAAATAAATTACCATAACAAAAAAATATCCATTAAGTTATAAATAAAGTATATTATTAATTAAAAAATTAATTATATCTCTATTAAATCTTATTAGATATGTTTAAAGGAGAAAGTTTAAAATTTGTATTTATAATTACAAAACATAATATTAATGTCACTATCAACGAAAAATGGTTAAACATTCTATTTATTAGAATATAGAAAGGATATGGTTTAATAAATATCATAAATGAGAAAATGGAAAGTGTTTTATATATTTTATATTCTTTATCACATTATTTTAGTGTTAATGACTCATATAACCCTATTCTTAGGTGATACATTTTACTAGAGTTAATATTCATAATGAATAAAAATAAAAAGGAACTATTTACCAAATATAAAAAACCAGATTCCAAATATGAAATCCATATTATATAAGTCATTTTTTATAATAATAAAATAAATATTGATAAAAATATGCATCATGAGGTGAAATTGACATTTAAAAAGGATTCATTTTTGAGCCTAATAATTGAAATATATCATAATTATATAAAGTGATTCCCCTAATGGATGTGATGAGATTTGATAAGTGTAAATTAAATTTATCTATATAAAATTAACTTGAAATCGTAAATAGAGTGTCACTTTTATATTACATTATTTAAATGAATGAAAGGAATGTTTTACAAAAATAAGTTCTTTTTAATATTCCATAAAAATCTATTTTTCTGAAAATATAATGAAAAATATACATAACCTAATATTTAAATTAATATTTAAAAATTTATATCAATTTTAAAAAATTAATTTTCTTAATGTGTATGAAATTAGTTATAACATCATCACGCAAAATGAAAAAAATAACTTCTGTAATGATAAACAATTGTTTAAACATTAAATGTATTTCATAAAAATTGTGTACTTATTTCCAAATATTGAATAAATAAATTTAATTAAATATTTATAATTTTATTCTACATTTCTTGAATATTATTTATACAAACCATTAAAATGTATTTGAAATAATATATCAATGGGTTTTATGGTTTCTACCTCATTTTTCTTATGAAGTAATCATTCTGTGATATTAGATTTATTTAAAGAGAAATAAATCATAAAATGTTAGGGTGTTATATTCTAACATCATAAAAAAATTCACCATAAAATTAGTTTAGTTAGATATAAAAATTTTGGTATATATATGCCTCATCACATCCATAGGATTCCACATAGCTTCCTCAATTTTATCATTTCTCTAAGAAAACATTTACCATATTAATGATCATTTTCTATAAAACTTTTTTTCCATGGGACAGAATGTACGCCATTTTCACCTTACCAGAGTGACCTTTATCTAGTGGAATTACCTATGAGTCCCTTAAATATGAAGGATTGAGTATTTATATTCTTATGATAGATACATGGAACACATCATGATCATGAGAGAGATTCTATGGACTATATGTGAGATAAACTTCCATCCTAATATGATCAACAATATCAATTAGATTGACATACCTACAGATCACCTTTCCCTTAATTGAAATTATCAATACCTTCTTCATTATAGAATTCATAGAATATGTTTTCACAATCACTGAACTCTATATCTCACTCATGATTTTCAACACAACACTTTTTTGACATTGTGTTGTCGTTGTGTTGTGATAAATGTTTATAACCTTATATATGATTTACTCTGCTTGATCATGTATCGATATATTTATTTCAACATTTTTTTTAAATTCATGAATTTATAAACATCCTTTCAAATATTCCTTCATTTGGAGCCATCTATATACTCTAGTGAAAGATATTATTATATGGATGTTACACCAAAGGTTTTTTTATCACAAAAAATATTTAAAATCTACATAGAATGATCTTTACTTGTCCACTATAGTTTCAATATTCATCTCAGATGGACCTCCTCTCTGAGGATGATATTTGGTAATGAATCTCTACTCTATATTTATGGGCTTCTGATGGCTTCTCTAGAACAACATTGTAATCCTCATATCCTAATCAGATAAAACTGGTAGTGTTAAACTATAAAATCTCGAAAGACTCTTAATTTAAATATTTGTGACATGATCAAGATACAAGTATTATATAATATAAATAAAATGTGAATATTTCATAACTCAATTTACTAAAACACAATTAGTTTTATTCCCTTTAAATATTTTGGGATGTCTAAGAATTAAGTAATTATTAATGTTATATAATTTGAATTATGGCATTGATATTTTTTATAAAATCCCATTATATTCAATCACTCAACCATAACTTACTGACACATTAGGAATCAAGATACATAATTATCAATATCACTTCTGATATTATCTCACACGAAATACAATTTAATTCTTCTATACATGATTTTACATCTAAGGTCAGTAGTGTAAGATGAATTATGAAATTATTCCAATAGTTCCTTCCTTAAATATTGTATTTGTGGAACAAATACTTTGTTCCTTAATATTATCATACTAACACAATCGTATTCAAATGAAGTAACATTCTTCACTTTCTTCTACAATTAAACATATTCCTTCAATTCCTTATTAATCCTCTCAGGGATGGATAATTTCACATTAAAATGTGTGTCATAATATTTTTTATTTTTCTTAAATATTTTAATATCCAAATTCTATAAATCTATAAATATTGGTGGAAATTAGATACTCTACATGTATAAAAATGCATTGTCCTTAAAAATAATATGATCAGCTAGTTTTTTCTATCCTATGAAGGAAATGCATTGACTAATCATAATCACTAATAATCTCCAACTATCACTAAATAATTTGATTTGAAACCATAATGGAAAAAATATTCTTCATAATTTTATGTTTATTATATATATCAAACCTTTGACCATATAGATAATAAATAGACATTTTCAATGAAATCATTATTGCTTCTAGTTCTAATTCCCGAGTATGGTGATTTGTTCCTTGAATTTGAATTCATGAAATACATAATTTATAAAACAATAAATCATATTTATGATGTATCCAAACAATATCATTGATGCATAAATATATAAAATCACCTTTATCAACTGAAAGGTTATGTAAGAACTGGTACGCTGAGAAACCTTTGAATTGGTTCATTGAAATTGTCCTCAAATTTATCTGTCTATATGATATTGGATAAATTTCCGGTCAACATGGTGATTAGACAAGAAATTCATGATAAAAACCTCAAATTGCATGTGTAGTATCAATCCATGACAATAATAGTATAGATAATAGATACCTTGGTCTGTATAGGGAAATCATTGATAACTTCTTTCATTAGAGGATCTATATATATATATATATATTCTAAATTATATGAATTAATAATGAGTTTTTTATATAAAATTCATAGTTGGTTATATATATATATATATATATATATAATCCTTCCTTAGAGTCCTCATCACTATAATGACCCTCCTTTTCATGAAGATACTGATAGTTTTTCTTTCAATTTTAACCCACTTTTTAATCATGGTAAACATGTACTATGTCCTCAATAAGTTCCTAGGAAGATTAGAGGATTTTTGAGGGCCCAAAGTTGTAGAATATTAGAAAATAAATTTGAATCTTTGTTAGATTAACTAATTATATCCAAGTCCTATTTTTATATTTAACCATGTGAGGGAAAACAGAGGTATAGGAAGGGCTCCAATTTTTTTGAATAAACGTTAAATTCTAGGTGCACAACTTGGTGAAGAAATTATGGTATTTGATTGTAGGAATTCAAACTGTCTATGCAGGGTTAGACTAACTGTGTGCCTTAACCGTGTAGTGTGCCCCTTATAGTAGAGAATTGTGCATTATTTTTACATGGATTGAAAACTGTACAACCCTTAATTTTAAGTTAAAATGATCTTTCTCCCAATCACTTAATCTTATAAACATTTCTTCTTTCCCTCTATTCCTCCATCAGTCCATCACGGCACTTTGTCCTCTATTGGGCGCAATAACTCATTATTCTTGGAATTGAGGTAACTATACGACCCGATGACGGATCCTTGATCTGTTGGAAGTGTTGGATCCATATCGATAATCTCCCATAGTCTCTTAAATACTATCAATTTTTTTATGAATCCATAATGCTATTTAGATGGTATTTCATTTTCCATATTTTTAAGATGTTGGACAATTTATCATATATCTTCCAACATACTCCAAATATGATGCAGATATCGAGCAAGGAGTCATCTATGACCTTGAGGTAAATGGACATGTCATTTTCCCTTTGAGTTTTGATGCTTTGTAGAGATTTCGTTGTGATTCATTCTAGACATGTCCGAGTAACATATTTAATTTTAGTTCTTCATGTAATATTGGGCCTTGTAACTTATTACATTAATGAGAATTATTTTTTACGTGATTAGCGGTAATTGATTCTAGTTATGGAAACCCCATTGGTGTACGAAGTCAAAATGTCCCTAAGTGGTTAAATGATTAATTTCATGAAACATCTAATCAGATTATGGATTTCCTTTTAAAGGAAATACCCCATGAGACATGAGTAATCAATGGAACCCAATGCCCCTTTTACTTTTTTGGCCCACTCATAGTTGGAATTTCCCATATAGGAAATTTAATTGTTGACTAGGTCACTATTAAATTTATAATGGGAATTATGAATTGGTTTACATTAGTTTTGTGAATTAAATGGAAGGTAAATATGAACTCACTTATTAATGATGGTTGCCTTTCCATACATGAATTAGATAAGTTGAATGCAATGGGTTATGAATTTGGAAATTCCACCCTTATTATTGCATGCATTATTAAATGATAAATTCATCTATTATGGCAATTTTAGGAATTTGAGCCTAATTAATTGAGTGCATGAGAGGTAATGCCACATGCCTATATTAATATTGAAATTATTCCTTATTATAAAATGAATTGGGATTTAGTGTTACATAGGATGTATTTCCTCATGTTATAAAATATAAATATGAATACACCTTTATATTGGATGTAATATGAGTGTAAGGGATTATTGATCATGGTGGTATCATGATCCCTTACATCAGTTGTTGAGAATGATTCCTCACACCTTAGACACTATTAAGATGATGGGATTTATCCACTAAGTCCCTTTCTTAGAGAAATTATATGATAGCTCACTCACCATCCTGATTGTCATGCATGAAATCTCACACTCTAATTTAGATATAGGGAATGTAACCTATTTCTTGAGGTTGTAGGATCATTAGATAAGTCATATATTTTTGAGTAACAACCTACTCAATCCAAAAACTAGTATTATAGGTATATGGAAACATACGTCTGCTAGTACTTGGTTAATATAAGAGGATGAAATATACAATTAAACTATATATATTATTACTAAATATATAGTGACTATTCAGAATTCCATTCCAATAATGATCTGAATCAAGTAGGAATGGAAGGTTACTTACAGGAACCTGAGTGGGTTGGTTATTTATTTCATAATTGTTTTTCTATTATTTTTATACCTTCACACTATTTAGTTAGGAGAAATGCTTGGATTAAACATAGTCATAGTTGGTAGTGGCCTACTGAGATTTTAATCTCACACCATACTCAAGCTTCCATTGGTACCCAAGGAGATTATTTATCTAGATGTATTGATAAGGCAAGGATCCCTTATACTGGTTGTTGATATTCTTTATTATAGTTGTAGCTTAGGTGAAGTGGACCGAGCATTCAATCGAGATTCTAGTGGATGATCACTAATTATTTTTTTTAATTTTTGTATAGAATGATTGTATTCATGTTACCCTATTCCTTTTCTTATATCAACATGAAATTCATACATGTGTGGACACACCCACAAAATATTTTAAAATTATTATATTTTTTCAGTATTATTCATTCTTCCATTTCTTGATTATTATTCACTCTTCTTATTTATATGCTTATTCTATTGTATGTTTATTGATGCTGTCCTTTTTTCAACTCTGACAAGATGTTATAGTCTCTCCATTTTACAACCATTACACCCTCGTAACTAGTTATAATCCTTTTTCATATGTGGAGGCATGAATGGGGATATGTGACTCATTAGATTGGGGCATGGGTTATGTGAAACCTTGTCCAGTTCATAAAAAAGTGTTATTATGGGTAGAATTTTCCCTTTTCTAACATTTTGGTTATTAGATATGAGACTTTTAGATAAAGGAATTTTTAATTGAACATATTGATGGATTTATCTAACCCATGTATGTTGGAAACAAAAATTACCTTGGAAGGGTAATTGTTTTTATTTATTATTCCATTGATAGTGGTTATGAATTTTCTATTGGGTGAAAAACGTTTTTCCTTGTATTATTATTGGTATTATTAGAATGAGATTTTATTAACATAGGATAATTAAATTATTTCATTGCATTAGTAAATTAATCATCACAAGCACAATAAGTGAAATATTCCATGGATTTTCTATGTCATGTTTATCTTCAACATGTATCTTAACATTTCATATTTTTAGAGTTATGAATATGTACTATATTATGTTGAAACGTCTTATATGGATTAGAAAAAACAATTGATACTTAATCTACCTACCTTAATATACCAGTTTTCTTTTTAATTGGTTAAGGTATACACCTTATACATTCAATTTTGGTATGTTAATCCATGGACAATTGGTTTCATGGGATGGAATGTGTTATGGTGTCGGTTATGTGAATGCCATATTTTGCTTCATAAGGAGTATGAGCCCTTATGGATCAAAAAATGATAATACACCTAATTCAACAACTCAAAATTAATTAAAATACCTGGACACACATAGTTATAAAATTTATATGATTTCCCAAATTTTAATGGCCATACTTAATAGATATAACAAAATGACACAGACTAGAAACAAGTCTTACTAGTGGGTAGTTGGGTCTCATTATTACTTATGGATTGTTATGGTATATTATATAACCTAGTATTGGATGTTAGAGTAGGCAGAGAGGTGTTCTCATTTATACAGTAAATCTTCATACATATCCTACATTCATATTTGTAATTTTTACAATTGATTTAATCTTTTGTGAGGTATTTTCTTGGAATTGTAGTATTCTTCCACTATGAAATACACCAGTTTCACGACATGATAGAGGTGGATACCATGCTCTTGAGGTGGTGGACCATGAGACAACAGTGATTGCTCCTATAGTTACATCTATGTAACCTCTTCATGTTCCTGATATAGGAATTCAATATGAGTTTCAAGAGTGGTTCATATGTTGGTTACAATCTATTGAGGTTTTACTTCGTCCTTCCATAAGTATGGAAGAGTTGTGATGTGAATTTTAGTAGCAGAATCCTCTAACCATTTTAGGGGATGGAGGAACTCATGTTGTAGAGTCATGGATCAAAGTAATACTTTCTATTTTTTTGAATATTGGGATTCCTCCATAGTGGATGTTCGTGATAGTAAACTATGTTCTATGTGATTTTATTAAGCGTTGGTGGGATGTTATCACCCTTGAAGATTTCCATAATGATATGGTCTCAGATGATTTCCAAATGATCTTTTATGAACAGATCTTTCCCTAGAATCTGGGGGTTGACAGTGCCAGAGAAATCACAAACCTGCACTAGGGGAGCTTGTCTATCCTAGATAATTCTACTCATTTCACCAGGCTATAGTGGTTTGATCATACTCTGGATGGGGATGATATTATGACTACTAGGAGATACAAGGATGGGATAGTCTATTCCATCTGGTCATATGTTAATGTGTTTATGTTTACCTCTATTTCTGAAATAATTAACAAAGGACTTTTTACAATGTTAAATCTTAGGGATACTGATGTTGCGAGTTGTGGAGGTTCGGAACCTCGATCTAGGAGTGGTTATTCATCTAGGAGAAAGAAAAATTTGAAGTTACTCTCTAATGTAATAGCAGTCGAGATCCTCATGAAAATATTTTTCTTATCTGTCACCATTTTATGAATTTGTGACACACCAAACCTCAGTGTTTGTGGGATCCAGTCATGTGTTGAGGTTGTGGACATATGGGTCATATCCAGTGATTCTATAGGTCTTTCAGTCTAGTTTATAGTGATCGAGGATGTATTACTACTCCAAAATTATGAGTAGGGAAAGTAGTGTCAAGAAAGGAAGGATTGATGTGGTGGTTGAGGAGGAGGTAGACCAACTTATGATTATTTGTACTAACAGAGAATCATTTCTAATGGAAATAAGAAAGTGAATTTGGGGCTCAGAACATTCCTATTACATGTAGTCCATCCTACTCTAGAGGAGAATAACACCATACATTCTACTGTAATAGGTATTATTCTATTAGCTACTACTTTAGAGTATACATTTCTTAAAACATGCATGTTTTACTCATTTAGGTTTGACAAAATAACTAAGAGTATGATTTTAGAGATGGATGTCATTCTGGATTTATGATTCCATGAAACAAGTTAGGTATATGATAAGAGGTATTTTTCTATTTTAATGAATTCCCCTATCAAGACCCAACCGTAGAAGCCCTGGAGCTGGTGCGTTAATAAAAATGGTGTGTAAAAATTAATTTTTATATAAAATAAATACTAATGAATCAAACATGATGTTAAATACAGTGGATCTTTTTGATTCAGGTTCTGTAAAACTAGATACAAATATTATATAATCCTTCAATACTAAACGAAAAAGACTCCACAAGCCATCAACCACATAACATAAATCAAACATATTAAACCTGTAAAAATAAATTGAAAACATAGGGTGAGAACAAGAATTCCTAGTAAGGGGGTTTTAAAATAAATAAAATATTTAAAGTAAAATCCTTTAAAAACATATTTTTTTAAAATAATCATAAAACCTTTTCTTAGAAGTAATATGCAATTAGAGATTCTCAATGATAACAACTTTTCAAGGTTAGCAGTAAAAATTTTAGGGAAAATTAAAAGGACTAAGAATGAAACAAATTTTAATCTTATGAGTAGTACATGATGTGCAACTTATAAATCAAGAGTTAAGAAAATTGTACTATGTGTGACATGCAAGGGTTCAGGGACATAATTTTTTCATGGAAATACTACATGATCAGAGTTGCATATAATCAATGTGATAATTAATTTATCACATAAAATTCACATCATAAAATAACTGGTAAACTACTATATTTTGTGTTAATATTCAAAAGATGAGTGCTGAATACATATCATTCCTTGTTCATTTACTTCTTCTGATACTCATTTGTAAGGATCTCAACCAAGTATACTCTACTAGTCGAATAATCACTTAGTTGGTGATTTAATAACACATAGTGAGGGAATGTATAATGTCAGACTATGTCAAGGCCTCTTTCCATGACCTAATTTGTCTCATGAGAACTACCGATGCATCATGGGGCTTTCATTAACAAGTCCCCAACCCATAGGGCTTGCATTAACTGATCCCAACCTTTAGGGATTTCAATAACTAGTCCCAACCCAATTATATAATGATTCCAATACATTCCTCATATGTCTAGTAATGTCATATATTCAATGTGTCCCATACCACTTTGAATATTTAATTCCTTATCTCATATATTAAAGGTGTCCCATACCACTTTGAATATTTAATTTCTTATGTATTATATTCAAGGTGTCCCATACCACATTGAATATTTAACTTCCCATTCCATATTATTCAAAGTGTCCCATACCACATTGAATAATTTAGTTTCTCAATCCATAAATGGTCATAATAGTTAAATATTATTTTTTATCAATTACATATATAAAGTTAATCATGCATTAATTGTCAATTATAAAAAACTATATTGATATAAAAAATTATCAATGGAATGTATGGATAGGTTGATATACTATATAACATGTGATAATAACTAATGCACATAAAAATAGATGATTATTTGGGTTTTTTCACAATAAATGATAACCCTTAAATTCTAAATTCCTTATTTCATGGAAATAATCATTTTATATTTTAAAATGAATAACTTTGAATATGATATTGTTTTCATTTATATTCAAAGCATACACTACAAAATGGTCATTTCAAAATAAACTACAATAACTAAAAGCATTTATAGTAGCCAATTATTTTTGAATTTCAATTCAATAGGTTAGATGGAAAACATTTGTTTCATTTGATGTGCACATGCATGAAAATATAATTAAACATATTTTTAACATGTGCATATGCCTGTATATGTATTCATGTGAAATCATAAGTCTATTCCAACCTTCTAAAAATAGGAGTGCATGCATATAAGGTCAATTGTATTAACAAAGTGAACATAACATGAATTTTTGGGATTGTGACCCTCATACATATTTATGTGGGATTAAACAAAGTTATATAAAACCCTATGAACACATGTGTATACATAGGATTTTCAATACCAAAACAAGGATTAATATAACTTTTTAGATATTACACAGCTCAAAAATATTATTGAATCACAAAAAATATGATCTATGAAAACATAATTCAGTTTATGGTTGAAACAAATAGGGATATATATGACTATATATAACTATATATGTTTATATGGTCCGATTAATACAACAAAATAGAACCCAAAAATATATAATTTCATTACTCAAAAAATACCAGAACATAATAGGTTTGTTCCATAAAGGTACTTATATATATATATATGTTTAACTATATTTACTATATATATATATATATATATATATGAGAGTGTGTTTTAAAAAAAATTATTATAACCCTTAATTACCACATTTTTTTTCAAAAAGATCATTTAATCTTTGATAATCAACCCTTAGAAGACTTAAAATCAGTTAGAAAGTGGTAATATATATAAAATGTATGAATATATATATATATATATATATATATATATATGCCTGATATACAAAATGTATAATCAAATTTTCTCAAGGTAGGAAAAGAGTAATAGTCTATTACTAGTATCCAAGGAGGAGGTAGGGCCGAGGAGAGGTTGGAGAGGTACTTGAGAAGATATAGCTCACAAGTCATAAGGGTAGAAAGTGAGTGTGTAAATAAACTGTGTATGTTTATTTTTATATACCCCATAGATTAAGCATGAAATGATAGACCAAGACCCAAGAGGAGACTCACACAAAAGAAAACAATTAATCTAATCAAGTAAAACCTAAGTAGATCATTTGTTTGATAAAGTATAATTCTATATATATATATATAACATGTAAAACATACATGGGGTCTAATGGGGTTCAGTTTAAAGTAAAATGAGGGTGTCAGGTATGTTGAAAAGAAGTGAAGAGGGGTCGAGGGTGTAGAAAGGTGTAGTCACAAACTAAGGAGAATTGGAGGGATTTGATGAAGACTGGTGTGGCGTTGTTCTACACGAGGAAGAAGAGGTGATGAAGAATAAGTGGAAAATCATGGATGGTCATGATCAACCCCAATTTGATCGGACAACTTAGAGGCATTCGAGGTTTCAAAAATAGACAAGCGGTGGAGATCACGCTGTTCTTATGATCAAACAGTTGAGGAGAAACCGCTGTTTTGAAAAATGGATGGAGGGTTGAGATCATCCACATCCGCAATCAAATGATCTAGGGAAACATCACGTTAATTCCGCAGTGAAGGAGTTCGAGCATGAGACCGGTCTGGATGGCTGAGATCTTGTGCGGCATGATCCAAAGGCTGATGTTAGATCTCCTTTAATGAAATGCATCCCGCATCAAAATGTCTCACGTTTTGAGCCCTCATTATAAGACATAAGCTCCCATCCACCCGCCATATTACTCCCTCTGTACCATGTATCACCCTGTACCGGTTCTCTATGGGTGTGCTACTGAGTCTAACCCTGCCGTTGTGCTACCCCGCATGGAGGTGGGATCCAGATCCTTCAATCCCCTATAGGAACCCGTTCTAACCTAGCTTGCTAAGCTGGCATGGCTGGCTGGCTGGGGAGATGAGGCTTGGCTGACCCTTGGTGCGTTCTACCTCCCCCAGCTGGCTGGCTGAGGCTGGCTGGCCGTAAAAGACCATTTTTTATCTAAAAAAAGAGTCTATTAACATACATTAAAACCAAAAGTAAAAATACACAGTAAAATTATTATTTTTTATTTTTAAAAAAGAATATTAATAATCACTAAATATAAAATTAATTTATAAAAACTGAATATTTATACTTACTAAACCATTAATTAAAAACATATTTAAAATACCATTATAATACTAGAATATTTAAAACATTTGCAACATTTAAAAATTATTTGAAATATTTACCAAAGTTTTGAATCCATAATAAGTGTCATTATAAAATGAATATGATTTTTAATTGAAAACCATGATACTAAAGATAAAACATAAAATATTTAAAACACATTAAAACACTAGAAATTCTTGAGGATGTTGAATAGGATTATTACGATGTAATATTATACAATATAATTTAATTGGAAACTATACTTATATCACATTAAAACGTTTTAAAAATTAAATTAGTTTGGTTTAATAACACATGAACCGTCACTTGATTTTAAATTCCAACGTCTATAATAACGGTCACATGTATTTTCAATGGTCCAGAAGATCCTTAAAAATACATTTTTAGGGTATTTCATATATTTAAAATATTTTGACATATAACTATAGTTCTCTTAATTCCATTGGTTCTTAGAATAATTGCAATTCTATTTAGGATTTTATTTTTTGTTTTGGAGGATTCAAGGGACATGGGATACTTTATTGGTCTTGTTTTTATGTTAGGTGGTATTATGTTTATTATTTTAGGTATAGAAACCAATTTAATTGAATAATTTTATTCCATTAGGTTGGTATTATGTATCTATGTTACTATTAAATAAAATGATTCTTATTAAATTCTGTATATGCAATTTTTTTGGTTGACACCAATGTTAAACAAAATGAAATAAAAACAAAACTAATAATCAGAATATTTCTTTTACAAGTAAAATATGTTTTTAGGAATCACATAATCCCCCCCCTTAAAAGAATTGAGCCCTTGCAATTCTATCATACTTGCACAGTTATACCAAAAAAAACTAGACAAAATTAACTCCTGGGGTCTCTTCAACCGGACCACCACTGTTGATAGGCCACTGATGATCTCAGGTGGATTCCAAGGGTAGTGTTCTGATCCTCGACTTCTTTGGTCCAGAAACACTGTGTGAAGTTATGGTGAAACCCATGTATAAAGAACTAGGCCTTCCAAAGGGAGGCATGAGAGGTGTGGAGGTTAGAGATTTCAGAGTTGAATAGTTCCCTATAAATCCATCAAACTACATTGTGCTTGAGATATTTGATGTCATAGAGTTCCCCGTACATACTAAAACTCAGAACCTGGAATAGATAAGATGCTTGATGGTCACTCTCCATTGCATCTTCTCGAAATTTTCCAATGACTTGGCAGTTATCAGCCAATGTGAAACATAGAAAGAGACCATCATGATACTTTCCAGTTTTCCTATATTCTACAAATTGTTTATTTGCAATATGGTAATAGGTAGAACTGTCTCTTTAGTAGAGTCGGAGAATATTTGGGCTGATCGACACCTGGTAGCATTGTTTTCTAGACAGATGTAAGTTTTCATAGGGCTTGTATTCATCTGAACACTTCTTGAAAATTATAATTTCTAGTAGTTCGGTAGGAAGTGACAAGAGGTTTGTTGGTGAACCACCACCTTCCATCTGAAATTGTTTTAAGAAAAAGTTCTTAGTAAAAAATAAATGTATTTAAAATAGAATTGTTATTTCAAAAATTCATATTAAAGTACCAAACCATAAAAATATATATAAAATTATCTATTTAAAACAAGGTTCCTAAAACACAATGTGTTAAATAACCATTCAGTTCCCCTAAAAACTCACTGGTATGGATTTTATGACACCCACTATGATGTCCCATCACTGATACAATTGATGTCGACTATTTTCCTAGTTCCTGGTTAAACAAATCCCTAAAATGGTTCCAAACTATTTGATCTCTTTGGTCCAGATGTAGCATGTGCAACTTGGAACAATATCATGTGGAAATCTAATGTTTAATGAGAGAAAAGAATGAAGTGTTTGAAGTTGGGAGACATCAGCCTGAACTTGATGTCTATAAATTAAATGGGTAGTCTCATCCTCAATAATTTTGAAGTCCATAACTTGACTAGAAAGACCATAGGTGAACATTTGACGAAGGAACATTGCTCAGAGTTCACCCTCTTGTGAATCCTCTTGGAAGACCTTTAGGGATTGAAAATTCTTGACTAGGGTGAAGCATTTGAACAAAACCTCAAAATAATTTCCATTATGTGCATAGAATGGATATTGGGAATGCATCATAAGGAAGTTGTCAAAGCCTGATCTTCATTGGATTTGAAGTACACGAGGAGAGTTGGATACATGGTATAGGTGTTTACATGACAAACAGAGGTTTTCAAAAGTCTCATAGCCTTCTAAACATGACTTGTCCACTATAGTCTCTAATATTTCTGTTGGAAGAGACAACAGTCTTGTTTTGTCGGCTAACTGAAAATTTTAAGAAGTATTCTACTTAGTAAGACCTAATCATGTTTTTAATGTTGTTCTAATTTCCTAAGGTTTTATAAACCTACCTATGATACCAACTGTGATGCCCCAACCCCATAATCCCTAGAGTTGGCGCGTTAAAAAATATGGTGTGTAATTTTTTATAAAAGAAATACTCATGAATTACACATAATTTTCTATACAGAGGATCTTTGTGGGTTAGGTTCTGGAAAATCATATAAAAAAATTACAATCCTTCAAAAATTAATGGAAAATACTCCACTAATCAGCCACCACATAACATAACTCAAATATACTAAACGTGTAATAATAAATTGAAAACATAGGGTGAGAAAATAAATGCCCAGTAAGGGGGTTTTAAAATAAATATAACATTTCAAGTAAAACACTTATAACACCCCGAGATTTTATGAAAAATATTCTTTTTAATTTCACTAATGTCTTGTGTTGTACGCTACACCAAAAGAATCTTTCACAACACACATCCTTGACTTTCCTTCCATTACATGCAATCGCGACCTTCCACGATAGCGTGTGTTGTATGCAACACCATGTTTCGCTAAACAACGATATGCTATAAAGATATTATTAAAACTAGCCGTTATGAATAGTAATAACCACTTTTTGAAATTTTTTAAATTTTATTTTTTAAAATGGAAATCATTTATGGATTCGGAATATCGAAATTAGCTTAGGTTGAAATTTTGGTGATTTTCGGATAACTTTCATATTTTGATGAATAGTGAAAATTACTAAATTTTAATTAAAAACAACTTTTTCAATCGAAATAATTAATAGTGATAAATTATTAATTTGAGTGGTTTTAAAGTATATTTATAATATATTTTTACAATTTAATACAATGTTGGTCATTGGATGTAATTTCACATTTAAACCAGTTATAAACTAGTGTCAATCTTTTGATAGTTATTATCTCTTAAAAACACGCTATTTGTTTTGACGACGAGAATTAATTTTTAAATTAGTTAATGCAACTAATATGTTTTGAATTTGGTAAAATCGACATCATTTTTGAGTTCATAATATCAAATATAGCTTAGGCCTAATTTTTAGTATTTTTCTGAATACTTTCAATTTTTGATGAATAGTGAAACCACTAAGTGGTAGTTAAAAAAAAACTAAATTGTTCATAAAACTTAATTTTACCGCTTCTGTGAGTGGAATTTCAAAAATCCGAGAGACACGGTTAATATCAAGGACTAAAATGTGGTTCAATGAGATGAAAATAATTTTTGCTGAATAGTAACTTTTTAGTTTTATTTACCACGGTTAAAAGTAAATAGGGTAATTAAGGGTAGAAATGATATTATTATTACCCTAAAACATGTCCTAATTCTATTGGACAAGTTTAATTTGACCAAAAACAAACATAGGAATAAAATATGACCATTTAGGCCCACTTGAATTATATTAGGACATTTATTATTAATTTATTTAAAGAAGGGTTAAACGAGTTAAAATCAAAGCGTATTTACTAAAACATTTTTAATATGGTGTTATAAATAAGATAAATTCGACTATAAATATTCATTAGAACGATAAAAATATTTCCTACATAATTGTAGTTTATTTGTAATTTTTAGACATTAAATAATTTAATTCATTTATGAAACAATGATGATGCAGTAATTATCTTATTAATGAAATATTGACATAATTGATGTTATAAACACCAAAATAAATGTAATTTGAGAATTTTATGAATTCCACTAATTTTATAGGTTACTATGATATATTAGTGTTGATTTAATCAACTTGGTTCGAACATATTATTCTGTTATGACTTTCACAAAAATCATATATCAAATAGTGTCAAAATTGACACAAAATAGTTTTTAAATAAAATATTATATTATTAATAGTTATTTTATTCCTAAAAATGTAATGTTTGGCCAAATGACTTAGATAAGGATATATATATTAATAATAAACAATTTGGGGTTCTTTTGGCATGTTATAGTAAGTGTATTAACCATATAGTGTAAGAAAACAAAAACACACGGTAAAAGTTAAATTATTTAACTTAGAGTTAAATCTAATTGATAAGGTTAAAATAATAACCTAAACTTGTCTAAATCCTATTGGTTGATAGGATTTCGACCCATCCCCACTTTATCTTCGAAATAAGACCCTTTGGAACCATTATAAACCGATTTTGACTTTAATATAAAATAATATTTTGAGATATTCCTAAGGTGCCCCTCTCCTCCCTTATAAAAGGACACCTCCTCCCCCTCCTCCTCACACCAATTTGAGCACTCAAGCTCAGACAACCCCTGAAAATATCCCTTCTCCACTTCCCTAGAATAATCCTAGAGGTCCTGGTCTTCTTCAAAGACCAATCTTAGTTCCCTAAGTGGAGGATTCAAAGAGGCGTTTCAAAGAAGAGGTAATATCCATTTCTGATCATTTCAATTTCTTTCTTATTCAACTTCTTCTTTAGTTGTTTCATGACAAAGTAATAACATCAGTATTAATTACATACTGATATGTTATTAAAAATATGAAACAACCCTAATTCACCTTCTATCCATCCTACGGAAAAATGAAATCGCCGCGCGTGCGTACGTACGGAATACCGTCTCCACGCCGTGGTGTAATCTATTTTCCACCACCACCTTAATAGGATGGGTATAATGGTGTAATGAGTAACTATATATGATTATTATAAAGTTATATTGATACTGAAATAGTATACATACACTTCAACACAATTCCACGACCATGGGAACGATATCATCGCTCGTGTGTACGTTCGGACTACCGTCTCCACGACGCGATGAGATTCATTCTCAATGATTAACAATTCATGAATGATTATAAAGTATATATAAGAATTACTAATGAAATATATGACATAATAATGATACTGTATTTATGTAAATTTATATGTATGTCATCTACTTAATTCCATTCACTTCAATAAGGAAACGAAAACAACGTTCATGCGTACGTACGGACTACCGTCTCCATGAACGGTGTATTTCATTCCATTTATCGATATTATATATATATATATATATATATTCTGAATATATATTATATATAAATCATGTTTTACATTCTGGATATAATTAATCATGATCCAAGTAATCATATTAATAATTACAAGTTAAAAACACGAACGACAAATGAGACGATTTTACCCAAAACGCTACTTTAACATGAATTTACAAAAGAACAGGTAATATAAAGTCATAAGTGGACCATATATGATATAATAACAATGAATATGATTCTGGAATAAGTCAATAACATGATTTAAATCATTATACAGGAGGTTCGGACACTTACAAAGCAAGTCGGACCTAAGGTAAGGGAAATATCACAATCTCACTTTTATCCGAGATTGTTTTTACTTTGGTAATTACTGGGGTGTATTTTATCATCCACATCCATGTTCCCTCAATATTTAATATTATTTCCTTCCTTCTATAATAGTTTATATCCAATTTTACCCTTCGATAAGTTTTTTGTAAAAGATATGAAAGGAATCTTTTGTCGTTTTTCGTACGAGGTACTTTTTGACTTTTCCGACAAAAGTACGAAGAATGTTTTTTTAACTTATACGTCATGAATGGATTTTTAAAACATTATTTCCAAGTATATTCCTTTAAAAGTTTTCAATATTATTTTTAATCAACTTCTTTTAGTTTATAAATGTATGACATATTAAGAAAGGAAAAGTGTTTTTGGAGAAGAAATGATATTTTCCTCAAGAATTCATTTCAAGTGTTTTATCAAAATTATTTTCCATCTAAGATAATATAGGGTTCTGTTTTTATCCCTATTATTACATTGATTTGATTATGTTGTGATGGAATTATTTTTATGAATTCCTTTATCTTATATGAATTGTTTTATGATGTCATGTTGTTTAAGAATCCCATTTTTATTACATGGGTTATTAAATAATGTATGGTTTATGATTTTGTGGCACACATAAGAATGATATCATTATGAGATGGGTGGGACCTATATCTCCCTCCAATGCATTGGGTAAAGATTTTATATCTCATGAGATAGACATGGCTGGAATGGTAGGTTATACCGGTTCAGTGAAACAGGACTGAAACGAGGGTTACTCGATTCAGAAAGGGACTTTGTCCACTAAGATAGTCTTGGAAATGAGTCTTGACTAACAAGAAATGATTCTCTATGATTATGTGTGAATGCCAAAAATTTTCATGTTTTATGTTATGATTATTGTGATTACATTTCACTGCCATGATTTATCCCATCTTATGAAATTATGCTCTCTTTTGCAGGTTATGATTTCCAAAATGTTATGTTCTTATGAATATGATGTGATTGATATTTCTTTTGTTTACCCTTACTGAGCATTTGAGCTCACCCTTTTATGTTTTCTTTTCCCCAGGATATAAAGAAAGGTTTTAGGTAAAAAAAATGAAGATCTTTATGGGAGATGTTGAAGATCTTTCACCACGATTAGAAGATTATATTCCGAGTTTCCAAAGACACTAAACTATTACGGTCCTTGTGTGTGTGTTTTTGTAATGTACTAAGTATTCCGCAAAAGTAATGTAATGTACAAGTACGTCAGGCTCCGGGTCTCTACAGTTGGTATCAGAGGAAAGGTTTAGTCAACCTTTGGAAACTAGGATGCGAGAACTTTAGTGAGATCCCTAGAGATATTTCTAAGGTGTGTCTAGGGATGTCTCTAAGGTTAAGTATACGTATAGGTTATAGTACTATAATTACGCTAACGATCATAGAATTAAACCTAAGATGTTAGATATTGAAGGTACTCCTCCTTTATTATGTTGTTTTCCCTAGCATGATTTTTGCCTCTCACACTATTCTTTTTGGGTTTTAGACGATGGCTGGAACCCGAAGGAACCGTGTTGATCAATGTAATGGACAGGCAATGATTGCCCTCCTGAACAAACAAATGTTATGGGAGATGGAGTGCAAAATATTATTGCTATACTTACACAATCTATGAATCATTCTGGACTTCCAAATGAACAGAGAAGGGAACAATATTTTATTGAGTCCTTCATGAGGCAACATCCACCTTCTTTCAATGGGTCTTCCGATCCACTTGTTTCTGAACAATGGATCAGTACCACTGAAAAGATATTTTTAGTTCTTCAATGTTCTGAACATGATAAAGTCATCTTAGCAGTATATCGTTTGGAAGGTAAAGCTGATCAATGGTGGAATATTATCAATAATACGAGGCCAAGAGATGAAATTGAGTCCATGGAATGGGACGAGTTCAAGAACTTGTTTTTCAGTAAATGCTTCCCTCGTATTCTTAGAACAAAGATGGAAAAGGAGTTTCTTGAGCTGAAGCAGAAGGATGATTAATCTGTTGGTATATACGAAGCGAATTTTACAAGACTTTCAAGGTATGCATCTGGCATTATCATCCAACCTGAAAGTAAAGTTGATCGATTTTTCAGTAGCTATGAAGAAATTGTGCGTTGTGCTATCAAGGTAGAAATGGAAGTTGGTGTTACATATCCATCTCATGGTTTTGACAAGAAACGAAAGATGGAGTTCAAGGAGAAATCTCAGAATAATGGTGAAAAGAAGATGAATGTTTCCTTATGCACAAAGTGTGGAAAGAAGCATGGTGGAGATTGTCTTAAAGGGACTAGAAAATGTTTTAAGTGTGGAAAAGAAGGTCATCGAGCAGCTGAGTGTCGAAGTAATGGAAAAAGGGTTTCTAATTATGTGAATAAAGAAAACACTGCAGAGAACGCACCACCAACACTTCAATGCTTCAAGTTCAAGGAAATGGGGAATTATGCTAATAAATGCCCTAATCCAAGGGTTAGTGATGATCAACATGAGCAATCTCTTAAGGAAAAGGATAAAGGGAAGTCACATGCGATCACTATTGGCGATGTTGAATATGAAAACGATGTGGTGAAATGATTAAGTGTTTATGTAATGGGATTCCAAAATAATGTTGTATCATGGAGTATTGGAATATTTATGTATTGGTCTAATGTGGTATTCAAATTGATTGAGATATTTTTGGAAATAAGACGATATGCGCATAATGAAGGGAAAATGAGAAAATGAAATGTTTAACAGTATTCATGAGCTCATGATTGATATAAGGACTAAGTGATATCATGGTTTGATTATAAATAATTTTGAGTATTTTGGTATATGGAAGGTGTTAACTTTTAACTGCATTCATGTTTTCACTAAGGTTCAATGGGTATTCAAGAAAATACTTGATTAAGGCCTTTGAATGTTTGGAATGTGACCAACAAGACATATCTTATGATATATGGGGATCAATGATGGTATTAAATCTCTGGTAATCATTTTCATTATATTATGAGAGTGGACTGCAGTATTCTGGATAAGCCTAAAGATTAGAATGGATTATGTTGGACATAAGTTAGTATTGTTTAAGGATAGAAAATTTTCGATATTATTGATGGGATGTTATAGTAATGTAGTTTTAGAAAAAGGACAACCTGCAGGATGGGCGACAGCCCATCGCGTCGGACAAGGATGTGGGAATCGAACCCACAACCGAAATGCGACTGGCCTTTATCGCCTACCACTGGCCTACAGGAAGTCCCTGTTTAGTAGAAACTAGTTTTATTTTATTAAGCGGTATGATATATGAAGTATAAGTTCATTTTTGGAACCATATACGATTAATCTAACCATAAGATGAACTTATAACTTTTCAAACCTTTTGTTTGAGACAGCTGGAATGACCCATCATTCTATTACATGATCTGCTAACACATCACAAATGACAAATTCAACTTCATTTCTTTAAGAGATGAAGTGGAAATTGTCCAAAGAACGACCAACGGTGAGACTATACCGAAATCACGAAAGTATTTCTTCTAATTCCAATTTCATCAACTTTAGGGAAACGATCTTGAAAACCAAAAATGTCATCCTAGTTCTCTTATATCTGATTAATCAGATGGTACCTTAGATCGTCACAAATTTATGGATTTGTGATTGTTGGATTTTCCATAGCCATGTTCTCTACCACTCTCCATCAGAACATGATGGTTATATTTTTCTTCCATATCCATATTTTGACCTATGTGGAAACCCAGTGATTAGTTTATTTGGGTAATCGTTACATTTCATACTTTAGTTTTTAAAGCCATGTTTTTATATTCCTTTTTACGATGTGGGTTTCTATCAAAGAAAATTTCGAATAGTAAACCATTTATAACCCCGACGAATTTCGAGGGAGAAATTCATTTTAAGGGGGGTAGAATGTAACACCCTGAGATTTTATGAAAAATATTCTTTTTAATTTCACTAATGTCTTGTGTCGTACGCTACACCAAAAGAAGATTTCACAACACGCATCCTTGACTTTCCTTCCATTACACGCAATCGCGACTTTCCACGATAGCGTGTGTTGTACACAACACCAAGTTTCGCTAAACAACGATATGCTATTAAGATATTATTAAAACTAGCCGTTATGAATAGTAATAACCACTTTTTGAAATTTTGTAAATTTTATTTTTCAAAATGGACATCATTTATGGATTCGGAATATCGAAATTAGCTTAGGTTGAAATTTTGGTGATTTTCAGATAAATTTCATATTTTGATGAATAGTGAATATTACTAAATTTTAATTAAAAACAACTTTTTCAATCGAAATAATTAATAGTGATAAATTATTAATTTGAGTGGTTTTAAAGTATGTTTAGAATATATTTTTACAATTTAATACAATATTGGTCATTGGATGTAATTTCACATTTAAACCAGTTATAAACTAGTGTCAATATTTTGATAGTTATTATCTCTTAAAAACACGCTATTTGTTTTGACGACGAGAATTAATTTTTAAATTAGTTAATGAAACTAATATGTTTTGAATTTGGTAAAATAGACATCATTTTTGAGTTCATAATATCAAATATAGCTTAGGCCTAATTTTTGGTATTTTTCTGAAAACTTTCAATTTTCGATGAATAGTGAAACCACTAAGTGGTAGTTAAAAAAAACTGAATTGTTCATAAAACATAATTTTACCGCTTCTGTGAGTGGAATTTCGAAAATATGAGATACACGGTTAATATCAAGGACTAAAATGTGGTTCAATGAGATGAAAATAATTTTTGGTGAATAGTAACGTTTTAGTTTTATTTACCACGGTTAAAAGTAAATAGGGTAATTAAGGGTAGAAATGATATTATTATTACCCTAACACATGTCCTAATTCTATTGGACAAGTGTAATTCGACCAAAAACAAACTTAGGAATAAAATATGACCATTTAAGCCCACTTGGATTAGATTAGGACATTTATTATTAATTTATTTAAAGAAGGGTTAAAAGAGTTAAAATCAATGTTTATTTGCCAAATATTTTTAATATGGGGTTATACATAAGATAAATTCGACTATAAATAATCATTAGAAAGATAAAAAGATTTCCTACATAATGGTATTTTATTTTTATTTTTTAGACATTAAATAATTTATTTTATTTATGACACAATGATGATGAAGTAATTATCTTATTAATGAAATATTGACATAATTGATGTTATAAACACCAAAATAAATGTAATTTGAGACTTTTATTAATTAAACTAATTTTCTAGGTTACTATGATATATTAGTGTTGATTTAATAAACTTTGTTAGAACATATAATTCTGTTATGACTTTCACAAAAATCATATATCAAATAGTGTCAAAATTGACACAAAATAGTTTTTAAATAAAATATTATATTATTAATTGTTATTTTATTCCTAAAAATCTAAGGTTCGGCCAAATGACTTAGATAAGGATATATATATTAATAATAAACAATTTGGGGTTCGTTTGGCATTTATAGTAAGTGTATTAACCATATAGTGTAAGAAAACAAAAAGACACGGTAAAAGTTAAATTATTTAACTTAGAGTTAAATCTAATTGATAAGGTTAAAATAATAACCTAAACTTTTCTAAATCCTATTTGTTGATAGGATTCCGACCCATCCCCACTTTAGCTTCTAAATAAGACCCTTTGGAACCATTATAAACCGATTTTGACTTTAATATAAAATAATATTTTGAGATATTCCTAAGGTGCCCCTCTCCTCCCTTATAAAAGGACACCTCCTCCCCCTCCTCCTCACACCAATTTGAGCACTCAAGCTCGGCCAACCCCTTCCAAAATCCCTTCTAAACTTCCCTAGAATAATCCTAGAGGTCCTGGTCTTCTTCAAAGACCAATCTTAGTTCCCTAAGTGGAGGATTCAAAGAGGCATTTCAAAGAAGAGGTAATATCCATTTCTGATCTTTTCAATTTCATTCTTCTTCAACTTCTTCTTTAGTTGTTTCATGACAAAGTAATAAAATCAGTATTACTTACATACTGATATGTCATTATAAATATGAAACAAACCTAATTCACCTTCTATCCATCCTACGGAAAAATGAAATCACCGCGCGTGCGTACGTACGGAATACCGTCTCCACGCCGTGGTGTAATCTATTTTCCACCACCACCTTAATAGGATGGGTATAATGGTGTAATGAGTAACTATATATGATTATTATAAATTGATATTGATACTGAAATAGTCTACATACACTTCAACACAATTCCACGACCATGGGAACGATATCATCGCTCGTGTGTACGTACGGACTACCGTCTCCACGACGCGATGAGATTCATTCTCAATGATTAACCATTCATGAATGATTATAAAGTATATATAATAAGTACTAATGAAATATATGACATAATAATGATACTGGATTTAAGTAAATTTATATGTATGTCATCTACTTAATTCCATTCACTTCAATAAGGAAACGAAAACAACGTTCATGCGTACGTACGGACTACCGTCTCCATGAACGGTGTATTTCATTCCATTTATCGATATTATATATATATATATATATATATATATTATGAATATATATTATATATAAATCATGTTTTACATTCTGGATATAATTAATCATGATCCAAGTAATCATATTAATAATTACAAGTTAAAAACACGAACGACAAATGAGACGATTTTACCCAAAACGCTACTTTAACATGAATTTACAAAAGAACAGGTAATATAAAGTCATAAGTGGACCATATATGATATAATAACAATGAATATGATTCTGTAATAAGTCAATAACATGATTTAAATCATTATACAGGAGGTTCGGACACTTACAAAGCAAGTCGGACCTAAGGTAAGGGAAATATCACAATCTCACTTTTATCCGAGATTGTTTTTACTTTGGTAATTACTGGGGTGTACTTTATCATTCACATCCATGTTCCCTCAATATGTAATATTATTTCCTTCCTTCTACAATATTTTATATCCAATTTTACCCTTCGGTAAGTTTTTTGTAAAATATATGAAAGGAATCTTTTGTCGTTTTTCGTACGAGGTACTTTTTGACTTTTCTGACAAAAGTACGAAGAATGTTTTTTTAACTTATACGGCATGAATGGATTTCTAAAACATTATTTCCAAGAATCTTCCTTTAAAAGTTTTCAATATTATTTTTAATCAACTTCTTTTAGTTTATAATTGTATGACATATTAAGAAAGGAAAAGTGTTTTTGAAGAAGAAATGATATTTTCCTCAAGAATTCATTTCAAGTGTTTTATCAAAATTATTTTCCATCTAAGATAATATATGGTTCTGTTTTTATACCTATTATTACATTGATTTGATTATGTTGTGATGGAATTATTTTTATGAATTCCTTTATCTTATATGAATTGTTTCATGATGTCATGTTGTTTAAGAATCCCATTTTTATTACATGGGTTATGAAATGATGTATGGTTTATGATTTTGTGGAACACATAAGAATGGAATCATTATGAGATGGGTGGGACCTATATATCCCTCCAATGCATTGGGTAAAGATTTTATATCTCATGATATAGACATGGCTGGAATGGTAGGTTATACCGGTTTAGTGAAACAGGACAGAAACGAGGGTTAATCGATTCAGAAAGGGACTTTGTCCACTAAGATAGTCTTGGCAATGAGTCTTGACTAACAAGAAATGATTCTCTATGATTATGTGTGAATGCCACAAAGTTTCATGTTTTAAGTTATGATTATTGTGATTATATTTCACTGCCATGATTTATCCCATGTTATGAAATTATGCTCTCTTTTGCAGGTTATGATTTCCAAAATGTTATGTTCTTATGAATATGATGTGATTGATATTTCTTTTGTTTACCCTTTCTGAGCATTTGAGCTCACCCTTTTATGTTTTCTTTTCCCCAGGATATAAAGAAAGGTTTTAGGTAAAAAACAAGGAAGATCTTTATGGGAGATGTTGAAGATCTTTCACCACGATTAGAAGATTATATTCCGAGTTTCCAAAGACACTAAACTATTACGGTCCTTGTGTGTGTGTTTTTGTAATGTACTAAGTATTCCGAAAAAGTAATGTAATGTACAAGTAAGTCAGGCTCCGGGTCTCTACAAAACTTGTAAAACATCTGTTTGTTAAAATAAATAGAAAATTTTTTATTAGAAGTAAACTGCAATTCATGCTTCTCAAAGTTAACATCTTTTCAATGTAACAAGTAAACATTTTAGGGAATATTTAAAGGACATAAAGTGGAACACATTTGAATCTTATGCATAGTTTATGGTGTGAAAAATATAAATAAAGAGTTAATAAAAAAATACTATGCGTGACATTCAAGGGTGCAAGAATAGAATTTGTTCTTGGAAATACTACATGATCAGAGTTGCGCATAATCAATGTCACAATAATTTGTCACAAAAAATGCACATCATAAAATAACTGGTAAACTACTATCATTTTTATTAATGTTCAGAAGATGAGTGACAAATAAACATCAAGACATTTGAATTTACTTATTCTGATACTCATAAGTAAGGATCTCAACAAAGTATATTCTACTAGTAGAATAATCACTTGGATGGTCATTTACTAACACATAGTGAGGGAAATTATAATGCTAGACTGTGTCAGGCCTCGTCCCATGACCTAACTTGTCTCATGAGAACTACTGATGAATCATGTGGATTTCATTAACCGATCCCCAACCCATAGGGATTTCATTAACCAGTCCCCAACCCACAGGGCTTTCATTAACTGGTACCCAACCCATTATATAATGATTCCAATACATTCCTCATATGTCCACTAAGGTCATATATTCAAAGTGTCACATAACACATTTAATATTTAATTTCTTATCCGATATATTCAAAGTATACCATACCACTTTGAATATTTAATTTCTTATCTCATATATTCAAGGTGTCCCACACCACATTGAATATTTAACTTCCCATTCCATATTATTCAATGTGTCCCATACCAATTTGAATTTTTTAGTTTCTTAATCCATAAATAGTTATAATAGTTAAATTTCAATTTTTAGCAATTAATATATAAATTGAATCATGCATTATTGTCAATAGTAAAAAATATATTGCTATAAAAACATTAACAATGGTAAATATGGATCGACAGATATAATATAGTACATGTGATGATAACTAATGCACATATAAATAAATGATTATTCGGGTTTTGTCACAAAGAATGATAACCATTAAATTCTAAATTCCTTATTTCATGGAAATATAAATTTTAGATTTTAAAATGAATAATTTTAAATTTAAGATAGTTGTCATTTATATTTAAAGCATACATGGATAAATGGACATGTCAAAATAAACTACAATAACTAAAAGCATTTATTGTAGCTGATTCTTTATGAATTGAAGTGCAATAGGTTAGATGGAAAATAGATGTTTCATATGATGTACACATCATTGAAAAAATAATTAAACATATTTATCTAAATGTGCTTATGCATGTATATGTATTCATGTGAAATAAAAATCCTATTCTAACCTTCTAAAAATAAGAGTGCACACATATAAGGTCAATTGTATTAACAAAGTGAATAAAACATAACTTTGTGGGATTGTGGCCCCCATACATATTTACATGGGATTAAACAAAATTATATAAAACCATCTGAACACAAGTGTGTACATGTGATTTTTACTTCCAAAACAAGGTCTAATATTACATTATAGATATTACATTCCTCAAAAACATAATTGAATCAGCAAAAATTTGTTTTATGAAAAATTAATGCAGTTTATGGTAAAAACCCATAGGTTTATACATATAACCATATATATATATATGGTCCGATTAAACCAAACAACTAGAACCCAAAAAAATTATAATTTCAGCACTCAAAAATAATTTAACAGAATAGGTTTTTTAAATAAAAGAATTTATATATATATACATATAACTATATATACTCACAATATATATATATATATATAGGTTCTAAAAATAGAAATTATTGTCACTCATAATTACCACATGTTTTTCAAAAACATTATTTAATCTTGGATAATCAACCCTTAGAAGACATAAAGTCGGTTAGAAAGGGATAATATATAGAAACTGTATGAAAATGTATATATATATACCGTACATACAACATGTATAATAAGATTTTGACAAGGTAGGAAAATAGTAATAGTCCCTTATGATTATTCTAGGGGGGAGGCAGGGCCGAGTAGAGGTTGGAATAGTGCTTGAGAAGAGAGAACCCACAATTCCAAAGGGATAAAAGTGAGTGTGTAAATAAACTGTGTATGTTTATTTTTATATACCCCATGGATTAAAGATGAAATGAGAAACCAAGAACGAAGAGGATACTCATGAATAACAAAACAATTACTCTAATCAATATAATACTAAGTAGATCATTTGTTTGATAAAGTATAATAATAATATATATATATAACATGAAAAACTTACATGGGATCCAAAGGGGTTCAGTTTAATGTAAACCGAGGGTGTCAGGTCTGTGGAAAAGAAGAGAGGAGGGGTTGCAGGTGTAGAAAGTTGAGGTCACAGATTCAGGAGAACTAGATGGCATTGATGAAGACTGGTGCAGCACTGTGCTACGAGAGGAATAAGACACGTCAAAGAAGAAAAAGTGGAAAGGCATGGACATTCGCGATCATCCGGTATTTGATCGGAAACCTGAGAGGCGTTCGGGGTTTTAAAGATAGATGAGCAGTGGAGGTCACATTGTGCTTCCGATTGAACAGTTGAGGCAAAACTATGGTTTATTGAAAGGGATGGAGGGTCAATATCATCCACGTCCATGATCGGATAGTCCAAGGAAACACAACGTTAATTGGTCGAGATACATTTATTGATTCAATAAGTTTTTCCTTAGGACTTTTCCATTCCTTCTTGTTTTGAAAATCTCAAACACCTTATACATAAGAAAATAAATATTTTACTTATATAAGGAAAATTTCCTTCCTTAAGGAAATTTACCCTAACCTAGATTTCCTTACACATTTCAATATTTTTCTTAAGTGTAAAAATAGGATTCATATCAAAACCTCAGAATTATATAATGATCAGATATGAAGAATTCTGTTTTAGGATCCGAATTCTGGATACGAACTCTAATAAAGTTCCACTCCGAATTCTGGATATGAACTCTAATAAAGTTCCACTCCGAATTCTGGATACGAACTCTAATAAAGTTCCACTCTGAATTCTGGATAAGAACTCTAATAAAGTTCCACTCCAAATTCTGGATACGAACTCTAATAAAGTTCCACTCTGAATTTTGGATACGAACTCTAATAAAGTTTCACTCCGAATTATGGATACGAACTCTTATAAAGTTCCACTCCGAATTCAGGATACGAACTGTAATAAAGTTTCATTCCAAATTCTGGACTCCAAACTTCTATGAGTTCGACTCCAAACTTTTACTAGTTCGACTTTGAACTTCAATAATTTCGACTCCGAACTTTTACTAGTTCGACTCCGAACTTTTATGAGTTCGACTCCGAACTTTTAACTAGTTCGACTCCAAACTTCTACATATTCGACTCCGAACTCTGTATGTTCAGATTCTGAACTCTGGTGAAACCAGAATCCGAATTTCCTTAGAAATTCAGACCCCGGAATTCTACAGAATTCAGATTCCGAATTACTATAAAACAGAATCCGAATAACCTTTTATTATAGACTCCGAATTCTATTTTGGTTAGACTCTGAACTTTTATTTTCTTACATTCCGAATTTCATTTTTTCTTATGCTTACACTCATTTCATTATAAAACAATGTCGTGCCTTCAGTTACACATGATTTGTTATAAAACGATGTCTTCCTTTCTGTTTCTAATTAACCATTGGTTGAGTTAAACATGTAAAGGTCCCTCCAAAGTTTAAGGAAAATATGACTATTGGATGAGGGATCCGACCATTGGAGCTTCGCATATAAATAGGATATCATTTGAAAAGAAGCGACAACTTTGACACACAACTTTGACAACTTTGACATCAGTTATTACATGTGGTTGAAGTGATTTCTAGAGAGATAGGCTCTTATAAACACTCAAGATTCGTGCAGAAAGTTTGAATAGCTTTTTCAAACTTTTCCTTGTGCAGAATTGCTTCGTGCGACTCTGAATGTTGGTGATTACATTCGAGGGATTCCGGGGATAGGAAGACAGAGGTTCCAACACCTTGATGTGGAGGGCTTCCTTGCTGAGGAAGACAGAGGTTCCATCTACCTTGAAGTTGAGGTCTTGTGGGGATAGCAAGACAGAGACTCCGATCTTCGTATCGAGGGCTTACCTTGGTATGGGTAAGACAGACTTGCTTGAAAGTATAAATGAAGGGACCTTTATCCAAGGTTTTTGGATACCCTTCTCTTTGGGTTAAAAGATTTATATCTTGTTTTTGTTATAAGTTTTTCCATTGCATTTTTTATTGTAAGGAAAGTATAACCTTCTTATATTTCCTTACACTTGTACTCTGATTCATTTAGATTCTATACGCATTAAGGTAGAATCTCATATTGTAAACATCAGTTAAGTTTCAATTTCCGGATCCATATTTCTAGAACCTGTTTTTCAGAATCACTTTCTAGATATAAACAAGTGTGTAAAACTTGAAGTTTTTAACTTCATACCTTGTTCCAATTCTCCAATTGGTGTTATAGGTGTTGTGAATTTGCTTAGTTTAACTTTGTTAAACTTAGATCTTTCCTTGTTTAAGGAAATTTTTGAAGTGTACAATTCACCCCCATCTTGTATATTGAGCATCTACATCGTTATTTCAATCCTACAATTGGTATTAGAGGATTTTAATTCAAACCCCAAGGGTTAGTTCAGTCTGATTTAATCTCACGATTAAATTTAGAAGAGAATTTTTTTCTTATTCTTTCTCGGAAGAGATTTTTCGGATTCAGTTCTTCGGACTCATAAAGTTTGGATTCATCTTTTTCTTACATCTACTAAAGTTCTATATTTTTGTTGCATATAATTTCCAGAGTCAATTTTCCAGAGTCATATTATTTTTTGGATTCATATATTTACTTTCATTACAAACTCTTGTTGCTAACAAGTTTGTGTGCCAAAGTTTACTTTAAGAATAGCGGGTTTAAACGTTGGATCCATAGAAAATATAAATCCTACCAAACCTCCTATTTTTAATGGTAATGACTATGAATATTGGAGATATAGGATGAATAATTTCATTATCAACACTAGTGTTGAAAATTTCTTTATTCTTACTGGTGGATATCAAATTCCTGACAAGGAAGTGAGTACCTTTACAAATCAAGAGAAGCATGATTATCAATTTAATTATACGGTACGCAATACTCTACTTTGTTCAATGACAAGAAACATATATAGCCAAATTTCACCTTATGAAGCAGCTAATTCTATATGGAAGAAACTCAAAGTTACTCACTTTGGAACCTCCAAAGTAATTGAGACAAGAAGAGCTATGTTGAGAGCTGAGTATCATGGTTTCAATTTTCCTTATGGAGAACCTATAAGCAATGTACAACAAAGATTTATGACTATCGTGAATAGATTAAAATCCATGGGAGAAAAAGGTTTGGATGATGAGGCTCTTATAGAAAAGATCATCGACATTATTCCAAATGAGTGGGAGTCTAAGAGGACAACCACTGATGAAAATAGGAAAGTCACTCAAATCTCCTTAGATGAGAAGTTTGGAACTCTTCTTCAGCATAAAACTAGAATGAAGAGAGATGCTGACAATATCAAGAAGAAGAATGGTAATGGAGGAGTTTCTTTTACAACCACTTCTAAACACATGAAAGCCAAGACCCCAGAAAGAGTAACTAGATTGAATTCTAAGAAAGTTGTTATTCAGACAGATTCTAGTGATACAGAAAAGTCAGAGAATGAGTTAGCTAATCTTTCTTGGAGAATGAAAAAGATTGTTGCTCAAAAGAATTATCAGAATAAGTAAAAGAAGAAAGACTACAGAGACATGAAAGATGGAGAAGTCACATGTTACGAATGTAAAAGAACAGGCCACATTAGACCTGATTTCCCTTTGTTGAAAAGGAAAGAAAAGAAGGAAAGAAATTCAGAAAGGAACAAGAAGTTTTATCGATCAAAGAACAAGAAAAGTCTTAAAGCTAATGATACTTGGAGTGATAGCTGTAGAGATTCTTCTGAAAGTGAATCTTATGAATATGATTCATCAGCTCAGAATAATATGGGATTCATTGCTAAAACTTCTTTTCCACATACATGTCTTATGGCCAAGGTACGCTCTGCCGAGGCTATAACAAATTTTTCTCTTGATAAGGATTACAATTCTGAAAAAGTACTTCTAATGAAGATAATTCATCCTCAGAAAATGAAGAACCTTTATATGAAGAAGTATCTAGATTTTCCAAGTTACTTGAAGCAAAAAATTATAAAATCTCTAAAAAGTTAGACATGGAAAATACTAGGGAAGAAGTTCTTACAATATAGATTTCAGATCTTTCTAGAGATCTTAAAGATAAAGATGAGTTTTTTGAAAAACTTTCTAAAGACCTTGATAAAGGAAATTATGTTAAGGAAGAGCTTTCTAAATGTCTTAATAATACAATTTTAAAGGTAAAATTTTTTGAGGAAAAACTTAAATCTAAGGAAATGATTCCTGAGGACAGGAATTTAGTCATTAGATTGAAATCCAAAATTTTTTCCCTTAAGAAGCTCCTTAAAAAATTTACCTCTGGGAAGGAAAATTTTGACAAGATGTATTCTCAAATTAAACCTAAAGGAAACAATACTAGATTAGGTTATACTCACAAAAAACTAGTTTTCAAAAAAAACTATTTTGTTCCTTCTAAAGCCCCTTTTTGCACTAAGTTTCAAAGTGGTGGGAATTGGAAGAAAAACTGTTCTTTTAATAGAGTTCAGTCTCTTGGGTTTGATAAAGCCTATTTCTCTAAACAAATGTGGATACCCAAAATTTTTTTATCTAAAAATCTTGGATCCAAAAAATTTTGAATTCTAAAATTCTAATTCTTCTCTTATTTTCAGGAATATAAAGGAAGTGCCAACAACAACACTTGGTACATTGATATTGGATGTTCCCGACATATGACTGGTAACAAAATCTATTTTGAAAATATTATCAAGACGAAAGGAGGAAAAGTTACTTTTGGAGATAATGCTCAGGGAGAAATTGTTGGTATAGGTAATATTGTTCTTCTTGGTAAAACTTTGATTTCAAATGTTTTATTTGTAAAGGGTCTTAAGCACAACCTCATTAGCATAAGTCAGTTATGTGATGAAGGATACCTTGTGAATTTTAGGAATGATTAATGCTTAGTTCAAAATTCCAAGGAAGAGTTTATTCTCTCTTCAAATAGGCAAGAGAATGTTTACAATTTAAATTTAGAAGACCTTAGGAGCCAAGAATTACCTTGCCTAAGTGCAATGGAAGATCATTCCTGTTTATGGCATAGAAGACTAGGACACTGTAACCTTAGAAACTTATGTAAACTCTCTAAGAAGAATCTAGTTAAGGATCTACTAGACCATAGATTAGATTTTTCTAAAGTTTGTTATCCTTGTCAGTATGGTAAGAAACATAAATCTAGTTTTAAATCAATCAGTGAAGTATCAACAACTGATGTATTACAGTTGGTGCACATGGATCTTTTTGGTCCAACACAAACTGGAAGCATTGGAGGAAAATACTATTTGTTTGTTCTAGTTGATGATTACACTAGATTTACATGGGTATATTTTCTAGTAAAGAAGTATGAAGCTTTTTCTTATTTCATATTTTTTAGAGCCGAAGTTAAAAATAAGAAAAACCTCCCATTGATAACTATTCATAGTGATCATGTAGGAGAATTTCCAAATTCTGATTTTGAATCTTTATGTAGTAAAAAAGGTATTACTCCCAACTTTTCAGAACCTAGAACTCCTCAACAAAATGGTGTAGTTGAAAGAAGAAATAGAATTCTTCAAGAAATAACTAGAACCATGTTGAGTTAATATTCTATAGCTAGACATTTATGGGCTGAAGCTATAAGTACATCCTGTTATACTATAAATCGAGTTTTGATTAGACCTTTTCTTAATAAAACTCTTTATGAGTTATGGAATGGTAGAAAACCTAGACTTTTGTACTTCAAGGTTTTTGGTTGCAAGGTATTCATCCTGAATACTAAAGATAGCTTACACAAATTCGCACCAAAATCTGATGAAGGAATTTTCTTAGGCTACTTCACAACTTCTAAGGCTTATAGAGTTTTCAACAAAAACACATGTACTGTTGAAGAAACAGTGCATGTAAAATTTGATGAATCTGATCCTTTTGTTCTTAAACCATCCCAACCTACATCCTCAGATGTGTTTTCAAAAACTGATTATCAAAATTTGATAGAAAATCCTTTTGATAAGGAAAATGTTCAAGAATATACTTCTGAAACATTTTCCCCAGAATATCTCCTACCCTATGTTGATGAACAAGTTTTACAAAATCCAAACTAGTCGTTCCTTAAGAATCATCCCAGTGATAGTATCATTGGTGATGTGAATAAACTTGTAAGGACTAGAAGTTCATTGAGAAATGAAGTAGAACATCTATCATTACTTTCCCAATTAGAACCAAAAAGCACTGAAGAAGCTTTAGGTAATGATGATTGGATCAAAGCCATTCAAGATGAACTAAATGAATTCGAAAGGAATAAAGTGTCGACCTTGGTTGAAAGACCTAAGGAAACTTCTGTTATTGGAGTAAATTGGGTCTTCAAAAATAAGTGTGATGAAAATGGATTCATTGTTAGAAATAAAGCTAGACTAGTTGCTAAAGGCTATAATTAGCAAGAGGGAATAGACTATGAAGAAACCTATGTTCCAGTAGCTAGACTTGAATATATTCGTATCTTACTTTCCTTTGCAGCATTCTGAAATTTTAAACTTTTTCAAATGGATGTGAAATGTGCTTTTCTTAACGGTTATGTTCAAGAGGATGTTTTTTTGAACAACCTCCTGGCTTTGAAGATACAAAACATTCTGATCATGATTTTAGACTTACCAAAGCTTTGTATGGCCTTAAAAAAGCCCCACAAGATTGGTATGATAGACTTATAAGATTTTTGATTAAAAAAAACTATGTCAAGGGAAATGAAGATCCAACTATTTTTATAAATAAAGATAAGAAAAATGTTTTGATTTTTCAAATTTATATTGATGACATCATATTTAGTTCAACTCAGCAATCATTAACTGATTCTTTTGCAAGTCTAATGAAATCTGAGTTTGAAATGAGTATGATGGGCGAGTTACCATTTTTCCTTTGTTTTCAAATTTCTCAAAAACCAGAAGGAATCTATATATATCAACATAAGTATATTAAATATCTTCTTAAAAAGTATGGATATGACAACACTAAAAGTATTAGTACTCTCATTGGTACGTTAAACACACTTGATCTTGATGATGTTGGGAAACCAGTAGATCAAACATCTTTTAGAGGTATGATAGGAAGTCTACTATACTTAATATCTAGTCGTCCAGACTTAATGTTTTCAGTATTCTTATGTGCAAGATACCAATCAAATCCTAAGGAATCTCACTTAAAGGCAGTGAAAAGAATTTTTCGCTACTTAAAGGGAACCATGGATCTAGGATTATTCTATACTTCTATTAATTATTTTGTTTTAAAAATATTTTTAGATACTGACTTTGGTGGATGTATAATGGATAGAAAGAGTACATCTGGAACTTGTAATTTCCTTGGAGATTCATTAGTTTCTTGGTCCTGCAAGAAGCAACACTCAGTAGCACTCTCCACTATTGAAGCTGAATATGTAGCAGCTGGAAGTTGTTGTGATCAAGTGTTGTGGATGCAACACACACTAACAGACTATGGCTTGAGTTTTACTAAGACTCAAATTTTGTGCGATAACACAAGTGACACTGCCCTTAGTAAAAACCCTGCACATCACTCTCGTGCAAAGAACATAGACATTAGGCATCACTTTTTTAGGGATCACACACTAAAAGGACATCTTATTCTTCAGTTTATCGGAACGCAAGATCAACTTACTGACATTTTCACAAAATATTTACCCTCCGATAGATTTGAATACATTAAACAGAAGTTAGGGATGATAAACGTGACGTAATCCTTCTTCATTAACTTCTAGTTGAACAATTCTCCTTACAGTAATAAACTCCTTTTCATAGGGGGGGTACATTTTCTTTTTAGTGAAATCAAAAAAAATTTCATAGTCACTTTTCAAACTTGTGTAACCAAAATTTCATAATGAGTTTTTATATTTCCGTACTAGAAATTTTTTGTAATGGAAACTTTCGGAATTAAAATTTTCGTAATTGAAATTTTTAGAACTGAAATTTTCGTAATGAAGTTTCCAGAACTGGAAATTTTCATAATGAAGTTTTGGGTACTGAGAATTTCGTACTCATACTTTTCGTACTGAGACTTTCGTACTCATACCTTTCATACTAAGACTTTCATACTCATACTTTTTGTACTGACACTTTCTTACTCATCCTTTTCATACTGAGACTTTTGTACTCATACTTTTCGTACTGGAGTTTTGGTACTCAAAATTTTTCAACTTTAAGTTTTTTCATAGTTGGTTTTTTGTTGTCAAATTTTTCTTCAAGAAGAATATCACCTATTACGAATAAAATTCCCGGACAATCCAAAAGGTATAATTTCCTTAATTAATTTTTTGTAGTCATATTTTTCTTGCTGGTATTTTCCTATGAGTTTTAAAATTTTTCAGATTCTATTTTTCTTAAATCCGAATGTTTTTTTTCTAAAACCTCAATAGATCGGATTCATGTTTTCCATGCAGGTATGTTTTTAACTGTCAGATCAGATCAAAGGTTTTTTCAACCGTTATATGGTTTTTGGAAGTTCAAAGGTCAACTCCATCACCTATATAAAGGGGAACCCCAAGAGTCATCCCACATCGGTTTTTCAAAGCTTTCGCATCTCGAAGCCCTGCCTCTCTTCTTAAGGACCATTCCGATCTTTGTCAAAGCCCGTTCCGAATCTTCCAGAACTCCCTGCTCTGAATGTCTGTTGAAGATACATCCCAAGATATGTCAACTAACAAACCAATCTCAAAGTGGTTAGCTATCAGGGAAAGGTTAGTGCATCCATATTTCTACAAGTTTGATTCTCTTATATCTAAGAATATCAGATTGAATGGATGTGAGGATGATTGCTTGTCTAAGTCAGAGAAACATGATCCAGTTTATACAGATTTACTTGTTGAGTTCTACGAGTCTGTTTCCTTCTAGCAGGAAGATGGAAGAGAGTTATTTTCTTTCAAGTCTTATGGTAATACTTACAAATTATCTTACACCAAGGCTGTAATCTTGGTGGGTTTATATTACAAAGGGGAAGCTGAGTTCTTCTCAAATAAGCTTCTGGATGAGCAAGGAAGTTTCAACAAGGCGAAGGCATTGAAATGTCTTGGACTTAAAGATACCAACACTGCTAATATTGTTCATCTCCTTCCAAATAATTGGATTCTACAGCTGTGGGTACAAGTTTTTCTCATACCAAGAAGGGGTGACAAGGATAATCTCAAGAAGAGTGATATTTACGTCCTAGATTTCTTGGTAAATCTAAGGAAGATAAATCTGATGAGACATGTTTTTATTATAGTTAAGAATATCAAAGAAGGGAATTTGAAAGCTCAGATCATTATGTACCCGACCTTACTCTCTAATCTCATCATCAGGTGTCTTGATTCATTCAAAATTGCTTGCGCCTCCAAGAAAAGAAATTTCAAGGTAATGTTAATAAGTTATGATACATTAAATAGGATGAAAATGGGTTTTTATGATAAATCCGTAGAATTATACCTTTTACCAGAGAGAGGTAGAGACCATTCTGGAAAATGTGAAGAAGGATGAACCAGTGAAGAAAGTTACCAAGAAGAGGAAGCTTAAGGAAGTGGTTGCTGAAGACAAAAATCCAAAAGCTAAGGAAACCCAGTCCGCACCACCCAAGCCAAAGAAACAAAAAGCTTATCCAGATGAGGTGGCTGCTAAGTGGATAGAATACAAAGAGAAGCAGAAAGAAGGGGATCCACAGTTTGGATTGGACCCTGCTGAGGCTAAGGCCTTAAGAGAGAGAGCTGTTGATGAGTTAGAAAAGAAAGAAAAAGAGAAGAAAATGAAAAAGAAGATGTTTGAAGCGGAAGTTGTTCAATATCTATTGAGAGATACTGAAATATCCTCTGAGAATATTTCCGTTACGGAATCCTTTGATGTCCAACCATCTTAACCAGAGACTCCAGGGAAGAACTATATCACTCTGGAAATGTCTAAGGGTAAAGATGTAGTTGATGAAGTAGAAAATGAAGCTGGTGAAAAAGTATAGGAATAGGTTGTTGAAGAAGAAGAAGAAGTAGAAGAAGGAAGTGAAGATCTGGATGAATTGATCAAATAAGTAGAAGATTATCAGGAGAAGGCTGAATCTGCAAAATTAGTCACTCCGGGAAATGGAGTTTAGAAATAAACTAGCAAGGATGATGATAAGCAAGAGGAAGAGAAGGAAAATGTTCTGAATGATGATGACGAATCCTATGAGAAGAATTTTCTTGAGGAAGGAGCAGAAAAGGAGAAAATAGATGAAGACCAGATTGTTCAACTATCAGAAAGAGAGGAAGAGTCCCCAGATGATCAACCCATTCCGAAATCAGATAAAGGTAAGCAAGTGATTATGAATACACCAATAAAAGACATCATCAGAAGGAAAGAAGTTGGTGATTATTCTAAAAGGAAGTTGGTGCATATTGAAGAAGAACAATCCCCAAGCAAGCTATCAGATTCAGAGTCATCAGCACATGGTCATGATTTTGTTGTTGAATATTTGAAAACATTGATGGACACCCTTCCGATATTTCCCACTATAGACTCCAGATGTCAGATGTTGTGACATAGTTTGAATCAGAAGTCAGAATCCTTATCTATGGTGATGGATAAGTGTGTGAAGATTGAGGCTGACCATAGAAATTTCCTTATCAATTATTATGTGCACAGGAAATCTTGCATCAAAATCACTTTGTGGTCTAAGAAAGTTGAAGAATACATGGCTGAGTATGATAATTTTCAGAATGAGGTAAAATATGCCTTTGACACTGAGGATAAAGAGATTAAAAATCTTCAAGATTAGCTGATCATTGAGAAAAGTTATCAAAGTCAACAAGTGAAGGAACTTAATTATAAGGCTAACTCTCTTGCTCAAAATTTTATACGGGATAGAGATCTCTAGCTTGAGCTTGAGAAAAGACTGGTAAAGCATGATGAGCTAGTGAAGATGCAAGAAGAGGCCATGAAGGCTCAGTCATAAGCCTTCAAATATCAAGATGAAAGGATAAAAGCTTTGTAGAGGAAAGCTAAGTAAGATCAAAGAGATTTTAAGAAACCGAAAACCTTGTTGAAGAAACAAATTATGAAGGAAAAAGAAGACAAATAAACTCACTCCGATATTTTGTTGAATTTGTCTTTACTTGTAAAAATTTTCTCATATCTAATGAAATATTTGGTTGGTTGTATCTTGTGTTGTTATATTCTAATATTTCAGGTACCATATTTCTTTTCCATTCCCTTAAATTATTTTTGAAAATCACAAAGGGGGAGAAGAAAAAAGAACGACTCAAAAGGGGAGAAAGAAAAATTTAAAATTGAAAAGGAAAAATTTCTGAGTGAAGATATCCTTAATGTAAGGGGGAGTTTCTCATTATGAAGTTTTTCATTCCCATGATAATGAAAACTTCACTTCGGAAATTCAGAATACAATCCTTAGAGATTCAATGCCTAAGGGGGGGGGGGGGGGGTTAGATGTATTCATCATAATTCATGAACAAAGGGAGATACATATTAATTTCAAAGTCTAATGAAAATTTTCAAAATTCCTATATACTTTTTCGTAAGGTTGTTTGTGATTTCCAAAAAGGGGGATATTGTTGAGTCAATAAGGTTTTCCTTATGACTTTTCCATTCCTTCTTTTTTTGAAAAAAAATAAATACCTTATACTTAAGAAAATCTATATTTTACTTCTATATGGAAAATTTCCTTCCTTAATGAAATTTACCCTAACCTAGATTTCCTTACACATTTCAATATTTTTCTTAAGTGTAAAAATCAGATTCATATCAAAACCTCGGAATCATATAATGATCAGATATGAAGAATTCTGTTTTAGGATCCAAATTCTGGATACGAACTCTAATAATGTTCTACTCAGAATTCTGGATACGAACTCTAATAAAGTTCCACTCCGAATTCTGGAAATGAACTCTAATAAATTTCCACTCCGAATTCTGGATACGAACTCTAATAAAGTTCCACTCCGAGTTCTGGATATGAACTCTAATAAAGTTCCACTCTGAATTTTGGATATGAACTCTAATAAAATTCCACTCTGAATTCAGGATACAAAATCTAATAAAGTTCCATTCCGAATTCTGGATACAAACTCTAACAAAGTTCAACTCTGAAATCTGGACTCCGAACTTCTATGAGTTCAACTCCAAACTTTTATTAGTTCGACTCCAAACTTCTATAAGTTCGACTCCGAACGTTTATTAATTCGACTCCGAACTTTTACTAGTTCGAATCCAAACTTTTATGAGTTTGAACCCAAAATTTTAACTAGTTCGACTCCGAAATTCTACAAGTTCGACTCCGAACTCTGTAAGTTCAAATTCTGAACTCTGGTGAAACCAGACTCTGAATTTTCTTTAGAAATTCAGACTCCGGACTTCTATAGAATTCATATTCCTAATTCCTATAAAATAGAATCCGAATATCCTTTTATTATAGACTCCGAATTCCATTTTGGTTAGACTCTGAAATTTTATTTGCTTACATTCCGAATTTCAGTTTTGCTTATTCTTACAGTCATTTCATTATAAAACAATGTCGTGCCATCATTTACAAATGCTTTGTTATAAAACGATGTCATCCTTTCTGTTTCTAATTTACCATTGGTTGAGTTACATGTGTACAGGTCCCTCCGAATTTTAAGGAAAATATGACCGTTGGAGGAGGGAGCTGACCATTGGAGCTTCACCTATAAATAAGAGCTCATTTGAAAAGAAGCGTCAACTTTGACACACAACTTTGACATTGGTGCTTACATGCTGTTGATGTGGGTTCTAGAGAGAGAGAGAGAGGCTCTTATAAACTCTCAATCTTCGTGCAGAAAGTTTGAACAACTTATTCAAACTTTTCCTTGTGTAGACTTGCTTCGTGTGACTCTGGATGTTGGTGATTACATTCGAGGGATTCCGGGGATAAGAAGATAGAGGTTCCAACACCTTGAAGTTGAGGGCTACCTTGCTGAGGAAGACAGAGGTTCCAACTACCTTGAAGTTGAGAGTTTGCAGGGATAACAAGACAAAGACCCCAATCTTCGTATCGAGGGCTTACCCTGGTGTGGGTAAGACAAACTTGCTTGAATGTATAAATCAAGGGACCTTTATCCAAGGTTGTTGGATACCCTTCTCTTTGGGTTAAAAGATTTATATCTTGTTTTTGTTAGAAGTTTTTCCGCTTCATTTTGTATTGTAAGGAAAGTATAACCTTCTTATATTTCCTTACACTTGTAATATGATTCATTTAGATTCTATACGCATTAAGGTAGAATATCATATTATAAACTTTGGTTAAGTTTCAATTTCCGGATCCATATTTTCGGAACCTATTTTCGGAATCACTTTCCAGATATAAGCAAGTGTGTAGAACTAGAAGTTTGTAACTTTATACCTTATTCCAATTCTCCAATTGGTGTTAGAGGTGTTGTGAATTTTCTTAGATTAACTTTGTTAAACTTAGATCTTCCCTTGTTTAAGGAAAATTTTAAAGTGTAAAATTCAACCCCCCTCTTGTATATTGAGCATCTACATCGTTATTTTGATCCTACAACATTATGAGTAGTTAGGGTTAAAACCATGCCTAAAACACTCAGCCTTTTAAATAGAGGCACGAGAGGTGTGGAGGTCAGAGATTTCAAATTGGAATCATTCCCTATAAATCCATCAAAATACATTGTTCTTGAGAGATTTGATATCATAGAGTTCCTGTAACACCCCAAGCTTCCACAGTACGTTTCACTTCGAATAATGCAATAGCGTGTGTTGTACGCAACCTCGAGCTCTAACACACACCACAACGAATTAAACTAGCCGTTGTGAATAGTAATACCTACTTTTTGAAATTTTATAAATTATATTTATCAAAATGTACTTCATTTTTGGATTCGGAATATCGAAATTAGCCTATGTTGAATTTTTGGTATTTTTCTGAGAACTTCTATTTTTTATGAATAGTGAAAAATAGTTAAAAACAACTTTTTTAATCAAAATAATTTATAGTGATAAATTATACTATTTAGTGGTTTTAAAGTATAATTAGAATATATTTTTACCATTTTATCCAATGGTGGTCATTAGAATTAATTTAACATTGAAATTGGACATAAACAATTGCCAATCTTTTGATATAAATTGTTTCTTAAAAACACGTTATTTGTTGTAACAGCGGGAATTAATTATAAAATTAATTAATGAAACTTATATGTTTGGAATTTTGTAAAATAGACATCATTTTTGAATTCGGAATATCAATTATAGCTTAGGGTGAAATTTTGGCCTTATTCTGAAAAACTTCAATTTTTGATGAATAGTGAAACCACTAAGTGGTTGTTAAAAACTGATTTTTCGTTAAAATGAAATATTACCACTTCTGTGATTTGATTTTCAAAAATCCGACATACATGGTTGTCATTAAGAAGCAAAATGTGGTTCAATGAGATTAAAATAATTTTTTTGGTGAATAGTATCTTTTAAGTTCTTAATCGCGATTAGAGGTAGTTAGTGTAGTTTAAGGTAAAAATAATGTTTTAATAATATGAGATGAGCTTTACACTTGTCCTACTCCTATTGGATGAGTCATGGCCGACCAAGACAACCCATGTGTCAACTTGGGGACCCCATGGAGCCACTTTGGTTGGAAAATGACATTAATATATATATATTTAATGTTAAAATTAAATTGACACAAACATGAGTTGTTTTACTAAAACAGTTTTTTAAGTGGGGTTACACAAGTCCAAATTTTGATTATAAATATTCATTCGAAAGATAAAACGATTTACTACATCATAGTAGTTTTTTTATAATTTTTAGACATTAAATAAATTAAATTAATTATGACATCATGATGATGCAGCGATGACCTCATTATTTAACGATTTAAATAAAATGGAAAGATAATGTAAAATACAAAGCGTACACTGGTCAAAAACCTATTGGATGAGTAGATTTCGAACCCTTATCATCTTATCCTCGAATTAGATAAGTTTGGGACTTCTAAAATACGAAACTCATTTTAGAATAAAGTGAATTTTCTTTACTTTCCAAGAGTGCCCCTCCTCTCCACTTATAAAAGGCCCCCACCTCTACCACCTCATTCACACTTTCAAGCCATTTTGCTCGGACAAACTCTGCCCAAATACTCTCCCAACTTCCCTCCCTTACTCCTAGAAGTCTCACTTTTGGCAGAACTCTTCCCAAGGAAGCCTTTGGCTCAAATCAAAAAGAGTTACTTGATTTTGAGGTAATGTCTTCTCTAATGTTGTTTTGTTTTATTTTTCTTCTCCAACCCCCTAAACTCTTTTTATTCATTTCTTTTGTAACAACACCAGTATCCTCAATATACTAGGATGTTGTTATAACAAGTACTTGAGCTACAATTACACACACCTACATCTAATGGTTAAAGAACATACGGTTTCTGTGGATGGCGAATTCCTGCCACACGAAACGATGATTGTTCAACACTCATATAACACCTTCAAAGGTGGCCATTAAGATGTCACTATATTTATATATGATATAAAATATGTTTATGTTTTACTTATGCTTCTGTATTTCTCATTTATGTCATAATTTATGATTTCCATTATGGGTAAACGCGATAATTTCATTTTAGGAAGTGCGGACTACCGCCCCCTCAAAGTGATTTGAATTTTTAATGCCATATGTGGGATGTATAATGGATGGAGTAAATGTTATTATACACTATATTATACTGTAATTATATTATAAATTTATATCATTATGATTTCATTCCATTAAATATGAAATAGAAATGAATGTAGCGTTCATGCGTACGTACGGCTTACCGTCTCCATGAACGGTGCATTTCATTTCTTACCTCTAAATGTTACGTAATATTATGAATGAATGTATATACTGGATATATATGATATATATGATATCTACATCATGAATATAATTCTGGATATAATGGATATTTCACCACATGAACAACTTGTAATTATAAGAAGGTTATTGTTGACACAAGTACCAAAGATCGACAAAACGACCGTTATTAACTTAAATAATTACATAACGTTCATAACATTGTAATAAGTGATATAAAAAGGATAATGAAATTGAAAATGGTTATTAATAAGGTAGATATTAACTCTAGTTTATTATTCAGGAGGTTAAAGAACGATTGAGTCAAGTCGGACATGAGGTAAGGGAATTTCATAACCCAACTTCCATTCTTTGGGTTAATCTCCTACTTTCAAATTATGTCATGATGTTATTATGTAGTATATTTTATTTATAATTTCTTTATGTGTACATATAGTGAATACACATAATAGATATATTTTATTTAAAAATGATCTTTTTAAGGGACTTCGTCTCAATCTCCATTCATTGAGGCATATTTGGTTTTATACACAACTTTCTTTTATACGGTGTATAAACCCCTTTGACTTTTACGTTTATTCAAAAGGAATCTTTTTTTATACGAATCGTTTTGCTAAACGAAAAAAGGGAATTTTTTTCATTCCGTACGTATGTGGTGACAACGCCTTCTCCGCCTCCGTGACCATTATTTGAGTTTCGGCTTTCTCTACAAGCCATCATTTTTTTAATGAAAAATAAATACAAAGTTTTAACTTTATTTTATTTTGGTATTGAAAATGGTTTTGAAAGCGTTTTTATTATATCAATGTGTTGTATTGATATCTTGTGATTGAAATGTGGAAATGTTATGTTTCCTTTATGCATGTTTTATGTGATACGATTATGTTATGGTTTATGATATGTTTAAACCTATTCATATGAGGAATGTATTGGACTTAATAAGTGACGGGTGGAGCCCGCTATAGCTCCTCGATGCATCGGTAGGTCTCATGAGACAACTAGACGTGGAATTGGCCGAGGCCCTTTCCCAATTTGATTTATGGTTTTGGCCGAGGCCTTAATCATTTTAGACGTCTTGGCCGAGGCCTTGACAAAATGTTTCAGAATGTCCGATATTATACATTCCCTCATTATGAAAGTGGTTATTGATATTTCATGTGATTATTCGACCAGTAGAATATCCATGTGAAGAAGTGAATGGCATTATCTCATTTTACTTTTGCCATATTATGTTGATTTTCAAGTTTAAAAGACTTTTGTTTTAGTTATACATTGCCTTAAATTTTTATGTTTATTTATGAAAGCTTCTGCAATATTGTTATCCTTACTGAGCATCTGAGATCACCCCTTTCAATGTTTTAATATTTTCCAGGATGAGAAGAAGTATTTTATGAATGACCTGCAGGGATTATGAGAAGAGGATATGAGTGTGGACTATGGAGACTTTGTTATTGTAGTTTTTTACTTTATGATGTAATGTAACGTTTACGAATGTATCTAGTGTTTCTAAGGCTACTAAACTAATTGGTCTTTCGAGACTTGATCTTTCGTGATCATGCCAATGTTACGAAGTAATGCACCGACTCCAGGTAGCTGGGGTCGGGGTGTTACAGTTGGTATCAAAGGAAGTTTAGTACAAAACTTGGAAGCTAGATTTAGATAAACTCTGATTAGAGCACGTAGACCTTAGATGAACTTTGAGGATTATTATAGAAGAACTTCGTAGAATTTTGGTATTGTAGAGATTTTGTGAGTTTTCCGAGCAATACATCCCTGTCTGGATATGAGCAGGTAGAGGCGGCTCTGGAACAGATGTTCCTAGGGATAAAACCCGAAATAACCGCTTTGAGCTAGACTCGAACGGAAACTGGTGCACGACAACGGGCCTTGCTGCACTCTTGGTTACGACACTCCCGGGGGATATGCTTAGGATAACTCTCATTCTCTTTACAAATCATTATGAAGGGTTTATGAGTATATACTTCCTCAAAGAAAACATTTTTTATGATTATGGATTATATCCATAAAGAGTTCAATTTATGTTAAGTGTTTTATAAGTATGGGATTATGTATTTTGATTCATAAACTGATCTAGTTTATGCCATTGTTTAGAAATGGCGCCTAGTGGAAGAAATGGAAACCGTATCAATGCACGCACTCCATGTAGGGATTGCCCTCCTGCTCAAGATAATTATGGTGGAGCTAGTGATACAACTGGTGCTGATCAGCTTCTCACCGTACTGGGACAACTCACGTAGGTTATGAATAATAACCTTACTCGTATGGAGAACCCTGATCCGCAACGTGGAGGATCAATGTTAGACCGCTTCATGGGGAAACAACCACCAACCTTCAATGGGAGTACAAATCCTATAGTAGCTGAGCAATGGATAAATTCCTTAGAGAAAATATTCCATGCCTTGGGGAGTAGTGAAAGGGAGAAGGTTGTCATGGCGGTTTACCGCCTCACTGGAGATGCCGATCAGTGGTGGTCGCTGATTCAAAACACAAAGGAAGATGATGACGTATCGAATATGGAATGGAGGGAGTTCAAACAGCTTTTCTTAGAAAAATAATTTCCTCGTGACCATCGAGCGGATATGGAAAGGCAATTTCTGAGTCTGAGGCAGAAGGAGGATGAGAATGTCACAAAGTATGAGGATAACTTTACAAGGTTAGTGAGGAATGCTGCCGATTATATACGTAACCCAAAGAGTAATATTGATCATTTCTTTGATGGGTTAAAACCATTTCTCCGTCGATCATTAGTATCACAATCCTTCTCATCATACGAAGATATTGTCTCGTGTGCTATCAAGACAGAAAAGGAATTCTCTATGTCTTATGACAACAAAGTAAAGCAAGAGAAGAAGAGAACGGGGGAACAAGAGACAGATAAAGGTAAAAAGGGAAAGAAGGATTTTCCATTATGTGATAATTGTGGGAAGAATCACCCTGGTACTTGCCTAAAAGGAATGGGATTTTGTTATAAATGTGGAGAAAAGGGTCACCAGGCTCGTGATTGCAAGGGAAAGAAAGAGGCTATCAAAGTTGAATGATATAATTGTAGGGAAATGGGGCATTATGAAAATGAATGTCCTAAGCGTCAGGGAAACTTACCTCAGAAAAGGCCAAGGGATCAAGGACAATCTTATGCTGTTACTACAGTTGAAGCAGAATAATTAATGTATTGGTGCTTTTGGACTCAAGGATTATATCTTGGTAATAAGGATAATGTGATTGCACTGCAGTACTTGTTGATTTTATTAAGGTTTTAATATGATGAAGGTAATCATATTTTTAGTATGTGACAAAAATAGAAACATTAATTTGTATGGGGAATCTGATAAATTGATTTTGGAATTAAGAGACCTTTTAGAGAAAGTCTGGACAGAGGTATTTTGGATAACTATAAAGGTTGGAGTGGATTAAGTTGATCTTTGGATAGTATTGTTTAAGGTTAAAAAATTTATAAATATTATTTTTGGAATATTATGATACTATAGTTTTAGGAAAAGGACAACCCGCAGGGTGGGGCATAACCCGTCGCGTCAGAAAAAGCTGCAGGAATCGAACCCACAATCATAGTGCGACAGACCTTTATTTCCTACCACTAGCCTACAGGAAGTCCCCAGTTATTACAAAATAATTTTACTAATCTAAATGGTATGTGTTAACATTTGGAACCTTATACAATTAGGATAAGTATAATATTTTTGAGTTCTATTATATTTTTGAGTGAAAGATGAGTTGAAGGTTGAAACTCTAATTGTCAAGCATAAATATATATATACCTATCTCTTATTCAAAGAATAAATTAATTCTTAAACTTTAGTAAAGGGATATTAAAACAAAAAAATGTGTTATCCTAATACCTTATGTCTTGTTGAACTGATGATATTTTAAATCAACATAGATTGAAGGCTTTGAGGCCCTCAATTTGACAGTTGATTGTGATTGATGACCTCAATCACTCCCTACAAATATTTACGTTTTTCCTCCAATTATATGTCTCTAATTGCCACCAATGTTCTCCTAATCGAGATCATAATTGGGTGGTTACTTTTTCATTTCCCTTTCCCTCTTATTAAGGATAAATTTTATTAACCTTATTTCCGATGTGGGTTTTCCTCAAAGGTATTTTCTCTTTTCAAACATTTATTTTCAAAGAAAAATTTCAAATTGCGAGGACTCAATTTATTGAAGGAGGGTAGAATGTAACACCCCAAGCTTCCACAGTACGTTTCACTTCGAATAATGCAATAGCGTGTGTTGTACGCAACCTCGAGCTCTAACACACACCACAACGAATTAAACTAGCCGTTGTGAATAGTAATACCTACTTTTTGAAATTTTATAAATTTTATTTATCAAAATGGACTTCATTTTTGGATTCGGAATATCGAAATTAGCCTATGTTGAATTTTTGGTATTTTTCTGAGAACTATTTTTTATGAATAGTGAAAAATAGTTAAAAACAACTTTTTTAATCAAAATAATTTATGGTGATAAATTATACTATTTAGTGGTTTTAAAGTATAATTAGAATATATTTTTACCATTTTATCCAATGGTGGTCATTAGAATTAATTTAACATTGAAATTGGACATAAACAATTGCCAATCTTTTGATATAAATTGTTTCTTAAACACACGCTATTTGTTGTAACAGCGGGAATTAATTATAAAATTAATTAATGCAACTTATATGTTTGGAATTTTGTAAAATAGGCATCATTTTTTAATTCGGAATATCAATTATAGCTTAGGGTGAAATTTTGGCCTTATTCTGAAAAACTTCAATTTTTGATGAATAGTGAAACCACTAAGTGGTTGTTAGAAACTGATTTTTCGTTAAAATGAAATATTACCACTTCTGTGATTTGATTTTCAAAAATCCGACCTAAATGGTTGTCATTAAGAATCAAAATGTGGTTCAATGAGATTAAAATAATTTTTTTTGGTGAATAGTAACTTTTAAGTTCTTAATCGCGATTAGAGGTAGTTAGTGTAGTTTAAGGTAAAAATAATGTTTTAATAATATGAGATGAGCTTTACACTTGTCCTACTCCTATTGGATGAGTCATGGCCGACCAAGACAACCCATGTGTCAACTTGGGGACCCCATGGAGCCACTTTGGTTGGAAAATGACATTAATATATATATATTTAATGTTAAAATTAAATTGACACAAACATGAGTTTTTTTACTAAAACAGTTTTTAAGTGGGGTTACACAAGTACAAATTTTGATTATAAATATTCATTAGAAATCTAAAACGATTTCCTACATCATAGTAGTTTTTTTATAATTTTTAGACATTAAATAAATTAAATTAATTATGACATCATGATGATGCAGCGATGACCTCATTATTTAACGATTTAAATAAAATGGAAAGATAATGTAAAATCCAAAGTGTACACTTGTCAAAAACCTATTGGATGAGTAGATTTCGAACCCTTATCATCTTATCCTCGAATTATATAAGTGTGGGACCTCTAAAATCCAAAACTCATTTTATAATAAAGTGACTTTTCTTTACTTTCCAAGAATGCCCCTCCTCTCCACTTATAAAAGGCCCCCACCTCTACCACCTCATTCACACTTTCAAGCCATTTGGCTCGGCCAAACTCTGCCCAAATACTCTCCCAACTTCCCTCCCTTACTCCTAGAAGCCTCACATTGGGAAGAACTCTTCCCAAGGAAGCCTTTGGCTCAAATCAAAAAGAGTTACCCGATTTTGAGGTAATGTCTTCTCTAATGTTGTTTTGTTTTATTTTTCTTCTCCAACCCACTAAACTCTTTTTATTCATTTCTTTTGTAACAACACCAGTATACTCAATATACTAGGATGTTTTTATAAGAAGGACTCGAGCTACACTTACACACACCTACATATAATGGTTAAAGAACATACGATTTCTGTGGATGGCGAATTCCTGCCTCACGAAACGATGATTGTTCAACACTCATATAACACCTTCAAAGGTGGCCATTAAGATGTCACTATATTTATATATGATATAAAATATGTTTATGTTTTACTTATGCTTCTGTATTTCTCATTTATGGCATAATTTATGATTTCTATTATGGGTAAACGCGATAATTTCATTTTAGGAAGTGCAGACTACCGCCCCCTCAAAGTGATTTGAATCGTTAATGCCATATGTGGGATGTATAAAGGATGGAGTAAATGGTATTATACACTATATTATACTGGAATTATATTATAAATTTATATCATTATGATTTCATTCCATTAAATATGAAATAGAAATGAAAGTAGCGTTCATGCGTACGTACGGCTTACCGTCTCCATTAATGGTGCATTTCATTTCTTACCTCTAAATGTTACGTAATATTATGAATGAATGTATATACTGGATATATATGATATATATGATATCTAAATCATGAATATAATTCTGGATATAATGGATATTTCACCACATGAACAACTTGTAATTATAAGAAGGTTATTGTTGACACAAGTACCAAAGATCGACAAAACGACCGTTATTAACTTAAATAATTACATAACGTTCATAACATTGTAATAAGTGATATAAAAAGGATAATGAAATTGAAAATGGTTCTTAATAAGGTATATATTAACTCTAGTTTATTATTCAGGAGGTTAAAGAACGGTTGAGTCAAGTCAGACATGAGGTAAGCGAATTTCATAACCCAACTTCCATTCTTTGGGTTAATCTCCTACTTTCAAATTATGTCCTGATGTTATTATGTCGTATATTTTGTTTATACTTTCTTTATGTGTACATATAGTGAATACACATAATAGATATATTTTATTTAAAAATGATCTTTTTAAGGGACTTCGTCTCAATCTCCATTCATTGAGGCATATTTGGTTTTATACACAACTTTCTTTTATACGGTGTATAAACCCCTTTGACTTTTATGTTTATTCAAAAGGAATCTTTTTTTATACGAAGCGTTTTGCTAAACGAAAAAAGGGAATGTTTTTCATTCTGTACGTATGTGGCGACAACGACTTCTCCGCCGCCGTGACCATTATTTGAGTTTCGGCTTTCTCTACAAGCCATCATTTTTTTAATGAAAAATAAATACAAAGTTTTAACTTTCTTTTATTTTGGTATTGAAAATGGTTTTGAAAGAGTTTTTATTATATCAATGTGTTGTATTGATATCTTGTGATTGAAATGTGGAAATGTTATGTTTCCTTTATTCATGTTTTATGTGATACGATTATGTTATGGTTTATGATATTTTTAAACCTATTCATATGAGGAATGTATTGGACTTAATAAGTGACGGGTGGAGCTCTCTATAGCTCCTCGATGCATCGGTAGGTCTCATGAGACAACTAGACGTGGAATTGGCCGAGACCCTTTCCCAATTTGATTTATGGTTTTGGCCGAGGCCTTAATCATTTTAGACATCCTGGCCGAGGCATTGACAAAATGTTTCAGAATGTCCGGCATTATGCATTCCCTCATTATGAAAGTGGTTATTGATATTTCATGTGATTATTCGACCAGTAGAATATCCATGTGAAGAAGTGAATGGAATTATCTCATTTTACTTTTTCCATATTATGTTGATGTTCAAGTTTAAAATTCTTTTGTTTTAGTTATACATTGCCTTAAATTTTTATGTTTATTTATGAAAGCTTCCGCAATATTGTTATCCTTACTGAGCATCTGAGCTCACCCCTTTCAATGTTTTAATATTTTCCAGGATGAGAAGAAGTATTTTATGAATGACCTGCAGGGATTGTGAGAAGAGGATATGAGTGTGGACTATGGAGACTTTGTTATTGTAGTTTTTCGCTTTATGATGTAATGTAACGTTTACGAATGTATCTAGTGTTTCCAAGGCTACTAAACTAATCGGTCTTTTGAGACTTGATCTTTTGTGATCATGCCAATGTTACGAAGTAATGTACCGACTCCGGGTAGCTGGGGTCGGGGTGTTACAGTTCCCCAAACATACAAAACTCAGAACCTGGAACATATAGGCCTCTCGATGGTCACCATCCACTACAGCTTCTCAAAATTTTCCTACGTCTTTGTAGTTATTGACCAATGTGAAACATAGAAAGAGACCTTTATGATGCTTTCCTCTTTTCATATATTCCACAAATTGTGTATATACAATATGGTAATAGGAATAATTGTCTCCTTGGTAGAGTCAGAGGATATTTGGGCTGATTGAAACCCGATAGAGTTGTTTCCAAGATAGAAATAAGTTTGCAAAGGGATGGAATTATTCTAAACATGTCTTCAAAATTATAATCTCTAGTAGTTCAGTAGAAAGTGAAAATAGGTTTTTTTGGGAACCCCCACCTTCCATCTGATTTTTTTTCAAGAAAAAGTTCTCATTAAAGTATTACTATATTTAAAATAGAAGTGTTATTTTAAAAATTCATATTAAAGTACCAAAACATGAAAAATATATAACATTATCCATTTAAAACAAGGTTAATAAAACTCAAGGTGTTACATAACCATTTTCTTTCTCTCACAACTCACTGGTACAGATTTCCTGAAACGCACCATGATGTCCCATCACCAGTACTATTTGCATTGACGATTTCCCCAGTTCTCGGTAAAACAGATCCCTAAAATGGTCCCAAATGCTTTAATATCTTTGGTCTAGATGCTGTACAGTCAACTTGGATGAATCACATGTGGAAATTTAAAGTTCTATGAGAGAAAATCATGAAGTGTATGAAGCTACGTGACATCAGCATTAACTTAATGTCTATAACATAAATAGGTAGACTCATATTCAAGAATTTCGAAGTCTATAACTTGACCAAAAAGACTGTAGGTCAAAATTTGACAAAGATACACTGCTCAAAGGTCACCGTCTTGTAAATACTCTTGAAAGTCCTCCAGGGATTGAAAATTATCAGTTAGGGTGAAGCATTTAAATAGACACTAAAAATACATTCCTTACATATATATAATGGAAGTTGTGCATGCATAATAAGGAAGTAGTCAAAGCCTAATCCTCGGTGGAGTTGAAGTACACGAGGAGATTTGGATACATAGTAGAGGTGTTTACATGAAAAATGAAGGTTTTCCAAATTCTCATAGCTTTCTAAACATTACTTGGCCACTATAGTCTCTAATATTTATGTTGGAAGAGAAATAACTCGTGTTTCATCTGCCATCTAAAAATATTATGAAGTATTCTATGTAGTAAGACATAAAAAAGATTTTAATATTGTTCTATTTTTTTGGGGATGGCTAAACCAACCTCTGATACAAAACTGTCATGCCCTGACCCCATAATCCCTAGAGTTAGTGCATTAATTAACATGGTGTGTAATTTTTTTTATAAAATAAATACTGATGAATTACACATCATTTTCCATATAGAGGATCTTTTTAACTTAGGTTCTGGAAAACTAGTTACAAATATTACAATCCTTCAAAACTGAATAGAAAATACTCCATAAAGATTCCACCACATAGCATAACACAAATCTACTAAATCTTTAATACTAAATTGAAAAAATAGGGTGAGAACAAGGATTCCCAATAAGAGGGTTTTAAAATAAATATAATATTTCATGTAAAACCATTTAAAAAATCATTTTTTTAAAATAAACATAAAAAATTTTCTTAGATGTAAACTGTAATGCAAGATTCTCAACGTCAACTTATTTTCAAGGTTACTAGTAAACCTTTTAGGGAAAATTAAAAGGACTATGAATGAAAGACATTTAAATATTATGAATAGAGCATGGTGTGAATCATATAAATCAAGAGTTAATCAAACTATACTATGTGTGAAATGCATGGGTGTAGGAAAAAAATTTGTTCCTAGAAATACTACATGATCAGAGTTGGGAATAATCAATGTCACAATTAATTTATCACCTAAAATACACATCATAAAATAACTGGTAAACTATTATCATTTGTATTAAAGTTCATAAGAAGAGTGATGAATAAACATCATTCCATGTGCATTTAATTATTCTGATACTCATAAGTATGGATCTCAACAAAGTATATTCTACTAGACAAATAATCAATTAGTTGGTCATTTACTAAAAGATAGTGAGGGAAAGTGTAATGCTGGACTGTGTTAAGGCCTCGTGCTATGAACTAATTTGTCTCATGAGAACTACTGATGCATCGCGGGGCTTTCATTAACTGGTCCCCAACCCTTAGGGCTTGCATTAATCGATCCCCAACCCATAGGTATATCATTAACCAGTACCTTACTTGTTATATACTGAGTCCAATACATTCCACATATGTCGAGTAAGATCATATATTCAAAGTTCCCCATATCACTTTGAATAATTAATTTTTTATCTCATATATTCAAGGTGTCCCATACCACTTTGAATATTTAATTTCTTATCTCATATATTCAAGGTTTCACATACCACACTGAATATTTATCTTCTCATTCCATTTTATTCAAAGTGTCTCATACCACTTTGAATAATTTAGTTTCTTAATCCATAAATGGCCATAATAGTTAAATTTCAGTTTTTAGAAATTACATATATAATGTGAATCATGCATTAATTGTCAATACTAACAACTGTATGGCTATAAAAAATTTAACAATGACAAGTATGGATAGGCAGATATATTATAGCACAAGTGATGATAACTAATGCACATAAAAATAAATGATTATTCAGGTTTTTTCATAATGAATGATAACCATTAAATTCTAATTTCATTATTTCATGGAAATAAACATTTTATATTTTAAAATGAATAATTTTGAATTTAAGATAGTTGTTATTTATATTCAAAGAATATGATGATAAATGGACAAATCAAAATATACTTAAATAACTCAAAGCATTCATAGTATCCAATTCTTTAATGAATTGTAGATAAATAGGTTAGATGGAAAACAGTTGATTCATATGATATACAAATGCATGAAAATATAATTCAACATATATCTCTACATGTTCTTATGCATGTTTATGTATTCATGTGAAATCAAAAGTCTATTCCAACCTTCTAAAAACATGAGTGCATGCATATATGGTCAATTTTATTAACAAGGTGAACATAACATGACTTTGTGGGATTGTGGTCCTCATACATAATTACATGGTCTTAAACAGAATTATATAAAAAAATATGAGCACAAGTGTATACATGGGATTTTCACTGCCCAAAAGTATTTGAAATGCTTACCAATGTTTTTAAACCATACTAAGTGTCATAATAAGACGAATATGCTTTTTAATTTAAAACCATTATGATAAATATAAAACATATAACATTTAAAACATGTCCAAACACTTGATTTGCTTGAGGAAATTGTATAGGCTTATTACACTGAAATATTATACAATATAATTAAATTTGAAACTATACTTTATATCACTTTAAAAAATTTAACACTTAAATTAGTTTGTTTTAATAACACACTAATGGTCACATGATTTTAAATTTCAATGGCCAAAACAAAGGTTACAAGTATTTCCAATAGTCAGGAAGACCCTTATAAATACATGTTTAGGGTATTTAATATCTTTAAAATAGTTTTGAATATAACTATGGCTCTCTTTATTCCATTGACGCTTAGCATAATTTCTATTTTACTCATGATTTTATTCTTTTTTAGGTGGATTCAATGGAAATGAGCTAATTTATTGGTATCTTTGTGATGTTAGGTGGTCTTCCATTTATTATTTTAGGTCTAAAAATCATTTTATCTGAATAATTGTATTCCCTTGCATCAAATTTATGTTTCTGTGTTCCTATTAAATAAAATGTTTCTTATTTAATTTTGTATATGCATTTGTTTGTGTTGACGACACAGTTAAACAAAATGAAATTAAAAAACTGATAATTAAAATATTACTATTACAAGTAAAATATGTTTTCGGGAATCACATTATCCCCCCTTCAAAGAATTATTCCCTTGCAACTATATCATACTTGCACACTTCTACCAACAAAACAAGTAAGTCTTCACTCCCAAGTTCACTTCACTAGGACCACCATAGTGGATAGGCCACTAACGACCTCAGGTGGATTCCTATGTTAGTATTCAAATACTTGTGTTGTTTGGTCCAGATACACTATGAGTAGTTAGGGTCAAACCCATGCATGAAACACTCCTCCTTCTAAATAGAGGCATGAGAGGTGTGAAGGTTGGAGATTTCAGAGTGGACTCCTTCCCTATAAAAAACTCAAACTACATCATGCTTTAGAGCTTTGATGTTGTAGACTTCCCCAAACATACTAAAACTTAGAACCTAGAACATATAAGATGCTCGACGGTAACCCTTGATTGCAGCTTCTAGAAAAGTTCACACAACTTGGTAGTTATCGGCCAAAAGTGAAACATTTAATGTGACCTTCGTGATACTTTCCTATTTTCCTATATTCCAGAAATTGTGTATTTAAAATATGGTAATAGGCATAAATCTCTCCTTGGTAGAGTCAGATGATATTTGTACTGATCAACACTTGGTAGAGTTGTTTGCAATATAGATGTAAGTTTTTATAGTGATGATATTCTTCTGAACACATGTTGACAATTATAATTTCTAGTATTTTGGTAGGAAGTGAAAAGAGGTTTGTTGGTGAACCATAGCCTTCTATCTGAAAATATTTTAAGAAAAAGTTCTCTATAATGAATAACAATATTTTAAATAGAAGTGTTATTTCAAAATTTCATATTAATGTACCAAAACATAAAAAAATATAAAATTATCCATTTAAAATAAGGTTCATAAAAATAAAGGTGTTACATATGAATTTTCTTCCTCTCACAACTCACTTATATAAATTTATGGACACCCACTGTGATGTCCCATCACCTATACTATTGGAATCGATGATTTTTGCAGTTCCTTGTTAAATGGATCCCTAAAACGGTTCCAAACACTTTGATATATTTGGTCCAGATGCATAACAGGAAACAAGGATCAATCACATGTGGACATATAAAGTTATATTAGAGAAAAGAATGATGTGTATGAAGTTTTGAGACATCATCATGAACTTGATGTCTTTAACATAAATGGGTAGACTCGTCCCCAATAATTTCAATGTCCATAACTTGACTAGAAATACCATAGGTCAACATTTGATAATGATATGTTGCTCTGAGGTCACCCTCATATGCATCCACTCATAATTATTCAAGGGATTGACAATTCTCAAATATGGTGGAGCATTTTAACAGAACCTCAAAATACATTTTTTACATGCATAGAATGGAAGTTCTTAATGCATCATAAGTAAGAAGTCAAAGAATGATCCTTGGCGGAGTTAAGTACATGAGCAGAGTTGCATACCTGGTAGAGGTGTATACATGAAAAACGACGGTTTTAAAAAGTCTCACAGCCTTCAATACATGACATGGCCACTATAGTCTCTAATATTTATGTTAGAAGAGACAGAATTCTTGATTCATTTTCCATCTGAAAATTTTAAGAATTATTCCACTTAGTAAGACATAATCATGTTTTTAATGTTGTTTTAATTTTCCAGGGTTGTCTAAACTGACCTCTGATATCAACTACCATGCCCCAAACCCAGAATCCCTGAAGTTGGTGCCTTAATAAAAATGGTGTGTAATTTTTTTTAAATAAATAATGATGAATTGAACATCATGTTCCATACAATGGATCATTGTGATTTAGTTTCTGGAAAACTAGATACAAATATTAGAATCCTTCAAAACTAAATGGAAAAGACTATACAAATCATCCACCACATAGCATAACTCAAATCTACTTAACCTATAAAAAAATTTGAAAAGCTAGGGTGAGAACAAGAATGCCCAATAAAGGGGTTATAAAATAAATATAATATTTCAAGTAAACCCCTTAAAAAAATCCATCATTAAAATAAGAATAAACCATTTTCTTAGAAGAAAACTACAATTCAATCTTCTCAATGTTAACAGATTTTCAAGGTTACCAATAAAAATTTGAGGGAAAATTGAAAGGACTAAGAATGAAACACATTTCAATATTATAAATAGTGCATGGTGTGCATCATATAAATCAAGAGTTAATCAAACTATATTATGTGTGACATGAAAGGGTGCATGAACAAAATTTGTTTATGGTAATACTATATGATCAGAGTTTCAAATAATCAATGTCCCAATTAATTAATCACATAAAATGAACATCATAAAATAACTGGTAAACTACTGTCATTTGTATTAATGTTCAAAAGATGAGTTCTGAATAAATATCATTCCATGTGTATTTACCTCTTCTAATACTCATAAGTAAGGCTCTCAACCACGTATACTCTACTAGTCAAATAATCACTTAATTGTTCATTTAATAACACATAGTGGGGGAAAGTATAATTCCGGACTGTGTCAAGTCCTCGTTCCATGACCTAATCTGTCTCATGAGAACTTCTAATGCATCGTGGGGATTTCATTAACTAGTCCCCAACCCATAATTCTTGCATTAACCGGTCCTAACCCATATGGATTTTATTAACCGGTACCGAACCCATTATATAATGAGTCTAATACATTCCTCATTAGTCTAGTAAGGTCATATATTTAAAGTGACCCATACCACTTTGAATATTTAATTTCTTATCTCATATAATCATGGTGTCCCATAACACTTTGAATATTTAATTTCTTATGTCTTATATTCAACGTTTTCCATACCACTTTAAATATTTAACTTCTTATTCCATATTATTCAAAGTTTCCCATACCAATTTAGATAATTTAGGTTCTTAATCCATAAATGGTCATAATAGATTAATTTCATTTTTTATAAATTACATATATAAAGTGAATCACGCATTAATTTTCAATACTAACAACTGTATGGCTATAAAAACTATAACAATGAAAAGTATGGATATGTAGATATACAATATCATATTTTATGATAACTAATTCACATAAAAATAAATTATTATTTGGGTTTTGTCACAAAAACTGATGACCATTAAGATATAAATTCCTTATTTCAAGGAAATAAAAATTTTATATTTTAAAATTAATAATTTTTAATTAAAGATAGTTTCTATTTATATTCAAAGAATAGATGATAAATGGAAATGTCAAAATAAACTACAATAAATAAAAGCATTTATAGTAGCTGATTCTTTATGAATTGAAGTTTAGTAGGTTAGATGGAAAAAAATTGTTTCATATGATTTACACGTGAATGAAAATATAATTAAACATATTTCTCTACATGTGCTTTTTCATTTCTATGTATTCATGTGAAATCAAAAGTCTATTCCAACCTTATAAAATTGATGTGCATGCATAGATGGTTAATTGTATTAACAAAGTGAACAAAACATGAATTTTTGGGATTTTGGTCCTCATACATATTTACGTGGGCTTAAACAAAATTATATAAAACCATATGAACACAAGTGTATACATGAGAGTTTTACTACCAAAATAATGTTCAATATTACTTTATAGATATTACACTCCACAAAAACAAAATTGAATCCCCAAAAATCCGTTTTATGAAAACGTAATTCAGTTTATGGTTAAAACCCATGGGTAAATAAATATATAACCATATATATATATATATATAAATTTTTATATGGTCCGATTAAACCAAACAACTAGAACCCAAAAAATATATAATTTCAACACTAAAAAAATACTTGAATAGAATAATTTGGATCCATAAAAGTACTTATATATATACATATAACTATATATACTCACAATATATATATATATATATATATATATATATATATATATATATATATTACAAACCAAAATTGTTTTAACCCTTAATTACCACATGTTTTTCAAAAACATCATTTAAGCATTGATAATCAACCCTTAGAAGACTTAAATTCAGTTAGAAAGGTATAATATATATAAACTATATGAAAATGTATATATATATATATACATCATATACAACATGTATAATCATATTTTCACAAGGTAGGAAAAGAGTAGTAGTCCCTTACCAGTATTCAAGGGGGGGCAGGGATAATAAGAGGATGGAGAGGTGCTTGATAAGGGAAACCAACAAGTCTTAAGAGTGAAATGTGAGTGCGTAAATAAAATGTATATGTTTATTTTTATATACCCCACTGATTAAGCATGAAATGATAAACCAAGACCCGAGATGAGACTCATGCATAAGAAAAAAATTAATCTAATAAAGAAAATCATAAGTAGATCGTTCATTTGATAAAATATAATTATATATATATAACATGGGAAACTTACATGGGGTCCAAAGGGGTTAAGTTTAAAGTAAAATGTGGCTATCAGGTCTTTGGAAAAGAAGAGAGAAGGGGTCGTGGGTGTATAACAGTGGAGTCACCGAATGAGGAGAATAATAATGATTTGACGAAGACTGGTGTGAAACTGTTCTATGAGAGTAATGAGACACAATTAATAAGAAGAAGTGAAAAAGAATGGATGGTTGCGATCATCTGTGATTTGATCAGAAGATTGAGATGCGTTTAGGGTTTTAAAAATAGATGAGCTGTAGATATCATGATGTGCCTCTGATCAAACGGTTAAGAAAAAACCGTGGTTTTTAAAAATTGATAGAGGGTCGAGATCATCAGCATCTGCAATTAGACATTATATGTAACACCCCAGGTAAATAAAGAATATGACATCTTTATATTTATCCATATTTGTGAATCAAATATTAATATTACTTTAAAGGGGATTTTATTCTCGATGGAGTACCCAATACGCAACAACGAGTTTCTTGGGAATCATACGTTGCACTCTAATAATAAAATAATATTATTTTAAATAGTAGTTAACATGTAGCCGTTGTATTGGCGTGAATGGATAGAAATAACTAAAATATGATTATATATGTTTTTAAATGTTTTTACATTTATCCAATAAAAGATAATGGCTTAAAATACGGAAATAATTCAATTTTAGGCGTATATTCCCTAGTTTTCACTAAAGGTTCACTTATCACCTTATCCATGAATTATATCAATGTGGGACCTTTTAAAACCGAAACACATTTTCAAATAAAGTAATATTTCCTTACTTTCCAAAAGTGCCCCTCCTCTCCTCTTATAAAAGGCCCCCACCTCTACCACCTTACACACACTCCTCAAGCCTTTGGCTCGGCCAACCCCTGCCCATTTACTCTCTACACATCCCTCTCCTCATCCTAGAGGATTCTATTTGGGCAGAATCCTTTCAAAGGAATCCTTTAGGCTCAAATCAAGAGGAGTTACACTTTTAAAGGTAATTCATTCCCTCATGTTCATTTGTTTTATTTTGCTTCTCCAACCCCCTAAACTCTTTTTATTTACTTATTTTGTAACAAATCCAGTATCCTCAATATACTAGGATGTTTTTATAATATTTATTCGAGCTACACTCTCACACAACTACATCAAATGGTTAAAGAACATACTGTTTCCGTGGATGGCGAAATTCTGCCTCCCGAAACGATGATTGTTCAATACACATTTAACACCTTCAAAGGTGGCCATTATGATGTCACTATTTTTATATATGATATATAATATGTTTATGTTTTAATTATGCTTCTGTATTTTCCATTTTTGTCTTACCTTTATGGCTTCCATTATGGGTATACGCGATATCTTCATTTTAGGAAGTGCGGACTACCGCCCCCTCAAAGTGATGTGATTCGTTAATGCCATACGTGGGACGTATAAAGGATGGATTTAATGTTATTATATATGATGTTATACTGAAATTATTATATACCTCTATATCATTATTATTTCTTTCCATTAAAGTATGAGATAGAAATGAAAGTAGCGTTCATGCGTACGTACGGCCTACCGTCTCCATGAACGGTGCATTTCATTTCTTATCCCCAAATGTAAGGTACTATTATAAGTACATGTATATAATGTATATATATAATGAATGATACATCTAAATGATGACTATAATTCTGTAATTAAAATATACATACCTCTCATTTAGTTTTAATTCCATTAATATGACAAAGAAATGAAATTAGCGTTCATGAGTACGTACGGCTTACCGTCTCCATGAACGGTGCATTTCATTTCTTACCTATAAATGATTATGTAATATTATAAATACATGTATATGCTGGATATATATGATATATATGATATCCAAATCAGTAATGTCATTCTTGATATAAAGAACCTTTGACCACACGAACAACATGTAATTGTAAGAAGTCCACTTTCGACTTAAGAACCAAATATCGACAAAACAAACATTATTAACTTAAATGATTACATAATGTTTATAGCATGGAATTAAGTGATATAAAAGGAATAATTAACTTGAAAAAGGTTCTTAAGCAAATAGAAATTAACTCAAGTTTATTATTCAGGACGTTAAAGAACGATCGAGTCAAGTCGGACCCGGGGTAAGGGATCCTACTCCTCTCTTTCTTTTTAAGTACACACTTTTATGTCATTCCTTTTAAAGCTCATATTTCTTGTTATTGGGATGATATTTTATATTACACTTACTGTAATTTCTATGTTCATGTGATGAGAGACCCTATTCTCTCTCATAAATCCATTTTGGAAGTTTTGAGTGGCGTCGTTAGGCTGCCGAACTTTCGTAAGAGATCTAACCTCTCTCTTTCTTTTTAAGTACTCTCCTTTATGTCACTTCTTTTAAGCTCCTCTTTGTAATGTTGTGGGATGTTATTTTATATTCCTCTTGCTGTACATTTTATTGTAATGGGATGAGATACCCTATTTGATCTCATCAATCCATATTCGGAAGTTTTATGTGGCGCCGTTAGGCTGCCGAGTTTTCGTAAGGGATTTTTCATCTCACTTTTATTCATGTGAGATTTATGCTACATTTGCCACAAATTCCATTGAGTGGTGTATGTACTGCCCATTATTCTACTCTTTGTGTAATATAATTTCGTTTATGAGTATTTACATCAATGATCTATTGTCCTTCTTTCATGGGGTGTATGTTTTGAATGATACCCAAGTCAGTAAGGGAACCTTTCACCCTCCTCTTTTTTGAAAGACTTCTTTTGTTGGGTCTTTTAATTTACATATTGTTATGTTCAGATATGTTATCATATATCCTTATTGATGTAAATTTTATGTCCAAGTGATGAGATACACTTTTTATCTCTCATCAACTCTTTTTGATGTGATGCCGTTAGGCTGTCAAGGGAAATTTTTAACCCAATTTTGATTTCTTTGGGTTCAACATGTAGTCATTGAATATGTCATCCATTGAATATGTGTGAATGACCTTCTATTGTTGTACACTTAATATCCACTTATATTGGGTGTATTTATATTTGTCACACATATTTTTGAGATTGATTTGTCCTTAATTTAAGGATACCTTCTTTATAAGGGATTTCATCACATTTGACTTTTCTATTGAGGGTTCATTGTTGTTATGCACCAATTCACTCTTATATGGTGTATATACTGTCCTTTGGAGTATTATATCATGAACCCATTTATTCTCATGATAATATAAAGTTCTGACTAAATGTTATTCCTCAATTATTGTATTCAAGTGTCTCTAATTTTGGTAAAAGCCCTTTAACCAAAATATCGTTTTAAATGTTTTAATTATTTGTTCTTATTAATATCCATGTTTTCGAAATGGTTTTAAGGATTTATTTATATGGATATTAATGGTTTAAAATTTTAAGCTTCAATGTGGTATGGGACACTTTGATTCAAAAATCTCTTTATTAAATGTTTTAAATGGTTTTGGAAATGGTTTCTTTTTGAATGGATTCATTATTTCAATACACTAAAATGTAATATTGTGATTGAAATGTGGAAATGTTATGTTTCCTTTATGCATGTTTTATGTGATACGTTTATGTTATGGTTCTTGGGAATTGTTATGAAAACGGGTGGTTCCGTGATAAACTAAGGGCAGGTGAGCCCGATATAGCTCTCCAATGCATTGGGTAACGCGAAGGAGTGAAACGTTAAGGTTTCTCTAAAGAGATTTAGGGAATATACTGTGATGGGTATTCCAAAACGTAACCAAGAGGGTTACTCCCTACGTAAGAATGTTATGAATGCCTCAAGTTACCTTTTATGTCTTATGTTTTCTATGATTTATTCATGATTTGATATGCCTATGTTTTATGGGTAAGGTATGATTTCATTCTTATGTATATATGAGCTCATGTTTCCTTTCCATATTTTTATAACCCTTAATGAGCTTTTTATGCTCATCCTAAGTTTTTGAAATGTTTTTCACAGGTCAAGGGAATGGTACATGATGTGATGATAGTGTCAAGGATGTGTCAAGAAAGAATCCATGTTTTATTTTAAATATGTTTCCGTTGATGGGAAGAATGAATACTGTCTTTTATGTAACCACTTTGTTTAAATGTGGAATGTAATGCAAGTTTCATGATCTAATTCTCTACAAATCTAAACCTGAAAAGATCCTCAATATGTAATCTTGTAATAACTCAAGATTAAGTAAGGTTTAAGGCTGGGGCCTTATATTATAGGGAAACATGATGTTAATTCCACGATGAAGGATTTCCAACCAGTGACTGGTCTGGACGGCTAGGATCTCACTCGGTGTGATCCAGCGGCTAAGATTACGTCTCCTTTAAAGAAACCCATATCAAATTGAAGCATCCAAGTTTTTGAGCCCTCATTATAAGACTCGAGCTCCCATCCACCCACCAGATCACTCCCTCTCCCCTCTAGTACTGCCCTATACTGGTTCTCTACGGGAATGCTTCTGTGCCCACCCCTTCTTTGTGCCTCCCCACACAGAGGCACACTATAGATCTTTCACACCCCTGCAAGAGCCCATTCTTACATGGCCGACTTAGCTGGTCTGGCTTGATGGTCGGGGAGATGAGGCTCGGCCACTCCTCTGGTGTGTGTTTCCTCCCCCAACCGGCTGGCTGAAGCTGGCTGGTCATAAAAGACCATTTTTTATTTTCAAAAAAAGAGTCTATTAACTTACTTTAAAACATAAATAAAAATACTTTGTAAATTTTTCTTTGGTATGTTTTAAAAAATATATTTATAATCATTAAATAGAAAATTAATTTATAAAAACCAAATATTTATATTAACTAAACCATTAATTAAAAGCAGCTTTTAAATACCATTATAATACAAATATATTTAAATTTTTTTTCAAAATTTAAAAAGTATTTGAAATACTTACCAAAGTTTTGATACCATACTAAGTATCATAATAAAAAGAATTTTCTTTTTTAATTTAGAACCATGATACTAATGATAAAAAATAAAATATTTAATACATGTAAAAACACTTGAAATGATTGAGGAGATTTTATATGATTATTATAATTCTATATTATAGAATATACATTAATTTGAAACTATACGTTATATAACTTTTAAAATTTTTAACACTTAAATTAGTTTGGTTTAATAACACACTAACGACCACTTGATTTTAAATTCCAATTGCTATAACAATGGTCACATGTATTTACAATGGTCAAGAAGACCCTTATAAATACATATTTAGGGTATTTCATATCTTTAAAATAGTTTTTCATATAACTATGGTTCTCTTCATTCCTTTGGAACATAGCATAATTTCTATTCTAGTCATGATTTTCTTCTTTGTTTTGGTGGATTAAAGGGATGTAGGCAACTTGATTGGTCTCTTTGTGACATATGTGGTCATCCGTTTATTCGTTGAGGTCTAGAAATTAGTTTCTTTGAATAATGGTATTCCCTTGGGTAGAAGTTATGTATCTATGTCCCTGTTAAATAAAATGTTTCTTATTTTATTATGTATATGAATTTGTTTTGGTTGATGCCATGGTTAAAAAATGAAATAAAAACAAAACTGATAATAAAAATATTACTATTACAAGTAAAATTTCTTTTAGGGAATCACATCCCCCATAAATAGGCGGTTTTCTCATCATATGGAATATTTACATCCTTGACATCCGATTCATTGACATTATCTTAAGGATGGACTAGTTAGTTCCCTATTATGACCATATTGAATGCATCATTGGTGGGTGATGTTATGTCACTAGAGGGTGGTATACATGAATATAAGGGAGAATGGGATGCGAAGGCTACACGATTAGGACTCGAGTAGCAGAGGATGCCTAGTGTGAAGGATCATATTTCTAGTGATTTCATTGTTGACCAGGTCTTATGCCCACTTTTTTACTCCTATAGTGGATCATTTTAGGTCGCCTTTCCCAAATAATTATATTGTCTACCACTAGTGTGAGAATTAGAAATCACCATTGAGATAGTTCTAGGAGTAGAACCATTTGCCATTCCACCTTATAAGATGATACCTACAGATCTTCTATAACTCAATATGAAGTTAGAGGATATGGATGATAAGGGATTTATACAACCCAACAATTTTTTGGGGGTTCTTTAGTACTTTTTTCCAAGAAGGCTTACCGTACCCTTAGATTATGTGTATATTATCATCAATTGAATCAACTCACAGTAAAGAATCGGTATCCACTACTGAGAATCGATGACCTCTTTGATATATCTGGGTAAATAATTTGATTTCAGTGATATATTTGGGGACAACCAATAATTTGGTGAATGTAAGGACATTTGAAATACCTCACACAACTTTCAAGAGAATGAATGTTCTATATGAGAACCTGGCCCTGAATTTTGGACTCACGAATACATCTTCAGTCTTCATGGATTTTAGGAATCAGGTTTCCCATTTGTTTCTATATTCTATTATGTTTTTTCTTTTTGAAGATATGTTTGTGTATTCACATTCCAAACACGACCATGCATCCCATCATGAGATCTTGATAAATACACTAAGATATCATAAACTCTATGAAATTTTTTCAAAATGAAACTTTTGGATCAACAAAGTACACTTCTTGGGTTACATTATCTTAGAGTCATGAGTTTCAATAATCATAGATAAAGTGAGAGATTAAGTTTCATGGGAAAATAACAAGAATATATTTTACATCCATCATTTATTTGGGATATATATATATTATATATGATTTATCCAGGATTTATCTCACCATAAAATTCCGCTTATGATATTGGAAAAGAAAGGTGTAAAATTTATAATATCAAAAGAATTCAAAGAATCATTTCAAGAGTTGAAATTAAATTTTAATTAAAAACTTATACTAATTATATTTAATCCATTTAGGAGTTATACTATTTACTATCACACATCTGGTATTGGGATTGGAGTTGATCTAATGCAGTACGAGTGAGTTGTTGCTTACGGGTCTCATCACTTGAGACCTCACAAGCAGAATTACCCGACCCATGACCTTAATCTCATTGTTGTTGTTAAGTCATTACACTATTAGAAAAAATATCTATGTGGAAAGATTTTTTTGGTATTCATGAACCACACAAGCCTCAAGTACATAATTACACATCAGGATCTCAATCTCAGGTAGCACAGGTGGGTGGAGTACCTACTGTCATTTTATTTTGAGCTTCCCTACAAGCCTGGAAAAAGCAATTATGTGGGTGATTCTCCAAGTCAAAAGAGTATGACACATGAGGGTTATTAGACTAGAGTTAAAAGGAATTTTATAGCCTTATTATTAAATATTCACATTTAGTTTTTGGAGAATCATGGTCAGATTATCCCCTAACTATAGATGTGACTTGTACGCTTTTGGAATGGATATTATTGAGGCAGATTTTTGATCCTAAAGTCCTTGTAAAAATAAAAATTGTATCATATAATGGTATATATTAATGTTGGACCATGTATGGGCTCATAGAATTATATTTAATTGAAGTTTATGTGTCCTGGAAGATATTATATAGGAGTTAATGTGGTAATTCTATAGCTCCGGATGGGCAGTTCATCGAGGTGTCACCAAAATTTATTAGTATATATGAATTTGGTATTTGTGGGCTAGTGTGAAGTGAAATATTTCTATATTTATCACTCAATTTTCCACCAATAATTAGGTGAATGTAAGGAAATAGTGTTTGGTAGGGAGTTTTAAATATTTTCTATTCATGAGTGGAAGTGGGATGACGTTTTGACAGATTTCATGACTAGTGAACCCAGATAACCTCGACGAAAAATAAATTTTGGGTTATCTTTGACCAAATGATGATGGTCACATACTTCTTATATGTGCGAGAGACCTTCTCAGGAGATGAGATAGGAATTCTATAAGTTTGGGTGGTTTTACATCATCCTGGATCTCCTCATTTAATAGTTTCAAACAGAGACACATGCTTTATGTAACAGTTCTGGAAGGGGATGTAGAAGGACTTGAGATATAGGTTATTATGAGAACAAACTATAACTCATATAACAATAGAAATATTGATCATATGATTCTATTTTTAGGGGAAATTATCCGTCCATGTGTACATTAATTTGGTGGTTTCTGGAGATACACATTCCCCTCGCCGAGTTTACATATAACAATATATTTCATGAAACCATATAGATGGATCCTTTTGAAGCCTTATATGGAAGGATATTCTTCTCACATATGTGTTATATAGAGTTAGGGGAATCATATATACATAGATAATGTCTCATAAAGGAGAACATAGATCAGATCTAACTGACCGGAAATCATATGTTGAAAGATCAGTCCAAAAAATAGTCATATGCCGACAGAGTTCAACAACTTCTTGAGATAAATGTCAGAGACTAGGTTTTCATGTAAGTCTTTCCCAGGTTGGGACATAGAAATATTTTGAAGTAGGGTGAGATCTCACTAATATTTTTTTGACCCTTTGAGGTTGTGAATAGGATCAGACCAATGGATTACAAGTTGGGGAATCCTCAGAGATTCCGGTCAATATATGATGTGTTTCATGAATCTATATTTTGCTGATACTATATAGACTCATAAAATTTATTACATCATGACGAGGTAGAATTTAATTTAGATTATTCATTCATGTATTATCTAGTGATTATTTATGATCAACATGAGTACACTCCGAGACTGGTCAATTCCATTAGTACGAGTGATATGACAATACAACTGGGTAAACGACGAGACCTGAGAACGTGAAGATAATATGAGAACTAAGTGGCCAGGTCTATTCTCTGAAGATAAATCTATTCCCCCAATAGGAAAAATTAGGGATGAGTTACATTAAATAGGGAAGGTTTCTACCACTCACCATTTCAAGAAATTATGGATAATTTGTTTTCAATTTGAAACCTTTTTTTAATCATGGTAAACATGTACTATAGAATAAGGAAGGTCCCTGGACCGTACATGGCTTGATCAAAGCTTGTAATTTTAGAATATTAGATAAATAATTGAGTTCCATGATTAGATTTAAACATTATAAATATATATCATTTTTAGATTTAACCATGTGGGGAAAAACAGAGGAGCAACAAGAGTAGTATGGTTCCAGGAAAACTATGTGCCTCCATGTTCACAACAATAAGAGAAACTGCAGGGTTTTGACTATTTTAATTTTTATAGTCTACGTATTTTTGGTCTAATTGTGAAACTTAACCATGTGGTATGACCCATATAGTGGTGAACTGTACTCAGTTTGTGCATGGTTTTTGAACCATGTTCATAAATAGTGTGTCCCATATTTTTAGGTAAAATTACTTTTTTCCCCTTAATTAAACATGATTTTTTTTCTTTCCCTATATTACTCTAATAGACAATCACTCTCTTTAATCATCCACCAATCTAAAGAAATCATTAATATAGGCATTGCGGTTTCTTAGTAGTACAATGTCTGATCCTTGACCCGTCATAAGCATCAGATCCTTATCGGTATGATCCACTTTTCAATTATCTCATATCTAAGTTTATTTATTAATTTATCTCACTATTTGGGTAAAATATCATTTTATTTATTCTTAGAGAATTTTCCAATTTATCATATTTCTTCCACCAATTCTAAATAAGAGGCTGATATCGATTGAAGAGTCTTCTATGTCTTTGAGGTAGGTGGTCACACCATTTTCCATTTGAGGTTTTATGATTTGTTGCAAAGCAACTGTGTCCCATGTCAGATATGGATTAGCCTCCCCTTTAATTTTATTTATTCAAGTAAAATTTGTACTTAGGAATTTTTACACGTATTTTAGTCATTTTTCAATGTATTAGAGGTCGGTGATTCCAGTTATGGAAACCCCATGGGTGGGTCAAGTCAAAATGTCCCTAAATAGTAAAATGATCAATTTCTAGGAACACCAAATTATCTTATGGAGTAGATTTTAATAATAAATGATTATTAAATAAAACCTAGGGAACCACTTAGGTTTTTGGCCCACTAATTATTGGAATTTACCATGTAGGAAATTTATATATGGACTATATCACCCTTAAATGCCTAATGAGCCTAATGAAATGGTTTACATTGACTTAGTGAATAAAATTGAATGTGAATATTAATTGACTTATTCATGATGGTTTACTTTACTTAATTTAAATTTATAAATTGAATGAAATGATTTATTATATTTGTAAGGGAAACATTATAAATTCATTCCTTATTAAATTCATATTTCATATGTTATGTCTATTTTATGAATGTAATCCCAATGAATTGAAGGCATGATATGTAATGACTCTTGAATATATTAATAGTGTGATTATACAATGTTATAAAATGAATTTTGATTTAGAGTTACATAAAATTTATTTCCTCATGTCCAAATTTATAAATATGAATACACCTTCATAAGAGATATGATATGATGGAAAGGGAATGTTGATGATGGTAGAGACCCAAAGCTTGACATACATAGACATTACATTACTTTTGCGGAATATCTAATACATAACAAAAATAGACACCAAAGGACTTCAATAGTTTAGTGTCTTTGGAAACTCAGAATATAATCTTCTAATCTTGGTGAAATATCTTCAACATATCCCATAAAGATCTTCCTTTTTTTATTACCTAAAACATTTCTTTATATCCTGGGGAAAATAAAACAAATAAACGGTGATCTCAAATTATTTGTAAGGGTAAGTATGGAGAAAATAAAACTAACCATATACATTTGAACTTCAAAATCTTGAGCAATGACATAAGACATGGCATTACGTAAGGAATAGATCATAATGGAACATCAATCATGTTACAATAGCTTGGAAATAAAACTTGTAATTGTGGAAAAACATTAAACACATGATATTATTTCCATAGTAGCCAAGGCATTGCTGCCGAGACCATCTTAGTGGACAAAGTCCCTCACTGAACCGAGTTCACTCCTCGTTTCAGTCCTATATCACTGAACCAGATTAACTTTTCGTTCCAACCATGTCTATCTCATGAGATATAAATCATTACCCAATGCATTGGATGGAGATATAGGTCCCACCCATCTCATAGTGAAATCATTCTTACGTGTGCCATAACATAAACATAAATCATCCATCATAACCCAAAGAATAAAATGGGTTTCATAAACATCATCCCATCAAAACATAATCCATAAAAAATGGATATCATTTCATCATAAGAAAATTTAAACCATGTAAATCATAGCGATATTATACTTGAAACATACACATATAAAATAATGTCATCTTAGATGGAAAGTGGTTTTGATGAAACACTTGAAAATAATTCTTGAGGAAAATATCCTTTCTTCTTAAAAATAATTTTCTTTTTACTAAATGCAACACAATTTTAAAAGAAAAGGATTTTATTGAAAATAACCATGAAATCTTGTAGAGTAAAATTCATGAAAATAAGGAGTTATGAAACCGTAAAAATCTTTTCATGCCATATAAGTTAAAAAAACATTCTCCTCGTACTTTTGCCGCAAAAGTAAAAAAGTTCCTCGTATGGTAAACAAAAGAAAGATTTCTTCCATACGATGTGGTAAGAGTAAAAAAGGGTAAAAATGACATTAAACATACATGTAAGAAAGGTAAAAATTTTATGAAAACATTTTGAGAACATATGGACATGGATGATAAACATAACCCCGGTAAATACTTACGAATAAACAATCTTAGATAAGAATGAGATTGAAAAAGATATCCCTTACCTTATGTCCAATATGTTTTATATGTATCCAAACCTCCTGCATAATGATTTAAATAATTTCATTGACTTATTACAGAATCATATTCATTGTTATGATATTATATATGGTTCACTTATGACTTTATATTACCCGTTCTTTTGTAAATTCCATGTTAAAGCACTGTTTTGGGTAAAATCGTTTCATTTACCGTACGTGCTTCGACTTGTTGTTATTAATACTATTACTTATATCCTGATTTACTTAATTCCAGAATGTAAAACATGATTTATATATAATATATATTCAGCATATAAATATATATGATAGATCGATAAATGGAATGAAATACACCGTTCATGGAGACGGTAGGCCGTATGTACGCATGAACGCTGTTTTCGTTTCCTTATTGAATTGAATGGAATTAAGTAAATGAAACATATATGTACATAAATATAGTATCATTATTATGTAATAAATTTCATTATTATTTATTATATATATAAATTATAATTATACTTGAATGTTTAATCATGGAAAATGAATCTAATCGCGTTCGTGGAGACAGTAGTGCGTACGTACACACGAGCGATGATATCGATCCCATAATTAATGAATAGAATTGGAGTGGATGATATAATATCTCAGAATAATTATGATGTTATAATAACTATATATAGTTATTCATTACACCATTATACCCATCCAAGTAAGGTGGTGGTGGAAAAATAGATTACACCACGGCGTGGAGACGGAATTCCGTACGTACGCACACGCGGTGATTTCATTTTCCATAGGATGGATAGAAGGTGAAATGGGTTTGTTTCATTTTTATAATAACATATCAGTATATTAGTGATACTTATGTTTTTAAAATATAATTAAACAACTAAAGAAGAATAATTTTAAGAAAAAAGAAACTTGAAAGAATCAGTAGAAGAGATTACCTCTTCTTCGATGCACCTCCTTTAAAATTCTTCTTAGGGCACTAGGGTTGGTCTTTTCAGAATACCATAACCTCTATGATATAACTAGATAGGTTTAGAAGAGGAATTGGCAGGGTTTCTCCGAGCTTCACAGATCAAAATGGTGTGAAGAGAAGTGGGAAGGGGTACCCTTTTTATACGGGAGGAGAGGGGCACTTTTAGAAACCTTAAAAATATTAATTAATAATAAAATGAAACCCCACTTAAAAACCTCCAAAAAATGACTCAAATCCAAAGATTAGATGATATAGGGTTGTAATTTCATCAACCAATAAAATTTAGACATGTTGGGAATTTATTTAAAACATTATCAACTTGATTTATCCTTATTTAATATATATAATTTTATTTGTGGTAATAAGATTATAATTTTAAAATTGTTATAAATAATTACTTATGTGTTGTTAATTGTCAAAAATTAGATAATTTATGACATTTTAGACCATATAAATTTTAATTTATAATTTCTAAATATTTTTGTGATTTTTAAACAATTTTATATTATGTTATTTTTATAAAATAACAGTAGTGTCAATTTTGACACTATTCATTTATTTGAATTTAACTAAAATCCACACAGAATATATGTTCGAACAAAAATATTTAATAGATTCATAACATGTCATATTTATCTAAAAAATTAGTGTATCACATTAAATATTTCATATAATATTTATTTTAATATTTTTAAAACCATTTATTTGATATTTCTCTTAATAAAATAATTACTACATCGTTTTGGTATAATTATTTATTATACTTATTTGTTTCATAAAAATTAAAAATAAAATAATATGATTAAGATAAATCTCATAGATTTTATAATAATACTTTTACTTGAATTTATCATCTTAAAATACGAACATGTAAATTGTTATATTTATTAAATTTTGAAGGTGAAAACTTTGGAATCATTTAAAATAAAATAATATAAGTGTCATAATCACCTTTATAAGGATCAAAATGGTCAACAATTAGATAAGTGGATGATTAGGGTTTATATATACAATAACAAAAAGTTTTTTTTCAGATTTTTGGGCCTTTTGATATGTATTACCATTTCAATAAGAACTATATTATTGATTTTTCACTCAATAAATAATTTCTGCATCATTAATGTATAAGATAATAAGGTAATTTAATAACTCTTAAAAATTACAAATAAATTTCCATGATAAATAAAAACATTTTATATTTAAAATTAGTATTTATAACCTAATTTATATTCTGTATAACCTTATATTAAAAATACTTTAATTATTAAAGTTTGAGTGAGACATATTTCACTTTCCTTTAAATAAAATAAACTAAAGGTCTTAATCAAATACAAGTGGGTTCCATTAGATTAAATTTAGACCCAAGTATGATTTAGTGAAAAATATAATCATCCAATTATATTAAGACATGTTTTAGGGTAATTTTATAATATTATATATACCCTTAATTACCCTATTTATCTTTAACTATGGTAAATAAAATTTATCGTAGTTACTATTCATAATGCCTAAAAATAAAAAGTAGCTTATTAACATAATTTGGACCTACTGATTCCACATATGGAATCCATTTTTCCAAATTAAAATCACAGAAGTTTCATAAATTAATTTAAAATTAATCTTGCTATTAAGAAAAAGAGTTTTAAAAGTTAAAACATTGCAAAAGAATGAAATTATTTAACTTATGAATTCCATGTAAAATCAATTCTAATGACATAAATTTTATTAAATGGTAAAAATATATTCTATTAATACTTTAAAACTATTCAATATTATAATTTAACTATTTAAATTATTATGATGAGAAAAGTTGTTTTTAATTAAAATATAGCGTGTTTTTACTATTCATTAAAATATGAAAGTTATCAGAATAATATGAAAAATTTATCCAAAGTAAATTTTTATATCCTGATTACAAATAAGAATTTTATTTTTTCAAATTGAACTTATAAACATGTCAAAACTAGATTTAATGCGGGCACACCCTCAAAAGGCGACAAAACTGCATTTTTTGAAAAATATTTATTTTAATTGAAAAATTTATTTTGTTCTCATAAAATGTTATAGAAAATGTGTAAGATGAATAATAATGTTATAAAATTCTAAATTTAGTTAATACTATTCATAACGGCTAGTTCATAATAATATTATAACAATATATCTTTGTTTAGTGAAACCCGGTATTGCGTACTACACGCGCTATCGAGGAAGGTCGCGATTGCGTGTAATGAAAGCCAAGTCAAGGTTTCATGTAGTGAAAGATACCTTTGTTGTTTCATATAACATAATCAAAACTTATTTCATTTATACATTATACAAAATCTTTAATTAATGTCGCGTTGAATAATTTCTACAAAATGAACATGAAATTGAGTGTATCACGAGCCAAGAATAGTGTTGCGTATACTGCAAGCTAATAAGGTGTTGCATATAGCACAAGATAATTTTTGTGTAGCATACAACACAAGACATCAATGGAATTAAAAAGAATAATTCTCATGAAATATTGGGTTGTTACATTCTACCCCCTTTAAAATGAATTTCGCCCTCAAAATTCGTCGGTGTTATAAATGGTTTATTACTTTAGAGTTTCTTTCATAGAAACCCACATCTTAAAAAAGAATACTAAAACTTAATTTAAAAAAGTGATATATGAAACATAATGGTTACCCAAATTAACTAATCACTAGGTTTCCACATAAGAGATTATAGGTGAAAATATGGATATGGAAGAGAAATCTAACCATCATGTTCTAATATAGAGTGGTAGAGAACATGGCTATGAAAAAGTCAACAATCACAAAGACATAAATTTTTGATGATCTAAGGTACCAGCTGATTCATCGTATATGAGGACACAAGGACAAAACTTTTGGTTTTCAAGATCATTTCCCTAAAGTTGAAGAATTTGAATTAGAAGAATTACTCACTTTATTTTGGTACAATCTCACTGTTGCTCGTGCCTCGAACAATTTCCACTTCATCTCTTAAAGAAATGAAGTTGAATTTGTCTTTCACGATGTTTTAGAAGATCATGTGATAGAATGATAGGTCATTCCATCTGTCTCAAACATAAGGTTAGAAAAATTTATATACATAAGTCTATCTCTGGTGAGATTAATCGTATATAGTTCCAAAATGGACTTATACTTCATCTATCGTCCTGACTAATAAAATAAAACTAGTTTCTACTAACTAGGTACTTCTTGTAGGCCAGTGGTAGGTGATAAAGGCCTATCACACTTCATTTGTGGGTTCGATTCCCATAACCTTGTTCGACGCGAAGGGTTGTTTCCCGTCCTGCAGGTTGTCCTTTTTCCAAAACTACACTATTATAACATTATATAAATTATTTCAAAAAAAGTTCTATCCTTAAACAATACTTTCTCATGTCTAACTTAATTCATTCCAATATTTAGTCTTATCCAAAATACTTCGGTCCAAGTTCATAGTATAAATAAAATGATTACTGGAAAGGTCACATAATAAGCAAGTGAATACCATCATTTATCCCCCATATATCACAAGATATATCTTGTTGATCATATTAAAAACATTTGAATCCCTTAATCATGTATTCTTTTGAAACATAAATTATCATAGAACTATAGTGAAAACATGAATGTTGTCAAAAGGTAACTCTTTCCAAATACGAAAATCCCAAAAATTCTATATACTCAAACCATGATATCACTTTTTCCTTATATCAGTCATGAGGTCATTTCATTTTTTCTTTATCCCTTCATTAAGCACATATTAGGTGCTTTCCAAAAATATCTGATTAACCTTTCATGGTTATCGGTACCATTCAACATATACTTTCAAAAAAATAAGGAAAAACAATAGTGTAACAATCCTTAGATGTCTCTTTATTCCATAGTAACATGATATTACTTATACAACATTACTCTTGATAAACATGTAATCATTCCACTACCATCTTAAACCATTGACCGATCTTGAACAATTCTTTCATCTCACATATTATTTGTAGTCTCATCATCATCATCAACATAAATACTACCCATACGACCGTGCTGATTATCTTCATGAGAATTTCCTTTAGGGCATTGTTTTGCATAAAGCCCGTACATTCGACATTTAAAAAACATTTAACCGTTGTTGATGTCTTAGCAATACCATTATCCTTGTCCATGGTGTTAACTGAACCATTTCTTTTACAATTACTGGATTTGTGTCCTTATTTTTCACACCCAAAGAATCTTCCAGTTCCTTTGAAACACTCTACCCGATGCCTCTTCCCACATGATTTACATGAGGGACATTGAACTTTCATTCCTCTATGATCATCATGAAACTCCATCTTTCTCTTATTAGCTGAGTCGGGAAACTTACCAAAGTTGAGATTATTGATCATATTATGAGATTGCTGATTAGCCATAATAAGGATATGTGGACCTCCAGATCCAATTTCATTTGGTTGCTCATGAAAAATATCATTCTATTGTCCATTATATCCTCCATCATCATGAATCTTCCTGTTTCCAGCCATTTTCTAAAACCCAAAAAATAGTGTGAGAGGAAAAAATCATAATCAAGGGGGAGTACCTTTAATATCTAACATCTTAGGTTTATTTCTAATATCGTTACCGTAGTTCTAGGACTATAACCTATACTTATAATTAACCTTAGAGACATCCTTAGACATACATTAGAAATATCTCTAGGGATTTCACTAAAGTTTTCTCATCCTAGATTCCAAAGGTTGACTAAACCTTTCCTCTGATACCAACTATAGAGACCAAAATCTTGATGTACATAGACATTACATTACTTATTCGGAATATCTAATACATAAAAAAATAGACACCAAAGGACCGTAATAGTTTAGTGTCTTTGGAAACTGGGAATATAATCTTCTAATCTTGGTGAAAGATCTTCAACATCTCCCATTAAGATATTCCTTTTTTTTCTTACCTAAAACCTTTCTTTATATCCTGGGGAAAATAAAACATATAAAGGGTGAGCTCAAATTCTCAGTAAGGGTAATCGTGGAGAAAATAAAACAAACCATATACATTTGAACTTCAAAACATGGACATAATATTTAAACATCAAAATCATGAGCAATGACATAAAACATGGATGTATGTAAGGCATAGATCATAATGGAACATCAATCATGATAAAATAGCTTGGAAATAAAACTTGAATTTGTTGTAAAACATTAATCAAATGATATGATTTCCATAGTAGCAAAGGCATTGCTGCCAAGACCATCTTAGTGGACAGAGTCCCATACTGAACCGAGTTCACTCCTCATTCCAGTCTGGTATCACTGAACCAAATTTTCTTTCCATTCCAGCCATGTCTATCTCATGAGATATACATATTTTCCCAATGCATTAGAGGCATATATAGGTCCCACCCATAACATAATGAAATTATTCTTACGTGTACCACAACATAATCATAAATCATCCATCATAACCCAAAGAATAAAATGGGTTTCATAAACATCATCCCATCATAACATAATCCATACAAAAAAATGGATATCATTTCATCATAAGAAAAGTTAAACCATGTAAATCATAGAGATATTATACTTGAAAAATACACATATGAAATAATGTCATCTTATATGGAAAATGGTTTTGATAAAACACTTGAAAAGAATTCTGGTAGAAAATATCATTTCTTATTAAAAATAATTTTCTTTTCAAAACATGACATAAAATTTTAAAAGAAAAAGATTTTATTGAAAATAAAAATGAAATATTGTAGAGTAAAATTCATGAAAATAAGGCATTATGAAACAGTAAAAATCCGTTCATGCCGTATAAGTTAAAAAAACATTCTCCTTGTAGTTTTGCCAGAAAAGTCAAAAAGTTCCTCGTATGGTTATCAAAAGAAAGATTCTTTCTATACGATGTGGTAAAAGTCAAAAAAGGGTAAAAATGACTTCAAAAATACATGGAAGAAAGGTAAACATTTTATGAAAACATTTTTAGAACATATGAACATGGATGATAAACATAACCCTAGTAAATACTTACGAATAAACAATCTCAGATAAGAACAAGATTGGAAAAGTTATCCCTTACCTTATGTCCGATATGCTTCCTATATATCTGAACCTCTTGTATAATTATTTAAATAATGTAATAAACTTATTATAGAATCATATTCATTGTTATGATATCATATATGGTTCACTTATGACGTTATATTACCCGTTTGTTTGTAAATTCCATGTTAAAGCACCATTTTGGGTAAAATCGTTTCATTAATCGTACGTTTTTCGACTTGTTGTTCGTGATATTATTACTTATATTCTCATTTAATTAATTCTATAATGTAAAACATGATTTATATATAATACATATTCAGCATAAAAATATATTTTATAGATCGATAAATGGAATGAAATACACTGTTCATGGAGACGGTAGGCCGTACGTACGCATGAACGCTGTTTTCGTTTCCATATTGAATTGAATGGAATTAAGTAAATGAAACATATATGTACATAAATATAGTATAATTATTATGTAATATCTTTAATGATTATTTATTATATATATAATTTATAATTATACTTTAATGGTTAATCATGGAAAATGAATCTTATCGCGTTCGTCGAGACGGTAGTCTGCACATACACACGAGCGATGACATCGATCCCACAACTATTGAATAGAATTGGAGTGGATGATATAATATCTCAGAATCAGTATGATGTTATAATAACTATATATAGTTATTCATTACACCATTATACTCGTCCAAGTAAGGTGGTGGTGTAAAAACAGATTACACCACGACGTGGAGATAGTATTCCGTACGTACGCACGCGCGGTGGTTTTGTTTTCTGTAGGATGGATAGAAGGTGAAATGGGGTTGTTTCATATTTATAATAACATATCAGAATATTAATTATACTTATGTTATTAAAATATAATTAAACAACTAAATAAGAAGAAGTTTAAGAAGAAAGAAACTTGAAAGAATCGGTAGAAGAGATTACCTCTTCTACGACGCACCTCATTTAAACTTCTTCTTAGGGCACTAGGGTTGGTCTTTTGAGAAGCCCAGAACCTCTATGATATAACTAGATAGGTTTATAAGAGTAATTGGCAGGCTTTGGCCGAGCTTCAAGGCTCAAAATGGTGTGAAGTGAAGTGGGAAGGGGTGCCCTTTTTTTAAGGGAGGAGAGGGGCACTTTTGGAAACCTTAAAAATATTAAATAATAATAAAATTAAACCCGCCATAAAAACATCCAAAAATGAATCAAATACAAATATTAGATGTGATAGGGTGGTAATATCATCAACCAATAAAATTTAGACATGTTGGGAATTTATTTTAAACATTATCAACTTGATTTATCCTTATTTAATCTATTTAATTTTATTTGTGGTAATAAGATTCTAATTTTTGAATTGTTAAAAATAATTACTTATGTGTTGTGAATTGTCCAAAATTGGATACTTTATGAGATTTTAGACCATATAAATTTTAATTTATAATTTTTAAATATTTTTGTGATTTTTAAACAATTTTATATTATGTTATTTTTATAAAATAACAATAGTGTCAATTTTGACACTATTCAATTATTTGAATTTAAATAAAATCCACACATAAGATATGTTTGAACTAAAATACTTAATAGATTAATACTATGTCATATTTATCTAGAAAAGTCATGGATCACATTAAATAGTTCATATAATATTTATTTTAATATTTTTAAAACCATTTATTTGATATTTTCTTAATAAAATAATTACTACATCGTTTTTGTATAATTATTTAATATACTTATATGTTGCATAAAAATTAAAAATAAAATACTATGATGAAGATAAATCTCAAATATTTTATAATAATACTTTTAATGGAATATATCATCTTAAAATCACAACATGTAAATTGTTATATTTATTAAATTATGAAGGTGACAACTTTGGAATAATTTAAAATAATGTAATTTAAGTGTCATAATTGCCTTTATAAGGATACAAATGGTAAAAAATTCGGCCAGTGGATGATTAGGGTTTATATATACACTACCATATTTTTTGGCCTTTTTATATGTATTACCATTTCCATAAAAACTTTATTATTGATTTTTCACTAAATAAATAGTTTATACATCATTAATGTATAAGATAATCAGGTAATTAAATAACTATTAAAAATTACAAATAAATTACCATGATAAAAAAAAATTATATTTTAAATGAGTATTTATAACCGAATTTATATTCTGTATAACCATATATTAAAAATACTTTAATTATTAATGTTTGAGTGAGACATATTTCACTTTCCTTTAAATAAAATAAACTAAAGGTCTTAATCAAATACAAGTGGGTTCCATCGGATTCAATTTCGACCAAAGTATGATTTAGGGAAAAATATAATCATTAAATTATATTAAGACAAGTGTTAGGGTAATTATATAATATTATATTTACCCTTAATTACCCGATTTACCTTTAACTATGGTAAATAAAATTTACCGTAGTTACTATTCATAATGCCTAAAAATAAAAAGTAGCTTATTAACATAATTTGGACCTACTGATTCCAAATATGGCATCCATTTTTCCAAATTCAAATCACAGATGCTGCAGAAATTAATTTAAAATTAATCCCGCTCTTAAGAAAATGAGTTTTAAAAGATAAAACATTGCAAAAGATTAAAATTATTTTACCTATGAATTCAAGTAAAATCAATGATAATGAAATAAAATATATTAAATGGTAAAAATATATTTTACTCATACTTTAAAACTATTAAATATTATAATTTAGCCATATAAATTATTATGATGAAAAAAATTTGTTTTTAACTAAAATATACTGTGTTTTTACTATTCATTAAAATATGAAAGTTATCAGAAAAATATGAAAAATTTATCCAAAGTAAATTTTTATATCCTTATTCCAAATAATATTTTCATTTTGTAAAATTGAACTTATAAAAATGTCAAAAACTAGATTTATTGTGGGTGCGCCATAAAAAGTCTACAAAACTGCATTTTTTGAAAAATACTTATTTTAGCTAAAAAAATTATTTTATTCTCATACAATGTTCTAGAAAATGTGTAAGATGAATAATAATGTTATAAAATTCAAAATTTAGTTAATACTATTCATAACTGCCAGTTCATAATAATATTATAACAATATATCATTGTTTTGTGAAACCCGGTATTGCGTACTACACACGCTATCGAGGAAGGCCGCGATTGCATGTAATGCAATCCAAGTAAAGGTTGAATGTAGTGCAAGCTCCCTTTGTTGTTGCGTATAACATAATCAAAACTTATTTCATTTATACATTATACAAAATCTATACTTTATGTTTTGTAGAATAATTTCTACAAAACGAACTTGAAATTCTGTGTAACACGAGCCAAGAATAGTGTTCTGTATACTGCAAGCTAATACGTTGTTGCGTATATCACAAGACAATTTTGGTGTAGCGTACAACATAAGACATCAATGAAATTAAAAAGAATAATTCTCATAAAATCTCGGGTTTTTACAATGATGTTGGTATCACACTTCCTTACATTTGGTGTTGAGAATTATGTCCCAAACCCTAGACAATGTTAGTGTAGTGGGATTTATGATACACACACCATGAATAGAGTGATGAAATGATGGCCCACTCACCATCCCAAGTGTCATGCATGACGTTTCACAATCTTATTGGGGTGTTGGTCATGTACCCAATTGCAGGATCTTATAGGACCCTAAGACTGGTCATGGATGTCTAAGTTACACCCTGGTCCTTCCAGCAACTAGTATGCCAGGTATATGGCCACATAGGTCCACACATACTTGGTCCATATAGGTGTATCCAATATATAATTAAACTGTTTATATTATTAATATATATATGGAAACGAATTAGACTTGAATTAAGACCACAATCTGAATAAGGTAGAACCATCAGGTGACCTATTGGAACCTGAGTGGGCTGGTTAGTTATTTAATTATTTTCCACTTTATTCTTATACCTTCACACTGTTTAGTTAGGGTAACTGCTTGGATTACACGTAGAAACCATTTTTGGGGGATAAATATGATTTTTTATCTCAAACCCTACTTGGGATGCATTAAGTATCTGAGATGATTATATGTCAGTAGTTATTAAAAATGAAAATCTCCCTTCTATAGGTTATTGATATTCTTAATTATAGTTGGAGCTTATGAGAAGAGAAAAAACATTTTCTTGATATTAAAGTGGAGAATATATCAATTTTTTGCACTTTTTTTATATCGTGATTGTATATTTGTTTCCCTATTATGTTTTTGTATATCATCATGACACAGATCCACATATTAACACATCCATAGAGTCTTTTGATATTATTGTCAGTTTTTCAATTTAAATAATTATTCTACTACTTAATATTTCTTCAGTCCTGTTATTTATATGCTTATGTTATTTTATATTTATTTATGTTATCCATTCTACCACTCTGATAAGAGTGTATATTCTCCCAACCATACAACCTTTTCACCCTCATGGATACTTTGCAGTGTATAGTATACATGGAGGTGTTCATGAGGCCATATTACCCACCAAAATGGGGAATGGGTTAATTGGATCTAGAGTTTGGATGTTACAATCATAATGATCAAATTTTCTTCATGGTCTTCCTCAAAAATTGAATATATATGTATATCATCCTTAATGTCTATCAGAAACTAATCAAGGTAATCTATAAAGAATGTATTCATTAAATCCATGATGATTTTAATATAAATGGAATGCCAAAATATAATTACTATATATTCATAATGATTACACCACATTTGGAAGGATGTCTGGGGTATATCATACTTATTGAGACATATACGATGATATCAAGATCTAAGATCAATCATAACACAAATTTCATCTTCCCATGAGATATTAAATATATGGTAGAAGATAACTATTCATAATTTTTATTTTTTAAAATACCCAATAATGAATGCAAAGACAAATTGAAATATATTTCTTATAGTCAAAAATACTAGGTTATCCCCATAATAAATTAGTACTCCTAACAAATCTATTATCAAAATTCTCTAAGAGTTTATTCTTCAGTTCCTTTAACTCAGTCAAGACAATTCTATATAGTGTCTTTGAAATATTTATAGAACAGGGTATGCATTATACTAAAAACTACACTTTATGATTATAGTAAAGTCATGGGACGTCTTATAGAATGGAATCAACTATGTCCAATTAAATAGACATATCATCAATTTTTAGTTTCTCCCAAACAATATTAGATAAATAACCATAAAAATTCAGTTGTAAAAACCTTCTGATTGATGTCAAATCCATTAATAATTTAGGTTCATTGCATAATAATAGAATATAATATATTGATTTAGAATTCTAAATGTAATATCCCATATTTCATAATTAATATGGGATTTGTAAATGTAGATATATTCCATTCAAAAAAAATATCAAAATCAACTAGAGGAGGAATAATAATATTTTTTGGTATCAATTTAACACAAAATTCTCTTTGAGAGGACGTATTGAATTTAGATGTGATCATCCTACCATTATGAGTATTCAATTCCAAAAAATCATAAAATAGTTGATGTGGTTATATAATATATAGATAAAATTATTTCGATATTAAATAGTATGTGAAACACGAGTCATGTAAAATATTTTCAATAATATAGTGTATGATAGTGAAACATTAACCACATATTTTAGAACATTCATGCTGACTATAGTAATATGTAATTACTGGTCATTTCTCCTTGTCATATTCTATTGAAATGTCCCTTGATGATTGCGGTCTTTTTTTAATATATTCTCATCTCCTTGTAGTTGATACACATGATATCAGTTGTTTCATTATTTTCCATACATTCATTATCTAGATGACCCTTATCTGTACACTTTCAAAAACTCACTTTCCCTTTAAGAGTTTTCCATGTTTATTCATTCCATAATGTTTACATGATGGAAATTCTATCATTCCCTACATCTTATTTTATACACTCCCTTTTTTATAGTGTTCATAAAAAACTATTTATTTTAATTTCTACTGAATATATATGATCTATAAAATTATATGACAATATTAATTTGATATGATATGATATCATCATATGATGAAATAATTTTTTAAAACTGGTGACATTTGGATACATGAATATAGACCATCCATAAAATGGTAGATATTTCATCATAGATTATATATTTGTTTTATAACATCCCAAATGGTGTCCCACATTATTATAATCTAATCTGGTTCTCTATGGGATGTCAAGTGCACCTCTCTATATGCTAGAGTCTGTCGACTAGTAGTGAGGGTCTAATATATAACATTGGGAGAATATAACATTTTCATCACAATAGTAAAGTAGAATAAATAAATAAAAAACAACCAGATTATATAACTAGTGACCATAATAATAACATGACCAATATAGATCAATATCACATAGATAATTCATTCCATATACAAGTCATGTGTAAACAAGGAAAAACCAAATAAATACACACTAATAACTCCCATACGGGTCTCGACATCAGTTACGGTTCCATCATCCATTCTCCATCTTAATATAGCCATATAAAATAAGTCTCTTTCCTTTATATTTTCACAAAAACATGAATTCTAATCAGATACCAATCAAGAAGCCCACGTAGTGTTTGATTATAACTCAATTGGAAACCACTAACATCGACTAAAACAATATCATGTACGTAACATTGTATGAATATTAATAAAGAACATGTTTAATAATAAAGTAAATTGTTTTCACAATTAATTATTCAATATTTAATAATATAATAAACTAGGATCATCATGGTACCCAAACCATCAATACCAACTGCATCCCATTATAGATTCTAAATAATATATCATTAGGAATCACAATTTATTATATCAGGGATTTTATCATTAATTTTACTCAAATTTCTTATTAAGGATACTTAGAACCATATCATAATGACACCCTTTTGGTCCTAGAACTTCATTTCTAGCACCCAATGAGTATTTAGAGCAGTATTCCACATATCACAACCCATGGTTATTTGGGAAATCGATCCATATCCCATACATTTGTATTCATAAACATTCCCATCATTCTAGAACGTCATGTCTATCACCCTGTGGGATTTTGGAGCATCAGTAGTTGTCCCACAAACCATTTATCAATAAATAAAATATATCACATATATCATCTTAATCAAGCTTAATTATAATTATCCTTCTTTTAATACATTTTAATCATAGTTTCAACAAAAAAGTCATAGTAAATCACCTTATTCACATGGAATAATGTGAAAAATTCTCTATTAAACGATATATCAATAATAAATTTTATAAACCATTAAACCTTCATTGTTAATTCTTCCATAACTTAATTAAAATTATCAAAAAATAATTTTCTCATGAAAAATCTATTTCATAACTACAATTTCCAACTTCAATTTCTTATGTTCAACCCATTTAATCATCACATTGAAATTCAACTAACCAATTCAATTTTGAATGAAACATCCCAATGTGGAAATTGAAATTTCTCTATTACATACACTCTATTATATTCCAAAATATGGGAAAAGAAAATAATACACCTACCTCAAGGTTTTTGAAGATTTTTTTCCAAATGGAAAACAACAGTTTGAAGTGGAACAACCTAGATCATAATGACAAGGAAAATATAGAACCCAAAACCTAAGATCAAAATAAAATGGAACATAAACATAAAAAATTATCTAAAAAAACATCTATAGGGTATAAAAGACTCCTGTTCATCTAGAAGGTGGGATAATAGGGAGAAGAAATTACATTATAAGAGATTGCATTTAGGAACAAGTGGATATCCTTCAGCAAGATCTTCTACTCATCAATAATAGAGTTGTAGGAGACTTGGTATCCATATAGGACATCCCAAAAAATTAAGGAAAAATGTTAGGTATTATCCATCATGAATAAGCATTAAAACTGTGGGATTTAGAAAATTTAAAATTTATTTGGGATGTTAATCCTACATGCATAGTTTCCTTTGTTTTGGTGTACTATGTTACAAATAGTGAACCTTAACTATGAGCCTCTCTTTAGGGGTCCAGGGTTTTCTATTAAAAGGGTGAACTGTTTGGAATACTATATGCCAACGATATGAATCTTCTCTATTTGGGATTGCATGGTTCGGGAAAACCTTGTGCCAAACATTCAATTCCCAAAAAACCTCCAAAAATTTAAAAGTCATCTAAATGTGCCCATGATGTTAATAAACATATTTATAACCAAAAAAATAAAAATAGTAAAAAAATGAGATCAATAAATCTTCTATAAAAGGTTGGAATCTTACAATATCCCACCCAAAAACAACTCATTCTTGAGTAGAAATCATATGAATCTATAAGATTATTTGGAAAAAATATCGGTCCAATGATCGAATATATATTCATATCTCACCCATGCCCCCCCAAAAGATGTCCATGTTTCCACAATACATGAACTATCATCATTGTCTTTATCCACAACACATCGTCACAGTGATCCAAAACACGTATCAGATGCTCCTCAATGGATGCATCTGTCTCAATCTCAACATAATCCATATCCATCACATGTGATGGGATGGTGTGTTACCATTTATGATGTTACACATTGAAAATATAGTGCATATAACTATACCACTATTAATGATCCCATCAGTATTCCACCAGTCTGATTTTCTCCATGACATCAAAAGGTTCTAAATACATGGGCACCATCTATCCGTGTATCTGAATCCTACAGTTACCTAGTCTAGGAGACACTCAAAAGAAAACATGATCAACCACTAGAAACTCAAGGGTTCATTAACACTTATCTACATATGAGTTATATCGACATTAATTCTTATCCATATGTTTTTGAATCTACTGAATCAACTCCGATGTCTCTTAGACGAGGTTTAGTCCCAATTTCTCTGGCTCACCTACCTATATCCTGCATAGAGGTGATCTACATGGCCAAACATGAGTTTTCTTATAATGTTCCTTATGTATAACTTCCTGATAACTCTTGTTATAGGAAAACTAAATGAGCACTAATTTTTTCTCCAATGGCACACCAATGACTTGAACACACACTCATAGAATTTCCATCAGAACCTACATATTGCATTCCACCATCACAAGATTCTATGGGTGGAATGTCATATATAGTAATAGATATGTACAATGTTCCTTCTATAATATATTCTAGAATTTTTAAGTGAGATGTGTGTCATGGCCATAAAATATACTCTCTAGAACCCCATGTCAATGGACTATCCCAAAACATAAAATTACCAAAACTAATACACTGTGATAGTCTCCCCTATAGTCCATAAATGTGAAACTTTTATCAGTCATTCTACTGTCACCCAAATAGAATATTTCTTCTATGTAATCATTAGGGGAACCATCATAAAATCCAAGGTAACAATATCCCTTTTCCATTATGAAATAGGCAATGACTATAGTAAAACACTAGGTTAAATATTCCTAGACATAACCTATTGATATGTGTAGTATCATGTCACAAACCATAAAATCTTATTTTTCTTGCCTATCTACCAATACTGTCCACATAGGTCATGGTACATTTTGGTCAAACTTGGATTAAACACCCAATATGAGGCATTAAATTCAAATATTATCTTCTCTCACATACACTTAGGAACACCAACATAACCTCAGACATAGACTCTATCATCCTTATCTATAGTCCAATATAATGGTGACTCTACACCTTTATATATTTACCTCAAGGATAGACAGTTTGGATTCTCATTAATACTTTGATTAATATAGTTCATAAGTGTGGATTCAACTAATAATGATATGAGGTTCATAGGAAGCTATTCCTCTCAAACCAAAATAAGAATCTAATAAAAAATGGTCATCAACTTCCAGTAATGACTAGACTCATGAACTGCAGAAGTTTGTGTCTTCCTACTAAATGAATCGACAATTTTTTTCCCTTCTTAGGTTTAATGCTCTATAAATATCTTATGAATTAATATATTCAACCCATATACTATACATTAGTTACAAATATCACTATGAAGTTTTGGGATGTGTGGGTTGGCGGTCGTCGGGATTCCGGACGCAAATGGAGTCGGGATGGTTCTGGTTCGCGGCCTCTTCGACGATGGTGATGTTCGATGTTTTCTTTAAAAACCCGAAGGGAGTTGTTTTTGTTTATGGTTTTCTTGATTGTACGGTTTTCTACTTGAAGTGATGTTATGGGCGACAATGAAGAGTTATCTTCTAGGTGTTTCTTCGTCGAAGCCATCCATGAAGTTTTGTTATGGTTTGTATGCGAATTCTAGTTTTCTGGTTGCGATGATTTCTGGTTGGTTTTCGTTAATCTGAGCATCAGCTCCGGCGGTTTTTGGATGTCGAGTCGACAATGGTGTACCATGTTGATCATGGCGGATGAAAGTGACGTGACTCCAGTTGACACGGTGACTCTTGGATCGAAGCCTCCTTGGATTTGACATTGGTTTTTAATTTCAAATTTCATTTAAGCATCTTGTATTTGGATTCCCACTTGATGTATGTGGTTACCCCTTTCCCTTAAAGCGGCTATCTTGAAAATAAAAAATAGAATTTTCATTGACAAATATCACTATGAAAAGATATAAATTAATATTTTGTGATCATTATAAATAGAAAACGTTTATATATATAGACAATGTTTCCAATACATCAAAAAACAAACCACTACAACTAACTTTGGATTGTGTGTAGTGTAACTCTATTAATATATCCTCTACGGTCATGACACATACACAAAATCTCTATCCACATTCTTCAAAACTTCTCTATGTATGATCCAAGATGCATCACAATACACAATATACTCCTCCCTTATCATGGGTAGGATCAAGATCGGCGTGGTAGTTAACCAATTCATTGAATCTTGGAATTCATTATTATATTATCCACAGAAATCATACACAAATCCCATCATGTTCATTCCCATAATTTTTTCTTCTAAAGGAGAAAATTCCTAGACAAACCTTTGATAATAACTCACTATGCCTAAAATGCAATAGATATCAAAAAAACTCTTATGATTCTCCCAATAAATAATTAAATTCCCCTTATCTAGGTCCATTGACACACCGACATACAAGATGATATGACCAATTAAATGTAACTGGTTGATATAGAATTTGAACATAGAAATATTGTAACAGTTTTGATGATACATTAGTGTAATTAATATGATTTTAATATTTTGGGAATGATATTCATGAGTCTTGGAGTAAAATTAGAAATTATCAACAAAAACAACTACACACTGATGTAGGTATGGGTGGATGATTTGATTTATCATGTCTATAAACACAGTAGGATAATTAATCACCCCAAATGACATAACGACTTACTCACTTAGGCCACACCTTCTTCTGAAATATTACCATGGTATATTGAAAGGTCGATGTCTTAACTGATGATACGTTGCAATCAAGTCAATGTTGGAGAAAACACATTCACCACTCAAATATTCAAATAGATCATCGATATACAGAAGAGGATTCTCATTATTCAATGTCATCTGGTTCAAAATCAAGTAATAAACACATAAGAAAATTCTCTTATCAGCCTTCATAAAGAAGAAGATTGGAGAACCCCAAGGACATGTACATGAATGGACAAATACCTTATCCATCAAGTCCTCCGAGTTACTATTAATCTCTTGAAGCTCCATTGATTTAATTATTTATGGATGAATGAAAATTGACTCATCTCTAGGAATGATTTTAATAGTAAATACACACCACTCTCTGGTTGCATCCCTGAGAATTACTCATGAAACATATCCTAGAACTATTCCACTATGGGTCTAATAGAATCATGATTCACACCCTCATCATCTAGAAATAGATTTGAATCTTTGTGGTGAGCCACCAAGTTTCTAATGAACTGGATATGCATAGCCTTCCTGGATATCCCACTCTCCATTATGAACATAATTGTCACCCTCAGGATAAGTATTGGTCACTCTCTTATATTAATGATCTATGTGTGATCGGTACACTTCCAAACAACCCATACCCAAAATACACTCAAATAATAACATATCAACTATGTAGATAACCCAAATAAAATGATACTCCCCAAACATGAGAGAAAACCCCTTGTATAAATAAATGTCTCTCGACTATACAACCAAAGTTGTATCGATTGTCATATCCCGACACACAAAATCCACTTCGAGAATTAACCTATTCAAGAGTTTTTTAGATAGAAAAACATTAAAGGGTATTTTATTAAATAAGGATCTAGAAAGCATAAAATATAAAAGAATATTTCCAAAAATTGTTGATGATCATGCCTCATTAGCCTCAAGTTTATGATGAACTATATTCCACTTTCATGACCCTCAATCGTATGATACAACTAGAGATATCAAAGATGCACCACTCTGCTGATACGGGTGGTCCAGTACTGATGTACCACAACCACTACCTCAAATTCCTTGGCTAGTAAAACACAAATTGATAGATCAATATAGGGTAGAACACCCCCTCTATCACTCAAATTCTTCCTAGATCCCACATCATTACCCATTTGTCATGGTTTCATTTTGAACCATTTTATATTTTCCATCATTCCATGATCTTGGTACACATCTAGTGGTCAGTGGAACTAAATATGTAAGTGAATTTTCCTACCTCACTAGTGAAAGAGAAACTAGGTAATGTATTGAGAATAATATCACCCCCTATCCACTCTGATTTCTAATGATCTTTTTAACATAATCATAGGGACACATCCTACCATTAGAATATGCACCATATGAAAATGAAGCAGAAACCACATTTCATCCACTACAATCCTCCATCAATTTCCATTCATATATGAGATCCTAATTCACTACATCAATGGACATATTTAGCCTAATGATTTTATCCTAGAATGTAGCATAAATGTTATGCCCATCCGAAAAAAATTTCTCCATAGTTGCTTCATCTCCTGTAAGTGCTACAAAAATGTGATGTAAATTAGTAAAGTTTCTAATAGTTATCACTACTAACATTACCCCTAGGTCAGATGAATGAAATATGTTTCTTTCAGATAAAAAAGAATATCCGCATAAAAGTGTTTCCACAAATTCATCTAAAAGTCATTACACCCTATATTCTCTAGCTATACATCCCATTTTTTATGTCCCAACTACACATCAGATGACCACATAAAATATAAGAATTTATTTTTACTCTCCTCTTAGTAGGATTATCAGGGTGGTATGGGATCAACTAAAGTGACTCAATCTAGAAACCATCTTCCTCAGGTCATTAATTTTTAGTTAACGTCAGAGGATGTAGCAACTGGAACTCCCGTTTCATATCAAACATACTCTTGAGAACCCTATCTTGGACTCTTTCCACAAAACAACTTAAAGAGAGGAGTGATATTTTGGAACATATCTACAACTGCCTCCTCTAAATCATTCAGAGACCCTGGTTCAACTATTTGAGTGACAAAACTTTCCATGTACTCCTTTCATCCTATCAATATGCATCATTATGGAGGCATATATATACAATTCTGAACACACATGTTATGAATGATAACAAAACATTAACAAATTTATATCATATGTATTCTTATAAATCCATAACAATCCATCCCTTATCCCACCACACGGTTAAAACAGAGGCACTATAATTACCCTCAACCTTCCCTCAACTAGTTCTTTTATAAAAATTGTAAATATTTTCATAATTCAGGTTTCCCATTAGAATCTCATATACCCATTTCAGTTTTTCACTATTATTATCATTCAAAATATTCAATTTCATATTAAATACATTTTCATATAAAATGGACAATATGGAAATAATTTTCATTTAAAAAATTACCCCGAAACCTTTTTTTATATGCGTGACTAAAATGATGCATGTCAAAATAAGATATGATTTCATAAAATGATGCATGTTTACACAACTATAATGTGATTCTGGGCAATGATAAAAAAACTCATTAAAATAATAACATCACACAAAATGTGCATCACTCATGGATAAATGACATTTGGTTATGACAATAAACATCAATAACTAAAATCCAACCCTAGGTAATATGATTTTACCCGTGTACACAGTTTATCTACTCCCATGAAAAAGTTGTTGACGCTAGAATGACTCATCCTAGTATCTTTTCTACATTTCCCTAATATTAAAAAAATTAAGGAAACTAGAATTGAATACCCTTATTACCACTTTGTAACGTCTTGGTCCGGGATCCACATACTTGTTAACTATGTGACCCCAAGTGCTCCTTCTCATTTTCTAGTGGATTCCAAGTAGAATGGAGGGTCTAATATATATCATGTTTCTATTATACTATCTTTTTCAAAGCATCACAGTAGTGGAAATAAATAAGAAACAACCAAATGATATAATTATTGGCCGTAATAAAACCATATCCAATAAAAACTAGTACCACATGATTAACCAAAAAATAAAACAAAATGAAAAAATAATAAAATCGATATTTCATTTCATATATGTGTCATGTGTAAATATAAAAAACCCAAAATAATGTCACACTAATGACTCCCAATCGTTTCATAACATCTTGTATGATTACCTTATCTGGGCTATGTGATAACTCATCTATATTATGAGAACTCTTTCCCTTATCATGTCCTAAAAACAAGAAGTCTATTCAGGTGCTAGTCAAGTATATTGGGTAGGTGTGAGTACATATTACTAGGTCATCACCAACAATTTTTAAACAAATATATATAATATAATAGTGTATGTAGTTTTATAATGAATAAGTATAAAAATAAAGTAAATATTTTTCAAAATTAAATATTATTTAATTAACCACATTATCACCATGGCTCATTATAACATATAAGCCTGTAATACCTACTATGGAAGGTGTTAGAGTAGTAACCATATATCTTAGGGAAAAAAATCATTATATCCATGATTTTATCAATCATTTTATTACAATTTAATATTAAGGATCATTAGAACCATAGTCCATTTCCAACATTGTAGCCTCAAAATGCTATGTCTAGCACCTTATGAGTATTTGGGTCATCAGTTCTTATCTCACACCCCATGCATATTTAGAGAATCATTCCTTATCCCATACATTTATATTCACAAGTATGAATTTTCCCCTAGAATATTTTGTTCAGTAGCCCATGGGTATTTGTGCATCAATCCCTAAAGCACACTCTATTTATGAATCAATCACATATATAAAATTTATCAAATTTCTCAACATCATACATCATTAACCTTATTATCAATCATTATCATCATGGTTCACCATTAAAATTCATCAATAAAATTATATGCCATCACATTAATCAATTATAATAATAAGAAAAATTCACCATTAATCCATTTTAAAAAATTTAGTCTTATAAAAAATTTACCCTTCAAGGTTAAGTCAAACAACCCTTAATTCCCATTATCAATCAAAAAATTATTACATTAATCATCATTTTCATAAAAAAATTACCAAATAAAATTTTCCATGGTTGACCAACATCATTATCAAATGGAAATTCAATGAATCTATTCAATTTAAAACTATATTTCCCAAAAAGAAATTCGAAAATTATAAATTAAATAAACAATATTCTAATCATGACTATGAAACATTAAAATTAGACCACTTAAATCATGGTTGTTGAAAGACATTCAACATATGGAAAATGTGAATTTGAAGTGAAACAATATAGATTATAACAGTACGAAGGATCTATAACCCAAAACAAATTATCAAGATCCAATCGGGAATAATCATGAAAACCTATATATACACCAATAAAAATGGGTAATAAAACATTCCACTTCATTTGGAAATAGAGAATATTGAGATAGGAAACCACTTGAAAAGAGATTAAATACAAGAAAAGGTGTAGATCCTTCAAATGGTTCATTTATTTATCTTGAATGGAGTTCTAGGATCCATAGAATCATTCTGGGAGCTCTCAAAAAATGATAGAAAACTGTTTGGGCCAATATAGGTAGAATCGAGGCTAAAACCATAAGGTTTAAGAATTTAAAAATATTTCTTTCGGATAAATTAATCCTGAATGCATGGTTTCTTGGGCTAGGGCACACCGTTTTCCATACCATGTTCCTTAAAACTTTACCTATATTCTGGGATACATGGTTTGTTATAAATGTTTGAACAATATAAAAATGTATGCTCCAACTTTGAAAAAACATTTTTTTATTTGGATAGTTTTATATGATGTGTGTACAGTTTTGTAATGCTACACACAAATCATACACTCCCAAAAAACCCTAAAAAACCTCCAACATTCACCAGAATTCACCCAAAACAAGATTCATCAAATTTATAACCTAAATAAGGAAAAAGTCAACCTCAAAACAACCACAAGATATATTCTAAAAGGGTCAGTATCTTACATAGTCTAATGAATTATTTTATTGTCTTTTAATACTATCCTCATACTCTGATATAATAACTTTTTCATTATATTTTAATGTGAGGAACCTATTACCAATTTCATCTTATCACTCTCATTAGATATATTTCCTAAATAATATCACATTAAATGTTCCCCATTCTATTCATTAAAATTCATAATCCTCTTTATTATTCTGGGGAAATTAATACTATTTATCAACATGTTCTTTGATAAATAGTATTCCATATTATCCATATCACTTTTAATACAACCCAAATAAATGATTTTTTTGATTGAATTAATCTCTATTTCAAATAAAAATGGATAAGTATATCCATAAAATTATGGATACTTTTTACAAATTAATTGATCCACCAAAGGGTAATGAATATGCTAATGAGTAGGTTTCTCCATATTTGAAATATTATTTGGAATTATCAGAGTCATATACCTTACTATGGTCATCATATTAATATTTCCAACACTAGCTATATTGGGTTTCTCAGAACAGATATCCCAATGAAAATTATGGGTGTTGAGTCTCTTTCTTCAAATAAGTTAAATCACTAAATAATATATCTGAATTCTTTTGGTCATAACTATATTGATTATCGATAAAAAAAATAATAATCTATCTAATTATAACTTTTATTAAATTAAATAATATATTATCATAATTTTAATACTATCTATGTTCATTTAGTATAATGTTTCCAAGGTTTATACAAAATATACTCAAATTACAACTGTAAAAAATCCAAATCATGTAACCATGAGTCAGTGTATACATTATTAAATTAATATAAGATATAAGGGATAACATCACAATGGATCAATTATTTATTCAATATAGAAGAAACAGATATATATATATATATATGATTTTCATATTATGTGGAAATTCTTTTTAAAATAACACATGAAACATTCCTTAATCCTTTATATTATTCATAATATCCTTCATAATACACAACTGAATAGAAGAAAATAATGGGTGACCATAGATACTCAATAAATATTACCTATAGGGGAATATATCATTTGAAAATAAGGAATAATAAATATAGAAAGGTAAATAAAAATAAATACATGCCATTTAATCAATAACATTAATATGAAATGAATCCATGTATATTATCAATTAAATATTATCCATGATATTATAATTAAATTTTCAATGAAGGAAGTTCTAAATATTATATTTCATTATCCTAGATATGTGATATATTTATCATCATGTCCTTATTCTATAATTATTGAAACAATGGGTATATGTACCACAAGAACCAATATAATATGTTTGTGTGATTATTTTTCTTAATTAGAAATGTCGATACATCAAGGGGTTATATATTTCTTATACCCACCCATCTATACATGTTTAATAAATACCTTATATATATTTAATAACAAATTTAATTCATAAACAATATGTCTTATACAAAAATATTCATATTATGTAAATGATATGTAATATCGTGATAACCCCTATCAATCAAATAACATTCATATTAAAACACAGCTTACAAATTGGTATATAGTATAGATAATAATAATATTCAACAAATAAATAATATATATTTAATATAAATGTATTTTCCAATTAGAAGTGATCAAAAGAAGGGGAATGTTTCTAGAGAGTCTTAAATTCAACAAAATTAACAAGGTATAACAGATAACCATTAATTCATCAATTTTTTAGTAAAATAATTTCACATGAAAAAATAAAGAAAATAGAAGTGAAAAATTACAACAAAAATTACAACAAAAATTAATTAAAAATTTTCATTTCTAAAACCATTAAAATAATTTAGATGATGTTATGTTGTACAAAATGATTATGGATTCGATAAAATCTCATGACACCATATTTGTTAAAAAATAAACACGCATATTATAATTTTTAAAATAATGTTGAAAATGAACCTTTTGAAAAACATAAAATGATTTTTTTGAAAAATTGTAACAATTCAAGGATAAAATACTTTCCCAAATAAATGATTTTTGTAAATAAAATGTATTTTTTTAATTAATTTTTGAAAAATATACTTGAAAGAAAAACATGGACGTTTAAAATGAAAAATAGGATAAAGTTGTCTTTAAAAAATCTCATTGAATGATTCATGTTCAAAAGAGATGAAAATTTGATATAAAAATTTTAAATTAATTAAATGTATAAATTTCAAAAAAAAATTTTTATGAAGGTTATACTATATGATAACATCAATGAAAGTAATGGAAATATTAAAAAAATGAGATTTCAAAATCAATTCCTACCTCATATATAACTTGCAAATTATATCCCACTGAATGCGTAATATTGAATAGAAACTTTAATCATAAAGAATAAATAGATATTAATTTTAAATACATCAAAAATTTATTATATAAACCACATAAAAGTAAAAAGGTCCATAATAGAAATTATTTCTCAATGATGATGAAATTGAGATGAATTATTTTACCTCATATTTGAAATTCCTCACATGTAATTTTAACATAATTTATAATAAATTTAGATTTACTATACCTAAACAAATGAACAATATAAATATCTATAATATCATAAATTATTTTTTATAAAATATTATCATTTTTATTATAATAATCTTTTTTGAATATCTTTTTTTGTGTGTATTAACTACAATTTATTTTTAGAATACTAGTTTGGTAGTTCATGTCCCTATTTATTGATTATTTTTCTATAATATCTTTAATGATATGTTATATATAACTATAATTAATATTTATTATATTTATATTTTGTTTTTCATCCATAAGAATTATTTATAGAAAAATAAATTAAACTATTCGTGGAGATGGTAGCATAAATGTACGCATGAAATTTGTTTTAACCATTTGACATATAGAGAAAAACAATGTTTCAAAATAATTCATCATTACAGAATAATTATTACATAACATATATATATTAATTTCCTTAAATCTATATTTTTTACAATCCATGTAATAAAGAATAAAATGAATCACATTTATTCCTAGGCGTGACAATCCACACTTATACACAAACGATTTTGTCATTTTTTCAACTGATTTGAATGTAATAATTTAAAGGTCATATTTAATTTATATTACAATAATTATTTCGTAAATATAATGTTTACTCATTAGTTCCATATTTATTAAAATAAAATTAACATTGAGATTATGAATTAACTATATCTCTATGTGGAGATGGTAGACTATACATATACATGGGCATTATTTTCTCATTTTGTATGATATAAAAAAATAAAAAATGGTTGTACAATAAACATAATAAAATACTAGTATAATGATGATACTTGAGTTGTTAATTTCTGGTGGAAAAAATGTATTTTCGATATATAGACTATGAAATAGACTTAAAAGAGTCGGGAAGTGTGATGTAATGAAACAAGAGAAAAGTTGTCCTTTTGTAAGAGACTTGACTAGAACAATTGAATTTTCTCAATGTTTTAAAATATCATTAAGTATCATTCATATAAAAATGTGATCTAAAAAAGCTCATATTCATATTTTAATTATTTGAGGTTGAAATACAACAAATAAATGATGTTCTAGAATGTGTTCAGGTCATTTTAACCCTTATCTTTTTATATAACCCCTTTGTTAAAATATTTTAACATTAACATCAATAATTAATTTTATAAACTATAATGGTTATATATATATATGGTATATATTTTAATATAAATTGGGTTTTGATGAATTATTATACCATTTATAGTCATACACTTCCTCTTTAAATATTTAAAAAACTAATTAAAACTATATAATTTTTGAGAAAATATAATTACTATCATTACTTATATAATTCATTTATTTTCTCCTTAAATATATCAATAAAAATATATAATTAATTTATAATCTTTCCCAATATTTATAATAAAGTATTTTAACCTCTAAAAATATTTAGTAAGAATAATTAATCCAAAATATATAATCAAATTATTTATATATATATATTTATAATTTTTAATTATTTTTCACTACCTGAATTGGCACAATATTATTTTTGTATAAGTACCTAATGTAATTCTTTAATCACTAATAATTAGAAATAAACTATAAAAGTAATGAATTAATTATGATTAAAATAAAATTTATGATTTATTCATACAGTTTTTTTATATCTATGTGATCGTATAAGAATATTTTAAATGGAAAGTAGATATTTTTTTTATTTTTTTATACATAAAATATTACAGATTTATTTTTCAGTGAAAATGAAATACATTCCATATTTGAAATTTTAGAATGGTTATGGTTTAATTCCTCTAACCTATTTAGATTAATACATGTGGTAGATATAGTGTTAATGCCATATCACATTATTATTATCCTTAATTACATGATTTACCATTTACCAAGGTGATAAATTTTACGACATTAACTATTAATATTAATTTTAAAATTGGCCTATTTAAGAAATTTGAAACATTTATTTAAAATTATATAATTAATTTTATAAATTTAAATTAATAAATTTTTTTAAAATAATTTCTTATATAAATCTACAAAATTTGATGGAAAATGGTTTACCCCAAAAATAAATATTCAAACCAAAATATTGACTTATATCAAATCACCTAATGTGATGGCACTTATGAAAATAATTATATTTTTTAAAATAAAATGGATCTTATATAAATTGGTTTCCAAATCTAAAATGTAATTAGGATTTTAAATTAAATTATTTAATCAAACTTAAATATTTTTTTAAAAAAATCAAGTATTATTCACTATTCAATGAGATTTTTTTTAGAAAAGTACAATAATAGAAGACAATAATAATATTCAAATGATCATTTCAAAGATCATTCCATTTGATAAAATTAAATTTCTAAAATTAAATATACTTAATAAAAATATTTTCACACAAATTTTAATAAAATGGGAATTGTAGAAAAATATTATTTATGATAAAAGTAGAATTACTCAAAATAACTTAATTATTTAGAAATAGTTCCTTAATAAATTAAATAGAATAACTATACACATTTTTCATGATGTGATTAATATTATTGAAACCCAACATTCCAATTTATAGAAGAATATATTTTAAAAGTTTTTCTTATTTAGATTTAACAAGTGTTTGTCCGTAAAGCAACATGTCAATAAAATTAATTTTATTTTTAAAAAATACATCAGATAATATAGGGTCATTTCATTCTAAAAATACATATGATTTTGTAACTAAAAATTTCATTAACATATATAAAAAACTGAGAATATTTATACCTCATCACATCATCATGTTCCCACTTAGATTCCATAATTTATATGACATCAATAAAAAACATTGACTAAGTGAGTGGTATTGTTTCATACAACATACTATATATGATCCAGAATATCCCAAGGTTTTCCTCATAATATATATCATACAATAGTTGTAGAACCTATAAGATTAATACATGTGAAGGATTATGTATGCACTTTCTATAGAGAGATACACATAACACATCATTAACATGGGAGTGAATTGGTAAAAACACAAAGAGATAAGATAATATTAATATATGATCAATAAAATAAATGTGACTAAAATATATAGTGTTCAAAATTACCATAATTTTGAATCAATATCAAAACAATATACCATGGAGGTATTCAAATGAATAACTTGTCAACAACATTTAACTCTATATCTCAATGATTACTATAATAATAAATTCGTTTCAATTGTGTTTCCATTGTGAGTTACCTAATAAATTTAACCTTATTTTTCATTTCATCTAATAGAATAGGTCATAATAGATTTATTTATCCATAACCATCCCAAAATGTGGTAGTTCATCAATTTCTTCCATAGTGGGTTTCATTGGGAGGAATCTGAATTCAACTCTGAATGTCATTATTGTAAAAAATATCTATCAGATGAAGGTTTTGATCTGAACCACCATTAAAGGACATAGATAATGATATTTTCATGTCATCATGATTTCTTATGGTCCTCTCAAACTGGCGATCTATTCGAGGATGATTATTAATATTATACCTCAACTCTATATCCAACGACTGCAAAAGGATTTTCTATAACATCATGGTAGACCAGGGATCCTGATATGAAACGATTGATAGTGACATATCATGAAATCTATCAACATACATAATGTATCCAGATTGAAATATTCATTAATTTTGATATAATTTTATGATTTCATAAATATATAATCAATTATAAAATAATATTTTTTCCATTATATGTTTTATAAGATATTATGATGAAATATATCATAATGTTTTCCAATTTGTTTTCTGGAATATGAATTCTTCTTAATAAACACTTAGAAATCAATGTATCAACCATAACATGCAAACAAACTTGGAATCATGATACATAGTCTAAAAGAACCATGTTCATGGTACACCATAAAAACATAAAATTTCGATTTCTATACATGATTTTTACTTTTAGGATGAATAGAAAATGATGATAATGGAGCTTTATAAAAAACACTTTCTTAGAATCCATTATTCCTTAAACACTTAACTGGTTCCTAAAAATTATAAATATATCATTATCCTGGTTAATCTAATGAAAATTCCATACCTTATTCAATAATTTAACATATTTCCTTGGTAAATTTATAAACCTCTCATTTAACTATGGTAGAAAAATCATCTAAAAAACATATGATCTACACCCTTTCATAAATATTTCAAGATGTAACTTCTATAAATCCATAAATATTTGATCTTTTTCGATCCTTATCATGGTAAAAAACTATATGTTCTATCAAAGTGAGATCATAATACACACTATTCACATTTACAAGGTGTTAATGTTTTGGAAATTCATTATCATTGATCAATTCCAATCGTCTTATCTGGAAGACATTCATATCCTTCTATATAATTCTATATAATGAATTTTCTGATAAATATATGTCAAAAAATTCAACATGTAGATAATTCATCCATATCATTAATGAAAACATTACTAATGAATGTTCCATATTATGTGTCAATTAATTTTTTTTAATTAATTTCAATTTAGAGATAAATATTAGCTAATACCATATAATTATAAGTGATGGAGAGGCTTAATCCATTATTTTATGAATCACAATATATCATACAACTTTTCTAATATAGGGTAGTGTAAGATATATTATTGTGAACAAATATCTCTTTTATTAATTGAAAATCACCTTTTTTCATATATCCACATTAACATGGTTCCCTTTTTTCACATATTAGTGAGTGGAATAGATAGTAGAGTGAAACATCTCCAAAATAATAGGTAGTATCCTTAAATCCAAAAAAATAATTGATATTAGTTGAAATTTTTGACCAAGATTATCTCTCAAGAACATCCATCATTGAATGATTCACTAATATTCCTCCTTTTAAAATTATAAACCCTAATAATGAGTCTTTTTATATAAAATATTTACAATATATAAATGTTCAATATATATTCTCATTATTCAATTAAAATTACATAATCTTCAATTTATCACCATGATCTTACATTCCCAATAAATATATTAAAATGTTATCTATAAGGACATCAAAAAACAGACCAATGCAATCTATAAAGAATTCAAACATTATATCAATTAATATATAATGTGCATTTGTATGACCAAATGGAATTATTATAATTTCATAATGAACATTCCCTAAGAGGAAGGCTCTATTGTATATATCATCCTAATTGAACATTAGTATATGGTATCTAGATCAATAATAAATTATGGGAAATTATTTATCTCTTTGCAATTGATCAAATAGATCATCAATAAAAGATATAGGTTACACATTATTAATAGTAATCATGTCATGTTCCGGATAATCAATGAAAAAAATTCATTTCCCCATCATTAATCTTAACCAAAAGAATTGATACACCCCATGGTGAAGCAATAGGCCAAAAAAATATCATATCCTGATTTTCTTAGATTTTCTTCTTATATTCCTACAACTCAATAATGTAAATTTTTATGGAGTACTTAATATTGGTGTATCAAAAGGTATGATTTCTTTTAAAACTCAACAAGTAGATTAAGGGGAATACTAAGAAACTATTCTTGACACACATAAAAAAACTCATGCACAACTGGAGTATGATGAATTTTGTTTTTCTACCAATTAATATGTGATAAATATCACTTATAAATCATTAGTAAAACTCATATGATGTAATTAATTTAAATTGGGAGGTCCAGTTCATCCATTCATGGATAGAAAATAGTTGGTTGATTTAGAATATCAAAGATTACTTCCCTTTCTCAAAATGTTATATGAACTTTATACTGAGAGGGACAATCTACCCCTTAAATGACAATAAATTAAAAAATAGTAATAATGAAAATATATCAAAGGAATTTTATAGAAACATAAATAAGAGAGGAGTTTTAGGCATGATAATTTATCATCACACCATTTGGAGTATTCACTTCCAACTCAATAACTATTCATTAAGGTGGTGATGTGATTCCATTAGAATTTTTTTAGATATAAAATGTTTGGTAAAACATGAATCATATAATTCATTTCCACTTCTTGTATGGATAATTGGAGTACCTATCACAAAATCACTTGGATCTTAAGACTTAACATTAGTAATTTAATATTCATCTCATTATCCCCTTGTATTACTCTATGTTACATTTCCTGGATTCTCAACTCACTGTTTTGAATAATACTTCTTATACTTATTATTGAAGCACTGATGATTTTCGTTTCATTCGTTGAATTAGAAATATTATTGTATAAACATGTAATGAACTCCCTTTCCAATAAATTATTTTATAGTATCTTTATTTCCATAAAATTCAAATGATATAAATTTCATTATTCCTTTATTCTTCTTTGGGGAATTTCATTTATCATTGTTCATAGCCGACAAAAGATTTCTCATTTTTTCTCATATGATATATGATTTATATCAATATTTATCTCTTCTAATGGAACTTGATACTAAAACATCATACTATGGGAAATTTTGAGTTACTACTACCCTTTTAGAGACTCCTCTAATGAAAATCCATTAAATGGTAAATCCTGTTTTTCTTGGATTATGAATTTTATATAATGCATGTATACCTAATCTTGTAATGTTAGACACATACTCTAAAAAAATCATCATATTTCTACTTTAAATTGAGGATATTATTTTTTATTTTAGATAATCATTCTAAAGGTATGTAATTATAAAAGAGTGTCGAATTAAATGTTCTCATTTCCATGCATTTAATTTTATCATCCTTATTAGAGTTTAACATCAATAAACACTATTGATCAACACATCATTTCAAAAAAGACACATCATGAATAATATTTTAACTATTATGAAATCCCAATATAATGAATATATTTTCAAGGGCCTTAATCCATTTTTCATATACTAATTTAGTATTAGTTAAATTAAAAGATTCAAGATTGTATAAAATGACGAGATCCAGTATATATCAATGGGTTCTCTATAAGGTGATGGTTATTTATCGCAACATGAGCCATCTTACAAAATATATCTCTGATCATCTCCATTCCAACAATATATTTGTTGAATTCTTTAAAAGGTAAATATATTCATTGAATATGGGTGTATACTACCATACCTTATTTAGTATCCATTAATAAATAATTCAAATAATAAGTTGGTTAATATTCATAATGAATATTTTTCCATAAAATAAAAATCCTTATAATTGTAAAAGATATCATTTACTATAAGGTATTGTAATCATTCTCCAGTTATCTATGTTAATTTTTATTTTTCGCCTTGGATTGTACAAAATATAATCTGATCCCAAAAATAGAAACCCAAACTTCAGTAACCCATTGTCTATGTCTATTTTAATACACTAATATCAGATACAAGTGTTTACATCACTATGGATCAATCATTTTAGAATGATTACAGAACTACAAAAATATATGATTCCATTATTATGTTGGATATAAGATAAATCATACAATAATACAAATTTTCACATATTTGATACAATTATTAAAATCCTTCTTCATATTATAGGGAAATTATATAAAATAATGGGTGAGTTCAGATGCTCAAAAAGGATTATACATAGAAAAATATAGCATTTGTCAACAGTGAATAAAAGATATTTCATTGTAAATAAATGAACGTAGTTTCATTTAATCAAAAACTAAAATTTAAATGAAACCTTATATAATATTATTTTAGTAATCACATGGATAATGATAACTGAATGCTCAATGATATGGAAATTGGGGTAAACTACCTTACTAGAAGTTCATCATTCCCCAAATGCACTTCTATCTTCATGTATAGTAATTAATATTTATTATAATTACTTACTGTAACCATATAGATATCTATAATATCATATATGTTCCACTTAATAATTCTTATCAATATTTTATTAACAATATTTTGTGACTAGCAATAATTTGGGTGTTAATTATTTCTTTTTAAATGAGAATTTTTGTTCAGTAGTTTTGGTGCATATACTATTATTTTTGTACCACTATCTACATTATATTATTAATTTTTTCAATATTTCATAAATTATATATATATATAAATAAATCTATAAAATGTAGAGATAGAAAAATGAAATTCAACTTTCATGGAGTCCAAAAGTTGAAAGTATTCATAAATGTTTATTTCAAAATATTATGGATGGACTGAGAGAAATGGAAATAATAATTCCCTTTATAGAAAATGAATTATTTCATATATATTAGAAATATTCATTAAATAAATCATCTTTACCATTCATGTAATGTATAAATTTTAAATGAATCACATCACTATACAGAGGTGGTATCCCATACGTATACATGAGCAATATTATCCTTTTTAATTGGATTATAAGGAAATAATTTAAATGATATATTATATTCCTAGATTCATAATTATTTCATTATTATAAAGTTTACTTACTACTTACACGTTTATAACCATCCACATAAAATTTCAATGAAAATTGATTACACCACAATGTGAAGATAAAAATCTATATATATACACGTGAGATGTTTTTTCATTTTATAGTATTGGAAATAGTTGGAAAATTTTAATCTGTAATCATAATAAAGTATTTGTGTATTGAGGATAAAAGATGAATTTTAAAATTATTGGTAAAACATATTCTTAGGATGTTTAAGAAGGAATAAACATAAAATAGTTCATAAATATTACTACATCATCATTGGTATACATCATGTAGATATATTATTAGGGACACTTGGAATGGTCTCATAAGAAAAAAACCCATTAATTAATGTTTAATGACGTTTATAAGACAATTGTTTATGGTTTGGTCATGCTAGTTTCCCCAATGTGGTGTAATGAAAATAGATAATGGTTGTCCTTTTATAATTGAGGTGATAGGCACACCTGTAATATAGAAATGTATTAACATATTATTCAGTAAATGTTTTGGAAAACAGAATCCAAAATGATTCATATTAAACTTTTACAGTGTTGTAGTATAAATAAAACAAATAAATGAGTTTTAATGAATTATTTAGGTCATTTTTACAAATATATGTTTGTTTAAAACCATTGTAAAACAATCCTAACCTCAACCGCATCTACAAATTATTCAATCGCAATGTGTTACAATTTTAGATACCATATAACAAAATTCCCTTAAATTGATAAGGAATTATGTTTTATTCAATTTCTAATCATTTTTTTCAACATATAAATTTTTTTGATTTTAAAATTATTTAATAAATAATTTTTCTCATAAAATATAATTAATTTATTTTTCAAACTATACTAATAATTTGAAAAATATAAAATCAATAAAAATATGTAATTCGATAAAAATCCATTTCAATTTGAATAGAAAATTATTTTTAAGTATTTGATTATTTTGAAAAAATAATTTGTCTAAAATTCAAAAGAATTAGTAGTTTTAAAATTCTTTACTTTTCTTTCTCTACCACTTTCATAAGAAATGTGTAAGAATTATATAAGTAGTTAAGGTAATTGTATAACCAATTAAAAATATAAATAAGTTACTAAAAAAAATTTCAATAAGATAAGTATAAATACTAGTATGTGTTGAAAACATATTTTTATCCTTATGTGAACATATAATTGAAATTAAAATCAAATAGAGTTTCATTTTGTCTTTTTATTTACAAAATAATAATAATAAATGACATTACAGTTGGAAAATGGATAAAAATTTCATATTAAAGAAATTTTTATCGTTAGGGTCTATCTAATACCATGTTATGAGATAAACATAGTTATTTTATATATTTTTAATACCAAATAAAATTATTTTTAACCATAATTACTTTATTTACCATTTATTGTGTTTAAAGTTTTTACCACGATTACTATTAAAAATGAGTAATAATAAAATATGATCATTTTAAAAATTTTGATGTTAAAATTCAAAATAAGGATTATATTTTCTAATAACTTAATTAAAATTATTTTTAGAAAATAAAATAAAAATAAAGTAGTAAATTGTGATGAAAAACATTTTTTTAATGAAAGTACATGTTAAGCGTAAAAAATAACTAATATCAAAATCATGTAATGAAACGATACATAAAGAATTTGTTTGTTTATTTTAAATCAAATGGAATTTTTTTATCACTATAATATAAAAATAAAAATTATAGTTGGATTTTTATATTACTTGATATAATGAAATGAAATGACAATCTTCCAAAATTCAGTAATTTTCAAAATTCGTTCAAAAATAAATATTTTTATAAAAATACATTAAAATCAACATAAAGAAATAAATTATTTATTATATAAATAATACATCCATTTTATTAAATTCAATTTCTAAAAGTGGAATAAACTTATTTCAATATTCGCACTAAAAATGAATAAAAAATAATTATTGAAAAAAAGATATTATTTAATCAAAAAATGGATTTATTCAAAATTATATAATGACTGTTTAAGAGTTAATCCATAACTAATATAAAATAATTTTACAAATTATTTATAATGTGGTTAATCATATTCACACCCACAATCCCAATGGCGAGGAAAAAATATTTCAATAGTTTTTCATGGTTTACAAAAAATAAATGTTTCATATAAAGTAAGATATATATTAAATTAGATTTATTTAAAGATAAATATATTATAAAATATAATTGATTTACCATTATACTACCATTTTATTAAAATAACCTTGGAGTGAAAGAATTATTTTGATATGAATAATTCTATATACATTCCAATGGATATGTTTATCGCATATCAATGTTTCACCTATTTAAACTATGATCTTTAACAAAAATATGATTCAACATATGTAAAAATCATATTTAACATAATTAATTTTAAATTTATGGTTTAATTATAATTTTTATGATGATGTTTTCAGAAAATATCTTTCATATATTTTTTATCAATTATCACACTGATAGTTTTGAAAAATAATTCCTTTCATGCAATTTAATAAATGATTTAAATTGTCTTCAAAAAATATTATTTTAATGTTATTTTTACCAAAATTTTAATTCTATCAAAATTTATTAAAATAGAATTTTGTTATACTTTTTCACATGTGTCATTTTTAATTGAAGAAATATCATTTACATTCCTCTACATGAATTAATATTTTTACAACTTCTTTCTGTTTCTAATAGACTTCCTATATACACTTTCATGTTTTCAGAATGAAAATTATTAAACTTATAGTTTTTTGATATTATCTTTTTAAAATAATTTCCAAGGGGATGTAAAATTTTTATTTTCAATTTAATTTTCCAAATTTTTCTAAGACTATTTTTCATCATATTATTTTGTATGTCTTAGTTAATTCATAACAATATACCATTCCCCTTATTTATCTACAAGGATTATTAGATTCTCTGTTAAATCTATTGTATAATACTTGAATGAATTATTATTATAAATTTATATAGGAATGAATTAAAAAATGGAATTACTATTGGAATACCCTATATTGTAATAATTTATTGAAGGGTGACCACAATGATTATAGATACATCAATTGATTATAGAATCTTTTTTAAACCATATATAAATTTCTTATACATTGTACATATGATATGTGTAATCATCATTTTCAGTGGTTTTTACCTAAAACTATGAAAAAATACATTGTATGACTATTTAATTTCCATGGGTTTTTAATTTCATGTTTATTAATGAACAAAAATAATTATTTCATAGGGAACCGCATTAAAAGGATATAAAATAAATTTAATTTCCTTGGGGTTTTATGATATATTAATTGAACCAATGTATCATATATATGTATGATTACCATTATGTTATTGGGGGGAGTCAAATTATATATCCTCCATTACATTAGGTAATTTTTTCACTTGAAGACATCTGTTATATTGTGGATTTTCATCCCATAAACTATAGTTGAAATGAAATTACCCTGGCCAACATTTTTATGTTGACAACAATGGGAGTTCTCACGTATTCTTATGGAAATGGTTTAATATTTTATACACATTAATATGATTTAACTATCTGATGTTATGATTATTATTTATTTTAAGTACTTATGATATCATCTCATTATTTGATTCTTCAAATATTATGATCATCCCCATTATGATATCATGTAAATCCTCATTTCTCTCAAATAGTGCTTTATTATTATTTTTACCCTTAATATTTACCCAGCCTTATTTTGTTTCACTTTACCTATATTATGAATAAAATCATTAATTATTATAGTACAACATGTTTATATTTTTGAAGCAATTTATTAAAGACGTCTATGACTAGTTATGGAATTATTAGATCTATATATAGTTACAAGATGCCCATTTGATGAGAATACATGACATTTATTACATGTTTATTTTTCCTATTTCACCAAAACACTAAACTAAATGTTCAATAGGTTTAAATTTTATGAAAGATATTGAAATGAAATATGTGTGTCAAGGTCAGTGTTGTATGATGTGTATTTTTTTTAAAATATCTTAGAACATGGATCCAAGGACACTATAATTGTTATAGAATATTTTTTTAGATAACTTCTTAGGTTTTGAAGTTATTATTTGCGGATAATATTATATAAAGAAATGAAATAAACAATTTATATGTTCATGATGATCATTATTTCAAATATATAGATAAAACATCTAGTTTTTAGTATTTTCTATATTTTTGGGATTATAATAAGTTAAAAATAGTTGATTCACTATTGAAATTCCTAATAATAAGATAACATCATTAATTTTCTATAATGTAATAATTATATGGATTTTTTATCAATTAAATTTCTATATAGATACTAAAAATTGGAATTGATTTTGTTATAGATGCATCTAAGGTAAAATTCATGAAAAGTGTGGTCAATTATATCTCGATTTTCATTCTGGTGCATGGTGAATGTGCCCTAACAACACATATGACCAGTCCCTCCAAATAAATTTTAATAAATTAATTCACATTATCATTACACACTATTATAATGTATTTTGAAATATGACTTTAAAGAGGTTAACTAGATTACAAAACCTAATAGAAAAATTGATTTAGATAACATATATTGATTCCAATAACTCTTATGTTAGGGTTTGGACATCATTTATTAATTATTTTTTTGTCACATAGATTTAAAACTGTACATTTAATAATTTAGGTATTTTCACCCATATGATTTCCTATAAAATAATTTCATAAGAACGAAGGAACCATAGTAAAAAAGGATTAAATGGATAATATATTGATTTTCCAAACAATTGATTTTTTAGGAAAATAAGTGGGATTATAAATCATGTATAATGACAAATAAAATTTCATTAAATTTTACATTCATTGTAAATGTAGTTGAAGTAAAAAACACACCAGTAGATAGAAGGATGGAGTTTTATAAATGATCAACATATGAACATGATGAACGGAAAAATTTTAACTTCCAATATGTCTAAAATATGGAAACAATGCCAATAGGATATTTATAAATTGAACTATAAACTATATTATTCATGAAAAAATGACATAAAATATTTATCTAATGAAGGAAAAGGAAGAATCCGTTTTATATGATTAAGAAAAAAAATCCTTATAGTCTTAGTTATGACATGGATGTATAAATTTCATTTATAATTTTATGTCATTTAATTTATGACATTTTGGGGTACATATAAAATTTATATGTAAAAAATTCAAATGATGAAATTAATTTGTGGGTGGATAATTTTATAAACTATTATATCAGTATATATATATTCCTATAAATAATATTGAGTTTGTTGTATTTCCCCACACACAGTATTGTGATTGTAGTGAAACCATAAAAACATAAATTAAAAAATACATAAAATATCATTATTATAACATATAAGATATCTATATATGATATAAAATATTATAATTATTTAAATTAAATAATCAATATGAAATGATATTTAAAAAACTTAATGTTTAGTATGATATTTTATGAAATAAATACAGTTTATTTTTTTGAATCTAAGTATATAATGTCAATAAATATTTTGAGATTAAATTAACATTATTTTTTAGAATACAAAAGGTCACATATTATGATATTTTTTATAAATTTTTGAAAATATCTAATTTTCTTCGTAAAAACGATTTTTTAGAAAATAATAATTTTATTATATTTATCATTATATATGAATAAAAATTAAAGTTACAAAATAATTTCATGGGTAAAATTTGAAATTAAAGAATTATGAGATTAATTCTACCAAATTGTTTGAGCATAGGGATCCCATAGACTATATTTTTATAACTAATGTGAATGTTGTAATTAATAATGAAAATTGGTTAATGTATTTATGTCAGTTAATTAGTATTTTTGGCAAAATTAGGTTATGGATTTATTTTTATGCCATATAAAATTCAATTTACGTTTAGTATAAAAATTTAGGTAATAAAATTTATTATCCTTAATAAATTTAACTAACACATTAAATTTATGCTTAAAAACATTATTATATAAAATATAATTTTTTGAGCATCAAACATGTTAATAATAAAATTTACTATTATTAATAATAGTAATTTTTATATGTGAAAGTAAATATAGTATATATCATTATAATACTCAAATTAGGTTTTAATATAAATATTATCTATGATCATTCTAATAGGTCCACATGGATGAAAATAACAGTTACCTAGTTAAGAGTACACTTATGTAAAGTAAACATTAAAAGGAAATAAGCATAAATAACTCAAGGTATAGTAAAAACATGAGTATATGGTGGTACCATAGATTAAAAAATTTCCCAAATTATATATAATTAAAATGTGGGACTACATTTCCATTATTATCATAAACAAATAATTTAATATGTTATCCAATTCCAAAATTACACTTCCTTATCTTATAAAAAGACACACATACACCACTTATTCACTCACATATTCAATTTAATTACATAGTAAAACATGCATAATTTATTTAACCTTGATAGTTATACCTCTAACCATACCCATTATCCACACTTAATTATCATACTCCATTCATTTCCATTTATTATTTCATGGAATATCAATGTTTGTAATCTGATTATTACTCCCCTATTAATGTTTATTTTTAACATTACTCGTACTAATAATCCTTAACATAGTAATATAATGATTTAAGTATCATATATATACAAAAATTTCTTCATATTAATGTAAAATCAATTATTAATTCATTTGATATTATTCTTAATGAAAAATATACCCATCAATTGTGCATTTGTGTGGACTACTTCCATAATGCATCGATGTGGTTCATTTTTTATTTAATGCTATTATTGATGGGATAAAGTAATTATTTAATGAATAATTATTTTATTATTTCACTTTTAGATATTTTTATTTATCACCTTTTAAATATGAATTATTCCATCCTCTGGAGAATGACTGAGATCAATATTCATTCATTTGTGTGGACTACTACCACCATGAATGAGGTGTCTCATTTATCAATACCAAATAACAATGATGGAATGAAAAGTTTAATTAGTAAACTAAAATAAATGTATTAAATACATTATAATTAATAAATAAATAATTTTCATTTATAGTTACCCCATCATCTCTTTGGGAAATGAATTCGTTAATCCTATATACCTGAAGACCACATCCTGCAGGAAACAATAATTTCTTTTATCAACACCACCCAAAATTTATAATTAAAATGATTTATTACAATGAGATATATGATATATATATAAATTATATGTTTCTATAAGTGTTGTATACAAACTATTTAATACCAATTTTATACACATTCAATCACCATGAAATGCTTTTATTTTTTACCATATACATGAGTGATATTGTAATGTTTATATATTTAATGATTAAGTAATTTTATATAATATTAATGTTGTGTAATAATATGATATAAAATTTATCATCATGGTTCCTCAGTTATAATATTAATATACAAACATATTAATAATTTATCATAATAATTAATGAAAACCCTCATAAACACGTTTTTTTAGCACCATCTTCTAGAGTTATTATTGAAACACTCATTTGAAGAAATGGGAACATCATAAATTGTAATGGGATGTATATAAACAAAATATAGTAACTAAAAACCAAGTATCAATAATCATGGATAAATATTAACATGAAAATTCATGTGTAAGATAATTAAATATGATAACATCCTATAAAAAAAGAAATCTATAATGTACAAATATTTTCATATAAAATAATTATAAATCAATTATGAAAAATATTTTTAGATATTCTTATTTTTCTATAATATATGATTATGATATTTATAGGTTTTTACTAAATTTTAATATGTTGTCCAATTTGCTATGAAATCATTTATGGGATTATTTTCACAAACTCCTTTCATTGAGATATGTTTAACATTATGTAAATATTTACCATTTTATAGTGTATATGATTCCAAATTAATATTTTATCCTAAATTAAATTTTAATCATGTAATTTCATGATAATAATAACAGTATGTATCCCTTATTGGTTTTGACTAAAATGATACTCAATATGTAACAACTTTTATACTAATGTATTTATTTACTGATTTATGAAATACCTTTAAGATTTCAATTTTCCAAGTCTCTTTTTTATTGCTTTATCATAAAAAATTATAGGTTTTCGTTTCATCTCGGGTTATTAAGTTTTACTATATTTATTCTCTCTATTGAATAAATTTTTCATCAAAAAAGATTGATGTTTACAAGAATGGATCATATATTTTCCAATTGATAAATTTCTACCATATTTATTTTTTTACTATTTAAAGGGTGATATATAACCAAATATGTCATATCTTAATTAAAATTCCACTATCCCCTCAATTATTTTGAAATGAATTTTTATTATTATTTATGGAATGTTCATTTAAAAAATGGATTCTAATCAATTACTAACAATTTAAACATTGATTTTTTAATTTTTTTTCCATTCAAGTACTGTTAAATTTTTTTAAATAGTTATCAATAAATATTTTTTAAAATTTTATTTTTATCTATATTATTTTTTTTATTTTCTTATGGTTTCCAAAATGGTATTTTTTTCAAATAAATATATTGTACACATTTTACTGTGAATTAATTTTTTTACAGAGGTTTAATTTTATAAGGTACTTCACCTCTATGATTTAATTTTTTCAATATAGAAATTTTTATTCACATTGTTTAATATAATCTCCCCATTAAGATTTTTTCAATGGAACAAGGAGATTCTTTTTTTGAAATCATTTTAGTTAATGCTTCTAATATTTTTCTTCAATAATATCATATTCATGATGAAGGGTATTTTTCAAAAGATATCATCTTCCTTATTTATCTGTAATTCTTACAAAATCGTCTTTTATATCTCTTTTATGATACATCACTGTTTTTGAGTCACCAAATATTCAACTATTAGAGGTATTATTTACTTTAGATTTCATTCCACAATGAAGGATATATGTTCTATTACATGAATAAAGGGTTTTAATTAATATTCCTAATATATTGATTGGTTATGGATGTTTTTTCTCTATATCATATAGCCTTTTCCAACATGGTGTAAATACCATATTCATAATAATGTTTTTTGAGTGGAATTTACCTAGAATTATTTTTAAGTTATATGGATTACCCATTAACTTTCATGGGTTTTTAAGGTCAGGGTCAATTATGATATCATTAATTATTAATTGTGGAACACCTATATAAGGATAAAAAACATTTTAGTGCCAGAGTTAATAGGATATGTTGATTGAAACCATGAGAAATATATATTTATTGTTTTAATAATGTAATTGGTGGGATTAGAATTATACTGTCCCCCAATTCATTAGGCAGTGTTTCAATATAATAAGATATCATTCTATGTGGGATGTGATCATAGAAAACTATGGTATTTGAGTAGTTTTCCTTTCCAACTATGTTACGTAAACATGGTATAGTCCCCTGACACATGCTTAGCATGTGAGTTTTATGTTTTCACCACATTCAAATGATTCCATATGCTTATGTTATTATCATTATTTTATGAATGTTAATGTTATATCATCTCATTATTCCACAATTCCATGTTTATGATCATCCTCGTTATGATATCATGTTATTCCTCAAATTCCTCAAATTATTATTTTTATTATGTTTACCCTTATAGAGTGTTTCTATTCAACCAATCTTATTTTTCCCTATCTCTATGTTATGAAAGAATATATATATAACTATAATCCTATAATATTATATTGTGGGTAAAATTTATCATCTACATTGAAAACACAAGAAGGATTTGTAATATTTTTATAATTTTGAGAAAATATTTTATTTGTTTAGAAGGCTTAAGATTTACTATTTAAGGAATTTTTATAATTATCTAAAAATGGAAAAAAATTTCACTATGTTGTAATTATTAGAAATATATTTTAACGATATATTTTTATGAAATACAGTGTTGCAAGATATGTTTTCTCAACTCCATATATTGGAACATGGGTCTACAGGCTCTATAATATTCAGATTTAATAATAATAGCATGTCCTATACACTGTATAATGAGAGCTACTTGATGCATTGATGGGATACATAATTTTTGTTCCAACCATTAGTAAATATATTCAATTAATTCTTAAAATATTTAATTGAAAAATATTGAAAAATATTAAAATGAATTAGTAATCAATAAAATATATTTATTGAATCAATTTTAAGGAATGTAAATATTCTTCGGAAAATAAAATAACATTCGTAGAAGTTCTGCATAAAATAAAACCATATATATCATGGAATATGGTTGAAATAATATACATATATTGGTATATATATATAGTTCTTGAGAACATGTATAGGATTGATAAATATAATGTCAATATAAAGTGGTAGACTGAAAGATAACAGAACTTTAATGAAATATATGAACTGAGAAGAAATACTGTTTTGTCAACCATGGTATATCTTAAATTATAATGGTAATAATAGTGACTATAAATTCCTAAGTAATAATTTATACATCATAATGGTATGACATTTCAAACATAGAGAGGAAAATAAAATATAGTATTTCAAGTTGGAATTCTGTAAATTCCATGACAGAGTCTCAAATAAAATTAAAACATTCACTTCCAAAATACATTTCATGAGGTTTCATGGATACGGTTTAAACTTATTACATATAATAATTTTTAACAATTGAATCTTGAAAAAAAAACTATACATAATTTTGTAATAATGGAGTGGAAGATGAAAATATATGTATATTAATTGAAATACCATTACAAGATATTAAGGAAAGTAATATCACTTTATCATCATCTAAAAACAAAAAAAATTAATAGTGAAATGGGAATAAATATTACATTTTAAAACCATCAAAAAAATTATTTTGCGCTAAATAATTTTTACTCATGACGATGGCGATAAAATATATTTGTACATAAAACATTAAAAATAGAGTATGTTTAAACTTTTTAAAAGAGACTAAAAATTGAATTTTATTAAAAAAAATATGTATTGATTTTATAAATTTGAATATAATTCAATGTAAACACAAAATTTTATTATGAAATCATTTAGTTATATAAATGGATATTCCTGAAGAAAAATTATTAATATAGATAATGGGGAAAATTATTCTCAACAAAAATGGAAAATTAATTCATATTTTATTTTAAACACCCATTGTTTTTTTGTGAAAATTATTTTAAACATGAAATAAATATATAAAATATTAGGAAATAAATATTTTATAAGTAAAAATATTTGTTTTATGTGATATGGAAAATAAAATTTACTTAATTAAATTTGAAACTAAATAGGTCCTAATTGATTTTTTTTTGTAAAATAATCCCTTACAAATTTGGTAAACATTGAGTTGTAATATCATGATTGATATAACCTTATTTATATTTTTTGAGCCTATTAATTTTTATATATATAATAATTTAATATAATCATGAGGCGTAAATATAGTAAACAACCTAATAAATTAGGAATTATTAATCATTTCTTAATAAATATAAATTATGATGATGTATCCCTAACCATGGACTTTATCATTATAAGAAGAGATCTATCATCCCAACATAATAAATTCATAACTATTAAGAATTATTATATGAACCATATTTTTTTTTTCAAATTACATACCATTTACATATAACTTATGAATACTCATTTAGCATTGTATCATTATATATATATATATTATGATGACTATTTTTTCCCATGTGTGTTTTTATGTGGGGGTTCTGTACATTGAAACATGTTTATGGTTTCATCATATGTATAATATGTTATAAGTTATTTTATATTGTTTGATATAATATATATTCTCAAGATCATTCTGTGGAAATTATTTTCATCATTTGAGTTTATAGCTTAAATTTGATTACACGGATTTTGATTTTAAAAAAGTTTTGATTTTATTAGTTAATAAAAATATGTATATAACCATTTTAGAATCATTAAAGAATATATAACATGTTAATATTATATAATATTTCTACTATCAGACATTCCTTAATAATTCATGAATTGAAAATTTAATCATAGTTCATGTGGGCTGTAAAACCATCGCAAAAAGTGCATATCATAAAGGCAGAAGGGGTACGGATATTTTATTTAAAAATTCAAATATTAAATTTTTGAAATATTAAATAATTTTTGATATTCTACAAATTTTAGATATCATATATATGATGTGGTAAATTAATTAAATTAGTGAAATACGATACAAAGATGTATTCACTTATGAAAAATCTCAGTACTTATAATTTAGGTGATACATTTTAGGATGACCAATTATTATTAATATATTTATCTAAAATAAAACTTATCTATCAAGAATGCATATTTTTTACAGAATATATTATTTTTTCATTAAAACCATTTCTATAAACATTATTTTATGAAAGTAATGATAAATGAATAATGTTTCTCACGGAGCCAGTAATCTGCAAGTAAACTATGGGAAACTTTTATTTTATAATTTATTAGAGGGAGGTAGATAAAATTTTTTACATCAATAAATTCATAATTAATTATAATAATTATAGTCATTTAATTATGTTTTTATGGATTTAATATATTTAGAGTAGGATAAAATGATATAATCTTATAGGACTCTATTAAAATAGTTACGCCATCCTTGGATATCCTCTAATAGGAAAATTCTTATGATTACATAGAATGGACATTGTGTGAGACTAAAACCTGAAAATAAAATTTAAAAAATTTTGGAGGTATTTAGGTATATGTGTTTTGAACTAGTAGGCCTATGGTGTATGGATAATTTGATCATTGATTGGATCATCTTATTAGTTAGTCGAATGAAAATTTTTAAATACACATAGTGTATAGTCACTATCAATAGAATGTTACTGAAAAGTTGAATGTAATAGAGTTGTGAAGAGTCTTAGTTGATCATCCTTTCATCCACACAAGTATGTGATAAATTATGTATTATTTTTGTTCTTTTCAGTTAATTTATCATTGAATCATAATTTACAATTATTACATTTAATCATTTTATATCCTTGGTAACATATTTTTTGCGAAAAAATAAAACCCACCTTATAAAAAAATTGAACTTGCTGATTTCAAATATTATATTAATTTTTAAATAATAATTTCAAAGAGGAAGTAGTGTTTTATTTTAATATATGATTTCTTAATGCAATATTTTTTTAAAAGAGTTCTATTTTTAAGAATAATTATTATTTTACACCCAAATCATGTATAGTATTGATTAAAGTGAAATTCATTTCATTTTGGTTATTAGTGTATATGATTTTATATATTAGTTGAAATTGAACACCTAATTTGTAAGATTCTGACATTTTTTTGCAGTTATCTTGAGTGATATTTTAGGTACATTTTTTTAAGTAACATTGATTGGATTTAATAATTGGGGCAACTTGGGTTGGTTTTAAGAAAAATTTAAGAAAAAGGGAATGTACATAGTTGGTTCAAAATTAGAGAAATCCATGAAACCAAACCCAGGTATCCACGTGACTCTGGACAATGAGGGCCACATAGTTGGTGCACGGTTTACCCAAACCATGCACACATGCCCAGAAAAATATGTGTGCAGTTATTAATCACCCTATTATTTGTTTTAAAATCCATCAAACCCCTAAAACACCTCCTATTAGACTTAAATTTGGACCTTGTCATTTTTGGATGGTTTAAGATCATTCTGAAGGGTTTCCAAGGCTTTCTGACCTCTGTTCTTAATGATTCAAGGCCCAAATCGATTATAAGATCTTCTCTCGGCATGCAGATCTTCTACTAAAGCTTATCCCATTCATTATTTTCTAATTCCTTGATCTTTTGGTGTAATTTTATCCTCTATTTATTTATATCTAAACCTAATTGGGGATATCTATATCTACAATTTATGATATAGATCTATATTTATAATATCTTGATATCCTTGATCTTGATTAATTGATTTAGATCTAGAGGTCATATCTATATCGTTGTGCTTCTCGGATTTTTGGGACTTATGTTGAATTAACTCCCATTAATTAATTGAGGTATGTTTTCTAAAATATCATTCCCATATTCATGGATTTGATGCATGTATGAAAATTTTTAGAATTTTTAGCATTATTTAGAAATTGAATTCCAAAATTGGTTTTATTAGGTTGACCAATTGATTTATCAACGCATTGTTGAAATAAATGATTAATGGAGTAATTGATCATGAGATTAAGAGAGGGTGTCCTATTAGATAATTAATTTTGGGGAATTTTTTATGAGAGTTATGGGTTGTAATCTAGATAATTAATCTGGTGATTTGTTATGTGATATTGAAATGGAAAAGTCAAGATAATTAATTGTGAATTAATTATGTAATTTTTATATTATGATCAAGATAATTAATTGTGTAAAGAATAATAATTATTTGATATTTAGAATGAGATAATTAATTCTAGAAAATTAATTATGGGATATGAATTGCGATATGGAAAAATCAACTTATGAATTAATTAATGGCATTGACACACTTATTTAATTAATTAGTTAACTAATTGATATGATGTTTCTGAATAATTGTTGAATTATTAATATAATTGGTGTGGATAGTTAATTATGAATTATATAGAAATAATGGGAACATGGTCATTCTACAATCAAAAGTATATATGGTAACATGGTCATTGTACTTGTGAGTAATGGAATGGGAACATGGTCTTTTAAATGAGAATAATAAATGATAACATGGTCATTGTACATATGAGTAAATGAATGGAAGCATGGTCATTATATTGAGAAGTAAGAATGGTAACATGTTCATCATACATACGAATTTTTTATTGGTAACTTTGGAATTTATGTATGAATTTAAAGAATGGAAATAAAGGTACTTTGAGATATTTCCTCACATGACAATACTTCCAAATTTAGAATGAGTCGAATCCAGTATTGAGATATCATATCACCTTTGAATACATTTATCTCTAGTATGAGTTGAACTAGGTATTTAGATATGATATTAACTTGGTAATACTTTGGGCTCTAGCATGAATCAGATCCAGAATAGAGGTATGGGTATCCCTTGGAACCCTGGGGTTAATATGATTAAATAATGAATAATTAATAATGTGATAACTATTTATTTATGATTTGTATTCTTTTATTTGTTTAATAGATAAACTATCTTTTGATTGGACTTGTTTTATACACAATTGGTGGGGGCCTACTGATGTGTACTCACATCATATTTAGGATACTTGATCGGTACCCAAATAGTCATTACATTTGCAGGACATGATAAATGAAAGGGACCTATGTTAGATTGTTGATTGGGGTTGGATCTTGGATCAGGGAACCAGACATGGTTTGGGAATCTCTTGAGAGTCATTACTTTCTTTATTTCCAGTTGCTTTTTATGAACCTGGAGACATATATTGGAATTTGACGATCATCTTTTCAATTGAAAACTTTAATTTTTTTGGTTATATTATGAAATATGTTTTATTCTAGTTATATATTCTTTCACATTTATCTATTTCTTCTAGTGTTTTACCCTAAAAAAAAGAGGTCATAGTATCCGTATCCTGACATAACAGACCCTAACATCTAGTAGGAAACCTCTAGCATATGGGTAGGAGTTCATGAGGTCATGTGAACAATATGATCCAGGAATTATCTCGTGGATCATGGGACATGATGTTACAAAGTGGCATCAGAGGTCCAATTTTATTTATTCTTCATTTGTCTTACTATTTGTGTAATTTTAGATAGGAGACTTGGAAGTGTAAAGGCTTGGTAATGAGCTTGTGCATTGGAGTTAAAACCCTAATGTATGGGGTAAAAACCAAATACCCAGTGTGGGTTTGATGTAATCGTTTTTTCTTATGGTTGAATACTATTTCACCTTTGGTGACACACTTTCGGTGTGATGTGATTATTTTTTTGGGTAATTTTTGAGTATTGATTCTCTTCCCATAATGTTATGAGATTTGAGTATTCATGCATCATTATAGGCACTTAGGGTTATTGAGAATTTCTAAAATTTAGACACTCAAGGGAAAACGGGTTATGGGTAAGTTGTTGAACATGAATTGTTTCCCTTGTTTGTGAGATTAAAATTAAAAATGGTTCCTAACATGAATTCAAAAAGGATATAAAAATGACATGAAGTTATAATAATTGGGTGTCTAAATGGGAAACTTGATTATTATAGTGTTTTACCCTTGTTAACCAAGAACTAGGTGTAGGATGGTTGAGGGTAGTAATTGTGCATTGATGTTCCCTGCATGGTGAGATTTCGATGAAAGACTTTTTGTAACATATTGAAATATTCCCTTTAATGTAAAATGTGATAATATGTATTATGAATCTTTGTTATAAGGCGTGTCTTTGGCATTGTAGAGAATATTCCTCCACGATGCTTGTTTTAGGGACCACTGAGGTGCATGGATAAGAATGGCCTTGTAGTCTGGGAACATAGGGAACTAATGGTTACATTTGATGATTAAGGGGATAAGTTCTAGTAAAAAATTACTAACTTCATGAAATTCATGTAAAGTGACCTAGGGTGGGGTGTGAACATCATGTAAGAGTTGAAAAAGGTGTATCAGATGCAACACCCTAAGACTTTTATTAAAAAGGGTGGACTTGAGGGAGATGTATTCCGGGTTGAGTCCATAGAGACAATAAATTACCATTTGGAGACTCCAGATGAGATGAGGGTTATTCTGGATGCTTATTTGCTCTAGGGATCAGTGAAGCACTGGTGGAACATTCTATCCTGAATTAGAAAAACTAACAATATGTTATGGAATGACATGTTGGAGTGGTTATTGGAGCACTTTTATCCATAGATTCTGAGATAAGAGAAATCTGTAGAGTTCATTCATCTACCCATGAGATAATTTCCATGATGGATTATGTTAGATGCTTCAAAAATCTGGAATGCTTTTCTCCATCGTTAGAAGATGATGAGATAGCTATGGAAAAATGATTTCAGGATAGACATAGGTATGATAGTAAGTACCAAGTTGATCTTGTTCAATAATATATGTTTTTTGGAGTGGTTTATCGGGCTCTCATAGCTAAACGGAACCTATGGGAGGTTTCTAGCCCTGGACAAGTAGTATTTACTGGATGATAAGGTGGTCAGACTTCTAATATCCGAAAGAGAAGTTATTACAACTTTAGTTAGATTAGTTTGAAGTAGAGTACTTCAACAAGATGATTGGTTGGATTAGAACTTACTAGGGTGATCTATCATTAGTTTGGTAGGTTGGGACACTATCACCAATATTATCCATAACCACTAGTAGAGTGTTTGTTTTTTTTAAAAAATGGGACACCAACCGATTTTCTCTAGGCCGTAGAGACATACATGTATTGGGGGAGGAGATAAGAAACGTTAGAGTGTGGGAAGGGGATATTCTACATCATAACGATCTGGTAGTTTGAGTTCTACTGTCTAAGGTTTTAGAGGTAGTATATGTGGTGCTTCAGGGATAGGGTTCCCTTATCAGTATAGTGGTTCTACTCAGGGGAGTTAGACAATATCAAAGGGAAGAGGGGTAATACAGTTACATGGAGTGAAACCAACACTTTTGGAGAGAGAGGGTGGACCATCAAAATGAGAGGTACTATTCTAGTATATCATACATTATCTAGTCCCTTATTTGATATTGGTCCCTCTAATTCATTTATATCTACAAAATGTGGTAATGGTATGATCCTAGAGGAGGAATTCATGAGCGGAGTAATCACTATCGATACACCATTGGAAATATGATCTAGAGACATATGTCTATGTAATGGATGTTCACTAGAGATTAGGGTATATCATTCTCTATGGGATATTTATATTCATGATATGACTTTATTCGACTTAGTTATGGGAATGGGCTAGCTAGTCGCATACCAATACCACATCGATTTTTACTATAGGAAAGTGACCTTTTTCACTCATATGGCTTAAATATACATTCACCGTGGATCATGTCATATCTAGGAGGTCCGAATAGGGAAAATTAAACCGCAACTGGTAGATTTTACATCCCATGTATCTATTATATTTTTGGATTATGGGAGTGTTAGGAAAGATGTACTTACAACAGTAGTTTAAATGTTTCATGATTCCTTTCTTAAAGACTTCTCAGGGATACCACTTGAGAGAGATGTGGAATTAACTATTGAAATAATGTTGGGGGATGATCCGGTATCTATTCCACCTTACATAATGGCATATAATGAGATTCAAGATAAAAGACTCAGTTGGTGGAGTTAGAGGATAAAGGATTTATCCATCCAAGTACGTCACCTTGGGGATCGCCAGTTTTTTTTCATAAAGACAGTCGATGAGATATTATGTTTTTCCGTAGATTACCGAAAGTTAAAAAATTAATGGGATAAACTGATACCATCTTTCATTTATTTATGACATATTTTACAAGTTGAAGGTAGCTAGTGTGTTCTTAAAGATTGACTTGAGATCAGGGTATCACTAGTTGAGTGTATGATCCTCTGATATATAGAGAACTAATTTCAGGTGTAGGTATGACCTTTATGAGTTTTTTAAATGTTTTTAGGTTCAAAAATTAACCAAAAGTGTTTATGTATTAGATGAACATGATATTTCATCCATATCTGGATCAATTTGTGGGGGGGTGTTTGTGGATGACATCTTGTTGTACTCCAAGTCTCATGACGATCATGCCCAAGATCTTAACATCATCTTGAGTACATAGAGAGTGAAATATATATATGCCAAGCTATCAAAGTGTGAATTTAATATTTGACATTTACGCTTCTTGGGGAACATCATATCAGAAGAAGGATTGTCAGTGGAATGAGAAAAGGTTCAAGCATTAGTTTCTTTCGAGCAGCCCAAGAATGTTTTCGATATCTGAAGAATCCTGGTATTATCTAGATATTACAAGATATTAATCCATGAATTTTCCATCTTGTAGTGCCACATTCAGGATATATAAATAATGGGATAAATCTTGAGTATATGGAATCATGTGATAATTCTTTTCAGAATTTAAAGAAGAGTTTTGAGATTACATGAGTTTTGATCATACCTGTTTTATGTGAGGAGTACATTTTTTATTGTTGTGATTCTGGGATTGGAATCAGAGTTTTGTTGATGCAGAAGGATTGATTAATGAAATCTGGGTCTTAGTAGTTGAGACAACATGAATGGAACTACCCTACACATGAAATCGAGTTGGAAGTAGTGCTTTATGATCATAAGTGTTGGAGACACTGCCTTTTGGGAGAAATGATTATAGTTTATAAAGATCATAAGAGCATGAAGTATATCTTTTCACAACATGATTTGAACCTTCGATAGTGGATTTTGGAATAGAATATGCAGCCTTTTGATTGTGAAATAGAATAGACACTCAGGAAAGGAAATAGTGTGGTGGATGTCTTGAGCAAGAAAAATTAAACTCATATGGTTCAGGAGTTGGGTGAAGAGAGGAAGATGATGACTTTGTTAGATGAAATGCATGTGGTGGTTCAGGATAGTCATGAACAGATGTCACTAGTTTTAGTTGTAGTGGAGTGTACATATTTTTGATGGATTAGAGGTAGATAATATGAGGATCTAGAGTGCTTATCCTTGAGGGAAATATTTGAAGGTACATATACACCTTCAGACTGGTTTATATATGAGGATGAGATCATCTACGTGAAGAATCGAGTTGCTATACGTATTGGTATACAGGAGGCGCTTATATTATAATTTTATGCCTTGATGTGGATAGGGAATGACCAAAATGTTCCATGGCCTACGACGACAGTTTTGGTGGCCAGACATGAAAATGGAGATAGTAGGGTTTTTGACAAGATGCATCTCCTGTCAGTAAGTGAAGAAAGATAACCAATGACCTGGTGGTTTACTACAACCATTTCCTATTCCGTAATGAATGTGGGATGATGTGACAATGGATGTTATTGTGGGTATTACAAATATTCTTATGAATAATGATGCTATTTCGGTCAATGTGGATCTACTAAAAAAGGTAGTAAACTTCATACCTATAAGGGAAACCTTCATAGTAGGTAAATAGGGATAACATTATGTCTGGGAAGAACATCATCTTCATGGGGTTCCTTTTGATATAGTTTCATATCATGATTTACAATTTAATTAATGATTCTAGAAGATTTTGCAGAATGAGTTTTGTACCTAGGTTTTATTGAGTACGAATTTCCACCAAAAGAAAGATCAGAAGTTAGAGCATACTATATAGGTTCTTGAGGATATGTTACAACCTTGTGTGATTGAATTCAGTGGGCCTTGGTAGAAGCACCAAGATTTTGTGGAGTTTTAATATAAAAATATTTATCTGAAAACTATTTATATGGAACCATATGAGTCTCTTTATGGTAGGACATGTAGATCACTGCTATGATGGATCGAGGCTGGTGGGTTAGAGTTTTAAGAACCGAGCCTCATGTAGGAGATGTCGGATTAGGTGTCGTTGATTCAAAAATGTTTAGATAGGGATCAGAGGAGGGATAAATTATATTATGATAGATGAAGATGACCCCAAGAGTTTATAGAGGTTGATTGTTTGATCCATCAGGTGTCACATAGGTTGGCTTACTATAGGATACAAAGGAAGGGCATGTGGGTGCCCATGTTTATTAGACTATTTTAGGTAGTGGAGATAATCGAGCCAGTAGTATACCAATTGGCTCTTTGATAGAAATATAGCTCTATATTTTATGTATTCCATGTGCCAAAACTATGGCTGTATCACCCTAAACCATATAAAGTGATTGATGGGGATGAGGTATACCTAGAGATATATGCCTTGTTTGAGGAGCATCTGATACATGAGATGGATTGTAGTGAGAAAGTGTTCTAGAGAAAGGTTTTGATGATTGTTTCTATTTTATCCAAACATGGACACATACATGTGGAATCATTGGAAATGTAACCAGATATAAGGGCCCATTGGCCCAATCTTTTTGGATTGGAATCTTAGAAAAGATGTGAAGTGCATCTCGAGGATGATCTATTATAAGGTGGGTATTTTAAAGACCCTGACCTTTTCTAGAGTTTTATCGAGTGAAATTTTTGGTATTGTTTGTTTTTTAAGTACCTTTGATTGGAGTTATGACATTGGTTGTGTTTGGATAGTGTTTTAAGATAAATTTAATAAAAATGGGACATAAACTGTTGGCACACAGTTAGAGAAAATAGTTCACCCAAAGCCCTGTAATCGTGTGTCCCAAGACAATGAGGGTCGGATGGTTGGTTCATGGTTTTCCCTAACCATGTTCCCTTACCAACAAAATCATGCCCCAGATAATTAATCACTCAAAAATTAGTTTTAAAATCCTCTGAAAACAAAAAACACCTCCTATTTGACCAAGACTCTAAGAGAGAGGTTTTTGGATGATTCAAGAGATTTCTAGAGTGGTTCCAAGGGCGTATAACCTCTTTTATTAAAAATTCATGGTCCCAATCATAGACCTACTCTTCTCCGAGTAATTGGATCTCATCCCGATGCATATCCCATTAATTCCTCTCTCTTTCAATGATCATTTTGTGGAAGTTTCTCCTCTGTTACATTAGATCTAAATTTTATTGGTGAGATATAGATCTAGGATTTTAGATCTAGATCTATATTGATAAGATGCTGATTTCCTTGATCTTTATTTAGGGATTTAGTTCTAGAACATAGATAAACAATGTTATGCATCTCAAATTTTTGGGATTTCTATTGAACGAACGCCTATTAATGAATTGTTGTAGGTTGTCTAAAATATAATTCCCATAGTTCTGGATTTGATTCGTGTATGAACAATTCATGAATTACTATCATTATTTAACAAAAATATTTCATAAACTATTTTAATTAGGTTGAAATATATATTTATTGAATCATTGTGGAAATGAATTATTAATTGAATATTTTTTCATGAGATTAAGGGTGAGTCATATTAGATAATTAGTTTGGGGGAATTAATAAATAGATTTAGGGTTTGTAATCAAGATAATTAATTAAGGAATTAATTATGAGATATTGAACTGGATAAGTTGGGATAATTAATTTTGAATTAAATATGTGATTTTTATATTATGATCAAGATAATTAATTATGGAATTAATTATGAAGAGAATAGATTTATAATGAGATAATTAATTCTGAAAAATTAATTATGGGACATGAATTGTGATATTAACTAATTAATTGATTCATTAATAAAGGGGATTGATGCACTTAGTTAATTGTTGAGTTAACTAATGGATTTTATTTTTTTACTAACTGTTGAATTAGTAATGGAATTGATGTGTATAAGTAATTATGAATTAATTATGTTGAATGAATGGGAACATGGTAATTCTAGAATGAGATTTATAAATGGTAACATGGTCATTATACTTGTGAGTAAGGGAATGAGAACATGGTCCTTCAAATGATAATTATAATTGGTAACATTTTCATTTTACTTATGAGTAATGGAATGGAAACATGTTCATTCAATTAAGATGTAACAATGGTAGAATGAAAATCTTACTTATGAATTTTTTATTGGTAACTTTGGCATTTATGTCTAAAATTAAAGAATAGTAATAAAGGCCCTCTAAGATATGGGCTTGCGTTCTAATTCTTCGAACTATAGCTTATGTTGAATTAGGTACTGAGATATCATATCACCTTTGAATACTTTCATCTCCCGCATAAGTTGAAGTAGGAATTAAGATATGATATTACCTAGGGAACACATCAGGCTCGGGTGTGAGATGAAGTTAGTATAGAGGTATGAGTATCCCATAGAATCCTAGACTTTATATGATTAAATAAAGAATAAATGATAATGTGATAACTTTTTATTTATGCATTTTCCTCTTTTCATTATAGAACTGCTACACTATGTTTTGAATAGACTAGCCTTTGAAATCATTTGTGGTGGCCTACTGAGTTTTACTCAAACCCTATTTGGGATTCCGAATTGGTACTTGAAAAGAATTTACTGTTTTAGGATAGGTTATGGTAAACGAACCTTTTTTATATTTCTTACTAGGGTTGGAACTTATATGAGGGATCCAAACTGTGTTCGGGACCCACTTGAGAGTCACTACTGTATTAATTTTCAGGTCTGTTTTAGGCACTTTGAAACTTATATTTGGAAAACGTGTTATCCCTTTCAATTTAATATTGTATTTGTTGTTTGGGTTATCTTATGACATTGTTATTTTTCTAGTTATATATACTTCCACATTTGATTATCTATTTACACTAGTGTTTTAGTATGATAAAAGAGGGTCTAGTCACCCATTCCAAATTTCTAGACCCACATTCTTAGTCGGAATCCTCTAGCATACTGGGAGGAATGTATGAGGTCATGTGACTAACCAGATTGGGGAACCATTTTGTGGCTCCTGTGTTGGGACATTACCTAATTTAACATTTTGGATACATAACTAAAAGATAAGGTGAAAAATAGTTATTTTACTACAATAATATGTCACAATGGTTTCCAAATATTAGAAAAAATATATTTAAATACTAATTTAAAATGAATTATTGTAATAAGTCTATAAATTTCTGGTCTATAACTTTGTTTCTTATAGTTTTAATACATCCTTAAATTTTTATTATGACCTTAATGTTATGTTATTTATAAAAACATAATTTCTATTATTCAGATAAAAATAATAATTATAATAAGTACCCCAAAATAATTACCAAATATTATTTTGATATGTGGAATTGAAAATGTAGGTCAATATTTTCATATTAAAATTCATAAATTTAATAATTTTATTTTAAAATAAAAAAACTTCATAAAATGTAAAAAATTTAATATTAAATTTACTTTTTAAATTATGGGTTTTCATAAAAATATATTACATCCGTTTAAAAATATGTGACTATTAACATATTAATTTTACATTGAGGAACCCTTTGGAGAATAATTTTTCAAATTGACCAATAAAAAAACACTTTAATAATTTTTTTTGAATAATAATATATATGTTTGTATTAAAATAATTAAATCACATAAAATCAATTATTTATCCTCTAAACATTAAATTTTTATCACTTCATTTGTATTAGAAAACAACAAAATAATTATTGAAAAATAATAATAATAATTTAAAATGAATTAAAAATATTTTTTAATAAATTATTTTCCTTTGAATTTAATTATTTTAGGATGTACTCTTATTATATTAATTTTAAATATATTTCAAATTTTATATTCGTAATATATAATGTTTCTGTTTCATGATAATAAAATACTGATAGGTTTTTCTATTTTGGATAGCATGTGGACAAAATTATTATTTAATTCTTAATTAAAAGGAAAAGCATTCATAAAAACATGTATATAAAAATTAATGATCAATATCTTCTGAGATAATTATGTTAAATGAGTATTGATTCTTAGGTCACTATGTGAATCTAGTTGGGATGCTAGTTTGAATCTAGAATTTGATTTAGGTAGTAATGCATGATCCATTATGTAATGTTTACTATGCATATTTTTTGTATTCATATTCCACATCTTCATCCCTATGTTATGTTTCCATATATTGTGATTATTTTCATCTGATTCCTCATTAATTTTATCCATTTTTATGTTATTAAAAATATTTTTCAAATAAATCATTTTTTATTATTTTTTTAATGCATATGTTTCATTATATGATGTCATTGATACATTATTATTCCCTAAAAATCATTTTATCATTTTATTCTATCATATGATATTTTATTTTCATCACATATAATTACCCTTAATGAGTGTTTTACTACGCCCTTTATATGCTTCCACACACCAGGTTAGGAAACATTAAATTATGTAATAATGGATTAAGATTATAACATGTGTAGAGACAATGTCTAATATTTTCAAGATATATATTTGAATAAGGAATCATTGGATTAATAGAAACAATAATGATTTTATGAATACAATATTACTTTTGGTAGTAAACTATTTTTCATCATTCTCTCAATCTCTAAAACTAAAAGTATTTGGGTATGTATGTGACTCAATGATGTTTTTTGATTTTAAAATAGAGGATTGTTAAGCATTGTTTTAATCAGTTGGAATCATATAAAATATATAATAATGTTTTTTAGCACCATGTATGGTTTTTCATGTTTAGTTCATCTCCTCTATGGTGAAGGAAGAGTTGGAATTTTCAATTCATAATCTAAAAACACGGGAAACACTGACATGGTTTATAAGTTAGGGGTCGATAATTTAAATATATATGGACTATAATGAATGGAATATGACATATTTAGAATGAACATGTATTTTTTCTATATCCTATGTCTCCTAAAAATGGATTTATATTTTAAATGATAAGTGGACTTTTGGAAAACATTCACATGATATATATTTCATCCCACATGATTGTTAATTTTTTTATTGATAAGGGATTGTTGGTCTAATTAATGTAAAAAATATTTGTCAAATACCAGAGATATAAGGGGGGTTTTCATTATAAATGGACTTAATCTATTTGGATAATAAGTATCAATATATCATTCAGTAAATAAAGTTCATGGATGCATATGATGTACTACCAAATAATTAATGGTTTTCTATATATATTATTTCTCAGGACTATAATTAATTTATAACATGGATTAATACATTTTGTTTAAAAAATACATTGGAATTAGATAAATTTTATTTAATTTTATATTCACAAGTGATTGGTTAATTGAATTATTTTCCACTATAGGTGATTTTTATTGAGTTTTTACATTCACAAACCATTTCACATCATATATTGTTTCATTATAGAAAGTAATTGTTTATTAATTTATATGTTACTATTTCATACATTAATGTTTATCTTCATTTCATTCTTAAATGAGGAACCAGTGTTAGTAAGTTATGTATAAATATACTTTTCATCATATAATTACTAATTTATTTTATATAATTACTTATATAAATATTATAATTTATTATTTATATAATGAATAATAAATAATGTATTTAAATTGATTATATTCTAATAAAAATAAATAAATCACATAAAAAGAATTAGGGCTGCATTTATTTCATCGTATATGATTTATAAAAACATATTATACAATTATTACATAAAGTTTCATAAAATTATTATAAAATAATATTAATAATGTATATTAAAAAAATAAACATTAAAATATCGATTTTTATATCATGAAATTCCATATATCACACAGAACAATAACCGCACATAATTGCAATATGTCCTCAGGAACTCCTCCTCATGCACCATAGATTTCAAAATAATTGTGGGGATATACAATTATACAATAAGGAGACTATAAACATTGTATGGGAATCTGAAACCAAAGAAATATATGCTAATAACATACAAATAATAACCTTACATTATGCAGAATCAATAAACATATCTATCAATAAAAATGAATGGGAATACAATACATACATAGATAATCACATATACATACAACACCAACTATAAACCAATATTGTCGTACATACATGGTAAATGAAGAAATAAAATAAGTCTACCAAATAGGTATTAAACATAGATTTAGGTTTCCACACTGATCTTTTCATACCGGTCAAGATAACCAGGCTCCAATATATGAAACTCATCCTCATAACAACTTATAACAACATGAAACTATACCCTCCTTATGAATCCCGCATCAGATCCTATCAATTAGAATATATGTAGTGGATTTCATCTATGGATCCTGAGGCTGAAACATGTCTCTTAGGATAATTACATATCTCTTTACTCGGTACAATATAGATGAAAAATGGGAAATAGGTGGTTCAAATCCTCACATATGGTAATATGAATCCAATGTTCCAAATAACAACATCACATATTAGAACCATATTTATTCAAATTATCCTGAGATAAATATATATTCTAGTATCGTGTCATGAGTAGTAAAGTTTTGATGATTCATCACTCTCCCAATATACCTAGAATAAATTATAATTTTCTGGAGGTATTCAAATCTACTAGAAATCAATATTTTAATAACATTTATATCCCCACACCAAGTATATTAACCAGGAAAGAGCACAAAACAAATTTTCTATACAACCATTAAGCTTTTAAGGAATGTTTCATCCAATGTATGTTTTATTTTATTGTGATAGTAATCACTGTAAAAGGAGTTCAGTTGTGCAAGTTAAATGATATTCTCATGAGAAATTTGATGATATATGGGTTTGATGAATGGAAAATGATACCATTGATGATTGTCTGTTATCCCATTGTTTTCCCCACTGATGATTAAAAGTTTAGAGTTTGTATATTTATATCTACAATAATGAACCGTGTATTTCACTTAACACTTGAGTAAGAATTTATATTTGATCCCTAAAAAGTCAGGAATATGCTTACAACTGTTTGTATTAGAATATTTAGTCTCTACTAGATTTATTATTACACATGAATACTATGGGAAATTTCCTAAATGGTGGGTAGCAAGATCATAATTCAAAGGGAAAAAAATAAGATAATATTTGGGAACGATCCCCAGGAAATGGTGGAGTTTGACAAGGATAACACAGTTGTGGATAGGTTGTGTGACAAAAAGAGATGATATCATTAACATTCAGATTCAATATCTGCGAAGATTAATATCTTTCCAGAATTTTCTGTCTTCGTCATCAATACTATGAATGAAATAGAGAATAATATTTCAATATTTGTAAATAAAATGATTATTAAGAATCAACATACGGGAAGGAAAAAGTGATGGAAAAGGACCTAGAATCCATAATATTTGAAGATAAATATCTACACCACACTTCATCAGAAACAATATATAGAGAAATTATTCACATGGTCAACCCACAAGTACCTAGATCTCATGTTTTTTCTATCTCTCATGCTCTGAAGACAAAAAATTGTTTATGGAATACAATATTGTAACTTTAATAAGAATTTTAATAATAGAAGAGTTTGTTAAGAAACATTAATCTCATCCTTATAATATACCCTCTATAGAAAAGATATTCATGGATGATTTTATTAAGTAGAGGAATTATTTTTCATTCATCGAATTAACTAACTATTTTTTTAGAAAGTTGTTTCCTATTAGGAATTATCATTTATAAACCATTTCCACCAGGTTTATTTGTGGAAATGGAAACACCCAACTGTTCTATATCTAAGGTGACATTCTTTACAAAAGTAGTAATTCACTGGTTGGTTTTCTAGTGATTCTCAAGAACTCACACTGGTCGAGAGGATGCAGGGTCAGGCTCATTACACCCTTTTTAGTGGGGGATTATTACCTGCTCTGAGACTCCCTTATATATTTAAGACATATTTGTTAACCCTTTAATAAATACCAAGTATGGTTTATATTAACCAAGAATTAACAATAAATTATTAACATGTAAAGACCATATAATCAGTTTTATGTATATGAGGATCTCTACGAATGGTATCCTCTTATTCACTACATAGAGACTCTTTTTTCATACAATGATTCTAGTTTTCTAACCAAATATTGGGACACTATGGATTTTATTTTCATCTAGTGATACAAAGGTTACTCTTGAGTTTATCGATATCTAGGGAGATTGGAGTTGTTTTGAGGTTGGAATCTGACCCATGAATGGTTTTCATATGTATCATTGTGAATGGAATAAAAAACACATAGTATGGTTCCACTTAATGGGGAAAATCATTCTTTTTAAAGATGTTTGATAAGAAACATACCATAAAGATCAACATCAAGTGGAAAGGAAGTCTACGTGGAAGGATCCTAGTAAATGTTTGGTGTAAGACTTATTCCAAAGCAGCCTAAGGAAGCTGAGAGGGATGGATTATTAAGTTGAATTTCGACCCTTCTAGGAATATAACCTTGAGAGATCATGGATGATTATATTGTTGTGTTTTAACCTCAAGGAGGATTCCTACATATCCCATTTGGATAGGCATCAAATCTCATGTAGTTGGATTATGAGGACCGATTCCTATGGTGGCCCTCAAATGTATGTCTCATAGGGGAGTATGGCCCTTTGATCATACTAAATTAGAAATATTTCTTGAAGAGTATCCCCTTGTAATGGGGATGATGATGAATTTCATAACTCATGGTGGTCTAGGGGTTTAACTCGAGGATTACTCATGAGGAGGATTCCCAAATTAAAAGAGTATGATTAAGACTTACTATTGTAGAGGATGTCCTTTGAGCCAGGGCCCTAAGTGGGATTCCTACATATCATGGTTAGTAGGAATTAGAGTTATCATTGTTGAATTAGTTGAATTGATTGTGTGGATGTTGTTATCATTGTTACCTCTAAGAACACATGATTTATTCTTAGTATGAAGAACAATAGGAAATGGATGATCCAATAGAACATGATTTATCCTTTTTCTTCTAGTGGAAAAGGATAAATAGGCCAAAGGAAGAGTGATGGGGAATTGTGTATGCCCATTTCCTCTATTATTTCTCTACCAATGAAAAATGTGGGGGACGATACTTGAATAGGATAAGGTTATGACACCTCCCTTTCAACACATTATCCAAAGGAGAGAATTAAGGTGAAGGAAATATTAGTAGGGAGGATAAAGTATAGAAACTTCTACAAGAGTGGCTAGGGACTAACTCTAGGAGGGATCCGTATAATCGATTCCATATTGGGATGAGGTTCCAATTCCTTATTGAATGGAAATAAAATAACAATCATTACTCTCCCATTGGGAACTATGGGATATATGTCTCCTAGAAAAAATGTAATGACAAGTTCCAAACACTAATATCCATGACCGAGAACTACCTTACACTTTCTATGGGTCAAGGGTACTCATGAACATGGGGATATGATCTCATATAAACTCTAAGGACATTTACCTGGCAATAATAAAAGTACAAGAATCTTTTGACCATAGGAATACAAACACAATTGGAGGGAATGATAGTGTGACACTCACCATTATTGTCCATGTATGGAGGTCTTGTTGGAGGTTTAAACATAGTCCCTTTTAAACAAGGTATTCATAGATGTAGAGGCCTTTCCATGTATGGATTTTAAGAAACCCTTATTATTGTTTCATGAAAAATAAATATTATAGTTAACTATGGAGGCTCTCATAGTGGGTTCTCCACGTAGGATGGCCTAGGTGAATTGGTAGGACCTTGGGAAATGGACCACCTTGGTGACTACACTTTGGATAGACCATATTCGATCCTTTTAGGGTCTCAAAAATTTTCTTAAAGGGAAGTCATTTATGTCCATCTTTTAGAAAGGTAACCCCACTCTAGACTTCGTGAATGAGGGTTGGGATAACATCTCAGGTAGTTTTTTTTATTTTAATACTTGGGACGAATTTAGTATCATTTTAATCTTTTAATTCCTTCATCTTTAGTTGTTACAAAACTAATTATACGGTTGGATTGGGTTTGAGAGAATCATTAGGGAGAAAATAGAATTATTTGGAATTTGGAGAATTCTATTTCACCAAATGAAGACACCATGGTCCTATTTATAGGAAAATATTGGACCCCAGTTGACGGAGTAATCTCATACAATCATTTCTCATAGGGTAGTAATACAAGATTCTTTGTAGGAATATGGTGTGTTTATGGTATATGGGGGGGGGGGGGGGGGGGCTTGCGAGTGCAGTAATTGAGGACATTGAAAAACAAGACCTTTTCTACTTATTTACTTATCTAGTCCCTATGTTACTTCCCATTGTGATATTTGCAACCCTGTGTAAAGTGTGTGTTAAACAACCCCCTATCAAAAGGATTTGATCCGATCTGAAAGAGGAGTGTCTGATCTTATGGTAGAGGTATTTAAAGGATAAATGGTTTATGAAAGGTTTTCAAACCATGCTCTTGCACTAGTGGCCTGATTTAGTTTTCTTACAAGGTAGAGTGCGCACCTGAGTAATACAGGGAGCATAAATAGGGTCCTCATTCTGGAAAATGGCTTTTCCAAATCCAAACATTCAGGTCTTTCCACGCTATTCTTCCATGAAGAGCCTATTATGATGCTTTCACGCTTATGGATTCATTCATATGGACAAGGTGTGTAACTGGATGCATGATTTCTAGGTTTGGAAAATTTACTTCCCTGGGTTTCTTGAAAGATATCCATATGCATGTCACTTTCCTGATGCATCTAAGTGAGCCACTTTCAGGTACTCCTGTCTCTGCTAAATTTTCTTATTTTCAGGTCTTTTTTAAAAATTAACCTACTCTAAAAATAATTTCGAACTTATTTTCAGGATCAATGGTTACTAAGAAGATTTAATTTTCTGATGAACATTCTAGAAAACACAATGATGATATGATGAAAGTCTTAGGCCACGATTATTACAATGTTTGGGATACTAATATTCTTGGTATGTTAGGTACTTTTATGAAATGTAATCATGATTTTTAGGATAGTGCCTATCTACCACTTTAAGGTCATGGCCATCTATGGGAGATCCTAACATCGTCTCCAAATAACTACCTCCAGGTATCTTGCTTTCAAGATCCTTAGAATTTCACAATTTCCTGCATTTCTATCATTGGTTCTTATATCAATTTCCAGACATCACCCATGGAATGTTTTAGGTATCATTACCCATGAAATCGTAATCTAAAACAAAAAACTGTTGAAATAATGTCGCATTGTCATTCATTCACCTTTTGGGATTCACGGATAGACCAGTCGAAGGGATGGATGAATGATTGGGACTTCTACCCAAGAGGGATTGTTAATCCTGTATGGATGTGGGAATATTGGGTGTTCCCATTCTATGCAGTGTTAAAAATGAATCTTAAAGATGTTGTAATTTTAGAGGTAGTGTGGGTATTGAAGACTTATGTGTATAGGAATGATGAGTTTGTTTTATATATGTTGAGCCTGTGGAGTCCACATAATTATTCATTCCATCAAATGAATGGAGAAGTTTGAATCTATTTGTGGGATGTTCATAACCTCTCCAGGGATCTAACACTTGAAGATATATATGAATAATTCATCCTTATGAGGTCAATTTTGGATGATAAAAAACGGATTCCATCTTTATCTTGTGAGATACTAAAAATGACACCGAATATTAAGATGGTATACCCTATATTAAATGGTGATATTCATATGGAATCATGGATGGACACTTTACATAGGAATAAGGGGGAAGGACCCACTTGAAAGAATCCAATGATCTATCCCATTTTGGAGAAGAGAATAGTACCTCATACCTTTTAGACAACATTATAAAAGGGATAGTTTTATAAGTGTGGATATGAAATCAGGCTCAACGTTCCAAGTAAGACATGTTTTAAAGGACTTCTGAACATGTCTTCTTCTATGTGATTCCAAGGGTGAGATAAGGCCAGAAACATTCATTTTAGTTACCGATCTATAATAGAAAATTTTTATGGGGTTTGACACCCCAATTTTTTAAAATATAAACCTAATACTGTTTCTTGTTCATATAAGGAAATCTCCTTCTAGAATTGTAGGATTGTTCCATGTTTTGGGGTGATGAATTACAGCCCACATCAGAACATACTCCATGGAAAGCGGGATAAAGGTCCTCGAGAGAGAGTTACGACCATATTTACAAGATATATATGGTATTCATATCATGTCTTTTAAACCCCATAAAATTGAAACAAGGCTAATATTATTTAAGAAATTCAACTTCATTCCCAATGAGAATCCTCCCAGAGGGATATTTACTTATGACGGGAAGGATTACTTTGAGATGATGACAGAAATGATGGATTTTAGGGATAATATGTTGGTGACCTTGATCAATGTTAAAATCATATTTCAGGTCTATGATCTATACAGTTTTTCATGATCATTCAAGTAACTTCAAAAAAATAATTGTATCCCTATAGGTTCATACCAGATTAAAAAAATCGGATGGTAGATCGACAACTATGTATGCTCACCAATTTGGAGTTGAAGTAGGTGATGTTAAACATGAATCTAGTGAATGAATACCGAGGGTTAACCTCCTATTATTTAGAGTTTTCTTTGCGTCAATCCATGAAGGGGTGTTAGATAATGTTTTCCTCAATTGAGAAGAAGAGGAAGAGCATTGGAGACCCCCTATTTTCGAAGGTGCTTCATCTTCTTTAGAGGCTGACTCATCCAAGTCAAAGGTTGAGGAAAATTAGATTCCAGCTCATGAAAATGATCATGTTCAATGTTTTATCCCAAAATGAGGATAAATATGGCTACACTAATTATTATGGAACCCATGAAATCCATTCATCCTTTCCTTGAAGAGACTTGGGATCCATTTTCTCATCCATAACTAGTGACAGAGTAGTTTGGTAAACTCGTAAAGTCTATGGTTGTTGTATTACCATCAAGACAGGATTGTATGTATTCAAGATTTGTATAACCAGAGGAAATATATTTTTTGAATTACATTTCTTCTAATGGTAAACTCAAATGGTCCCTCCTTCACTCTATGATGTGGATTCCATAGATAAGAGACACCTGAGCTCTATCTGATCTTCAATTTGAGAAAATCCTTATGAGGAGAGAATTCATATCCAAAAGATAGTTATTCTTATCTATAAAACTAGTGGTATGTTTCAAACTATTACTAAGGTGTAGGATACTGTGAAATGAGGTGAGGTTAAACGGTTTGATTGTCCCTCCTATGAATATTGGCTTGAGCATGTCGATCCCAAAGATGTAAGTTCATTTTACTTCTTCTCATTTCAATTCCTATCACTTCAAACAAATAATGATTATTAAGGGGGAATATAATCTGTGTGTATAGAGAACTAATGTTAAAAAAAAACTGAATTCCCCTCACCACAATCTGTCTCAACATGAATCCCGATTACGAATAATAAATCACTTCATGAATTTAGAGAATTATCCCCAGGTAGCAAGAAATGAAGGATAAGATGGAGGGAGTGTATCAATTACCACATATAATACCTATTTTAAGGAGGATGATGATATCCCTTAATCAAATAAGATGTGTAAGAATGAATTTCAAAGAGTGAAATCATTGGATAAAAGCCTTCATAAGAATAGTAGGTCATCCTAGCTTCATTAATATCTGCTTCATTCAGAACAGGTGCTTAAAATTCCTTTAATTAAAGGAACTCCTTACCTTTATTCTCTCAAGGGGATACATATTATCCTCCAAGGACTGATGATTTTTTTCCGTCCCAACCATAGATCCTTATTAGCGGGCTATCTCCCATGGCTCAAAAGGTGAAAAGGGAAGAGGACACATCATCTTCTCCAAGAGATTTTCTTGTCACCATTGTTGAAAGGGAGGAGGAATTTGGTAATTTTAGAGATTCTAGATAATATGTAACATGATAATGAATGATTTCCACTTATGTGTTGTTTTAGGTTCATATCATGCACCAGATAATCCTACAATGATTGATGTTGACCATGTGGTTGTCACTGATGAGGATATTCAGGGTTTCATGTCATTGGAGGAGGACCACATGTTGGGTCGTGAACCAAATTCTTGAAGTGTTCCCACAGGTGAGATTACCATGGGGCATGGGATATCAATAGATTCCATGAAAAATCATTTCATGACATTTGATGAAAATTTGGAAAAAATTATAACTCCTAGTACATTACTGGACATTGAAGCATATAATAGGTAATTGAATGGATGTGAGTTTTTTCCCCTGTCCATACAATATTTTATCCTAATGACATGAACATATCTCATTGAATCGTGCATATCCATATATGAAGAATGATATAGTATAGGATATAGTGTAACACCACAAAGTCCACCTTAGTCAAAATGTTGATGGGGGGACAAGTTCTTGTAACCCATGAGACATGAAGTCTTTATAAGCCTTATTTGGGGATCTTGGGTAGAACCAAGAGACTTCCCCTCATTAAGAGGGTTCGGTTCAAACATCCATAATTGATGATACTAGGGAGGAATCCTCCTGGGATAATGAACTATTTTTGGGAGAGGGTCTCCAACTTTCATGATTGTTCCCTATTAATTCTATTTTTTGATGTTAAGAATGATTCTTAATAATCATTTCGGATTGTCAGTTTATGTGATTATGTCCTAGGGTAGGGATACTACACGAATTCAAATTCCACTGGGAATTTATGCATCCACTATTCTGGAGGGAGTAAAGATGGTCACTTCATTGAGTTCTTTGGCTCCAATGTACATTCCATGCAATAAAAACAGCTCTGAGTCATACATCGAGATCTAGGGTGCTCTCAATGTCACACATGTTCAGACATGGAGGATTATATGGTTGATATTTTCTATGTCAAATTTGGAAGAAATTCCTTCATGGTTCAGCCAACTTTCTACTATGTTTTTCATGTTGGGATTTGGTATATTTATTACTACTCAATATACACTACTATGAAGGATACTTTTCGTAGGTGGGATCAAGAGAATAGGCGTAAAAAGATCTCATAAAGTACAAACTACTTTTCAATGTTGATGACTTCCAATACGTGTTATTCTATGTAGTGTTTAGAGAGAACACAAAGAGGGAAAATTTTATGTAGAAGATTATGGAGAAGAATATTAAATTATTGAACCATCAAGAATAATTGGTTGCTTCTCTAGGGAAACTCGAACTTCTCCACATCTCATTAGGGTAAGCCCAATCAGAAGAGAGAATTTCCATTGTAGTTGAAACTGAGGAAATTCACCAGGCTAAAGAGATTGAAGCTAGTTGATTAATTGATAATTAGTGAGCGGATGATGGGTCTCAAGATTCAATTTAATAGATCAGGAGTTACGCTGAGGTTCCCTTGTAATATGAAATAGAGAGACTCCATCTTCTGAATGTTCCTCTGTAACATCCCCAAATGATAAAGGGTTAAATGACTAAATGATATGACTCATGTCAACAAGATGAACCTTCCTTTTTAGAAGCCTATCTGGTTAGAACTCCACAGTTAAGCATGCTTGGCATGGAGTAGTGATCAGGACGGGTGACCTTTTGGGATGTTTAATAGGGTGTGTGTGAGTGAGGACAAAACATACTGGAAAGGACATGTGTTGGCCTGTGGGTACTGTCATTAGTCAGATGACCTGTTCAGGCATGTGAGTGGACCCTGGGGTGGGCCACACGTGTCTGGGGGGCAACTGGGGGTACCTGGAGAGCCAGGACCCGACGACCTTGTTAAGGCGGGGTGTCTGTGCTGTCACCGGGACCCGGTTGTCACATTTGGTATCAGAGGAGGAACCCAGCCTTAAGTGTGGTGCACTACCTGGGTTGAGATGTAGGGCCCACAATGAGGATGTTGTGCTCTAAAGGGGGGTGATTGTAACATCCCCAAATGATAAAGGGTTAAATGATTAAATGATATGACTCATGTCAACAAGGTGCACCTTCCTTTTCAGAAGCCTACCTGGTTAGAACTCCATAATTAAGCGTGCTTGGCCTAGAGTAGTGATCAGGATGGGTGACCTTCTGTGAAGTTTCATAGGGTGTGTGTGAGTGAGGACAAAGCACACTGAAAAGGACATATATTGGCTTGTGGGTACTTTCATTAGTCATATGACCTGTTCAGGGATGTGTGTGGACCCTGGGGTGGGCCCCACGTGTTTGCGGGGCAAATGGGGGTACCCGTAGGCCAGGACTTGATGGCCTTGTTAAGGTGGGGTGTCTGTGCTGTCACCGGGACCCAGTTGTCACATCCTCTATAGTATTTTCTTCTATTGTTCATAAAAGAAAATAATTTTGTTTCCAATCATCTATGCCTTCATCCCTATTTCCCTCTTGTGCTTATAATGTAATATTGAAACTAAATTGTATAATAAAAAATTATATCGACTTATTTTAATCACATCGATGGGTTAGATAAATGCTCGAAATATGTTTTCCAATGCAATGGGGATTAATAAGCATAGTTTGACTATTGGGGGGGGGGGTTGTAAGGGAAACCATAAAATTTTTGTGTTTTTGGGTCATCACCCTAAAAGTTTCCTATTCGTGATATAAATTAGACTTAGTGGGAGATACTTGACTTTTTCATAGACCACCCTATTCTCATTTTTAGCATAAAAAGTCTTCTTCCTTTTATCTTTTCATTGATCATTTTTTCCTAAACCACATAGAGTGAAAATATTGTGAGTTGAGACTCAATTTGTTTTTCAGAGTACCTTTTTTGACATTTCAATCTAGTGAGTATTATGTCTCTTTTTGTGGGAATTTTAATTTCACAAAACCCTAACTAAAAAGGATTGTTTATTAGGTCGAATAACATTGTCCATAATTTTTGAAATGACGACCCAAATAGGTCTTGTAGGAAAATAATGTTTCCAAATTATTTAGATACTCTAAAGGGGAATCATAAGACACAATTTCTTTCTTTTCAAATAAAAATCATGGCATTCAAGAATAGAGGTGGTTTCTCATGGTGATGAAGTTACCATTTGTTGATGAACCCGTTAGGATGTTTTTCATGTACAGTTGACTGGGTACATAGTGTATAGTTAAATAGTGGCATCATTAGGGTGAATAAATAGTTTAATGGTATACTTATGAAATTCCTACTGGGGTACACACTTCATAGTTAGGTAGAGGAGTTCCCAAGAATTATGACATTTTATTGCTGATAGCCGAAGTATGTTTACAGATATTTGGATTTTTCAATACAATAAGGGTGGTTTTCCAATTGGGGTTATCAGATAATGAAGGGAATATTTTTATTTTTTCTTTCCATAAATGTAAAAATGCTCCAAAATATATTTGTATGGATTGGAGGATGGTAAATTTTAGATGGTCACTGTTAGGGAGAAGGCCCCTTTCTCGAAAATGTAAATGCATCGGGAAATTTAATGTTGTATGATAAGGATATTGGACAAATAGTTTAATGTAATATGATGAGGATTTTATTCTATGAATATTAAAGATATACAAAAAGTATGATATTCTATGCAGCTTAAAGTCATATAAAAGGATATTATGCTATACATTTTAAATTCATACAATAGGGACATAATGCTGTTTAGTTTAAAGTCACGATGAAAGAAAATAATTTTGTTTCCAATTATCTATGGCTTCATCCCTATTTCCCTCTTGTGCTTATAATGTAATTTGGAAACTAAATTGTATAATAAAAAATTATATCGACTTATTTTAATCACATCGATGGGTTAGATAAATGCTCGAAATATGTTTTCCAATGCAATGGGGATTAATAAGAATAGTTTGACTATGGGGGGGGGGTGGTTGTAAGGGAAACCATAAAAATTTTGTGTTTTTGGGTCATCAACCTAAAAGTTTCCTATTCATGATATAAATTAGACTTAGTGGGAGATACTTGACTTTTTCATAGACTGCCCTATTCTCATTTTTAGCATAAAAAGTCTTCTTCCTTTTATCTATTCATTGATCTTTTTTTCCTAAACCACATTGAGTGAAAATATTGTGAGTTGAGACTCAATTTGTTTTTCATAGTACCCTTTTTGACATTTCAATCTAGTGAGTATTATGTCTCTTTTTGTGGGAAGTTTAATGTCGCAAAACCCTAACTAAAAAGGATTGTTTATTAGGTCGAATAACATTGTCCATAATTTTTGAAATGACGACCCAAATAGGTCTTGTAGGAAAATAATGTTTCCAAATTATTTAGATACTCTAAAGGGGAATCATAAGACATAATTTACTTCTTTTCAAATAAAAATCCTAGCAGTCAAGAATAGAGGAGTTTTCTCATGGTGATGAAGTTACCATTTGTTGATCAACCCGTTAGGATGTTTTTCATGCACGGTTGACTGGGTGCATAGTGAATAGTTAAATAGTGGCATCATTAGGGTGAATAAATAGTTTAATGGTATACTTATGAAATTCCCACTGGGGTGCACACTTCATAGTTAGGTAGAGGAGTTCCAAAGAATTATGAAATTTTATTGCTGATAGTCGAAGTATGTTTACAAATATTTGGATTTTTCAATAAAATAAGGGTGGTTTTCCAATTGGGGTTGTCAGATAATGAAGGGAATATTTTTATTTTTTCTTTCCATAAATTTAAAAAGACTCCAAAATAGATTTGTATGGATTGGAGGATGGTAAATTTTAGATGGTCACTATTAGGGAGAGGGCCCCTTTTTCGAAAATGTAAATGCATCAGGAAATTTAATGTTGTATGATAAGGATATTGGACACATAGTTTAATGTAATATGATGAGGATTTTATTCTATGAATATTAAAGATATACAAAAAGTATGATATTCTATGCAGCTTAAAGTCATATAAAAGGATATTATGCTATACATTTTAAATTCATACAATAGGGACATTATGCTGTTTAGTTTAAAGTCATGATGAAAAAATTTTTTTGGGAGAAATAATTTGGTGTCTTCATGTTTGATAGAAATGGTCATGATTCTCCCATTCTTGGAAATTTTCTGTAAATGTGCTACCAAATTTATGTGTTAGAGGAGAATGTTTTCAGCTATTATTGGATGATTATAGGACCTGAAGAGTGGTATGGGGAAAAGGTTTTATTACGTTAGATGAGGTGTCACTTATGAATAATGTTACATCTACATGAAAAACCCCTAACATGTGTTGTTTTATGAAAGGAAAACTAATGTACGTACTACAAAGTCAATACTAGCATCCATTGATTGGAAGACCAGTTATAAGGATTGTTTTATGAAAAAATACTATGGTGTATTACAGAATAATCATGAAAAGATTAACTTAACGATTACTACATTCTACAATTAAAAGGCAATGGATGCTTATAGAGATTTAGATCTCCCCATGAATAGAGTATGGTTTTTGAAAAAATATACATGAAGGAGAAAGGGGTATTTCAAGTCATTATTTCCAAATAATAATGGGAATGGTCTCTTGAAAAAGGTATGAACCAAGAACAAAAATAATAGAACTTGTAGTTTTACGTCGTACCACTAGTGTCACGACCCGTCCTTGAGACCCATGCCGTGACTACCCCAAGCCTGCCTCCCATAGGCCAGGGGATGGCGACTAGAACCAAGGCATAAATCCCGATAAAAGGGGAAGGAATTTCCTTATAAAGTAAACAAACACTACAAAGTAAGACATCAGAAGTAAACACTAAGTAAACTGGGTGCAATAGTAAGTGCGGAAAGTAAATGGGACAAAATACAAACCCAAACTGAAAGTAAGTACAACTGGAAAGAAAGTATAGCAACTGAAAATACAGCAGCAACTTCGAGCCGTCCATCGGAAGTCCCACCTGAAGGGTGGGTACAGATAGCCTCCTTAGCTCCTCGGGTCCAGTCGTCCGCTCCATGTACATCCCGCCCAGTGGTCCACCTCCAGGTACCGACATGCTCCACAAGCCTCAACCACGATCAGCGCTGTCCGTCATCTGCATCCAACATAACGTTGTGCGGGCATAGCCCGTGAAGGGGTGAGTATACGCTACTCAGTAGGGACCCCAAGTCTCCCGAAGGTGTCCCAGAATCCACAAAGGAAAGGTACAATCATGAAGTATCAACCAACACTACTTAGGTATATGCCCATACATATACCTAAGTCGACATTTCCCTTTAGGCTCCAACATCCGAGCCCAAGTTCGATCATGTCCACATAGGAGTACAACCCAATCCACACAGGAAAACACAACCCAATCCACATAGGAAAGCAGGTCAATCATATTGAAGATATTAATTGAAAGTCAATACTCAGCTCACACAGGTATACTTCTTTGGTGATAGAGATGATCATATATAGCCACTGATTCATCTAAGCTGGGACCCAAGTAGGATACTAAACCAGCCAAGCTGTCGGACCCACATAGGATACAGACCAGCTACATTTCCAGACCCATGTAGGATAGCAAGAACAAAGTCAAACACTGCCAGACCCACGTAGGATACAAGAATAGTAGTCATTTTCGTCGAACCCACATAGGATTTCAGTACGATCTTCATCGTTGCTGATCCCACAAAGGATTTCAGTGCATTATTCATCGCCATCAAACCCGCGTAGGATTTCAGTACGGTCTTCATCACTGTTGAACCCATGGAGGATTTCAGTTTAGTCTTCATCGCTGCCGAACCCACGGAGGATTTCAGTGTAGTCATCATCATCGTCGCAGTCGCAACCAGCTCTAGGGTTCCCTCATACAACATGCTCATTTCCGGAAGGGTCCGCTCCATGAGCCAAGGGTTCGATATATCAACTGACACATATTCTGGATTTGATGTTTCTCAAAGTTCCGTCTTGACAAGAGGAACTCAATGTGATAGACGATGCGTAAATCTGAAGCCCGGTCTGAGAGTTATTGGATTTTTCGTTCCAGGGGCCCGTTTGGTTTTTAAGTCAAAACCAACCTGACCACACTCCAACAGCATCCAAACCACAAGCGGAGTAATCCAAAAGGTCTGTCTCCCTAAGAGGAATCCAACAAAGTTGATGGCACATCAGTCGGACGTCCGGAGCTCATGTTATAAGCGTTTCCGCTCTGAGGGCTCGGTTGGTTTCGTGTTCGAACCAACCTGGACATACCAAAAGTTCTTCGAAACCATGAGTGTAATATACCAAAACGACCGTCTTTATCCGAGGATCGCATCGCAACTGACAGTGTATCGTTCAGAGGTTCATAGCCCATGATATTAGCAAAAGAACGAACCTATCCGGTTTTAGGGGGTTTTGGTCCCGGAATGACCCGGCCCGAGACCCCCCTGGGTCGGCCTGAACTGGGTCTGGGTCTGGCCCATTAGGGCGCGGCCCGGCCCGGTGTGGCCGTTCTGGCCTGGGCAGCAGGTTGGCCCGACGCGGGCGTGCCCCGCATGGCCAGCTCGGTGATGGCCGTGCCATTGCGGAAGGGGGGGGGGGGGGGGCTGCCCCCCTTGATTGAAGATGTGGCCCCACATGGGGGGCCTTTGCCTTTTGCCAGTGGACGCGGCGCTGGGAGACGCGTCTCCCCCAGGTCCTGCGCGGCCACGGGACCAGTCGCCTGCCGCCGCAGCTTCAGCTACTGCGGTCCCTCCTGGCGGCGCGCCGGGACGCCGCCGGCTCCGGGAGGCCGGACGGTGCGGGCCGCCGCCTCCGACCGCCAGCGCCGCCGCGCCGACGACCCGCGCCTCCAGTGAAGTCCGTGGGCCACCAGAGCCGCTCCGGTGGTCCGTTCTTGCTCCCGTTTGCGCCTGGGGTCGTCTCGGGACCTATAGATTACTGCGACGGCCTCCAATCGCTCAATGGTCCCATTTTATCATCGCCCAATGTTTTGCGAATTAAGAATTGAGAATCGGTGGGTTCAAACTTGGTCCTTGGTCCACACCCACCACGTTAGTGGTTCAAATGACTTCCAACAATTTAAACACATGTCAAGGATATAATCCACATAAATTAAATTAAACCAATCCCCCTACCTCGATGAAGTCGTTGAACGAGGTTTGTCGCAAAAAAGGGACGTCGTGGAAGACGACGTCGTGGAAGATGATCATGGGATTCGCGGTACACGGCGTCGTGGGGAAGAGGATCGTCGACATCGCGGTATACAGCGTCGCATCGTCTATCTCTGAGGAACTTGCGTTCTTCATCGTCTTTCATCGGAGGCCGACGTTCTTCATCATTCTTCGCATTCTTCAATGAGGAAGGACGTTCTTCAAGACTGGATTAATTTCACCCCAAATCTTCTCTCACAACACAACAACAATAATAAAATAAGGCTTTGCGTTATTTTATTACTCATGCCATCCTTTGAAATTCAAAATTAAATCACGATTTAATTATTGTGCGTTGACCAATCAATGAGGCATTTAATAATCCAATTAAACACGAGAGTTGACTTGACATTTAAAAGGGGGTGCAGGTGAGTTATAAAATTAAATGAACGTGGAAGGTAAAAAGGAAATAAAGGGGGTGGGGATCGTGTGGGCCCCACCTCACTAATATCCAACCTAGGAGTTAGGGTATTAGAGGGTCCCACTCCAACCACCATGCCTAGGTTATCATTACTTATAATAAAAATAAAAACGTAGCACAATATTTTATTTTCATTCTTTAGTTAACCCAATTAATTAATAACCTCACCCGAGCAAACACAACTCCGGAAAAGGTGTTCTTAAGCAATTAACGGAGCTGTGATTCCATCGGTGCCCTTAGAATACGATTCCGAGCACCGCTTCAAAAGTTAGGAAAACCCACTCATTCGTTCACTAAACATACCCGAGCTAAACTTTGGAAATTGATTCCAGGCACACCAGGTCTCAGAATCAGGTGCCATCAAAAACTGTGTTCTTGTAAAATCCCAAAGAAAATTACGAAAAAATTTCCCTTGAATTTTACAGGTCTTTACATTACTCCCACCTCAGGGATTTACATCCCTGTAAATATACATCATAAACTAGAGGAACAAATGTGGGTACTGCACACGCATCTGAGCCTCCCGCTCCCAATTGCTCTCCTGGAGGTTCCCATGCGGCCATATTATGCGCACTAGAGGTATCGACCATCCATGTAGGACCCGCTCCTGTCAATCCTTGATCTCCACCAGGACCTCAGCAAAATTCGCCCCATCATCAATGTCCAGCTCCCCATGGTCGATGATATGCGTCAGGTCATGCACGTATCTCCTTAGTTGAGATACGTGGAAGACGTCATGCAACCAGTGCAACTGTGGTGGTAGATCCAGGAGATTAGCCACCTCGCCTATCCTGATGAGGACCTGGAATGGTCTGATGAAGTGCGGAGATAACTTTCCACCTCGGTCAAATCTCTGTAATCCACGTCAAGGTAATACCCACAAGAAGATGTGGTCTCCATCATCGAACTCTAGTGGCCTCTACCTCCTGTCATCATAAGACTTCTGCCGGCTCTAAGCTATCCTCATCCGCTCCTAGATGACCTGGACCTTCTCTGTCGTGGCCTAGACCATATCCGGTCCCACAAGTGCTGACTCCCCAGGGTCTGTCTAGCTCAAAGGTGATCTGCAAGGTCAGCCGTACAATGCCTCGTATGGTGCCATACCGATGCTGGAGTGGTAGCTGTTGTTGTAAGTGAACTCCACCAAGGGTCGGTGGTCCTCCTAGCTGCGACCAAAGTCAAGGACACATGCACGGAGCATGTCCTCGAGAGTCTGAATGGTCCTCTCCATATGACCATCTGTCTGAGGGTGAAAGGCGGTGTTCAGACGTAGGTGCGTCGCGAATGCCTCCCGAAACCCCTTCCAAAGCCGGGAATTAAAGCGAGCATCTCAATCAGAGACGATAGATGATGGCACACCAAGAAGTCGTACGATCTCCTGAATTTTGAGGCTCCCTCAGCTCTCCACTGATCCCTGCTCTCTGATGGGTAAGAAGTGGGCCGACTTGGTGAGTCAGTCGACAATCACCCAAATGGAGTCGTGACCACTGGAAGTACATGGAAGTCCAGTCACGAAATCCATATATATCCCATCCCACTTCCACTCTGAGACCTCCAAGGGCTACACCAATCCTGGTGGAACCTGGTGCTCCGCCTTCACCTGCTAACAGGTGATGTATCAAGAAACGAACTCAGCTACAACCTTCTTCATACCCGGCCACCAGTGTTGTTGCCTGAGATCCTGGTACATCTTCTCCACTCCTGGATGTACCGCTAATGGGGAAGTGTGAAACTCTCTCAGCACCTCCTCCTGTAAAGAAACTGGTACCATGGTACATCCTCTGAAAAGGATGACGTGATATCCTCCAATAGAGAATCCATCAAGTGCATGTCCTGAGGATATCTGCGCACGCCGCATCTCATAGTCAGCGTCCCCACGCTGTGCCTCTCTGACCCGCTGCAGTAGTGGAGGAGTGACTGTGAGTTACTGAGGAAATGCTGCTCCATCTCTATCCACGAAGGATATATGCAAAGTGGCTAGCTGCTCCGTTGCCACCCCGAGTAGCTGAATGCTCATCCTCCTACTGAGAGCATCGGCTAATACGTTCCCCTTTCCAGGAGTATAGACTATCTCAAAGTCATAGTCCTGGAGGAACTTGAGCCATCGTCGCTATCTCAGATTTAGGTCTTTCTGCGAGAATATGTACCTGAGACTTTGGTGGTTAGAGTAGACTATAATGTGCTCGCCCATCAGATAGTGTCGCCACATCATCAGAGCAATGACCACTGCTGCTAACTCAAGTTCATGTGTAGCGTAGTTCTGCTCATGCTGCCTCAACTAATGTGATCCATAGGCATTCATGGCCCGCTCCTGCATCCGGACACATCCGAGTCAGGTCCCTAATTCATCGTAGTAGACTACGAACCCTACTCCCTCCTCCGGTAGACTCAAGATAGGCGCTCTGGCCAATCTCTGTCTCAGCTCCTGGAATCTCTGCTGACATCTGTCTAACCACACGAAGGGTTTCCCCTTCTTTATCAAAGCTATGAGTGGTGCCGCAACTCTGGAGAAGTCTGTCACAAATCTCCGGTAATACCCAGCTAGCCCCAAGAAACTCTGCACCTCCGTCATGCTCTTGGGTGGCTCCCAAGCTAGAACTACCTCGATATTCGCAGGATCCACCGCAACTCCTGCCTCAGAGATGACGTGTCCCAAGAAGTGGACCTCACATAACTAGAACTGACACTTCGAGAGCTTTCCATAAAGATTATGCTCTGGGAGTGTGTCTAGTACAACCCGCAAGTGGTAGGCGTGCTCCTCCTCAGCGGTCAAGTATATCAACATGTCGCCGATGAAGACCATGACAAATTGAACGAGGTATGGCTGAAATATCCTAATCATGAGACCCATGAACACTGCTGGAGCATTGGTTACGCCAAAAGGCATAACCAAGAACTCATAGTGGCCATACCGATATCTGAAGGCTGTCTTCTACACATTCTCATCTCGAACTTTGAGCTAATGATAGCCTGATATAAGGTCTATCTTTGAGAACCATCGTGCTCCCTTGAGATGATCGAAGAGGTCATAAATCCTTGGTAGCGGATACTTGTTCCTCACGGTCACTTGGTCTAGGCAACGATAGTCAACACACAGTCGCAAGCTCCTGTCCGCCTTATTGGCAAACAATATCGGGGAAGCCCAGGGTGAAACACTGGGTTGGATGAATCCCTTTCCATGAAAGTCATCCAACTGTATCCATAGCTCTCGAAGCTCAGAGGGGGCCATCCAATGTGCTGGAGTGGATATCGGGGCTATCCCGGGGGTAAAGGTCAATATAAAAGTCTAACTCTCTGTGAGGAGTTAGTCTTGGAATGTTGTCAGAGAAAACGTCCGCATACTGATCCACCACTATAGGAAAACTAGGACTCCGCACGTCAACTAATCCTAGGATGCCACTAGCCAACTGATGAGTGATGGGATGTCCTCTCCTCTGCGTGAGAATATCCTACGCTACAAAGGCTCCCATCTCGCTGGTGAAGGTGAACCTACTCCCATCGGTGCGAACACACCGCACCATGCGCCTAATACAGTCGATTTGAGCATGGAATGTGGATAACCAATCCATGGCCAAGATGACATCGTAAGGCCTCAACGCCGCTACAAGAAGATCCCAACCGAAGATCTCGCCTCCTAGAGTAAGCTCACACTTCCGGCACCAGTGCGTAATCGTCCAGTATTCTTCCGTAGGAGTCTCTAGCCGTAAGGATCGAGCCAACGGCTCTATTGGAATCTCCGAGCTCCGAACAAGGGTAGTGGCAATAAAAGAATGACTCGATCATGTGTCTATAAGAACTGCAGCAAGGGTGAAGTAGACACAGATAGTACCTTGAATCATCTCTGGCGTGTCGTGGTCGTAGGCCTCCGCTGCCTGAAGCTGAGCCTATCTCTGGCCGCCAGCTCCCGGTGGTCGGGGTGGACCTCATGGTGGTGGTGGTGGTAAAGCCTCAAAGCATCTCCCACCACCTGCTGCTCGGACAGCTCCCCTGCCTCGTCTGCCTACTCTTGGAGGATCGTCACGGTCGACCCTCTGCCTCTGCCTGGGTGGCCCCTCAACCATCTGTTACTCCTCTGCACGGCGGGTCAGGCTGTCACGAGCCATGTGGCCTTGCCCGCCGCATGTGTAGCACTACCTGCACCTCGAAAGGCTGGTTCTACGCCGTGTGCCCCGCACCTCTAAGCCAGAGTCCTGAGGTCATCTGCCTGATGGTCCAGTCCACCTGGACCACTGTGACATCCTTCGACTTCCATCTATATATGACTCTGATACGTGCCTCCCTGCGGTAGGTCTCACTGCTGGCGTAGGCTCAGCAAGAAAGCTCTCTATGAGAAGAGCTCGTTCCAGTACTCCTGCTTGTGTCAGAATGATCAGGGAGATCATCGATGCCCTGATCTCATGCCTCAGTCCCTGCTCGAAGGTCCAGTCCTGGAAGAATGGGTCTCATACCATGTCCGTCGAATAGTGTGAGAGATCGGTAAATCTCACCGGGTACTGGGAGACCGTCATGCTGCCCTGCCGCAGCTGTAGAAGCTCATGGATGTGCACCGCACGGAGGGTGGCTGGGACGAACTCCGAGCGAAAGAGGCTCTCAAAGTACGTCCAGAGGGGAGATGCATCGTCGTGCACCTGGAGCATCAAGCTCCACCATCTGCCTGCTGCCGCGTGTTGGAGGCTCGCTGCAAGGATCACCATGAGATCAGCTGGTGTCCCCACTAACCTGAAAACTAGAACTACAACCTCCAGCCAATCCTCGACTGCCTGAGGGTCAGTCTCCCCGTGGAACCTGGGCGGTCTCTAATGTTGAAACTCGTGCAGTGCACTAAGGTGACGTGCACTATCAGCGGCTGGGGTTGGTGGCATCGGTGGCTCGGCGGGTAGTGGTACCTCCGGTTCCTCCGCTGAAAAAGGGCCCTGCACCGAGGCCTCGTCGCTCGGTGGGTTGTTGTCTCGCACAAAGCTCGGAACCCTAGATAGCTGCCGTCATGGGGCCATCCTGAAAAGAAACAGGTGCACCAAAGTCAAACAATATACTTGGTGAGATGGCACAATGTAATCACAATGAAAACTTTTGAAACACACATGCAATCAATGTTTTCGTGCATTGAGTCGGAAATCAGAAGTTAGGGTCCAGGTGTACGGATACGTCGGCCGCCGCACCAACACTGGACTCCCTGGACTGATAACCACACTGAATACTCTTAACACTATTTCTTCACATAGAAGAAAGATCAGATTCTTGAGTTCTGCGGTAGAACCGAACTCCTTTGATACCAATTTTCATGACCAATCCTCAAGAACCGTGCCGTGACTACCCCAATCCCGCCTCCCATAGGCCAGGGGCTGGTGACTAGCACCAAGGTGTAAATCCCGATAAAAGGGGAATTCATTGCTTTATAAAGTAAACAAATGCTACAGAGTAAGCCAGTAGAAGTAAACACTAAGTAAACTGGGTGCAATAGTAAGTGCGGAAAGTAAATGGGCCACAATACAAACCCAAACTGAAAGTAAGTACAACTGGAAAGAAAGTACAGCAACTGAAAATAAAGCAGCAACGTCGATCCTTCCACTGGAAGTCCCACCTGAAGGGTGGGTACAGATAGCCTCCTCAGCTCCTCCTGTCCAGCCGTCCACTCCGTGTACATCCCGCCCAGTGGTCCACCTCCAGGTACCGACTTGCTCCACAAGCCTGAACCACGATCAACACTGTCCGTCATCTGCATCCAACACAGTGTAGTGCGGGAATATACCATGTTGGGGTGAGTATACGCTACTCAGTAGGGACCCTGAGACCCCCGAAGGTCTCCTAGAATCCACAAAGGAAAGGTACAATCACGAAGTATCAACCCACACTACTTAGGTATATGCCCATACATATAACTAAGTCGACAATTCCCATTAGGCTCCAACATCCGAGCCCAAGTTAGATCACGTCCACATAGTAGTACAACCCAATCCACAAAAGAAAACACAACCCAATCCACATAGGAAAGAATGTCAATCATATTGAAGATATTGATTGAAATTCAAGACTCATCTCACACAGGTATACTTCTTTGGTTATAGAGATGATTAGATATAGCCACTAATTCATCTATGCTGGGACCCATGTAGGATACTAAACCAGCCAAGTTGTCGGACCCACATATGATACAGACCAGCTACTTTTCCAGACCCATGTAGGATAGCAAGAACAACGTCAAACACTGCCAGACCCATGTAGGATACAAGAACAGTAGTCATTGCCGTCGAACCCACGGAGGATTTCAGTATGGTTTTCATCGCTGCCGAACCCACGGAGTATTTCAGTGCAATCTATATCGCCATCGAACCCAAAGAGGATTTTAGTAAGGTCTACATCGCTACCTAACCCACAGAGGATTTCAGTGTAGTCTTCACCGTCGTCGAACCCACGGAGGATTTCCGTACGGTCTTCATCGCTGCCGAACCCACGAGAGATTTTAGTGCTGTCTTCATCACCATCGAACCCATGGAGGATTTCAATACGGTCTTCATCGTTGCCGAACCCACATAGGATTTCAGTGAAGTCATCATCACTGCAAACCCACGGAGGATTTCAGTGCAGTCATCATCGTCGCCGCAGTCACAACCAGCTCTAGGGTTCCCGCACACAACATGCTCATTTCCGGGAGGGTCCACTCCACGAGCCAAGAGATCGATACATCAAATGACACGTAGTCTGGAGTTGATGTATCTCAAAGTTCTATCTCAACAAGAGGAACTCAGCGTGAAAGACGACGCGTTAATCGGACGCCCGGTCTGAGTGTTATTGACTTTTTCGTTCTAGGGGCCCTGTTGTTTTTTAAGTCAGAACCAACCTGAATGCACTCCAACTGTGACCAAACCTCGAGCAGAGTAAGCCAAAAGGTGTCTCTCAATAGGAGGAATCCAAAAAAGTATATGGCACATCAATCGGACTTCCGAAGCTCATGTTATAAGCGTTTCCGCTCCGAGGGCCCGGTTAGTTTCGTGTTCGAACCAACCCGGCCATACCCAAAGTTCTCCAAAACCTTGACTGTAATATACCAAAACTATAGTCTTGATCCAAGAATCACATCGCAACTAACGGTGAGTCGTTCGGAGGTCCTTATCCCATGATATGGGCAAAAGAACGAACCTGCCCGGTTTTAGGGGGTTTGGGGCCCGGACCGACCCGGCCCGAGACCCCCCCTGGGTCGACCCAAGCTGGGTCGACCCAAACTGGGTCTGGGTCCGGCCCATTAGGGTGCGGTCTGGCCCAGTCGACGCGGCTCGGCTCGGCCTGGGTGGTCCGACCCGATGTGGCAGGTCCGGCCTGGGTGGCCGGTTGGCCCGGCGCGGGCGTGCCCCGCACGGCCAGCTCGGTGGTGACTGTGTCGTTGCGGAAGGGGGGGGGGGGACTGCCCCCCTTGATTGAAGCCATGAACCCATGTGGGGGGACACTCCCTTATACCTGCGGACGCGGCGCTGGGCACCGCGGCTTCAGCCGCGGTGGTCCCTCCTGGCGGCGTGCCGGTCACCGCCTCCGGCCGCCGGTGCCACCGCACCGGCGACCCGCGCTGCCGGTGAAGTCCACGGGCCACCAGATCCGCTCCGGTGGTCCGTTCTTTCTGCCGTAGACTCCTAGGGTCGTCTCAGGACCCATAGATTACTGCGAAGGCCTCCAATCACTCAACGGTCCCGTGTCATCGTCACCCAACGTTCCACGCATCAAGAACAGAGAATCGGTGGGTTCAGACTTGTTCGTTGGTCCGCACCCACCGCGTTAGAGGTTCAAACTACTTCTAACAATTTAAACACATTTCGAGGATATAATCCACATAAATTAAATTAAGCCAAACCCCCTACCTCGATGAATTCGTCGAACAATGTTTGTCACGGAAAAGGGACGTCGCGGAAGACGTCGTCGTGGAAGAGGATCATGGGCATCACGGTACATAGTGTCACGGGGAAGAGGATATTCAGCGTCGGGGTACATGGTGTTGCGTCATCGATCTCCGATGAACTTTTTTTCTTCGTCGTCTTTCGTCGGAGGCCGGCGTTCTTCATCGTTCTTCGCGTTCTTCAACGAGGAAGGACTTTCTTCAAGACTGGAGTAATTTCTCCCCAAATCTTCTCGAACAACACAACAACAATAATAAAATAAGGCTTTGCCTTTTTTTATTATTCATGCCATCATTTGAAATTCAAAATTAAATCATGCTTTAATTATCATGCGTTGACCAATTAATGAGTCTTTTAATAATCCAATTTAACGCGAGAGTTGACTTGGCATTTAAAAGGGGGTGCGGGTGAGTTACAAAATTAAATGCACGTGGAAGGTAAAAAGGAAATAAAGGGGGTGGGGCTTGTGTGGGCCCAACCTCACTAATATCCTACCTAAGAGTTAGGGTATCAGTGGGTCCCACTCCAACCACCATTCCTAGGTTATCATTACATAGAATAAAAATTAAATTGCAGACAATATTTAATTTTTATTCATTAGTTAACCCAATTAATTAATAACCTCACCTGAGCAAATGCAACTCTGGAAAAGGTGTTCTTAAGAAATTATTGGCGTTGCGATTCCATCAGTGCCCTCGGAATTCGATTCCGAGCACCGGTTCAAAAGTTAGGAAAACCCGCTCTTTCGTTCACTGAACGTACCGAGATAAACTTTGGAAATTGATTCCGAGCACACCGGGCCTCAGAATCAGGTGCCGTCAGAAACTGTGTTCTTGTAAAATCCCAAAGAAAATTAAGAAAAAAATTCCCTTGAATTTTAAAAGTCTTTACAACTAGGACCATAATATTATTTAAACAATGGATGATATATGTTCAAATGGCCTATGGTCACTCTAATATGATTTTGACACATGATAGGGGAAAATTAAACCACGGTCTTTGAGACATTCAGATCAGGAGAGAGGAAAAATGATTAATATATAGGGGATTACTACTAAATTTTAATTTTCAGGTTCTAGAATACGATCATAAAAGAATAAAGGGACATAAGAGGCTTCTCTCAAGGGATAAATTACCACTATTTTACAAACCAATTTTATGGTCTATCTTATACAATGGAAACTGGGGAATATAATACATACCCAAACATTGGAATCCTATGGATGATAATCTCATTATATGGTTAATGTAATGAAAAGTTGAATGGGGAATATTATATCTTAGTCCTGAAAAGGAGGACTCATGTATAAAACATTCAGCTACCAGGAGGTGAGGAATGATTATGACGATATTAAAGTGTTCATGTTCAGAAGAATGATACAAGAATGGGATATGTCTAAGGATAGAGGAAGTGTTTAGAATGATATTATCCCTAATTTGGAAGTCCTTTTTATATATATGAACCATACATGGAGGGTTAAAATATCTATTTTCTTGGTGTTACACCTCATGAGGGTACCCAAAATAATTTTATTGCATGGATTTTTGATTGTACGTAGGATAGGGCCATTTTTATTTTCCTCATGGATGAGAAAAAGATCAAGTTCAAGGAGTAACTATATATCATAGTATGATGATAATCAATCCACACATAGTTATAAAAATAAATTTCCTTCATAGTGATTGAAATCATTTGTGGAGCACATGAGGGGTTTAGATATTAATTCACACATAAGATGGGAAATCATATTGAATCTTCTCATGCAGACCAGACTTCTACATAAGAGAGTATAGGTTTTTTCATTGTTGTGTTGCAGATGGGCCCATGATTGACAAACTAGACATCACTACATATTTCATAGTAGTGAAAATCAAGACATACATAGTTCTTAAAGTAACCCTATAGTTTAAAAACATTCATCAAGGACTTTTGATTCTCGATTTGAAAAGTTGTAATGAGGTTGGACCGAAGGATTGGAATGCTGGGTGTTTCTATGCATCCTATATTGTTAGGAATCAATCCATACATTGTTCATTAAATTCCATATAGTTTTAAATAATGTTGTAAAAAAATATAATATTTCATTAATGAATAGAAATGTTGTGACTGGGCCTAAGGATGGATATTTGGGCATCACTACATATCTCATTGAAATGAGAATCAAGCCACACGTAATACCTCAAAGTATCCCTACATGGATCTAATTAATACATAGAGAGTAAAGTGGAGTTATGGATGAAATGTAGTTAGAACCATGATTAGAAATCCAGGAATCACTATGTATTATTCTAGAGTAAGAACTAATCCACACATAGTTCTTGATGAACTGTTTAGTTTAACATCATGCTTTAAGGATGATGGTCACCTAACGTGAATGAAATGTTGCAACTAAACTAGGGGATCAGACCCAAGTGTAAGTACATATATTTCTAGAGAAAGAATAAATCCACACATAGTTATTAAAAGGGTTACCTATGTAGATATTATTCAGACAAAATTAAATGGACTATATTTTCTTTTTTCATGGCTGGACCCAGGATAAGAGTTTTGGGTGTCAATACATATCTCATTAAAATGAGAATCAATCCATAAATAGTTCTTATAAGATATTCCCTACACTAGTCAATATTTGATGTAGGGAACAAGGATTTAATAATTTACATAACAATGGTTGGGACTTATACTTGTGGTTTAGGCATCACTACAAATCTCATTGTAATTACAATCAAGTCATATTTCATAGAAAGTTACTTATGTAGATCTGGATCATAAACAGGGAAAGGATGGGGAGTTTTCTTTTCTAAAATCATGGATAGACCTAGGATTGGAGATGCTGACATCACAACTAATCTCATTAGATTGAGAATCATGAAACAGGTAGTTCTTGAATTGCTCGTGTGATTTATCTACATAATATGAGGACATTGGTCGTGCAATTTATAGTATTTTTGTAAGGACAACAATGTTTTGGGACTTAAACTGGTCAAAAGCATACCAAATTCTATTATTGAGTGTAAATGATATAATTTGGACTTATTCATGGGGGAACCCATCATTCTTCTTCAAGTATAGCCAAGAGGGCATCTCGGCCCACTAAGGTGTTAGAGGGACGTGACTGGGACATACACATGAAACATGTAACATTTTTTAGGGACCATGAGGGATATGTTAGCTTATGATATATTGGGAATTTCTTAACATTGAATGAAAAGGATACAAACCATGTAGTTTAATTTAATGTGGTAATGATAATGTGCGTCTTGATGCTTATTATAATATGAAAATAACATTGTGTCTTACATTTTATGGTCATGCAACAAAGAAACACTATGTAGTTTAATGACTTTCAACTTGGATGTAGATAGTGTAATTACATTAAATAGTTCATCAAGTACATTTCATTGGTTGGGGTCTTAGTGAGTACCCCATCCATTGGAATTAAGGAATTATCTGCTTTAAATTGGGACTTATGTATGGATTAAAGAACACCCCACAGTGGTTTAAGCATCATAGGTTTCATTCTGGGTATCGTTCCATCCCTAAGGATAAAAACCAACTCTCCATGGATGAATGAATAGAGTCATACATTATTGTTAAAGGATTGCACTATCCGGTTCTGATAGGCCTCCAATTAATGCAAGGTGTGTCTTTTATTTTCATTCAGTCTCTCCAAGTCATCCAGTCATTTCTGAGACTATTCATATATAGATATTTTGTCCCAAATGGAAATACAGAGCGATGGAAACAAAATATCAATGGGAAATACTATGTACGTTCTATATACCAATGAGTATGCTCTTTCTGGTGCTACGGTATGGGTTGTAGTTTGGTAAGCGCATAAGGAATGAAAAAGTTTTTCAGGACAATAAGTCTTATCACTAACCACCATATTCTAAGATAATGTTGGACATGGTCCTGTTAATATCCACTCCCAATCCATTATCCACTAGATAATAGAAATATGAATGTTTGGATTTGATATTATACTCTTGATATAGCTTTTCAACATCATCAGAACCAAAATTGGTTCCATTATCTATTATTATGGTTTGAGCGACACTAAATCTAGTAATAATGTTATATTTGATTAAGCTAACAATTATTCTGGCCCCGAATTCATTTAGGAGTATTTACTCAGCTCATTTTCAAAAAAATCATTAGTGGAAAAGATGTATTAAAACTGATTGGTTGTAGCTAGAGGTTTTGGCTCCACTAAATCAAATCCCAATGTGGAAAATGTCCATGAGTATTTGGTTGTATGTATAACTCAGGAGGTTGATAAATGTATTTGGAATTCACCTGAGAGGAATGAAATTTCATGGTGAAATCTATGATATCTTGTTTCATTGAAGGCTATAAGTATCCAAGACTTCAGATTTTATTAAAAAGATTGTACCCTAATGGGTGGACACCACATGCTATTTCATGTACATATTAGATAACAACTATAGTCTCTTCTCCATTGATGCATCTGAGAGGGATTCCAAAGAAACCTCACTAGTAGAGGACCTTATGGTGATTTGGTTGATCATAAAGGGTGAAATTGAACACTCATTTCTCGATTTTCTCTTTCCTAGTTCTATCCAATGGAAGTAATTTTTCTTTGGGGTTTTATATGATGGGTTTCATCCATCTGATGGTAGGGCCATATAGCTCAGGGATGGGGATGATTTGGTTAATCTCCTATTTTCAAATGTATAAAAAAGCTGAGACCATGCGATGATGGGAAAAGTTGATGAATGTTTAATCCTGGTTTGGACCTTCTAATGCTATGGATGCATTTTCTTATGCATTTCCCTTGGTATTATTTGATCACAGAATGTGGTTCAATGTTGGATCTGAGGGAAATTATTTAATTATCCCTTGGACATTTTCACATAGGTGGATTAACTAATCTTTTCTGATGGTGTAATATTCTTTAATATTCTAGAGTACCAAATCTATTACACCATTCACCTCCAAGTGGTTCCCTAGTACATAGAATGAAAAATCTAGGCCTATTATAAGATCATAATATTTTTCCTCATCATTGGCATATCCTTCTGAGAATATGATGGGGTGCAACAACATTATCTTTTCTAGAGAAAGGAGAAAAATCCCTAACCCTATGTTTTTTAGTATAAGGTCATCCATTATCCTTCATATTATACTTATGCATGCACCATCAAAATAAATATCTCATGTTTGGGAGCTAATTTTAATAGAGAAAACATGTTTTTCGGGTAGATCATTATCTAATGACGTCTCTGCTATAGATGGGTTTTCATCGTAAAAATATTCCTAGTAGAATAATTTCACTACTTTCTAAGTCATGAATTATATATCGAACATTTGAAAATAAATTTCCACTATTGAAGTCATCCATTCAACATAGGATAACTAAGGGTAATGTTGAGAAATTTATTACAAAAAACCAAATGGATCTCATGGTTCTGTATATAGTTCCTTAGTTTCTGAACAATAATGATTAGAAACAAAAAGATCTTTTCAAAATCTAAATATCCAGTTTTCATGTTGATCTTGGTTTTACTGAGATAATAATAGATGTTTTCATTCAAAACATCATTCATTGGTTCATGGAAAAAACCTAGTGATCACTGCAATGATTTCATATATAGAAGTAGCGGAATTCCTTCTACATTCGGTATTAATACCGGTGATCTCAAGAGGTATTTCTTGAGGAGGTCAAATGATTCTTAACAGTCACCGGTCCAATGACATGTGACCCCCTTTTTCATTAACGTGTTGGATAAGAGACATTTCCCACAAGGTTAGCTATAAAGATACAAATTTTTAAAATTTCTCCTTGATGTCCTTTCAACCCTTTCATGTTTCTAGGAGGATACATACAAAGTATAGATTTAATTTTCTCAATATCTACTTTGATATCGCAATAGTATAGAACAAAATTGGGAAATTTTCATGAGTTTCCTCTATAAGAGTTGGTTTCCTAGAACCTATTGGTTGTACTTTGATTACATGGATATTTAATGTATTTAAATATTAAACAACTTATTATATATTGTTCATTTTCCTGTATGACTATGATGTAATAAAGTCCGAGAGTATTTGTTGCATTGATAAGGTTATGGCAGTTTCCCGCATTTATGAGAACCTTGAAATGCTATAACAATATTAATAATTATAGTTCTATGGTTGGATGGAATACTATAAAGAGACACATAACATTCATACACTCAGTTTCGAGTATTCGTAAGAAGATGATACTTCTTCTCATGAAGTTCTCACTTAGTAATCTCCATGACAAGAGATTATGAGAGAAAACCTTCCAGTAGGAATTCCACATGTTTTGGTGTCATCAAATATTTATATATGTGAGCATATGTAATGAACCTTAGACATTAAGATAATCATTAATGCATTTCACAACATTTGCACTTTGATTTTCTAACAAAAACCGTCATACAGACAGTTGGCGGGAAGAAGGGTATATTTGGTGCATCACTAGTGACAGGATATTAATGGATAAGTCAAGGAAGGATTTTCCCTTCCATTTATGGAAGTTGATATCTCGACATTTTTTGGGAATATAGCTGTCATGTGAAATTCCATGGCCATGGTGTAACAACGAGTTTATTTCAGGTAGTCAAAGAACAACATATCAAGTATAAAGGTTGATGAAAATATCATGAAACCTGCTTGATGGAATATTGATACATAGGGATTGTATTATACAGCGAGAGTTTGTATGTGGATGTCGTTGTTGTGATGTTATGTTCTTTCTCTTGGGTTCCTTGACCCATTTCTAGATAGTACTCTTGGAATTTAGGCATGCCCGCCTAATGCCAATGAGAAAGAATCCTGGATGCTCACACACTGAGTGTTTTTTGTGGTCTTAGTTAAATCCTATTTGACTTTAATTAATGAAATAATTATTATTCTCAAGACTGTGGAATAATTTTATTCATGTTAAGAATATCACATAAATGAAATTAAATATATTTATTTATTTTATTGAACATTTAGTAAATATTTATTTACTAGTTTGTAAATAAAATATTTATTTAAGAGAATAAATTATTTATTTATTTATTCAGGTGTTCAATGAATGGAAGTGGATTTTGAGAAGATAAAGGTTGGTCTGGCAGTAAATTATTTATTTATAGAATGGTTAATAATTATTAGTTTTCACAAGTTAAGATAATAATGACGCTGCTATTATTTTGTGACACAGAATTTTCTTTATAATTCCATTTTGCACAGGTTGGCGCACCATAAATAATGATGTGGTATTATTATTATCAGCATGTGTTTTCTCTATGTTCATGAATGTATTTACTTTCTGTTATGCAATTAAATATTGTAATTGAAGTTCCATGCATATAAATAGACAAGTACATCTATTGTGCCATTGTGAAGACACCACATGATTGGTGAATTGAGAATTGTTGAGCTAAACAATTTCTCTCTCGAATCCTCTTCCCACCCCTCTATGGAATGATAGAATTTATTTAATACTGAAGAACAAGTGATTAAGAACGACCGACACAAGACACCCGCTTTGCTGCGCTAGCACGCGGATAATGAGTGGTTTCCATTGGAGGCCATCAGAGCACCTTTGGATTATCGCTAGAGGTATTTTAGTTTGATTCCTTACAAGAGAAATGATATAATCTAGAAGGATCATTTCAAAAGATCAACATCATCATCGAAGAATATACTAAAGATACATGTATTCTTTTATTTATAAAATTAATTAAATTAATTATAAAGATGATGTGGAAGATCCTCTTTAATGGTTTTGGGCCTCTTCCATCTTTATCTAAACCTTTGATTGTATTCCGTGGAGACTGGTGTTAATCGTCGCATTGGTATCGAAATAATCATTGATCATGGAAATAATTAAAGTTGGTTATCATCCCAACCACGCTTCTGCTATGCCTGGAACATTCAAATTGTATCAGAGTGGTTACATCATAGTTTATAATTTTTTAAATATTTTGTTGATAATTTACGCATTTAATAAATTAGTTGTTTCAATTCAAGTTAATCGTTTTGAAAATAAGAATCCCGAGATATATTCCTCCTATTTCATTTTTCATTCACCTTATAGAAATGATATTTTCTTTTATTTTTGATTAAAATAATACATTGGATCTCAGCCGGAGGTGACAAAGGTTCCTGGACATACAACACAAGAACACACGAAGTTTATTAGGCAGTACATGCCATGTAGCCAAAGTTCAATGCACGGGGTCTGGTCTTCCAATCCAAGATGTGTCATTTGAGTTTTTCTAAATGACATTGTGTGTTTACCAGTATTATGTGGAACATGGTTTCTGGATTACACGTTGTGTGCAACAATGGACACAACATGTAGTCCCTTTGGGTTAGGGTTAGACCATGTACCCTATACATGGCTTGCCTGGATGGAGGCCGTGTAATGAGGAAATACACTATGTGTGGACTACTGGACACACTGTGTACTTTGATGATTTCATAAAGTACACTCACTCGCCATTTCACTGGGCGTGTACTTCAGATGGACGGTGAAAAATAGTAAATTACATGAAGTTGGAACTACATCCTGTGTACTCATCCAAATTTTGACGATTTATTAATAAATATTATTAAATTATACAAAACCTTTAGATGTGTACCATTGTGTAGGAATAAATCTAAGTCACAACACGTGATAGGTTTTATATAAATATGTGTTTCATTTAACATCTGTGTAATGGTCATTTCTACTCCTTGGGTAGTTATGAATAAGAATTCACAGGGTTTCCTCCAAGGTACATATTACATACAAAGATAATTTTAAATGAATTTATTTTTTTAAAATTATGATTGATGATAATATCAAGGAAATTCATAAATGGGTTTAAGATAAAAGGATTAATTAATTAAATATGATAATTAATTGATTCGAGAGTGATTTATCTTAAACAAAAACGATTAATTAACTGAATTCTAGCTTTATTTATATTTAAAAATCATTGCATGTATGGATGATCATGATCTAGACCAAGACCTTTGTATGTGGATGGTTTATTTTAATTTATTTATTTAAATTAAATTTTTTGACTTGTGAGCCTTCTCATTATTGATTTGTAGGGACCACATGCCCAAGGTTTCTATTATGTAAAACCCCTTTTTACCCCTCACCTGTATGTGATTAAAAAAAGGCATATGTAATGGATGGAACTCCCACAATAGTGTAAGCAGTTCAAGATGGAGCCGAGATGAAACCAATCCTAGGAGATACAGAGGTGGACAGGTGGAAAACTATAAACACGAACCAAAAAGTTTCAAGATTTTTCTCCCATAGGCCTGGGTTAGTTTATCAATTGCTAGATAAACTAACCATTAGATAAGCTCTAGATCATTCTCTTTATTTTATTTCTGCTAGTTTAATAGTTTATCATTATGGATTTTTTGTCACGTTCACATAATTAATGAATTAAACAAGCATGCAACATATAACTATAATAAACTAGACTTATATGTAAATATTATCAAGACAAGGTTAATCACTTAAGTAAGTTCCACTTAATATTAAAAATAGCATTGTAATGATAATAATCAATTCGTTCATACGAGATAAAAATCCCTCAAATAAAATATTCTGTCATACCAAGCCTTACATTACTTGATTAAGGAAAAAACTCAATAAAGCTATGTGTTTGACCAACCCTTGTTAGGAAATATACTTTTATACAGTAAGCCCTTATGAATGGTTTTGGGATGAAAAAACCATATTACATAAATAGGAGTATCCTTTTCTAGACATAGTGTAATATTGTAGGTAAGATTTGTGGAAATCCAAAAGTCAAGATTTTAGGACTGGGGAGTCCACTCAAAGGACCATGGAGTTGCTAGCCCATAGTTGGAAAATATCTTCCTACCTAAATTACTTATAAAAACTTAACCAACCCTTGTTGGGGTTATGTGAAGGATAATATGGTTCCATTCCACTATAATGTAAAGGAAACTGGACATTCTAAGATCAATGTTGAGGGCCATTGGGACTTGATAAAATAGTGGGAGACTTAATAAAAATTTATTATTTATCAGAAAATGTAATCATGAAAGTACAAATGATATTCTATTTTAATTGTATTATAAAAATGACAAGCTCATCAACCACAGTATCCCTACTATCAATTCTAGATAAAGACAAAATCCTCACCGACAATAACTTCCAAGAATGGTTTAGACTCTTTCAGGTTATCCTACATCATGAAAAGAAGTCTTACGGGCTGGAGTCAGTATTACCTGATCCACCTACCAAAGAGGTGAGTGATGAGGATTTAATGGTCTATGAGAAACATATGAACGACATGGTAGATGTTAAATGTTTGATGATATAATCAATTTCTAGTGAGATCATGAAGTCTAATGAAAACAAGAATGCTTATAGAATGATCGAGCACCTTCCTGGTCTTTACTAGGAGAGAGCATAACAGGAATGGTTTGAGATCTCTAAGGAACTCTTTCAGGGTACGCTTGGAGAAGGTTCCCCAACTAGTCCTCATGTAGTCAATCTCATTGGATATATTGATCACTTATAGGTTCTAGGGATTAAAATCCTATAATAACTGGGAACCAATATCATTCTCGCATCACTATACTAGAGCTTCTCTAACATTGCTGTCAATTTCAATATGAACATCATTGAGAAGTCTCTATCGGATCTTCTTATCCTCATTCTCCAAGTGGACAAAGATATTAAGTGTGAAAATCCTTATGTCCTTATGGTGAATAAGAAGAATGGAATGATGATGATATTTAAGCCCAAATTTTCATCACAACCTTATAAGAAAATTAATATCAAAGGGGAAGCAAAGGAACATGAGGCTGCTTGTTTCACATGTGGAATGAAGGGCCACTCAAAGAAGAACTAAACCCAGCCTAAGAAGCAAGGGGAAGCTTCAGGTGCATTTGTTATCGAATGAAATCAATCTATTTCGAAAAATTGGGTATTAGATAAATATTGTGATGCTCACATATGTATCCAAATACAGGAACCAAGTAGATTCAGGAAGATGGACCGAGGGGAGGTAGATCTACGAGTAGCCAATGAAGCAAGACTTGCTTGTGTAGCAATCAGGGATTAATACCTCACATTACCAACTGGGATGATCTTGAAGTTAATGGGTTGTTATTATGTGCCTTATTTTACTAAAACCATTATTTTTTTATCCATATTAGATACATATAGATTTGTTTTCAAGTTTTGAAATTAATGTTTCTTCTTTTACGAAGATAGAATTTGTTTTGTTAGGGAACATTTATACAACTGTCTTTACGTGTTGGATTACAAAAACCAAGTAATGGAAATTGATAACAAAGATACTTCACATGACTCATACCAAACCAATATTTATAATCCCCGACTTGGTCATGTAAATGAGAAACGCTTGACAAAGTTACATCAATATGGATATTTAGGTTCTTTCAAACAAAAACCACTTGGCGTATGTCATGCATGTTTACAAGGCCAAATGACCAAATATCCATTTAGTGGAAAAGGTGAAAGGGCTAAAGAAATTCTTTAATTGGTTCATACCAATGTGTGTGGACTATTTTCAGTTGAAGCAAGGGGAGGGTACTCATACTTCATAACTTTTACTAATGATTTTAGTAGATATGGATATATCCAATTAATGGTGTATAAGTTCGATTATTTTGATAAGTTCAATGAATACAATAATGATGTTGAGAACCAGCTTGGTAAGAATATTAAGAAAATATTCTTATAATGAGGTGGAGAATATCTTAATCGAGACATCATTGATTAATTTTGAGAGTTTGGGATGCTATCACAACTCACTCCTCCAATCACGCCCAATTGGAATGGTCTGAGAGAAAGGAGGAACCGCACCCGGTTGGACATGGTGATTTCAATAATGAGTCATGCGAGTCTTCTATTATCCTTTTGGGGTTATGCTTTACAAACAATAGCACAAATACTAAACCAAGTCCCAACTAAATCGATAAAGGGTATTACATACAAGTTATGGAGTGGAAGAAAATCCTTGTTATAGAATTTACATGAGTGGGGGTAGTGAAGTGTTTGTTAAGGCCTCTTCACTTAATAATCTCTGACCCCGAGTCACAAAGTGTACCATTATAGGATACCCCAAGGAAACATGGGGATATTACCTATACAACCCCTCAGACAAAATGGTTATAGGGGCATGACATGCCATATTCCTGGAGAGGGATCACATCTCCAAAAGATATAGTGGGAGTGAGATATACATCGATGAAGTCGAGGCTCATGGTACACAATAGTTGGCATAGTAACAGATTCCAAAAATCCCTATGGAAGAAGAATCTATTCTAGAGACCCAAGTACTATGTCGGATTACAAGATAGGTTAGATAATCAAAATGGTATGGTTCTCTAGTTACTGAGGATGGTGACTCTTTATTAGTTGGTAATAATTATCCTCTAACCTATAAGAAAGAAGTAAGTGGCTTTGATGTTTCCAAGTGGAAAGAAGCCATGAATTATGAAATGGATTCCATTTATCAAAAGCAAGTATAGATTTTAGTAGATCCTCCAGTTGATGTAAATAATGTTGGTTGGAAATGGGTAATCATGAGGAAATTGGAGATGGAAGGACAAGTCGGTACCTATAAAGAAAGACCGGATGAAAAAGGGTATCAACAACAACAAGGAATTGAATACTGTGAAACCTTTTCACAAGTTTCAATGCTAAAATCCATCATAATTCTACTTTATATTACAGATTACCAGGACTATGAGATTGGGAAAATGGATGTCAAAACAACATTCCTTAATGGGAACCTTCAAGATGATTTCTACATGACACAACCTAAAGAGTTTTTTACTCCAAAGGATGTCAATAAGGTATTCAAATTAAAGAAATACATTTATGGATTAAAGAAAGAATACAGGTCATGGAACATTCGTTGTGATGAAGCCATAACAAAATTTGGTTTTATCAAGAATGAATGTGATCCTTGTGTCTAAAAAAGGTTTAGTGGGAGTTTAGTCGTTTTTCTAATAGTATATGTTGATGACATATTACTTATCGGAAACGAGATACCAGTTTTACAGTCTGTTAAGGCATGGTTGAATAAATGCATCTACATGAAGGACTTGGGCGAGGCAACATTTATTCTTGGGATCAGGATTCATCGTGATAGATCCAAGAGATTACTGGGAATAAGTCAAAGTACATACATTGGTATAATACTGAAGAGATTCAGTATGGAACAATCGAAGAGGGTACTATTGACAGCATCACAAGGCATTCATATTTCCAGGAAAATGTGTCCTCAGACACACAAGGAAATAATGATAATGTAAAGGACTCCACACGCATCGGAAATTTGGTTACTCATGTATGCCATGATATGTACTAGGGTAGATGTCACCTATGCATTAAGTGCCTTAGGATGATATCAAGATGACCCAGGTGACCACCATTGGATGGCAGTCAAGACTATCCAAAAGTATTTGAGGCTTACTAAGGATATGTTCCTGTTTATGGAGGAGATGATGAACTAATTTTTAGAGGATATGAAGGTTCTAGTTTCCAGACTAATCAAGATCACATGAAGTCACAAATGGGATACATCTTCACTTTGAATAGAGGTGTGGTGAGATGGAAGAGATCAAAGAAGATTGTGGTCACACATTCTACAGTAGAGTCTTAGTATATCACAACTTTTGAGGCACCTAAAGAAGTAATTTGAATGTGATGATTCATCTACGAGCTGTATGTGATACATAGCAGTAAAGATCCCATCACACTATACTATGATAATACTACAATGATGGATCTCACAAAGTATCTAAGGCCACATCAACGAATGAAACACATATATCAGAAGTATCATCTCTTGAGGGATTTTTCTTAGAGAGGTGAAGTTGTAGTGAGAAGTATTTACACGGAAGACAACGTGGTGGACCCTTTGACTAAATCCTTGACTCGGTAGAAACATGATCACTATGTGAGGTCTAGAGGACTGAAAGTCATAGGCCATTGGATCTAGTCCATGTGGGAGTTTCTAAGAGTTGGTGTCCTGGAACCAACTAGTTATACTCTGATTACATGGATATTTAATGTATTTAAATATGAAACATCTTATCACATATTGTTCATTGTTCTTCCTGACAATGATGTAATAATTTCCTAGAGTATTTATTGCATTAATTAGTTCATGTCAGTTCCCCGCTTTGATGAAAATCTTGAAATGATATACCAATATTATTAAATATAATTATTTGGTTGGATGAAATACCGTGAAGGGACAAATATAATGAAGACTGTTAGGTGCGAGTACTCGTAACCAGATATGACTTCCTCTCATGAAGTTCTTAGTTGGTAATCGCCAAGACATGATATTATGAGAACATACCCGCTAGTAGAAATTTTTCATGTTTCAGTGTCATCAAATATTTCTATCTACGAGCGTGTGTAATGATCCTTAGTCATTAAGATTATATTTAATATGTGTCATGAGTCACACACTTTGATTTACTGATGAAAACCGTCACACAGAGGGTTGGTGGGATGTAGGGTACATTGGGTGCGTCATGAGTTACAATATATTAATGGATAAGTTGAGGAAGCATTTCTCCCTTCAATTTATGAAAGTTGATAACTTGACCCTTTGATTGAAATAAATCTATCATGTGAAATTCCATGGACATGGTGTAACAAGGAGTTTATTTGAGGTAGTCAAAGAACAATTTATCAAGTATAAAGGTTTATGACACTATCATGAAACCTACATGATGAGATATTGAGGAAAATGGATTATATTACACAGTGAGCCTTCTTATATGAATTTCGTTGTCGTGACTTTATGTTCTTTATATTGGGTTCCTTGAATCGTTGCTAGATAGTACTCTTGGTCTTTATGCAAGCCCACCTAATTCCAACGAGAAAGAATCCTAGAGGGTCTAACATTGACTGTTTTTGGTGGTCTTAGTTAAATTCTATTTGAATTTAATTAATGAAATAAATATTTTTCTCAAGACCATGGAATAAATTTATTCATATTAAGATGATCACATAAACTAAATAAAATATATTTATTTATTTTATTGACCATTTAATAAATATTTATTTACTATTTTGTAAAAAAATATTTATTTAAAATAATATATTATTTATTTATTTATTCAGGTGTTCAATAAATGGAAGTGGAGTTCGAGCAGACCAAGGCCAGTACGGTAGTAAAATAATTATTTTCAAGATGGTATATAATTGTTAGTTAGCATAAGTTAAAATAATAATGATGCTGCTATTATTTTATGACGCAAAATTTTATTCATAATTCTGTTTTACGCAAGTATTCTCACCATAAATAATGACATGATATTATTATTATGAGCATTTTTTTCTCTATGTTCATGAATGTATATAATTTCTGTTATGCAATTAAATATTTTAACCCAAGTTCCATGCATATAAAAAGACATGTATGTCTATTGTGACATTGTGAGCACACCACATGCTAGGTGAATTGAGAATTGTTGAGCTAAACAATTTCTATCCCGAATCCTCTTCCCACCCCTCTCAAGAACGAGAGATGTTCTTCACGGCCAAAGAACATGCAATCAAGAATGACTGACACAAGACACTCGCTTCACCGCTATAGCACCCGTAGACCGAATGGTGTCGATCAGAGGACATCAGAGTACGTGTGGATCACCACTAGAGGTATTATAGTTTGGATCCTCACAAGCACAATGAGATAATCTAGAAGGGTCATTATGAATGATCAACATCATCAATGAAGAAAATACCAAAGATCTAGGTATTCTTTTATTTATGAAATAAATAAAATTAATTATGAACTTGATGTGCAAGATCCTCTCTAAAGATTTCATGCCTCTTCCTTTTTTATATAAATATTTGATTTTATTCCATGGAGGTTGGCGTTCATCTTCATATTGATATCTTAATAATCATTGATCATGGTAAAAATTAATGTTGGGTGTCTTCCCAACCATGCTTCCACTACGGCCAGAACATTCATCCCCTAAAAATGTATTTCAATGGGTTCATATTTATGTTATGTTTTTGCATCATTTTTAAGATTGTTTCAAGGTCTTCCTAGTGGTCAAAACATTGATGAGACTTGATAACTAGATCCACAATGTAGGATTCAACAAACATCTCCAAAAGGGTTTGAAGATATGATTCATAGCTTGTTGGTATGTGGTGTATAAATTTTTCAATCTAAATGGTATTAACCAATAGTAGAATAATCCTTGGGGGCTATGAAGGTTGTGTCTTCTTCATATTCTAGGGCCATCTGATTTTTTGTTCCCTAAATATTCGTCCATGAAGGTGAGGTACTGATAATCTTCCATTGCATCAATCAAGAGTTATGGGATTGGAATAGGGAAATCATATTTGGGGAAATTCCATTTGAGATCCATGAAATTGATGAAAAATATGATTTTTATATTCTTATTATTCATAGTGGAAATTTGGTATACCGATTTTGTATATTTAACATCTCATATAAATTTAGGCTTGACAATATTTTCCACTCCAACCTTGATTTTGGAAGAGTGAGTTGGGTGTTTCGTTCTCGATGCATTCTTGTATCACAGACGATCTTCTAGAAAACTAAATTTATGGGTGTCTACCTCTCGGTAAAGACAAATAATGTCTTTGAATTTTTTTGAAAACATGTCCTAATGCTTCTTTAGAAAGGAGGTATATACATCCTATTTTTTGGGAGTTATGGTCTCATTAATTAGAGTGGGATGTGGATCTTTTTTTTACCCAAATTTATCTCTCTAAGATCATCTATAGTTGCGGAGACACCTTCATCAAATGAAATAGGGGAATCCATAAGGTAAAAATATTCAACCTTATCTTTATGGTTCACTAATTCCACATATACCTAAGGAGTAGGTGGTGAAGCATGTTGCTCATATAGAAGAGGGTAGTCACTATTTGGACATCCATAGGATGAGGAAATCATTTCGGGATCAAATTATTGCATAAAGCCTTCTTGTATCCCATAAGAGGAAATGAGGGACTGAGAATAAGTCTCTTTATTTTCTTCTATCATAATGAAAACTTCATACAAGTGATATAATGGAACTTGTCTTTGTTGGAGTCTATGGTAAGGAATGAAGGAAATTTTGTTCATGATTTTTGTACCACTCAGAGAGTTGATAACTTCTTCTACACAATTTGGATCAACTACCATGGTTGAAATTACAGAAGCCACTGAATGCTTTCTTCAATTTGGGCCCGCTACTTGGATGTGACTAATGGGATGCACATAATCTATAAAGAGCTAATTGAAAGAGTTATATGGGATCATATCCAACCCCTTTTGGGCACTAATCCTTTCAACATCATTATCTGTGAATTAATTCCCTTCTTTGTGATATAATAATGCATCGATGTATTGTCTCTCACATGATTTGAATGGGAGATTGTCACTATATAATTTCCCAATTTGACTTTTTATACAGTATTTGAGATGTTGGTTGTATGACAAAATAATAGTTGCATGATTATGTACCCAATGACTTCATAAAAGTACATTGAAATCTATATCATGTTGATCAACCATGAACTTTGAGTCAGACAGAAGATATCAAATTAGAGGTTTGAGTATGATATAACTGAGAAGATATCTTTAATTCTTATCATAACCCTATGAAATCAATGTGGAGGTAGATAAGTGAGAGTTTGTGAGACCTATTTTGAAAAGCATCTAGACCAGAATGAGGTTTACCCATGTTTCATTGTCAATAAAGTATCATTGAAGATTAGTGTAATTTATCCTACTAGATATTTACAAGGGTCTTACATGTCATTTTATGAAAGTTTACTCATCATATTCAATGAAAAATATGACTGCATAACATTCTGTAGAATCAATCTTAACATAATATACTTCAGTGGAAACAACCTCAACTTGAAACACCCAAGGACATGAAAAGGCTTCAATAAGTGCTTCCACAATGTCCATTTATATATCCAAATCATCCATGTTATATAACTTATCTATAATAGGGGATAATTTCATCAAGACATGATATTTTAGTCTAGATATATGTTCTTTCCATAATAAGGATTCTCCATTATTGGCACTTTGGTAGTCTATTTCCCTGATGTGGATGGACCATTCCTTGGGGTAGGAGCCAGAAGCACTCTTATTTTTAGTGAATTAGGCCACTTTTCTTGACCGAACCATTGAGGAGGAAGTTTTTTATCCTTTAACTATTCTTCTAGGATGATATTGTTTGGTTAGACCTTGTAATGCATTGAGGAAGAACTCCATTGTAAATAATGATATCCATGGAGATATTTCCAATATGTTTTTTCAATGTAGAATGTTGGATTAGGGGTTTGATTGATGTAGTGTCTCTTAACATGAAAATTTCTTCCCTTGTATCCCTGGCCATGACAACCTATTCCCACAGTTCCCCAATCATGTGTAGTGAAATTGCCTTCATAATCAGAGTCATCATGGGTGAAGGGATCCATAAAGTGAACGATGTTAGCAGAACTGAAAATCAACTCCTCATCAAATGAAGATTCAGTTTGATGGGTCAACTCTTATTGTACCATTTTATATGGATGTTCCATTACATTCAATAAAATTGTAAGAAAGTATAATAATTTTAAAAACAAATTCATCCTTGACATAATACTATCTTGTTGTACATGCTTCTTATCTTACAAAGCATGTATCTTATTTGGTGATTTTCCATTGGAGGTTTGAGCTGCTGATGAAGTTGGCTGTGGTATAGCTTAAGTGGAAAGAGGCATAATTGGATATGTCAATTATGTTCATATAACAAAATGAGTTTAACCAATAAATTATCTGACCATACTATCACTTATCTTATTTTCACTCATTCTCTTAAATTCTATCCATTAATTTTCTTCCTCTTCTAGAATAGTGAAAAAATCATATTCCACTAGAGTAGGTGAATTCATCAACATCACCTTCCCAGAGTCTAACATATTTTATAGAATGTATTAGAAAAAAAATCATTTATGTGATTCCCCATGATTTTATGTAAGGGGAAATAATTAATGTGATATTCATCACCTTCCATGAATGGATTCTTTAGCATTGGATATGTGATTAATTTGATTTGAAATGCTAACATGATGTAGTTATAGAATTTGTTATCTTGAAAAGAAAAAAACCTATTTTTAATATCCGAATTCTATTTCCTTATGTGGTCAATTTGATCACTCTGATGAGTTTGGATTTACTGTTGATAGTCTGTAGGTGGTGTCTTACAGTGTGGTTTGGGCTTTTGAGGAAGGATAAAGTACAAGGGTCTACCTAGGTGTAACTACCACAACCTTTTCATTTCATGCTTTCCTTCCCTAATTCAATGGAACTATTCATAACTTTTCTTTAGTATCTATGATGTATTTATCATCTTTTTTAGAAATTGGGTCAAGGTCCCAAAAACCTTATGTGTAAATTATAATAATTAGTGGTGTGCGCAACTCTTCGTGAAGATTCTCTACATAGATAGTTAAACCTTATTATTGAGGGAGAATAATATTTAAGGAGTAATTCATTAATTTTGACCAAGAAATGAATTTTTTGACCCTTCCAATCTCTCATTGTTTGTAGTAAATGAGATTGATGACTGTGGTTTCATGCGTCATTGAGTAGAACCGAAAGATAAATCATTGATAGAGATATTTGAAACTAATATTTGATTGAGACTATAAACTTGTGTACCACAAAACATCAGGTCCATGTGCTGAATATATGAATCAACAAAGTTTCACCAACTCCTGTGGTTCCGGGGTATCCATAATAGGGTTGAAACGAGATAAAAAAAGTGTCATGTGATAATATGGGTCTCCCAATCCTTTAATGATTGGAAATGTAAGATTCCAAATGATTTTTTTAGGGAAGAGTTAGATCTACCCATTTTGGGTAATATTTCTATTCTGGATGTATCAGTATTCCCCATTCCTCAATGGATTCTAATCATGTTTTCATGGACTCAATATTGTTAATCAAAATTTGGGGAATGTCTAGATGAGCTATAGCCTGGAAAGGTTCAGAAACAGGTGCTTGAATCAGTGTGGTTGTTGGTAGCACAATTGGTGTTAGCACAACTAGTATCTACCACGGGTAGTGCATTGAGCCAGGTCTATAAGGATGTACATAACACTATTATAGTTTTACATGCAACAAAATGACTTCATGATCGGATGCAGTGAGATCCAAATATATTGGGTTTTGGTATCCCATGTTTAGTGGATGTTCTAGTTCTACATTAGTGGTCACAAAAAACTCTCTTTGTTGAGGTGATTTGACTAGAAGTGCATGATGAAGATCTTTTTTAAGAACCTACCTAGTAGGGAGGATGCCTTGAAGTAATTTTTCATTACGACTCCTCAATTCTTTCATCTATTACTCTTGTTGAGTAAACCATTCCTGTAGTGAAAGGGACATACCTTCTCTAGAAGGGAGGTGATGTAAAACACGACCCTTACCATTCTCTCTATTTTGGGGATGTAAAGGTATATTTTTATGGAGTGTACAAATTCAGGGAAAGCCTAGAGTTTCATGCACAGACACCTCATTCATTAGTTTAATTGTGGACCAACTCATGAACAAGAACATCCCATCATAACTCCTAGGAATCAGTCTCATGTTATGGAGGATTTTCAGTGATAGAATTGATTATATTAATTGATACATAATGTATTGTAGTCATTCGTTCCGTATATCTATGAGGTCTCCTTCATTTTAATCCTCCAAGAGGTATTATCTTCTAATTTTTTTGATTCTATGGGATATTTTTGGATGAAATTAACCCAAAGATAATCTCTATATTGTTCAGTTATATAGGTACCAAATACGAATAATGGATCATGATATTCCATGAACTATGAAGATTCATTCTGTGGAATGTTCCCCAATTAGGAAAAAATGTATTCCCACTGAGGAGGTGATTGTCAAGGTGAAAGAGCCCACAAACTTAAGGTCTGTGGAAATTCTTATTATACATTCACATCCCTTCGGGCATGATTGGATGACCATGAGGGTTGGGATAAAAATTCCCCCAGCCCTATAGTATGGGGTTTCCCTTGAACTGTTGTGGCTGATATTACTGAAGATTCTTTTCTTATTTTATGTATTTTTATTTCAACATGGAATGTGTGCATCATTCCTCATGAAATTAAATTGCTAATTTCATAAGGTCATTATGATATATATAAAATCATTGATATCCTAAAAATAAAAATCCTCTATGTTGGATGTCTAATTGATGTTCTCATATTAGTGATGAAAAATTGCCTCAACAACATGCTCTTTTCTGACATGACAACGTTGAGTGTCAGTTTGGGAATGTTATTGTTGAGAATATATTTGGTCACGAATAGATTCTATCTGTCTAATTTGGCATGATGCTATAAAATTTCTTGAATCAAACTTTAGCAGGTTTTTTTATTGGGGAGTTTAGTGAAATTTAGTGCTCCATTTTCACCCCATCCTGTGATATGAACAACTGATAGTCTATCTATGATAAGCTATCTCAACCTCATTAATGCATCGAGGCATGCACATTTAAGATATCCTAGTTTTTTCTTGGTATTTGGATGTCATAAATCCTTGAGAGATGCCAAGTCATTTTGGAACTACTAACCAACTATTACATTGAAATTATCATGATACCCATCACTGGGTAATACTTTCACTTAAAAGTGAAGAAGAGTTTTTCAAATGTTTAGGAGAATACCTTACAAACAAAATTCCAACAATTCCTCTAGGTTGTAGTATCAAGGGGTGGATAATGGCCAGAACATTACTCATATGTCATCTTTAGCCAAATATTTTCTCATTTTTTAAGATATATTTTTCTTTCACCAGAGGTTCCTCAACCCGGTCTAAGTAGAGTGGTTTCTTTCATACCTCTTTATCATAGGTAGTGATATTGGTTGAGAGTTACCTTAACATTTTGAAAGATAAACGGTCAAAATGAGATTCAAATAATGATCGTATCCATAGGGTTTCTTCTTTTATAGAATGAATTTTTCTTTCAAGTGATAGAGAATCAGACATTACTGGCCTTTTTTTGTAAGAGCCACATGATAACTACGATTTCTCAACACTTCATTTACAATTTAATAATTCTCCTAACAATGATAAAAACTAATGTAGAGATAACTTTTTTAGTGAACACCATTATGGGTAGGATCACCATGGTGGATTAGATCTTGGGAAATACCCTCTTTCTCCTTGTTCATATGGCCAAATGAGGGGTTTTCTTGACACTAATAAAGAGACATGATCTAGAGAGAGAGACCATATTTCTTCCATGAAGCAAGCCTTTATAGTGATTTTTCTAATGACAACATTTATAAATCCCAGTAATCATACTCTAATTTTTTATTGGGGGGGGGGTGTAGGATCCTAAAATGTAATAGATAAGTATATGAGGGATTTAAAAACATAAGTGTTAAGAGAACCATGATCATATATTAGCTCTTGATTTTCTAATAGTTTTTTATGATGCTTCTTCATAGATTCCTTTATATGAGTGATTTGGGTAACATGTTGGAAGAAGTGGTTGTCATGGGAAGGTGTTTGAGAATACCTTGGATTGGAAATTGGTATAAGACAATTTACTCCGATTTGAGAGTATGTATCATCCCAGTCAGGTTGTCAATATAATATGGGGGAGATTTCCCCATAAACTTCCTGGATGAGAGAAAATGTATGTGTCTTCTCTAGGGTGTTATGAGGATAAACCTCCCCATTTGAGGGGATAATGTATTGTTTCAGTCCCTCGGGAACTACTTTTGTTGCGTTGGCAATATCCTAGAATGTTTGTAGAATGTGGTTAGGGATTTGTGACTACCCTTTCACCATTTCAAAGATATGATTAGTGACTTTAGTGACTGGAATGAGGATATATTACTATTTTTAATCTACAGTAGGTGTATGGGCCTACTACAATCCTCCATTTATTGGCAGTGGATACTTAAAATACTAATTTTTTGGAGAAGAGAGTTGATTCTTCCCTCTACTTGTAATCAAGACATTATTATTGACTTCTTGGAGTGCTTCTAGACAAGGCTGCATACAATCTTGATAAATGAAAGCAAGTGTGTGTATATGCTTGTGTCTTTCCACCAAATCAGGTTGGAGGGATTCATTAAATGCTTCTAGGAAAGTCAATTTTAATGCATGGTGGGTACAAGAAGATATATGTTCAAAATTGTGATATACTTATTGATTTAAATGGTGGGCCACATTAGGTGCCGCCAGAAAAGTCTGAGGGCCAAATGGATAATGGTAGGTAGGGTTATGTTCCGATTAAAAATTTGCCACCAGTTTGATTTGGTGGGACTCTACTAATTGTACAAAGGTGTTGCCTCAATACTTGGATTCTAGTTTTCATACCCGAAAATCCATCTTTTCTGTCCGGGTCTGAAGGACCTTGATCGGTTGACCGAAAATTGCACCCTCATCAAGTTGAGGGGTTACTACCACGAGTCATTTGTAGCATATATTATTGTAGGATCCCTTGAGAACGACCCATGTGTCTCATGGTTGGGGCCTTATATGGACTCTTTCTCATCCTCCCTAAGATATGGTTGGGAATGGTTGTCACATTTTGGGGATATGCTCCTGAAATGGTTGAAGATGTCAATCAGCACCATGTGCTCCAGGACCACCAGTCATCACTGACCAGATGATCGATGGTGTTGGTTGAGATGGAGGGACTATCAGGTAACCTATATGTTAAAGATTTTACCATTCATATGGTACTCCTAGACTAGTATGTTTGAGAACCTGTGCTAAAGACACTAGGTAGTTGATGGAATCCTATATGTAGATGAAGACCCAGTGTGTGCTGCAGCCAAGGAATTATTTTTTGAGATCATGAATGATGCTATTTGATTGGGGGGGGGGGGTTAGATATGGTACCAATATATATGACAAAAAGAACAATAATATACATTAAAGCATCATATCATTTGAATTAAATGATGCATAATTTATTGTATTTTCCATACTTCAATTAATAATGAAAGTGGTCTAGTAGGTTACTAACGCTATCATCTTGGTTTGGGATTCACATTGTGTTCACCATTTCTTCGTTTCCCTCATAATTTTGGTCATTCTAGGAATAATAATTTCAAAACTATTTTCACTGGGTGTATTCATAGAATTGAAAACAGCCAATGATTCATTATCCAAGGGTACATGCTTTCCAAAGTCAAACCTTTAATGGAAAGTTTATTTAGTTATTCTTAATGACTCACATTGGTTAAGAGGATGGGAGGTGTATATCATAACACCCTTTTGGGGTTAATTTTTTCATACTTTGGTGGTCTCTTATAGATTAATGTCATATTCATTAATCAATTATTAATTCTGAAGTATGATGTAGATTACCCAAAAATTAAAAATCAATTATTATCATGTTTGGAAAATAGAATCATCTGTATGTATATGATGTTCTCCATAAATTGATTCTACTTATGCACTAAAAATATATTCTTTTGTCATTAATATGAAAATGATGTTTCCTTATCCACATAGTGGGAACTCTAGAGTTTATCATCACCCATGGAGACATAGTTTTGTTTGGAGTTTATTTTCATCCAATGATAAGGGAGTTATTTTGATGTTGGGATTGGACTCATGAATTGGATTCCTATGTAAACTTATGAAAGGAATCTGAAACCACATTGCTTAGGTTCTCTTAGTGGGGAACATCATGAATTTTAAGATCATTTGATAAGGACCCTACCATATAGTTTAATTTCATGTGGCAAGGAAATCTAGGTGGAAGGTGACTAGTCAATTATTGGTGTGGGAATTATACCTAAAAATCATTGGGAACTTGAGGGAGATGGATTCTCATGTTGAATTTAGAACTTGGTGGGAATATGGACCGTAGATTATAGGGGGGATTAGATTGTTGGTTTTGAATCTTAAAGAGGATTCATACATATACCATTTATATAGTAATTAATTCCCACATAGTTTGATTGTGAGGGCCCAATCCTATGGAAGCCCTCAAAGGAATGTATCGTAGGGGATTATGTCCCTTTGAGTGTAAAAAGATAGGGATTATTCTTGAAGAGGGTTCCATTATAAACGGGAACATGATATATGTATAAACTCATGGTCTTTTAGGGTCCTAACACATGCAATACTTTTGAGGATGATTCCCATATTAAGGAAGTTATGATTGGAACTAACTCCTAAGGATAATCCACATTGAGCTCGGCCCTTAAGTGGGATTCCTACTTATCTAGGTAAGTAGGAATCAGAGTTCTCAGAGTTTAATTGGTTAGATGGATCATGTGGATGTTGTGATCATTAGTACATATATGCTCATGTCAGTCATGTTTTTTTTGAGAAATAATGGTAAACTAATGATCCGAAATACCTCGATTCAACCGTTTTTCGTTGGTGGAAACGACGACAAAGCCCAAAGGGGAGGAATAGTTTATTATGTGTGACTGTGTCCTATATCCTTTTTAGGAAATGGAAGAGGAGGGGGATGATAGTAGAAGATCCCCAGGTTACAGAACATCCCTATCTTCACATAAACCAAAGGATGGAATGAAGGTGAAGTACATAGAGGTAGAGGAGAGAAAGGATATTATATCCTTTAAGAAAGGACAAAGTCTTACTCTAGGAGGGATTCCCTACAATCAGTTCAATAGTGGGATGAGGAACTAATTCCATGTTGAATAGAAAATCGTGTGTAATATTCACTCTCCCCATAGTGAAATGGGGGCTCTAGGTCTCAGAGAAGAGAAGGGAAGGAAATATTCTAACCACTAATCTCCAAGACCAAGAACACCGTGACACTCCCTGCGGGGTAAGGGTCCTCATGACCATGGGGATAAAAATCCATACGCACTCTGAGGACCATACTAGACAATAGGACTAGTGTAGGAAACCTCTAACCAAATAAATACAAACCCAAGTTGAGGGAATTCTAGTGTTCCACTCACCATTTTTGTGAAATTCTAAAGGTCTTGGTGGAGGTTTCATCTTGGTCCCATTCAGATAGGGGAGCCAATGAATTGGAGGCCCTTCAATGGATGGTCTTGAAGAAGGCCTCATGAATGGGTCACACAAGATGAATATTTGGGTGACCCATGGAGGCTCATATAGGGGGTACTCTATGGAAGAAGGACTTGAAAAATTGGTAGCACCTTTGGTGAAAAACCATGAGGGTTACTACATTTGGGATAGACCTTAATCGATCCATCAAGGGTATCCATAGGTGTTACCCTAGGTAATTAACATAGGTCCTTAGTTCATAAAGGTAAACCCATGCTATTGTTCATGAATTTGGGTTTGAGAAAATTCCCTGCATATGTGTTGTTTATTTAAATGCATGAGAGGACTTTAGTTTCATTATTTCCCTTTCATTTCCTATTCTTTAGGGTATAGAGAGCTCCATAGAAGTTTTTCAAGGGTTTGAGCGATGCACTAGGATAAAAAAAAGGGTTGGTCGGACATCAGTATATTTTTTTCATACAAATAAATACCATGTGGTGATTTTTACAGGCAAATATAGGACCCTATGTAAAGTTGTATTATTTCATAGGTGTTGCGCATAAGCTGACCGCGCAAGATTCCACTCATGTATCATGTGCTGATAGTTCTGGGGGGGGGGGGAGTGATAATGTGAATATACTTTAAGGAATTTTAAAACCTTGACCTTTTCCACTTCATTCCTTTAATTTACCCTAAAGTATTTACCTCACTCACCTTTTCAACAATGTGACAAAAACGAATTGTTAATAATTGAGCACATGAGTTCTATTAATTCTTCAATGTGGAAGTAGATCAATCTGCTGATACTAACAGCCTCCTACAACTTAAAATGACCATACATAATATTTTAAATGATTTTTTTAATGTTAAAAATCCCACCACTGAATAGGATCACACTAAATGGTTCTATTTTGGATGATGGTAATGAGGAATTGTAAGCTCATGAATCCAATCATGATAAAAATATATATGACTTAGAAATCTAAAAAAATAGAATGGGGAAATAACCTAATGGATGAAAAATGAATCTAAATATAAAAATTAGAAATCCAATATAGATATATCTCAATAGATTGGGCATATATAAAGATAGATTTCTCTCAATCAAATAATATTCTATATTATAATATTAAACGGATTTGTAATTATCTCACAAAAATAGCAATAAATGTTTTCTTATATCTCATAAAATAGTTCTAGCTGGGAATTTTGAACACAATATGTTTTTAAAAACTACAAAGTATTCAAATTTACATCCCTTGGATACTCTCATTTCTCAATGAATGGACGTGATATTGAGAGGGATCATGATTTGGTACTAAATAATGGTAGTATTCAGTTTATTAACTATATAATAATTTATCAATATATATATATATATATATCATTTTACATCCACTATCATTCCCTTATATTATTTTTAATATAATATTTCATCTCTTATATCAAAAGTGTAGTGATTTTTAGGGATCTATAAATGACATCAGATATGATAAGTCATAAATGTATCACTAAAAGATACTTCAACAATTTATTGAGGCAATATGGTATGACTCGATCCAATTTGAAGAGGATTTACTCACATGAGTGCTCCTCATGTATTTATTATTTCAATTTATCTGAAATTCCAATTGTTAGATATAATTTAGCTATGATGATATACACTATTAATGGTAAACATGCTAGTGCACTAGATGTATTCTTCATCCAAATAATTATTGGAGTGTTTCACTTGAGTTATAATCATTAATCCTCCCTATACATAATTCAAATAACAATCCTATTAATCATTAGATTGAAATAAATTCTATAAGGATAAATCCAACTCAATTTAAATTTAATAAACGAAATCTTGTAATTATAGGGTGAAGGGAAATCATCATTGATGTATGGAATATAGGACCCCTCATTTTCAATTTATTGTCTCTTATTGGAAGGAAAAAGAGTTGAAAAATACTCTTAAGATTGTGTTTTAAACAATAACTCTCCAAACATGAGTAATAAATCAGGGTTTTTGAATATGATGTTTCTTGATACAAAATTAGAAATCAGGATAAGCACCCACCTTATGTGGAGAATATTTAGTCCCTCTCAAGGATTTATTTACTTCTAACACTCACAAATAAGTTAGATAAAAATTATATAAATTCCAAATCCATACAATTTCGTGATAAAATTATAAATAAATCAACAGATATATAGGGATAAAAGGATATGAATATGATAAGGTTCAATTGGATTTAATAGATGCATCATCGCCTTGAAAATGATATATCGAATGTTATGATCAGTCACATTCAAATCCTCTACACTGATGATGGAAATTAAAAAAACAAATGATGAATGTAAACATTCCCACATTATTTAAGGATCAAAAAATAGAATCTTAATCTTAATATAATATATGGATGAAGATAAAAAAATCTTATCCCTCAACATTGATAGTTCCCCTTGAAAAGTTTCCTTCACCAAAATGTTCTTTAGGAAATACATGGACATCGTTTAGGTTTACATGAACATGGGTGAGAGATAATTCTTTAATCATGCATTGATTCCATATGGAATCAACCCCAGTTTTATATGCATCATCCTACTAAAATACATCCTCATTGGCATCATATATTTGATTCCATTTTATATTGGGAACACAATATCTAAAATCACTAGATGGTTTTTTAGGATAATGATAAGAAACATAATTTGAATCATCATCACTCCAAAACAATTGGGATTTTTACCAGGGAGTATGACTCAACATTTAATATTTATACCTTCATAAATTATCTATACAAGGATTAAAAAACATAAAGAATAGAAAATGTTCACTTAGGATAGTTATCTCAAAAGATTCTAACACAATGATATGAATTTTTATTGTTATTATCTTCATAAATTATTGTTTTCCCAGAATTTTTACAAATAATATAAACAAATTCATCATAATGGGACACTATATTATTATAATTGGATCCCATTAATGATTATTTTAGATAAATATGGGATAATGATAATAGAAACTCTCTCGGGACTTATATTTTCCATTATTGAAGATTTAATATATGATGAATTAACGATTTAAAACAATTTGTTCTTTAATACAAATCATTGATATAAGTAAATTTTTTACCCCATCAAACATTATATATTATTATAACATCATATTCCATTAGATGGATTAAAAATGATCTTTTTCTTCAATAAAATCAGTTTTTAGTCAATTTAATGAAATTGATGGTCCAGTCCTTAGTTGGAAAAATTATCTCACTATCATTGGAGATGGAATCCCAATCACGTGGAAAAATTAGATTTCAAGAACCATAGGATTTATAAGGGACAAATATATAATTACATAACATGGTGGCCCAAAATTTTGTGGAAAAATAAAAAACGACTAGAAAAAACATTTGTTCCAATATCCTCAACATAATGGAAAGACGGAGGGAAAACTTATTATCTCAAGGTTGAAGAATTTCCTTGGTTAACTTGGTGATCACATCCATATTTTTTTAATATTTTTAATTATAAAAATTTCTAATTTCTCTTATCAATAATTATAAAATAATTATTAAAAAATCATTTCTACTAGTTCATTTCATAAAATAGAGATTATTACTATTTCATCGAAAGAATTCATAAAACCCACTAATATGTTGGGATTAGGATACATAGACCTAATGATATTATATAAAACTATTCCTGGATAATTTACCTAGAAAATCATTAAATATTATAACCCCTACCATTATTTTTTTATCAAACATGTTTTCTATAAATCTGGTAATGGGATCTTAACTATATACTATATCATCTATCTGGGCTACCCTCAATGGATCCAAAAATCATATTAGGTGAAATTAAAAAAATTTCATATGAAAATAAATCCAAAATGAACTTTTGGATCACACCCTAGCTTGACACACCCCTTCATGACATCAAGTATGTTGCACCAATCCCACACCATTATCTATTATTTACTTCATAGACTAATAAATAACTTGAATGTGTTAATTCCTACTCAAATGCCCACTCATATGATAAAGGTTCTATTTTTTTGGTAGGGATGTCCTCTCATGGTATTCCAATGTAATTGGAAAATTCAATACTATGAAATAGTAGAGGATACATTTTGAGATAAATATAACCACACCCTCAGGTATATTGAAAATTAAAAAATCATTCATTTATCCCACACATCAGTTTCACATTTTAATGGATTTTTAGGAACTATATTCCCACTCATGATAACCTACAGGAACCTAGAATTCACCTTTCAATTGTTATTTAATTGTGTATGATGGAGGATAAATGCACAAAATATATTTTCATCATATGTTAGTTCATTTATATTATATGAGACTATCTACAGTATCTATTTAGCATCATAATCTTCACAAATTAATAGTTTTAATACCTTATTGAATCAATCAATACTACCACCATGAGTTACCTTGTAAAAAATATCTTTCATGTATCTATTAAAAATACCATATTCTAAATTTATAAGACCATCAATGAGATGATGTTTAAAAATCTGAATCCCTCCCTCCATGTAGGAATCAGATCCATCTATAGAGATTACCTCATGTCCTCCAAGATACAAATATGTGTGATGAAAAAAATCTATGATCTAAAAATTCTGATGTTGATGGGTATCACTGACCGGACCATAGAACCCCTGGTGCTAAATTCTGTTAGTTGGAAAACTATGATCCCTTTTTTGATCAAGGTCAATGTTTATGGGGAATGTTTTTTCCATTATAGAACCCTATGTGTCTGGGGGTGTCTTTTATACCCACCAAGGCTTTTTTCAAAGGGATTTAAAACAATTACATTGGATTTGGTACAACATATGAAGCTGAATTTTTGGAAATTATCTATTACATATATTAAGTTTTCCATCATGAATGGAATAATATCTAGACTAAATCAGAAAGTAACCTTTTTTTGAAGCCCCAAATGCCAGAACTAGGAATATCCACTTGAATTTTCTTCCACAATGGATTGATAGTCATTAAGATACTAATTATCCTTGATTAATCTCTCACATTTATATATTGAACCCAATCTAGTTTTAGATTCCCTTTAAAAGAGAGAGATTTTGGAAATGACCTATATGTGGTATTTTTTGGTTCCCTAAACTTTTTACACCACTTGTGGGTGAATCTATTTAGGGTGATATTCACTCATGCATTTATGAATACCATTAAAAAATTTGAATTGTAAGTTAGTTGTTTTCTCAAATATTGTTTTTGAAATGTATCACCCTAATACACAAGTTTTTTTGTAGTCTCTCAATCCAAATACCGTCTATTGGGAAATAGAAAAATTCATAGCTGTATAAACACATAAAAAACCTCTTTTATTATTGGAGATTTCATGTAAACACTGTTCAATGTATATTTAATTAGAATATCTCATAAGAAAGGTTAAAATCTGTTGGTCGAATATCCTAACATGATCCCAGTACCATATAAGGCCATCCACCAAGGCTAATTCTCATTTAAGGGGAAATGTGGTATCACTCCCAACCTACACTATGAGACATTTCACATAAATACATACCAAAAACACCTACAATACTATAAATTCCAAGGTATCTATAAAAAAGAACACATACATCATAGAGGTTTCTCAATACCCTCTCAAGGGTCTCTAGGGATTTATCTCACAAGTCACTAAAAAAATATTTCAAGATAGAGGAAGGGCCCATACTCTAGGGCCATAAAATCTCATTAGGTCTTGACACCCCACTCATGCTCCCAAAAGATACATGAAATATCAAAGGTCCATGAAAATTATAATATCTTTAAATGTAAGGGGATTTTGCATAAGATCCCATGTGGGCATTGAAATTTAATTTAGCTCGTTGAAGGAGTTCAATTAGGATCACTTCTCAAACTAAATATAATATTTCATTCTATCTAATTAATTAAATTTACCTAGGGGAGTCACATCTAGCTGTTATCCCATATAAATCATGTTATATAAAAAAAATCTTATAATCAATAGGTCTTGTACGTGACACCAACTACAACATTGTAATGGAAAATTCTCTTTTCAAACAACCTAAAACTTTTTTAATTATTCTCACCAATAATACCCTTGTCTCAACATACCACCACCCACATTACCCAAACTAATTTTCACACTTTTAGAAAACACAATTAATTTTAAAAATTTATAACTAATAATAATAATTATCCAAAAGGAATATTGACCAATTTCTCACTAAATAACATCCCAATTCTAGAACAATGTCTAAATAATCTCTATGAACCCAAATCACATATCCTGACTACAAAAATATAAAATACCAACAAAATACCCAATGGAAAATAATATAAATTTCATTTAATAGGGATTTCATTATAAATTCACACTGTTTCGCACAATTGATGAAATGACAGATGAAGGTACCCAAACATCATCTTGAGTTGTATTATCGAAAATATGGAAAAAACACAAAGAGAATTTATGAATTACAAAAAAGCTCTACTCAAATGAGACTCAAATCCCTATATATAGAAAAAACAAAATTTTGATGAATGAATAATGAGAGTAGTTGGAAAGAGAAGAGGTAAACATATGGATAAATTGCTAAAAACACCATAAAAGGAAATCTCATGTAATGCGTAACCAGGGTGTGTGAGATAATTAAGATCCTATTCACATGATCCATCAAGTGAGGAAGGGGGATTACATCATTAAGGGTTGAAGTCACACTGGTGTGCCTGTGGGGTCCACTAGATGGAAGGTATCTATATGACATATCTTATTCTACTATGAGAACAAAAGTTCTAGTTTCTAGTGGCTAATATATGGTTGGTGGTCTAAAACATTTTTTCTATAATCAGAAGATCAAAATATCCTAAGGCTCTATATAGGCCATGAGAAACCTATTAAGATGTATAATAAGATGAAACTCATCTTTTGTTGCCATTCCTACTATATAAATTTGATTTTGAATTTGGATTCTTTAAATGATGGGGATACTAAAACCAAAAACAATAAATTCCATCATGAATATTAAAATATGTATAGACATGGGAAACTAGAAATTTCTAACTATGACACTTTTCTTCCATGAAATTCCCTAGTTTCAATCCAACCACACATCCCAACCCATCTGGTTTATAGTCTGCTCAACAATTGGCCACATTCGGTTATTAAATTAAAAAATTTCATCCAAGGAAATACCTTCAACAAATGATTCTCACACCACTGAAACCAATTAAAACACCCATTACCATAACCAAAACCCATGGATCTCTCTTCCTTGATACCATCCCTCCCCAAATGAAATTATTTCACAACCCAAAACATAATTAATCCCATGATGTTACCTACACTAGTAAAACTATCATAATTTCCTATTCAAAATCAACTAAAAATCTAATTTATTAATTTCAAATAAAAATAGAGCATCTACATTCTAATGATTCACTTGATGTGGTTTATAATAAACAATTCATAGTAAAAAATGAATATTGGTCAATTAGATTTCTTAGTACTCATTTTCAAATCAAATCATAGATGTATGCATGATCATTATCCATACAATGATAGTATCACATCATCATTACATTAACACAACTCGTTGAATTTCCAAAATGAAACAATCACATCAATTATCATGTTTGTAATACTTTTTAAAAATCAACGCATCAAATTCCATATTGTAAATCATTTAGAAAACCTCTTATGAACCAACCCAGAAATACTCAACTCAAACCAATAAAAAAATCAAAAACATACTAATTATGCTTATTTATTGAAAGGAGGAATCATGTGATTATCTACACACACTCACCAGATCCTATGAATGGAATCTTCTATGACCTTATAATTGAATTATAAACTAGTCAAAACCATCATCTTATCCTTCCACATTGCATGAAGCACCTCCATTTCATGTTAATTTTGACAATTTAATTCCATTTCTATCCCAAATCCTATGCCTGATTTCTATCTATAACCACATATGATTTTCCCATTGAATTATTTGAATAATCTAGTTATTAACAGATTTCCTCACACAATGAAATATAAATTTCACCATGACTACACCAAGGCAGGTTAAACATGAACTTTACTAGATCATCACTCACCACTATATGAGTGTCATTACAATCATGTTACCAAATGAATTGGAAACCCCAACATCTAATAATCCATTTATTTCAGGACCCATCCATAGATTTATCCAACCATATCATACTAAAGATCTAACACAACAAATTTTTTACCACTCATTACGGGCTCTAGAGAATGACATCCATGAGACTTATTGACGTGTCACCCCTTATGATGCCCACACCCTCAAATGGATATTGGAATAATTCCTACTATTTGTATTACCATTGATATATCCTTGAGAAGAAACTCACATAGATCCATACAACACGTGTTTCTATTCCCAAAATATGCTCAACAATGTTATCCCCTCACCCTAGGCTTCATATTGTATCATCAACACCTATCACACCCTTTTATCTTGCCTTTAAAACTAGTCTCCCTACATGTTCCATAACGTTCAATAATATTATGACTTAAATATATAATTAAAAAAACCAAGACAACTCAATTATGATATAAAAACACAATAAAACAAATCTAAAAAAACTATTAGGTGGCCAAATTATCATGCCCCACACACTAGAATCTATAAAAAATCCTTGTAACTCATTTTTTACTACTCAACAAATTAATTCATAAATATACCAATATATGACACTCAGTATCACATCTATGCATTGATCTAGAAATCAAGGGTATACTTATTCTTCTAAACACTATGGCACTAAGAGACCAAGGTTAACTCCTCACATGTACCTCCCACAAACATAAAAATCAACTGACTCTCTCTAACCTTAGTCGTATCATATGAGATTTATTTGATTCTTCTACAAATAACATATACAATGTATCTACATATTCTATGTTCATGATAAAAATATCATGTTTCAATTTAAAAACCATATATCACTTCACTCACTAACATTATTTCAACAATATAACAAAAAAATAACCAGATCAAACATGACAATAAAAAACTCTAAGTACATAGATCCATTTCGAACATCTATACACTCGACTATTTCTATTAGAATTTGAACATAGAATGATCTTACACATCATCTTTTGAGAGGATATATTTAATGGAAACATAATAAAAATGATTAGTTTGGAATAATTACTTTCCAATATATACAAAAATAAACCATTTATTTTGTTATTAAAACATTAGAAATCAACCATTACCACCAAAATTATATTTCTAGATGTATCATTAAAGAATATCATGCCAAAATGGAACCATATGGGTCCTCATAAGGACATCATCTTCCAATTATGACAAGATATTTTTCATTACACCTACTATGGATATAGACTAATTTATCATCAATATGCATCTTTTCATGGATCAAGATGAATCTCATTCAAAAGGAAATACATAAAAAAGTATACCAAATAGAGTATAATTACTCTATTTTCTAATATTGTAAAATGTTGTACAATATGTTTCTTACACATTAAACAAACTATCATCATTTATTCGTGATAACAATCACAAAAAATCTAAAATTTCATGTAAATACTTTGTGAAAAATATAATATAGGAGACAACCCAGGCCTCTATTTCCATGTGAGAAAATATATAATTAATTAGGACCCCAAACATCCATGTGAGTTTCACATAGTGGAAATAGTATAAAAAAATATTTTCAAGCACCAAGAACCATAATCCCTACCCCTAGTAACCAAAACATAATAAATTTTTTTTCTCTATGAACCAAATCAATTTCAATCATATGTCCTAGTGCATCCCCATATGACATGTCTACCACAACTCATATAGTAAGATAATATTTATTACTCTATGATGAAACTTTTTAAAACTCCAGTGTGACTCACTCTGAATAATAGCTAGACTAGACTGCAATATGACCTCATATGTAACTCCCCATATTCTAGATGATTATGACAAATAGATGGGTCTACTGTGGTATTACGAGCAGACTATACCCCCAATAACATAGCATCCAATAAAAAATTGATCTCCTAATAATATCTATATCATGACATCATATTACACATAATAAATAAAAATATCGATAATTGAAAAATGATTATTGAAGGAATACATACATGAAAAATCGTGACAATATACAATACTGACAACCCTATATATCGATCACATATATAAGTTGAATGATGTAATAAAACAAGTATACCATTGAGGGCTCACCCCTATCACTACCTGTCACCTATGATCTCCAGATCCCTCTCAAGCCACTCTATACCAAAAAAATAATATTGGGCCTCATCCTATCCTATACATATAACTGCGTGAGAGATTCTTAGGATCCCATGTGAAATGGAAAAACAATCGTAGTTCGTTTATAAAACATATTTGCGAACCACCATTATTATATCGTACAAACTATTACATAATGAAAAATATGAGTGTGAAATTATACATTAAAATAAATGTAATATAATAATGAAAATGAATAAATATATAAACAAAGGAAATACCTTATTCCATATAAGACAGAGTATCTATGAGAATTTCTTGCTACCCACTGCAATGACATCATCTCCACTGCCTAATTAAAAGAAATTAATAAGATGGTTGAAGCCCCAGCCATTATATATCATAAATCCCACATCCTTGGTCTACCACAACTACTATTTCCAATGATGAAATATTCCTTAGAATGATCATCAACTCAATGAACCTCATTCGATAAACTAGGGATCCCAAAACAACAATTCCATGGTGAGTAGTGGATCCTAGGGTGTCGCAAAGAATCCCTCATCCTTTACCCCCAGTTTAAACTAGAAGGTAGTACATAGGATTTTTCAATTTTAGTGAAATTTTTAATTAGATGGAGGGGTTTCCATAGGAAATATTTTACATCCATATATTATTAATGTATGGTAAACATTGGAAATAAAAACCTATACCTTCCCATGGATAAATTGTAACGCCTCGACCCCAGTTAACCAGTGTCGGTGCATTATTACATAACATTGGCATGATCACAAAAGATCAAGTCTCAAAAGACCGATTAGTTTAGTATTCTTGGAAATACTAGATATATTTATAAGTCTTACATTACATCATAAAGTAAAAAAAACTACAACAAAATCTGGTCTTCATATCCCCTCATACTATTCCTGCAGGACATTCATAAATTACTTCTTCACATCCTAGAAAAAATAAAGCATTGAAAGGGGTGAGCTCAGATGCTCAGTAAGGATAAAAATATAGTGGAAACTTTCATAGATATGCATTAATGTTTAAGGAAATGTATAACTAAAACAATATCCTTTTAAAAATGAACTTCAGCATAATATGGCAACGATAAAATGAAATAATGCAATTTACTTATTCTCATGGATATTCTACTAGTCGAATAACCACATGCAATATCAATAACCACTTTCATAATGATGGAATTCATAATGTAAGACTATCATAACCACATAGTCAAGTCCTTGTTCCAAGACTACAAATAAGATTTTGTTAAGGCCTTGTCCCAAGAAACTAGTTTGTCTCATGAGACCTAGCAATGCATCGAGGAGCTATAGCAGGCTCCACTCGTCACTTACTAAGTCCAATTCATTCCTCATATTAACAGGTTTAAATATAACATAAACATTTGTATTAAAACTAGCATACGAAATGTCAATACTTTAACCACAAACCATGAATGGTATAAAAATAGCACATCCACAATCAAACATAACTCATTCGATACAATATGGAATATTGTATTGTACCATATTAACCTCAATCGAGAATAATGAAGGATATTGACATAGATGAAAATAATCATCAAAAATATTAGAGAGAAATATCCCCCTTTTTCTTGAAATCATTTAAAAGTCACACTATTTGTCAAGAAGCCATTTAAAAATATATTTTTGAATCAAACTGTCCTACACCACTTTGAAACTTTTAAAAGGAATTTTAATTTCAAAACATTAATGTCCATATAAATAAATCCTTAAAACCATTTTTAAAACATGGACATTAATTAGAATGATTTAGAATATTAAATCTTTAAAACATTTAAAATGATATTTTAGTAAGAGTTCCTAACCAAAAGAGAGACACTTGAATACAAATAATTGAGGTAATAAAAACTTTGTAATATCATGGGAATAAAAGGATTCATGATATACTATGTCAAATTACATTATATACACCATATAAAAGTGATTTGGTGTATAACAAAAAAGAAGTCTCAATGGAATGTAAATTGAGATTAAGTCTCTTATAAAGACCGAATCCTCAGGTTAAGGATAAATAAAAAACATAATTATTTGTGACAAATATAAATACACTAAATATGATTGTATATTCAGTGTAAACCAATCATAGGACATTCACAAATATTCTTGTAAAAACAACACCAATGAATTGGATGTTTAACTCAATAAATGAAGATTGAGTTAAAATTAATCTTATCAAGTTCATATCGACGACTTGAGAATTTTTAAATGGAGTTATTATGTGTATCAAAATTATATACACAGAAAGGGGAGTGGATGTTATGACATAAGAAAATGAATAGTGATTCCACACATAATCTTGGAGTAAAATAATCACTGAAGTATGCGTAAAGCCGAATGAGTGGAAATTGAAATTTCAAATTACATTATCGATTTGGTATCTTATGAAACATACACCCATGAAAGAAACAACATACAATGATGATGTAAATATCCATAAATTAAAGTATATTACACAATGAATACAATCATGGACAGTACACACAACACATGCAATAAATAAGTGATGAACAATGGAAATCTCACGAAATTAAAAGTTAGATAAGAAACCCCTTACTTTGTAATTGTTTCATGGTAGAGGGTAGGTTATCCTCTTGTATAATGGTGAAATAATTGTTATTTAATTATACAAGGATCATATACATTAATATGATAACTTATATGATCTTTTAACATTTTTTTGTTAATAATATCTTAGTATTATAGTCGTTTCGGGTGTTAACTTACTCGTTTTTTTATATGTTTTGTTTCATAAGTCATGTTTTTTATGGGTAGGTTGTATATTATTCATATAAATAATTATATAAAGTCCTTAAACATTATTATTAATCATCATATGATAATTATACTTGAATGGATACGATGGGGAATGAGTCTAATCGCGTTCGTGGAGATGGTAGTCCGTACGTACGCACGAGCGATAATATCATTCTTTTGATATTAAAATAATATATAATTGGATGGTATATCATATATAAAGAATCATAATCATTTTATATTTATTATTTAAATGAACTACACATCATTATTATACCCATCTAATTAATAATGCATTGAATAACAATTACACCACGACGTGGAGACGGTAGGCCGCACGTACGCACGTATTGCGACATGTCATTCCCAGGATGGATAGAATACTGAATATGGTTCTACCATATTTATAATAACATAACAGTATATAGAAGATACTGGAGTCATTATTCTATAATGGAACAACAAATAAAGAAGATGTTGAAGAAGAAAGGAACATGAAAAAGGGCGGTGAAAACATTACCTCTTCTTCGGGTTCTTCCTTTTGATTTGATCAAAAGGGATCCTTAGGCTGGCTTTTTGACTAAAGGAAGGCCTATAGGATTAAGGGTTGATAGTTGAGAGAGTATTTGTTCAGATTTTGGCCGAAAAAAAACGCTTTGAAGGTTGGATAATTGGTTAGAAGTGGTGTCATTTTATAAGGGGGAGGAGGGGCTCTTTAGGAAAAACTTAAAGTATTGATTTATAATAAATTCATATTCAGTTTATAAAGGCTCCAAAGTAGATTATTCAAAGTATAAGGGGGTATGAGTCTAAATAATTTCAACCAATATATTTTATACAGGTTTGGGTCATTATATTAACCTTATATTTTAGTTTTAACTCTTAGTTAATTAGTTTGACACTTACCATGTCACTTTGTATTTTTATATTATATAGTTAATAAAATTACTATATACATCCAAGCGACCCCCAAGTGGTCCATTAATGATAAAAATATCATTATATAAGTTCTTTGTCCGAACCATATATTTTTAGGAATAGAATATTAATTAATAATATAATATTTGTTTTAAAAACTCATTTATGTCAATTTTGACACTATTTAATAATTGTTTTTTGTTAAAGTCATAAAAACATTATTAATTAGAATAAAAATCATTTAAGAAATCCCAATATGAAATATTAACCAATAAAATTCGTTTATGTCATCAAAAAATTCAAATTATATTTATTGTAACTTTTATAATATCTATTATTTGATTCTTTCATTAATATAGAAAATACTACATCATTATTGTGTCATTAATAAATTTAATTATTCAATGTCTAAAAATGATAAATAAAATAGAATTATGTAGGAAATCTTTTTATATTTTTAAAATGAAAATTTATAGTCGAAAATATAACATATATAACCCTACGTAAAAATTGTTTTTCTAAAAGATATATGCTTATGACATTTTTGTACTTACTTTAACTTAATTAATATAAAGTGTCGTTTTCACTTACAATTGGATCCATGGGGTCCCGAAATCGACCCAAAGATCCCCATGGTCGGAAATTAATCAAACAATAGGTTTAGGGCACGTTTTAGGGTAATTTATTATTATTATAATATTATTTTTAGCCTTATTTACCAGATTTACCCTTTATCTATGGTAAATAAAACATTTACCGAAGTAATTATTCAAAATGTCTAAAAATAAAAGTCACCTATTTAAAAAATTCGGACCTCATGATTATAAATATGGAATCAATTTTTCTAGATTAAAAATACATAAGTGGTAGAAATTAATTTAAAATTAATTCTCATTGTTAAAACAAAAAGCGTGTTTTTAAGAGATAATAACTATCATAAGATTGACACTAGTTTATGTACGGTTTAAATGTGAATTTATGTCCAATGACAAACATTGTATTAAATGGTAAAAATATATTCTAAATAAACTTTAAAACCACTCAAATTCATAATTTATTACTATTAATTATTTTGATTAAAAAGTTGTTTTTAATTAAAATTTTGTAATTTTCACTACTCATCAAAATATAAAAGTTATCCAAAAAGTACCAAAATTTCACCCTAGGATAATTTCTATATTCCGAATCCAAAAATGAAGAACATTTTGAGAGATAAAATTTATAATTTTCAAAAAGTGGGTATTACTATTCATAATGGCTACTTTGATTGGTCGCGGTGTGTTAGAATCTCGAAGTTGCGTAAAACACATGCTACAATATTATTCAAAGAGAAGTGTACCGTGGAAGCTTGGGGTGTTACATTCTCCTTTCATTAAAATAATTTGGTCCTAAAAATTTTTAAAATTGGGCTTTGGAATATAATGGAAAGTCCCACATTGGAAAAAGAGTCAATAAAACTATCACCTTAAAAGAAAGAAAGAGATGTAAAAAGGTCACCCAAGATTACTCCTACTAGGATTCCATGTAGGAAAACATGGATATGAAAGATAAACTAAGTTTCATGTTCTGATGGAGAGGGATAGAAAACATGATCAGGAGAAAGTTAACAACAATAAAGCCAAAAACTTATGATGGGACAAACAGTCATTAGTTTCCCAGTAGGAAAAGTATACAGACAACATGTTTTTTAAGTTACATTACATAAATATGAGGAATTCATTTATGAGATTGACTAAGAAAGTAAAAATATATACTTAATTTTTAAGTAGAGTTTCATTGTTTAATAAATTTCCACCACTAACTCAATATTTTTTTTAAACGATGAGTATTCAAGAAGACTTGGTCACACTGGAAGAGATAGAATAAACATCTATAGAATCACATGATCCATGAAGGATAAACTATATATTTACCTTGTCTTTAAAGATTAATAAAAACCAAAATGGTTAGTATGAGATATGATGATCCCCCAAAAGGATATTCATTTAGAGAAAGAAATACTAATCATAATTTCTTAAATTAAACCAACAATACCCCAAAGTTAAATAAATACCATTAAATAAACAATTGTCCTTAAAATCCATCAATATAATCCAAACTAACATTGAAACCCAAAACATAGAAGAATTTGGTTATGTAGTCTTCCATGAAAAATTGTATCTCCAAATGATATCAACTACTCTTATAGTCACATAGTTAAAAGTAATTAACCTAATCACATATTCTCTATTATAGGTTAATCATTTCCATAAATAAACCAAATCACTATAAATCTAAAATAAAAATGTAGATAAAGATCCACCATTACTCCCTAAATGAAACCCCATAGTATTCTATTTTCCTTGGGCATATAGTGTTCCCAAAAAAGCGAACATCTTCTAAAAAAACATTTATCACTTAATCACCAAGTCATTTTCCTATACTAAGAGTATTCATTTGATAAGACATAAGAACCAAAATAAACTTATTATTGATCAAAAAAATCATTTAACTAAAAATAATTAGTCACACTGACCATGGAATTCACGTAGTCCAGTGGTAGGTGATAAATCCCAATCACACTTTGGATGTGGGTTTGATTCCCATAGATTTGTCTGACGCGACGGGTTGTCACACGGTCTGCGTGATGTCATTTTTCAAAAACTATATTTTATAACATTACCAAAATGAGATAAATTCCTCAAAATAACCATATCATAATTTTAACTAGAAATTTTATCTCATACCTTGCATTTTCATCCCAAAATATAATAACTTGTAATTGCCTCAAACCCAATGATCATATAAAACCAAATGGTTATTTATAACTATATCCAGAAGGGAAAAGATAATACTTCCTCAAATATCATTCTCACATGCCAAACTACGGGGTTACAAATACAAGAGAAAATTATTCCAAAGTAATCCCATCAACAAGGAGCACTAATACTTTTAAAAATTTCTCCAACCATTTATTTCCACATAGCTCCTTATTTGACCAAGAAAATATCCTATAGAATAGGGCATTAACTCGGGTAATGGTCAGGTCCCCTACATTTACAGCAAATGACTCTAAATGGATTCTTGGGAAAATTTTTATTTTTTTCCATAGTACTCTTCATGTTTCCTCGGCAATTCTTCATTTTATATCCTTCTTTCCCGCACGTAAATCATTTCTTTATTATGTTGAGACACTTTATTGGGTGTCTCCTACCACATTTCCTACATGATGGAAATTTATTATTCTTTTCTCCATAGTCTCCACTCATGGAGATATTATCAATTATCACCTTTCTCTTCTTTGTTGAGTCCGAGAGTTGGTTAATATATATGTTTTTGATCATATTTTTTGAAAACTTATTTGGCATAAACATGGTATATTTTATGCCTATCAAAATTCTATTTTATTGCTCATTTCCACCACTGTTCCCACCTTGTACATCATTCTAAAAGTTACTATGACTTCCTTGGACTCCAGCCATTGACTAAAACCAGAAAGCATTGTGTGAGTAACAGTAGTCATAAAATCATTTAGAGAATATCATGACACCATATTTTCAATTTTAAACAACTTAGGATTAACAAAGGTCATTTATTCTCATATTATATTAAAATACTTCAAATTGGTTTGTAAAGAAATTGTAAATTATCTTAATCATATCCACCGGGAGTGTCGTAACTAAGAGTGCAGCAAGGCCCATTATCGTGCACCAGTTCCTGTTGGATTCTAGCTCAAAGTGGTGTTTTTGGGTTTTACCCCTAGGTACATTTGTGCCAGAGCCACCTCTACCGGCTCGTAGCTAGACAGAGATGTATTTCTTGGAAAACTCACAAAATCTATACAATAACAAAATTCTAGGAAGTTCTTCTATACTAATCCTCAAAGTCTATCTTAGGGCTATGTGCTCTAATTAGAGTTTATCTAAATCTAGTTTCTAATGTTTGTACTAAACTTACTCTGATACCAACTGTAATGCCCCGACCCCAGCTACCCAGAGTCAGTGTATTATTACATAACATTGGCATGATCACAAAATATAAATTCTCAAAAGACCGATTAGTTTAGTAGTCTTGTAAATACTAGATATATTCATAAGTCTTACATTACATCATAAAGTAAAAAAAAAACAACAACATCTTGTATTCATATCCCCTCATACTATCCCTACAGGTCATTCATAAATTACTTCTTCACATCCTGGGAAAAATAAAACATTGAAAGGGGTGAGCTCAGATGCTCAGTAAGGATAACAATATAGGGGATGTTTTCATCGATAAGAATAAATGTTTAAGGAAATGTATAACTAAAACAAAAGCCTTTTAAACATGAACTTCAGCATAATATGGAAAAGATAAAATGAAATAATGCCATTTACTTATTCACATGGACATTCTACTAGTCTAATAACCACATGCAATATTAATAAACACTTTCATAATGATGAAATGTATAATGCCAGACTATCCTAACCACATAGTCAAGGCCTCGTGCCAAGACTACAAATAAGATTTTTTCAAGGCCTTGTGCCAAGACACTAGTTTGTCTCATGAGACCAACCAATGCATCGAGGAGCTATATCAGGCTCCACCTATCACTTACTAATTCCAATTCATTCCTCATATGAACAGGTTTAAACAAAACATAAACATTCGTATTAAAACAAGCATACAAAATGTCAATACTTTAACCACAAACCATGAATCGTATAAAAATAGCACATCCACATTCAAACATAAATCATTCTACACAATATGGAATATTTTATTGTATCATATTATCCTCAATTGAGAATAATGAAGGATATTGACATAGATGAAAATAATCTTCAAAACTATTAGAGATAAATATCTCCCTTTTTCTTGAAATCATTTAAAAGTCACACTATTTTTTATGAAGCCATTTAAAAATAGACTTTTGAATCAAAGTGTCCCATACCACTTTGAAACTTTTAAAAGGAATTTTAATTTTAAAACTTTAATGTCTATATAAATATATCCTTAAAACCATTTTAAAAAATGGACATTAATGAGAATGATTTAGAATAATAAATCATTAAAACATTTAAAATGATATTTTAGTTAGAGTTCCTAACCAAAAGAGAGTCACTTGAATACAAATAAATGAGGTATTCAAAACTTTTTAATATCATGAGAATAAAGGGATTCATGATATACTATGTGAAAGTACATTATATACACCATATAAAAGTGATTTGGTGTATAAAAAAAAGAAGTCTCAATGGAATGAAAATTGAGATTAAGTCTCTTATAAAGGCCGTATACTCAGGTTAAGGATAAATCAACGACATAATTATGTGTGAAAAATATAAATACACTCAATATGATTAGATACATAGTTTAAATAAATCAGATGACATTCACACATATTCCTTTAAAAACAACACCAATGAATTGGATGTTTAACTCAATAAATAGAGATTGAGTTAAAATTACTTTTATCAAGGTCATATCGACGACTTGAGAATTTTTAAATGGAGTGATTATGTGTATCCAAATTATATCCACAGAAAGGGGAGTGGAAATTATGACATAAGAAAATGAATAGTGATTCCACACATAATCTTGGAGTAAAATAATCACTGAAGTATGCGTAAAGCCGAATGAGTGGAAATTGAAATTTCAAATTCCATTATTGATTTGGTATCTTATGAAACATGAAACCATGAAATAAGGATAATACAATGATGATTTAAATATTCATAAATTAAAGTATATTACACAATGAATACAATCATGGGCAGTGCACACACCACATGCACTAAATAAGTGGTGAACAATGGAAATCTCAAAGAATTAAAAGTGAGATAAGAAACTCATTACTTTGTAATTTTTCCTTGGTAGAGGGTAGGATAGCCTCCTATATAATGGTTAAATAATTGTTATTTAATTATAAAAGGATCATATACATTAATATGATATCATATATGATCTTTTAACATTGTTTTGTTAATAATATCTTAGTATTATCGTCATTTCAGGTGTTAACTTACTCGTTTTCTTTTATATGTTTTGTTACATAAGTCGTGTTTGTTATGGATAGGTTGTATATTATTCATATAAATAATTATATCAAGTCTTTAAACATTACTTTTAATCATCAAATGAGAATTATACTATAATAGATATGATGGGGAATGAGTATCATAGCGTTCATGGAGACAGTAGTCTGTACGTACGCACAAGTGACAATATCATTCTTTTGATATTAAAATAATTTATAATTGGATGGTATATCATATATAAAGAATCATTATCATGTTATATTTATTATTTAGATGAATTAAACATCATTATTATACCCATCCAAATAATAATGTATTGAATAACAATTACACCACGACGTGGAGACGGTATGCCGTACGTACGCACGTATGGTGACATGTCATTAAAAGGATGGATAGAATACTGAATATGTTTGTACCACTTTTATAATAACATAATAGTACATAGAAGATACTGGAGTTATTATTTTATAATGGAACAACCAGGAAAGTATAATTTGAAGAAGAAAGGAACATGAAAAATGGTGGTGAAAACATTACATCTTCTTCGGGTTCTTCCTTTTGATTTGATCAAAAGGGATCCTTAGGTTGGATTTCTGACTAAAGGAAGGCCTATAGGATTAAGGGGGGATAGTTGAGAGAGTATTGGGTCATAGGTTGGCGGAACCAAAAGGCTATGAAGGTATGAATAATTGGTTATAAGTGGTGTCCTTTTATAAGGGGGGGGAGGGGCTCTTTAGGAAAAACTTAAAGTATGAATTTATAATAAGTTCATATTCGGTTTCTAATGGCTCGAAAGTGAATTATTAAAATTCTAAGGTGGGGAGGGGTCTAAATCATTTCAACCAATAGATTTTAGACAGGTTTGGGTCATTATATTAACCTTATCATTTTGTTTTAACACTTAGTTAATTGGTTTGACACTTACCATGTCAATTTGTATTTTTATATTATATAGTTAATAAACTTACTATATACATCCAAGCGACCCCCAAGTTGTCCATTAATGATAAAAATATCATTATATAATTCCATTGGAAGAACCATATATTTCTAGTAATATAATATGAATTAATAATACAATATTTGTTTTAAAAACTCATTTATGTCAATTTTGACACTATTTAATAATTGATTTTTGTAAAAGTAATAAAAACATTATTAATTCGAATAAAATTCATTTATGCAATACTAATATTAAATATTAACCAATAAAAATCATGTATTCCAACAAAACATTCAAATTATATTTATTTTAACTTTTATAATACCAATTATTTGATTCATTCGGTAATAAGGAAAATACTACATCATTATTGTGTCATTAATAAATTTAATTATTCAATGTCTAAAAATGATAAATAAAATACCATTATGTAGGAAATATATTTATATTTTTCAAATACAAATTTATAGTTGAAAATATAACATATATAACCCTACGTAAAAATTGTTTTGCTAAAAGATATATGCTTATGTCATTTTTGTATTTACTTTAACTTAATTAATATAAAGTGTCGTTATCACTTACAAGTGGATCCATGGGGTCACAAAATAGACCCAAATATTCCCGTGGTCGGACTTGTATCAACCAATATGGTTAGGACACGTTTTAGGGTAATTTATTATAATAATAATATTATTTTTTACCCTTATTTACCAGATTTACCCTTTAACCATGGTAAATAAAATATTTACCGAAGTAATTATTCAAAATGTCTAAAAATAAAAGTTACCTATTTAAACAACTTGGACCTCCTGATTCTAAATATGGAATCCATTTTTATAGATTCAAAACACATAAGTGGTAGAAATTAATTTAAAATTAATTCCCGTTGTTAAAACAAAAAGCGTGTTTTTAAGAGATAATAACTATCAAAATATTGACACTTGTTTATGTCCGGTTTAAATGTGAAATTATGTCCAATGACCAACATTGTATTAAATGGTAAAAATATATCCTAAATATACTTTAAAACCACTCAAATTCATAATTTATCACTATTAATTATTTTGATTAAAAATGCTGTTTTTAATTAAAATTTAGTAATTTTCACTATTCATCAAAATAAAAAAGTTTTCCGAAAAGTATCAAAATTTAACCCTCGGCTAATTTTGATATTATGAATCCAAAAATGAAGTCCATTTTTAGAGATAAAATTTATAAAATTTCAAAAAGTGGGTATTATTATTCATAACGGCTACTTTGATTGGTCGTAGTGTGTTAGAATCTCGAAGTTGCATACAACACACGCTACCGTATTATTCAAAGAGAAGCGTACTGTAGAAGCTTGGGGTGTTACATAAATATTAAACCTTTTATGTATCCAATATCACACTATTTTTTATCAAAAATATAATATGTTCATCAACCACATATTAGGTTTTATCCTAGGAATTTATTGATGGTATTAAATAGTAACCCTTAGGATTTTTAATATAAGTCATTTGGAATATACACCCACCTGAAACCACAAAATGGAACCTGAATCTTAGACATCCTAGTCATTTTAATGGGACCAATTTTATTAACATTCTAATTATAGGCTTCCTATGAATTCAAAAGTTTATTCCCTATACCAAATTAATCCCAAAACTTTAAATAATTCTTGATTGAATTCCATCACATAGATTATATTTTAGATCATGGGTAACACCACCAGGAATACATTAATACATCAATAGTATAACTGTATAAAATTCATACAAGGAATTTCCCCCCATTATTTTATGATAGAAGATCTGATATATATTGGAAATCATGGGGTATCTTTTATCTCATTTGTTGAGTCCCACTAATCCAAGCCAATTATTATTATTTTTATCTGCAATAGTTGATTCCAATCCATCCTGTTAAATTTTAAGCATCAAGAAAAAATACAAATAAAAATACCAAAATGGCAGGTCAAATTCCAAAACCCATCATCATTATCTAAATCTCATTAGGAATTCAAGTTAGTTTCGGTTCTACAAATTTACTTAAAACCGTGGATACCCTTCACATTCTCCCACATTGGAAAATTCCATAAATGGAATCCCACTAAGGTCCTATGGATTAGAAAATTTGATACGGCTTCCCTAGTGGGATCCTCTAGTAAGTACATAAGAAGGGCCCTCTATCTTTGGATAATGTGTTAAATGCTAGTATATTAGTCCAAAGACCATTTTTCAGTGAATTTTAAAACTCTAGGTAGTAAAAAAAATTAAATCATTTCCTCAATGGGGAATCTTCATAAAGAAAAAATCATGGTAGATATCGAATTGAAAATCTCATCTCCATGGTCCCACTCAGTTGGTCGACTCACCTAACCAAATCGTAGTAAAACCTATATTCATGAACATTGTATATGTTAGTATTAAAAGTAATAGAGTGATCACATATAACCAATTATATGATCCCCTTTCATTGAAGGAATATGAAATATATATTTAGTTCAAAACATTCTCTTATACCTAAGAAAAACGTTATCTAATTGGAGGAGTCTCAAGCATATCTATCGGTCCTCATGGGTTGGTCATCTCATATCAGAGAACACCTATTTCAAGAGGCTTGAATGTCACAAACTCAAACTTAACATAGTATAATAAGGTATTCCTACCCCAAATTATGATAAAAATGTCATAAAAAATTTCAATGGTCAAGGATTCTTTTATCGGAAATAATTGAACCGACTAAGAACTCTAGGCGCCATTTGGGTTGGGTAATTGTTTTCAATGCTTTTGTCGGGACGCGCGCATCCGTCTATGGGGGACGTGTGGATGTGGCTCTGCATTAACGCTTTCCAAAGGTGGGCGACATCCGTATCTTGTTCACAGAAGTTTTCTCCTTGATCGAAACAGGATGATGGAATGTCGGTTCTTCTTTCTGTGGATTCCTCCTCAGAACTCGTCACCTAGTCCGGGTCTCCCTCATAGATTTAATACGTTGTTCATGAAACTCTTCCCATTTCCATGTTTCCATGGATGCCGGTTAATTACACTACATCTGTCAGGACATTCCAAGGGGTCCAGTTAGTGAAGCAACCTTCAATTGGGAGAGTAGTCATGTAGAGACATCGCTAACGTGTCTAAACACTAGGGAATTGGTGTGTTTGTCTTTTTCCCCATATTATAGGGCCTATCGATGGTGAGGAGGCCTGAGGCATCCCACATCTAGCACGGGGAATCATATGTCATAGGCATGTATCTGAGGTTTTGTAACACCCGAGACTTTTATGAGAAATATTTTGTTTTTATGTTATATAAATCATCAAAGGAATCTTTCACTACACACAACACTGGCTTGGCTTGCTTTACACGCAACCGCGACCTTCCTCGATAGCTTGCTTCGTACGCAATACCAAGTTTCACTAAACAACGATATGCTATTAAAATATTATTAAAACTAGTCTTTATGAATAGTACTAACTGAATTTTGAATTTTTTAACATTTTAATTCAACTTATACATTTTCTAGAATGAGGTATAAAAGAAAAATCAGTTTTTTTGGATAAAAGAAATATTTTTAAAAAAATACAGTTTTGCCGCCTTTTGATGGCGCACCCACATTAAATCTAGTTTTTTACATGTTTATATGTTCAATTTGAAAAAATAAAATTCTTATTTTGAATCAGGGTATAAAAAATTATTTTGGATAAATTTTTGATATTTTTCTCATAACTTTAATATTTTGATGAATAGTAAAAATACGCTAAGTTTTAATTAAAAACAACTTTTTTCATTGAGATAATTTATATGGATAAATTATAATATTTAATGGTTTTAAAGTATAAATAGAATATATTTTTACCATTTAATATAATTTATGTCATTAGAATTAATTTCACATTGAATTCATAGGTAAAAACATTTCAATCTTTGGCAATGTTTTAACTTCTAAAACCCGTTTTCTTAACAACGAGATTTATTTTAAATTAATTACTACAACTTATATGTTTTGAATTTTGAATAATGGATTCCATATTCAGAATTAGAGGGTCCAAATTATGTTAATAGACTACTTTTTATTTTTGGGCATTATGAATAGTAACTATGGTAAATTTTATTTACCATAGTTAAAGGTAAATCGATTAATTAAGGGTAAATATAAGATTATAAAATTACCCCAACACCTGCCAAAATCCTATTTTATGACTCAACGTCGACCCATATCACTTAAGGGTCAGATTAGATTCATTTAATGGACTTTTTTCAATGAAAATAATTTATTTATTATTAAAACCAAAGAATGTGACAACATGTCACTTTCTTAAATCTTATAAGTATAATAATTTTAATTTGGTGATAAACTTAATGAAAATTCAAAAATAAATAGTCTATAGAACGCTAATACAATTATCTACATCATATAAATTTATTTAGAATTTTTTGGGATTAAATAAATATCATTAATTATGACACAATAGTGATGTTGAAATTATTTTATTAATTAAAATATCAAATAAATTGTTTTAAAAATAATAAAATAAATATTATATGAACTATTTAATGTGCTACACTAATTTTCTAGATACATATGACATTTTATGAATCTATTAAAGCTTTTATTTTGAAAATATCTTCTGTATATATTTTATTTAAATTCAAATAAATGAATAGTGTCAAAATTGACACTATTGTTATTTTATAAAAATAACATATTATAAAATTGTTTAAAAATCAAAAAAATATTTAAAAATTATAAATTAAAATTTATATAGTCTACAATGTCATAAAGTTTCAAATTATGTAAAATTCACAACACATATGTAATTATTTATAATAATTTAAAATTTAGTATATTATTACAACAAATAAAATTAAATTGATAAATAAGGATAAATCAAGTTGACAGTGTTTAAAATAAATTCCTAACATGTCTAAATTTTATTGGTTGATGAGATTACAACCCTCTCTCATCTAATCTTTGGATATGAGTCATTTTGGAAGTTTTTATGTGTGGTTGGGATTTAATATAAACTAATTTTTCTTATATTTCCAAAGGTGCCCCTCTCCTCCCATATAAAAGGGCACCTCCTCCCTCTCTTCCTCACACCAATTTGAGCCTTCAAGCTCAGCCAAACCCTATTCATTTAACTTCCAAACTTCCTTATAAACCTACTAGAGGTACTGGTCTTATCAAAACACCAACTCTAGTGCCTTAAGAGAAAGTTTAAAGGAGGCACTTCGAGAAAGAGGTAATACCTTCTACCATTTTCTTCAAGTTCCATTCTTCTTATACTACCTATTCTTTAGTTTTTTTATTATGAGGTAATAAAATTAGTATCACTCATATACTGATATGTTATTATAAATATGAAACAACCCTATTTCACCTCATATCCATCCTATGGAAAACGAAATCACCGTGCATGCGTACGTACGGAATACCGTCTCCACGCCGTGGTGTAATCTATTTTCCACCACCACCTTACTTGGATGGGTATAAAGGTGAAAGTAATGAATATATATGATTATTGTAAAGTTGTATTGATTCTGAAATAGTATACATACACTCCAATACAATTCCACGATCATGGGAACGATATCGTCGCTCGTGCGTACGTGCAGAATACCGTCTCCACGATGTTATGTGATTCGTTCTACATGATCTTCATTGAATAATGATTATATAAATGAATTGAATGAATGAATATGATATATATTACACTAATACCATTATGGAAATGAGGTATCTATAACCTAAAGAGAAGAATAAGAATTTATTCGACAAACACGCATAAGAACAAAAAGTAATAAACACCTGAATAACTAGTAGTAATGAAATATTACGAATAAGAATCTAAGAATATGACCATATATGATATCATAACAATAATTATGATTCTGGAATAATTCCATAACATTATTTAAATCATTATACATGAGGTTCAGACACTTACGAAGCAAATCACACCTAAGGTAAGGGAAATATCACAATCTCATTTTTATCCGAGATTGTCTGTACTTTGGAATTTACTGGGGTATATTTTATCATCCACATCCTTGTTTCCTCAATATGAAATATTTATATCCTTCTACAATAGTTTATATCCAATTTTACCTTTCAGTGAGTTTTTAGTAAAAGATATGAAAGGAATCTTTTGTCGTTTTTTCGTACGAGGTACTTTTTGACTTTTTCGACAAAAGTACGAGAAGACTGTCTTTTTTAACTTATACGGCAGTAATGGATTTTTATTACATTATTTCCAAGAATATTCCCTTACAAGTTTTCAAGTTTATTTTTAATCAACTTCTTTTAGTTTAGAATTGTATGACATTTTAAGAAAGGAAAAATGTTTTTGAAGTAGAAAGGATATTTTCCTCAAGAATGGAGTTCAAGTGTTTTATCAAAATTATTTTCCATCTAAGATAATATAGGGTTCTGTTTCTATCCCAATTATTACATTGATTCGATTATGTTGTGATGTAATTATTTTTATGAATTCTTTTATCTTCTACTAATTGTTTTGTGATGTCATGTTGTTTAAGAATCCCATTTTTATTACATGAGTTATGCAATGATGTATGATTTATGATTTTGTGGAACACATAAGAATGGTATCATTATGAGATGGGTGAGACCTATATCTCCCTCCAATGCATTGGGTAAAGATTTTATATCTCATGAGATAGACATGGCTGGAACGGCAGGTTAAACCGGTTCAGTGAAACAGGACTGAAATGAGGAGTGAACTCGGTTCCGAAATGGACTTTGTCCACTAAGATAGTCTTGGAAATGAGTCTTGACTAATAAGAAATGATTCTCTATGATTATGTGTGTATGCCACAAAGTTTCATGTTTTAAGTTGTGATTATTGGGATTTTATTTCACTACTATGATTTATCCCATGTTATGAAATTATTCTCTATTTTGCAGGTTAAAATTTCCAAAATTTTATGTTCTTATGAATATGATGTGATTGATATTTCTTTTGTTTACCCTTACTGAGCATTTGAGCTCACCCTTTTGTATGTTTTCTTTCCCCAGGTCAGGAAGAAGCTTATTAATTAAGTTATTCCAAAAGGGACTATAGATATGATGAAATAAATGGGAGACAGTGTAGACACTTTATGAACTAGTTGTTTATGTTTCCCAGTTTCTAAAGACACTATACCTATACTGTCCTTTCATGGTTTTATTATATGTTGTAATAAGTATGCTTCAATTTTGAAGTAATAACTATGTATGTAAAGTATGGTTCATTATATGTTTTCCTCAGTTTCCCTTGTTTTAACACAGGATATGCCGCAAGTTTAACGTCTAACGGAGACGGATCGGGCTGATCAGAACACTAGCTGGAGTGGATCAGATTGAGGACCCCCCTTGAGGGAACACCGATATTGGGGCTAGTGCATGGGAGGATTCCCGAATGCTGTGGAGGGGAATGGGGTGGCATGATCTCACCGGGATGTGGCAGCCCATGTAAGAATTAGGATGGATGATGGGGAATTGAATGGAGTGGAGGAGGAATGTGACGGGACCGTCGTGAAGATAACAGTAGTGATGGGATTGAGTCTTGAAGAGACTTCCCACATATCCCCATGGTAGGAAATCAAAGTCTGTGTAGTTCAGTTGGTGAGAACCGATGAGAAGGGGGTTGGAACGACCAACGAGTGATGGGCTTGAACATCAGGGAGGCTTCCTACGTACCATGCATTGACATGGATAAAATTCCACGTAATTCAGGATGAGGCGTCGATGAACTGACATGAAGAAGGACCTTGGTCCAATGGGTGTTGGGCTTGAACCTCGTGAGGTTTCCTACGTACCATGCCTTGACATGGATCAAAGACCCCATAGTTCATAATGGACACTGGTGAACCGACGTGAAGAAGGACCTTGGTCTGATGGGTGTTGGGATTGAACCATGTGAGGTCTCTTACGTACCATGACTTGACATGGATCAAAGTCCTCATAGTTCGGGTTGAAAAGGGGCTGTTGAACTGACATGAAGGGGTGTCAGAAAAACTGGATGGAGGGGTCACAATGGGTTACCACTAGATTGGGATGTATTTTAACGTCATGCGGGACGGGGGCGTGTCAGAGAATCGACGTGAAGGGGGACCTTGGTCCATTGGGTGTTGGGGTTGAACCTCATGGAGGCTTCCTACGTACCACATCTTGACATGGATCAAAGAACACATATTTCATAATGGATGTGGGTGTCGGAGAACCAATGTGAAGAAGGACCTTGGTCCGAAGGGTGTTGGGCTTGAACATCTTGAGGTTTCCTACGTACCATGCCTTGACATGGATCAAAGTCCTCATTGTTCGGGAAGGGTTTCGTCAGTGAACCGATGTGAAGATGAACCCGGGGGTCCACTGGTGGTGGGATTGAACCTCGTGGAGGCTTCCTACATACCATGCCTTGACATGGATCAAAGTCCTCTTAGTTCAAGTGAGCAGTTTAACGTCATGTGGGACGAGATGCAGTTTAATGTCATGCAGGATGAGATGTGTTTGGGGCTTACACTATGAGGTGGACCAGGGTGTTTCATGGTCGGTTCTCACTCTAAGCCCATGAGAGTCACGCTCGGTGTGAGAAACAAGAGGTTGTAGGGAACTGATGATCACGTCGTGAAGGGTGCGTCTGTGGGAAGCGAAGAGGGGCGTATGCGTTAGGAGGCCCATGGTGCGGGGACTTACTCCAGGATGGAGGCCCAAGTGAGAAAAAGTGCATATGGAGAGGAGATTTGGGACCAAAGAAATGAGGTTCCTCATTCCCTATCATGCCCTCCGCTGTCCCTGGTGGTGGAGAAGTACAGAGCTTCATGGGTGCTACCTTTCGCAAGAGGGGTTAGGGGATTACACCAAGGAGGTTGCCCTTCCCCATGGACAAACGCCACTCCAAGAGGGAGGATATCATCCCTTGAGGGGGGGGGATTATCGCATCCCTATGGAGACGAGCGACATAATGAATGTCCGAGCCGGGGGGACCCTGCGTGCGAGGCACAAGGCCAGATCACAGTTTAACGTCATGCGTTGAGGACGAGGTTATTGGAAGTTTAACGTCCTGCAGCTCAGATGAGGTGGGTTTACTCCTCACCCCTAGGACTTACATGATCGGTACCATCTTCTCCTTGTGGGTGGGAAGGTACTGGCAATGCCATATTGAAGGGGGGTCGCAGAGCGAACCATCGAGGGGTCCACGTCAGAGTGGCTATGCGAATAAGAAATAGCCATTAGCGTTCCTATGAGAAGAAGAATTAGGAGAATAAACTCCACAAGCGGTATCATCTAGGGGACTTTGAAATCACATCGTACAAACCTGGAGAGTCGCACGGGAGAAGGAATTTCCAAGCAGAGGGTTCCACAGGCAGAGGCCTTGCAGAACTCGGTTGCTCTGCGTAGTGGACAACACTTGCGAAGGGGCGTGCTTCGCGAATTGGGGTGCCTTAGCCTTATAATGGAGGGATTGGCGAATTGGATGTGCTTCGCGAAGTGGAAGGGTGTTCACAGAGCATAGGTGCGTCGCAAAGCAAAGTACCGTGAAGCAGTGTACTTCACGAAGTACAGTGATCGTGCCTTGGCATTTAGATCCCGTGTACAGGAGGGGTGTTTCGCGAAGCATAAATTATTCGCAACAACCCAAGTCCCCTTGGGGATCCCCTTCCTTCGCAAATTCCCTCAGGCTTTGAGAAAGTCATCCCTATCAGAAGAGGGGCTCAAACGGGACAAGGCAGAGGCCTCTCGCGAAGAAAAAATACCTCGCGGAGCTCATGATTCGCAGAGCAAAGAGTTCTTCATGATTTGGGAGCTGAGAAGCTGAAAGGATGGATTTTCCGTCTTTGGGAGATCAAGGGGAGCTTGGTATTTATAGGCAAGAGGCATTGTGATGCAGAGCTCACGTGGCGCGAAAGGGGCTTTGGTTGCTTCACGGCGGGTCGTGAACGTCAACTGGGTTCGTGGAGAGATACCACCTCCTTTGCTTTGCGGCGGGTTCGCGAATGTTAGGGGAATTCGCGGAGAGGTACCACCTCTAGTGCTTCGTGGAGGGTTCGTGAATGTCAGGGGAGTTCGCGGAGAGGTACCGCCTCTGGTGCTTCGCAGCGGCCACATTGCTTAGGGGGGCTCCGCGTTGTGGCTTCGCGGGGCAGGGCGCGAGGCCTCTTTTTCTATTCTATTTTCTTCAAATATTTTGGCACCAATAAATTCCACCCATCAGACATTGAGCCATGGAGGGATCAAGGGTCAATGTCTGAGGGAAATCTCCAAAATTATCGGTAGTTCACGGTGCTGACTCACGAAGCAGGCACGCGAGGCGGACAGGGGCTGCGCGGTCTGGATGCGCCGCGAAGCTCTACGTGGGTTGGATGCGCCGCGAAGCTCCGAAGGCTACCGCCTATAAATAGTGGGTCTGACCTCTCTTTTTTCCTTTCCCATCTTCGCGACTATGTCCTTTTTTTCTCTCGATTCGCGAAGCTCTGCGTACTCCGCGACTGCTCACTGCGAATCGAGCTTTGTAGAGAACCGTAAGTCTTTGACTCCGCGATTGTACCAAGCGAACCTGTGCTCGCAGTCTGAGGCTAGGCTTCGCGTCTTGGAATTTCGAATGAGCTCTGTGAACTAGCTCTACGAACGATCTCCGCGACCCGACCTGAAATTTTCCCAAGTTCTGAAACCCAATGGTCCATCAGGAAACTGCGCTGGGGGTGCTTGCAGACGCCACCTGGAGGGATGAGATTTCCAACTGACTGGGATTGGGGGAGCTAGCTCGAAGCCACTCGGACCATAATTCATTGACAGAACTGCTATCAGAGAGCCAGAAGAACTATTTGTTGTGCAAGAGGCTACCCTTGTATGGATTCGGGCTGAGGGATGACGTCTTCATTCCTAAGGCGAGTAAGGATGAACCAGCTTGTTGGTTCAGAAGTATGTCGTGCCAGCACCAATGGTTCAGGGCGGCCGATGGTCATGCGTGGGAGGACTTCACACCTATCACCACCGACATTCTGTACAACCATCTGAAAAACATTGATAGTAATCCATTTCAACCGAAGACGTCCCCTTTCATGTACCGCCCCATACTGAAGGCAGGTTTGAGGGATTCAAAGAAGGGGTGGTCCGATGAGTGGGACCTATGCCAGGGTGGCAAATTCACCAATTATTGGGCATGGGCCTACTGGGTAGGCACCTCATGCGAGGAGTTTGGAGCTGAGCGGAGGAGAGTGAGATTATTTGAGGTGGAACGGGCCTCCCAATTCAACATTTATCAACCGGAACAGCTAATGTCGGAGCTGTTGAGCAGATGGTCATCTAGAAACAACACTTTTCACCTGCACCATGGGGAGGTTGGCATCACATTGTGGGATTTCCATCAGATTTCAGGGGTCCCAATATTGGGGGATATGTATGATGAGTTCCTACCCGTCATGAGTGTGTGGGAGGATTCAGAGCAGATGCCGTGGATGGCGCTGGCACTGATGGGACTGGTCCCCGGAGAGGATAAAGAGGCGGTCAGAGATGTCCAGTTTAAGAAGTGGTTCAAGCAGTTCCTAAACATCCAAAACGATAGAGAGTTTCCCCCGATGCCTCGAGCTTTCCCAAAGGGGGATCAATGGGGCAAGGAGCACTCGTATTGGAGGCTCTTGGAGGACAGACAATGGAAGAACTGGGGTTTCAGTGTCAGCAATGAACAACGGTTGATAGTCAAGCTGGCAGAGTTTATCGCCACCCTTATCTGTAGTTAGATCCTACCGGTGAGGTATACCAAAATGGGGGTGTGACCCAACTCATTCATCATAGCATCCATGTTGGCCACAGGAAGGCGGGTCAATCTGGGGATTCCGATGCTCACCAGACTGTACAAGATGTTATGGCATGTTAGTGAGGGCAAGAAGCCACCGAGGATATGTGGGCCCTTCCATCTTCTATATGGATGGATCACGGCGCACATCAAGGGGGTTTACGAATATCCGAACCCCATCTCGCCTCTGAGGTCAAACTTCCACCCATCCATTATGAATGCATCCAGGAGATTTCCAGTTAAATTAACCATGATGTTGGTACTAAACCGGGTGTGGAAGGAAGATGAGTTTAATTTCCACCTGTTTCCATTACCGACGGGGGTACTTACCGACGACGGTCGTGGGACAGAGGAGCATTGGGCCTATCTCCAAGCCTTTCGAGATGGAGTTCTGGTGTTAAGGGTGGACCGCGAGCCGCTCTGTGAGCCGTACACCCCAGATCGGTTTGCAAGGCAATTCTGGTGCCTGCAGCGGCTGACCCCGCAGGTCTACTAGGAGGTGCACCACGAGGAGCACCCATGTGTAATGATGAAATTGTGGGTCATGTTCACACGAGAAGATGAGAAAATGAGAAATTCATTGCCTCCGCACACTACCGCCTTCAGACTAGTGAAAGACTATGCCATAAGCTGGGTGGCAGCTTATCTGGGGGAAATGCTGAAGCAACCAACCGTTCGAGCTGGTGATGGCGGGCCTCCCTTATCTCGAGGTCGGGGGTAGAGGGAAGCAAGATCCTCTCATAGTGGAGGGGTTGTCGTGGTGGAGAGACCTGCACCAGCTGAGGATGAGACAACAGCGGTAGATCCAACAGTGGTAGTGGACCCGGTGGTCCCGGAAGAGAAGAGCCATCTGGAGGAGCGGCCACCGAGGGGATTCCACAGGATATCTACTTAGGTTCCGTGGAAACGTTTCTGCCATATCTACATTCTAGATAATGCTGTTTTCCCAGATGCCTGGGATGTTTGGGATGTCAACTGGAAATTCCTCTTCCCACTCGAGATGTGGGAACACCTAAACTGCCTTGGGATGAATTTACCAGGTATAGGCCATGTCCGAGACGGTTTTGCAGTGTCCCCAGTAGAGATGGAGCAATATCTGGATGAGTTGGAATACTTTATACATTCCAGGGGTGACCCGCATCCAATGACAGACCGGGTGAGGGTACTGCTGGATCGGATGGTTCCCCCACAACTGTCGGCCGCCGAGATGAGGGAGTGCTTCCCTTTATCATAAGATTAAGATGCATCCTATTGGGGAGACGAGGCCGATGGAGGGAGCCCATTGGAGGAAGGCGAAGTCGGGGATCAGGAATCGGATCTCAATGATTTCCCAGAGGCTCTCGAGGTAACATTCCAAGATTCTTCCCTCGGGGTCTGCTCTCAAGAAATTATGGACCTCTTACCAACATCAGAACCATGCAGGAGGTACTTGTACATGGACCACACTCTCGCCCCTTGGTGGGTGATGATGGAGGGCCCTCGGAACCCGCGCCTATGGTCACATCCAGTTCAGCGTCTGGTGGGGCTAGGACACCTGAGGTGGCTCTTCCAGAATCTCCGGACCTTCTGAAAATATACGGATGGCCACACATCAGGGCCCCGTCAACCTCAACTCCGGAGCAGTACCAGGGGTTAAATCTCTGTAAGTCCTCTCCGCTGAACTCATTACTGTCACCTGTCGATCGTGCCAATTTACGTCCATTCCCTTCTCTTTCATGTATAGTTCTTCGACTGGCATGGGATGCTATAGCAAGGCTGGTCAGGATTTCTAGCGGCATCCACCTTAAGGGCATGCCAGTGATCATAGAGATAGTTACCCAGCCCACCCGAGCTATAGTGTCCCCTATCGTTGGAAGGAGCACCAGCGGGGTCATGCCTGAGGTCATCGAGGTGGGGTCTGACGATGATGATCTGTCAGTCAACCTAAGTCCCACTGCGCCTGATCCAACTCCAAATGTCGCGCCTGATACCATGCCGGATGTAGATCCTGCTGAATACTTCTTGCGGGCGTACCCCGCATACAAGCTTTCTAATCGCGAGGACTGGGATGAGATGACCTCCGATGAAGAGGACAGTAAAATATTACACCGCCAATCATTGAAGTTGATCACATGCTTCATCAACGACACCCCCAAGCGCTATGGCTGGACAAGATGGACAGACTTCACTCACGGTTTCGCGAACTGTGTTATGGGGGAGTGGATGCCCAGTGCCCTCATCTGCTCATCCGAGATATTATGGCAGAGAATATCTAGGTGTATGATCATGGGCTCAGGATGGGCTGGTATCAGAGGAAGGCGGCGAACATCATGAAGATCCAGGAGGCTGAAAAAGAAGTCCAACACCTACAGATCCGGGCAGATGAGCACTCAGCCTCTCTCAATGTACAATCTGAGTAGATCTTTCGATTGAAGGCCCAGCTGGCAGAGGCGGAGGAGTGTATGAGGCACGATTATTAAGAGATGACCATAATTAAGGCTAACGTAGAGTGGGCCCCATATGAGGCTGATGAACTGCGCCCCATCGTAGCTGAGGAGGAGCGGGAGCTGAGTCAGCGACAACAATTCCTGGATTCCACAAGTCAAAGGGTGGTGGAGCTGCAATGATCTTTCGACGAGGTCAATCCGTCCATGGGGGGAGTTGACCCCTGGGTACTGTAATGATTAAAAACCCTTAAAAATTACTTTCATGCTTTTATTTTTTTAATGTCGTAGAATGCATGAGTTCTGTTGTTTTCACTGGTTCATTGCATCCTTACGATGTTTACGGAAAGTCCAGCGACAATTCCCTAAGTCCACGTGGGTCGTGCCTAATGTGAGAAACAAGAGATAATCACCTCATCGCCCCATCCAAACACAGGATGAAAACCAAGCATCAGGCATCTGGGGTATGGATAACCAGTCTAGATTTCTTGGAAATGGGAGAGACCTGACTGGAGAATGAAGTTCTCAGAACAACCTAATTACCGTTTTTCGAGCGTGCTATTGTGCACGAATAGTGCAATGCCAGTGGTGATGAAATCGGTCCGAACAGATGGGAATGGGAAGTGTGAATCACGATACCCAAGATTTGGAACATTGTGGGGGTGGCATGACAATGAGGGATAACTGTTGACCATGGTAGAAACACAGTATCCTTATTGCGTTAGCCTGAAACGGGGATAACAAATGAGGGCCTAAGGTTGACCATGTTTGAAACATGGGGCCTAACTCACAGTGCTACCCATTAGTCTCCCGGAACGTTGGCCCAGGACAATAGGTGGGTCATAGGCTGAGCATCCATATTGCTAGGGGGTTCCTCCAGACATGAAAGGGGACGAGGGTCCGAATAATGGGGCACACAAAGTGTGGAATGTGGAGTGATGGTTTGTTCAAATAGAATCCAACACTCATGAAATTATGCCACTGTGGTGGGAGTACACTAGATGGGTGCAACGGTTTGATCATGGATCATTCCTTATTTTAGACAGGGCCTCTCCGGAAAGGGGGTCTGTTGCTTCCCAATGTCATCTTGGGGCATCCTGAACTTGTTCAGGGTAGAGTTATAGTTGTACGGTTCCCTACGAGGGGTCCGACCAGGGGGCCCGAAAGGGGAAGAACATGATTTATGATTCCTGTGGCTGGACCCTGTGTGAAATACCGGGGCGTCTCTATGTATCCCATGAGGATGGAAATCAATCTGTACGTAGTTCTTGGAGCACAGTTTAATGTCATGCATGACAATGAGAAGCCTGGTTGCACCGGTACATATCCCACCAAAACTATTAATCCCACGTGAATCGTGCTCAATGTGGGAAACAAGAATTAATGGGGGACTCTCCCGATACAGGAAGGGGAATGTTAGGGTGAAGGGATGCTCAGTGAATACCGTCCCAATGATGCTAACACGTCCAAGTGGCACACCTAGACGCGCTGAGAGAAAAAGCTGATTATGTCGGAATTCCACTTGAACACGAGGAAGTTGAAATGTGTGAATCATGACGCTCGAAATTTGGATCACAGTGATGGCGGTATGAAGATGGAGGATAACTGTTGACCATGGCTGAAATGCAGCATCCGTATCGCGTTAGCCTAGAATGGGGACAAACAAATGAGGGTCGACCGTTGACCATGTTCGAAACATGGGACCATGTTGCAAATGATGTCAGAGATTTGTAGGGAAGTTGGTCCGAAACGATAGAAGAACCCTTAGGCTCAGCATCCATGGAGATCTCTTAAGCCTATTATCCATGTCGTCTGATGGTCCTTTTAGATATGGAAGTGGATGAGGATCCAAATAGTGAGCTCACGAAGCATGGTCATGGAATAGGGGGAATGTCCCCGTGAAAATTCCACACTTCGGACTCTTTGTCAAAATGCATCTGAATACGTTAACGAGATGTATTAGACAGAGGGAGTAGAGTCCCTTCCCATAGGGAGATCTTAGTTTAGGGTCGTAGAGTTCGGACCATGGATGGGAGGAAACACAAGAGGCACGTGATGGGTAATTACAAAAAACCTGACGTGAGTGGGAATCGGGGATGTGAACTGTGCGGTGAACAACCCGACGTGAATGAGGACATAATCCCATACCACAACATACAACCCCCTTGGGAGATTTCTTAGGTCTAGGGACCAAAAACTAAAGTTGATATCGGCCTAAAGCAAAGTGAAAAGGCGTTCCTACATACCCCATGGGGATGGGGATAAAGCTACACGTAGTTCTTGAAAGGGTCTTAGTTTAAGGTATTAGAACTCGGACCATGAATGGGTAAGGAGAGATTGAAACACATGGTGTGGTGGCTACACAACCTGACATGAACGAGGACATAAGCCCTAATTACCATGTGTTCTCTGGGGAAGTTCTCAAGTCGAGGGACAGAACACGAAAGTTGGGATGGGCCCGTGGGGAAGTGCTCGGGCGCTCCTACGTATCTCATAAGGATGCGAATCAAGCCACACGTAGTTCTTGAAAGGTGGCATGACATGGTAAGGTACCCGTGCAAAGGGTGAAAGAGGCGCGTAGGTCTAGCCCTCGCACCAAGAGAATAAGTATTTGATAAATCTTGTATGTCCTTTAAGGTGAGTGTTTTTTTTGTGAAGAGACAGACCTATAGTAGGAAGCCCTGGTGTTTCCACAAGAATCAAGCCATAGTAGGCATTGAAAAATGGTATGGCATGTGACCAATAACCAACGTGATGTACTCTATGATGAGGCCACCACAATGCAGTGTTGTTTTTCGTCGTGTGGCCAGGACGATAATGTCACAGTTTAGGGTCACGTGATAGGAACAAGCATGCATTTTAACGTCCTTCAACACAGACGTAGCAGAGACGATGCTAGGTGGAGAATGGGTATAGTTCCATGAAACATAACCGACATGAATGGGGACATGATCCCAAATCACACCTTATGCAATTCCGAGAGGGACACCTCAGGCCAAGGGGCCTGCATAGAAGTAAGAGGTAAAGGGGGGAGAGAGACTAGCTCCCAAATGAGCTGGACCCAAAAATGAGACGTTTGGGTGGTCCTACGTATCCCATAAGGATTGGAATCAATCCAGACATAGTTCTTAATTAAGATCTTAGTTTTTGGTCTTAGAGAATACAGCGTGGGATCCCCAAATAACGCCATATTTCATCCTTTTCCCCCTGACGTGCAAAGGTGCACTAAGGGATAGCACTAAGAGTGTCGAGATTCCACCTGGACACGATGAGGTGGAACATAACGTGAATCATGCAACAGAAATTCAAGGCTTGAAGGGGCTAGCGTGATGACATAGGATTACTGCTGACCATGGAAGAAAAGAAGTATCTATATCGCATTAGCCTCAAATGGGAACAAACAAATGAGCATCGACCGCTGACCATGTTCGCAACGCGGAATTTTTATCAATTTGTTGTCCAAAACCCTTGGGGGAATTGGACCGTAATGGTAGGAGGTCCCTTAGGAATGGTATCCAGGATGTTCTTGGGGGTCCCTCTGAGTGTGAATGGTGATGAATGATTGAATGAAGGGAAACACGAAGCTTGAAAAGTGGAAAGAACTTGACCAAGTAGAATCTGACACTCTTGGTAAAAAACCCGATTACTCTTTAACACATAGGAGAACCACTGCAAGGGGTCGAGGGACTCAACATGAGGGTGGCCAAGAGATGGCAGGTTCCTGGGAAAAAAGGGGGGGCATAACGCCAAAAACCCTATACCACACCTATATATCCACCTCGTGGAGAGGGACAGTCCAAGGGACCTAGGCGACAAGGGAGATGGGGAGATCTATAAGAAGTGGGTCTGGACCCGAAGTCTACACATTCAGGCAGTCCTACGTATCCCATAAGGATGGGAATCAAGCCATACATTGTTTTAGAGGGTTCCTTTTAATGTCGTGCGAGATAGGAAATAAGATGACTAATTCATAGAACGGGGTGCATGTAGAGACCCCAAACATGACATACATGGACAATACATTACTTTTGAGGAATAAATAATACATAACAAAATTCAAAACTCAAGGATCGTAATAGTTTAGTGTCTTTAGAAACTCGGAACATAATCTTCTAATCATGGTGAAAGATCTTCAACATATCCCATAAAGATCTTCCCCTTTTGTTTTCTTATCTAAAACCTTTTTTTTATATCCTGGGGAAAAGAAAACATATAAAGGGTGAGATCAAATGCTCAGTAAGGGTAAGCATGGAGAAAATAAAACAAACCATATACATTTGAACTTCAAAACATGAACATAATGTTTAAACATCAAAATCTTGAGTAATGACATATTACATGGCTGTACGTAAGGCATAGATCATAATAGAACATCAATAATTATTAAATAGCATGGTAATAAAACATGTAATTGTGGAAAACCATTAAGCACTTGATATGATTTCCATAGTAGCCAAGGCATTTCTTCCAAGACCATCTTAGTGGAAAAAGTCTGTTACTGAATCGAGTTCACTCCTCGTTCCAGTATTATATCACTAAACCAGATTAACTTTCCATTTCAGCCATGTCTATCTCATGAGATATAAATCTTTACCCAATGCATTGGAGGGAGATATAGGTCCCACCAATCTCATAATTAAATCATTCTTACTTGTGCCACAACATAAACATAAATCATTCATCATAACCAAAAGAATAAAATGGGTTTCATAAACATCATCCCATCATAACATAATCCATATAAAAAAATGGATATAATTTCATCATAATAAAAATCAAACCATGTAAATAATAGAGACATTATACAAGAAACATGAACATACTGAATAATGTCATCTTAGATGGAAAATAGTTCTGATAATACACTTGAAATGAATTCTTGAGGAAAATATCCTTTCTTCTTCAAAATCATTTTCTTTTTAAAAAATTCCACGAAATTTTGAAATAAAAGGATTTTGTTGAAAATAGTCATGAAATATGGTAGAGTAATATTTAATAAGAAAAGGCATTATGAAACCGTAAAAATCCGTTCATTCCGTATAAGTTAAAAAACATTATTCTCCTACTTTTGTCGAAAAAGTCAAAAAGTTCCTCGTATGGTACAGAAAAGAAATATTCCTTCCATAAAATATGATAAAAGTACAAAATGGGTAAAAAGGACTTTAAACATACATGAAAATATTTTTAGAAAACATGGACATAGTTGATAAATATAACCCAATTAAATACTTACGAATAAACAATCTTGGATAAGAACGAGATTGGAATAATTATCCCTTACCTTTTGTCAAATTTCTTCCGTAGGTGTCCGAGACTCCAGTATAGTGGGTTTAAAAATATTATTAACTTGTAACAGAACCATAATAATATTTACGATATCATATATGATTCAATTACGACTTTATATTATCCGTTAATTTGTCAATTCCATGTTAAACTAGCGTTTTGGGTAAAATTGTTTCATTTATCGTCCGTGTTTTGACTTGTAATTATTCATATGATTACATAGAACATGATTACATAATTACAGAATATAAAAAATGATTTATATATGATATATATTCATAATATACATATATATAATAGATCAATAAATGGAAATAAATACACCGTTCATGGAGACGGTAGGTCATACGTACGCATGAACATTGTTTTCGTTTCCTTATTAAATTTAATAGATGTAAGTAAATAACATATACATATATCAAGTATCATTAATATGTCATATATTTCATGATTAATTATTATATAGACTTTATAATCATTCTTTAATTGTTAACATGGAAAAGGAATCTCATCGCGTCGTGGAGACTGTAATCCGTACGTACGCACGAGCGATGATATCGTTCCCATATTTATTGAATGGAATTGGAGGGGATGATATAATATATTAGAATCATTATTATGTTATAATAATCATATATAGTTATTCTTTACACCATTATTCCCATCCAAGTAAGGTGGTGGTGGAAAAAGATTACACCACAACGTGGAGACGGTATTCCGTACGTACAGACGCGCGGTGATTTCGTTTTCTGTAGGATTGACAGAAGGTGAAGTAGGGTTGTTTAATATTTATAATAACATATTAGTATATACATAATATTTATTTTATTACTTTTTAATGAAACAAATAAAGACGAGAATGTATAAGAAGAAAGAAATTTGAAAGAGTCGGTAGAATATATTACCTCTTCCTCGACACACCTCCTTTAAACATCTTCTTAGGGCACTATAGTTGGTCTTTTGAGAAGACCAGAACCTCTATGATATCACTAGAGAGGTTTAGAAGAATAATTTTCAGGTTTTTTCCGAGATTCAAGGCTCAAAAGGGTGTGAAGAGAAGAGGGAAGGGGGTTCCCATATATAGAAGAGGAGAGGGGCACTTTTGGAAACCTTAAAAATATTAATTAATAATAAAATGAAACCCCACTTAAAAACCTCCAAAAATAACTCAATTAGAAGATGAGATGATATAGGGTTGTAATCTCATCAACCAATAAAATTTAGACATTTTTTAAGTTTATTTTAAACCTTATCAACTTGATTTCTCATTATTTAATCTATTTAATTTTATTTGTGGTATTAAAATTTGAAATTTGAAATTGTTATAAATATATACATAAATTTTTTCAATTTACCATAATTGGATACTTTATAACCTTTTCGACCATATAATTTTCAATTTTTTTTTTAATTTTTTTTAATTTTTAAATAATTTAATAATATGTTATTTTTATAAAATATCAATAGTGTCCATTTTGACACTATTCATTATTTGAATTTAACTAAAAACCACACAAAATATATGTTTGAACCAAAATATATAATATATTCCGAACATGTAATATTCATAAAAAAATTTAATGGGGAACATTAATTTGTTTATATATTATTTATTTTAATATTTTTAAAACCATTTATTTGGTATATCTATTAATAAAATATTTACTACAACATTTTTGTATAATTATTTAATATAATTATTTGTTGCATAAAAATTAAAAATAAAATTCTATGATGAAGATAAATATAATACCTTTCATTATAATATTTGTACTCGAATTTATCATATTTAAATCACAACATTTAAATTGTTATATTTATTAAATTATGAAGGTGTCATCTTTGACATCATTTAAAATAAAATAATATAAATGTACTAATCGGTTTTATAAGGCTCACAATGGTCTACAAATCGACCCTTGGATTATTAGGGTATATATATACTCTACCAATAATGTTTGGTCAAGTTTCTGGTCCTTTTGATAGGTATCTTTATTTTAATAAAAACTATATTTTTGATTTTTCACTAAATAAAAAATTTTCTAATCATTAAGGTATAAGATATTAAGGTAATTAAATATTTCATAAAAATTAAAAATAAATTACCATGATAAAAAAAACTGTTTAGCTTTCAAATTAGTATTAATAATCGAATTTATATTCTGTATAACCTGGTATTAAAAATAATATCATTATTAAATTTGAGTGAGACATTTCACTTTCCTTTAAATAAAATAAATAAAAGGTCTTAGTCAAATAAAAGTGGTTTCCATTAGATTTAATTTCGACCCAAGTATGATTTAGTGTAAAATATAATCATCCAATTATATTAGGACAAGTGTTAGTGTAATTTTATAATGTTATATTTACATTTAATTACCCGATTTACCTTTAACTATGGTAAATAAAATTTACCGTAGTCACTATTCATAATGACTAAAAATAAAAAGTAGATTAATAACATACTTTTGACCTACTGATTCCAAATATAGAATCCATTTTTCCAAATTCAAATCATAGAAGTTTCAGAAATTAATTTAAAATTAATCCCGTTGATAAGAAAACGAGTTTTAAAAGTTAAAACATTGTAAAAGATTGAAATGATTTTTCCTATGAACTCAATGTAAAATCAATGATAATGACATAAATTATATTAAATGGTAAAAATATATTATATGTATAATTTAAAATCATTCAATATTATAATTTAACCATATAAAGTATTATGATGAAAAAAATTGTTTTTAATTAAAATATAGCGTGTTTTTACTATTCATTAAAGTATGAAAGTTACCAGAATAATACGAAAAATTTATCCAAAATAAATTTTTTATATCCTGATTCCAAAGAAGAATTTTATTTGTCAAATTTAACTTATAAAAATGTCAAAAACTAGATTTAATGTGTGTGCGCCATCTAAAGGCGGCAAAACTGCATTTTTTGAAAAATACTTATTTCACTCGAAAAATTTATTTTGTTCTCATACGATGTTCTAGAAAATGTTTAAGATGAATAATAATGTTATAACATTCAAATTTTAGTTAATAATATTCATATTGGCTAGTTCATAATAATATTATAACAATATATCGTTGTTTAGCGAAACCCGGTATTGTGTACTACACACGCTATCGAGGAAGGTCACGATTGCGTGTAATGCAAGCCAAGTCAAGGTTCAGTATAGTGAAAGCTCCCTTTTTTGTTGCATATTACAGAATCAAAACTTATTTCATCTATAAATTAAACAAAATATACAACTAATGTTGCAAAGAATAATTTCTAGAAAACGAACTTGAAATTATGTGTAACACGAGCCAAGAATAGTGTTGCGTATACTGCAAGCTAATACGTTGTTGCATATAACACAATCTAATTTTGGTGTAGCTTACAACACAAGACATCAATGACATTAAAAAGAATAATTCTCATAAAATCTAGGGTTGTAACATTTTACCCCCCTTAAAATTAATTTCGCCCTCGAAATTCGTCGGGGTTATAAATGGTTTACTACTTGAAATTTTCTTTCAATGAGACCCACATCATAAAAAGGAATACTAATACTTAATTTTAAAAAAAGTGAATTATGAAACATAATGGGTACCCAAATTAACTCATCACTGGGCTTCCACATAGGAGAACATAGGTGAAAATATGGATATAGAAGAGAAATCTAACCATCGAGTTCTGATGGAGAGTGGTAGAGAACATGGCTATGAAAAATCTAACAATCATAAAGCCTTAAATTTGGGATGATCTAAGATACCATCTGATTCATCAGATATAAGAGCACTAGGACAACATTTTTGGTTTTCAATATCATTTCCATAAAGTTTAAAATTTCGAATTAGAAGAAATACTTTCTTGATTTTAGTGTAATATCATTGTTGGTCATCCTATGAACAATTTCCACTTCATTTCTTATTTAATGAAATGAAGTTGAATTTTTCATTCTCAAAGTGTTAGCAGATCATGCGATAGAAAGACAAGTCATTCCATATGCCTCTATCACAAGTTATTAAATATAAGTCCATCTATGCTGAGATTAATCGTATATAGTTCCAAAAATGGACTTATACTTCATATATCATACCTCTTAATAAAATAAAACTAGTTTCTACTAACTAGGGACTTCTTGTAGGCCAGTGGTATGCGATAAAGTCATGTCGCACTTCGGTTTTGGGTTCGATTCCCGCATCCTTGTCTGACGCGATGAGTTGTCGCCTGTCCTATGGGTTGTCCATTTACACTATAATAACATTACAGAAATAATATCGAAAAAAATTTCTAGCCTTAAATAATACTATCTGATTCCCAATATAATATAGTCCAACCTTAAGACTTATCCAAAATACTTCTTTCCAAACTCATAGTATAAAGAGAACGATTACTAAAAAGGTCATATAACAAGCATGTGAACACCATCATTTATCCCTCATATATCACAACACATATCTTGTTGGACACATTACAAACTTGTGAATACCTTAATCATGTATTCTCTTGAAAAAAATGAATACCCATTGAACATTAGTGAACACATGAATGCTTTAAAAATTTAACTCCTTCCACATACCAAAATAAAAAAATTCTATATACTCCGACCAAGATTTAACTTTGTTCTTATATCTGTCATGAGATCATTAATACTATCAAACACTTCATTTTCTTCTTATCACTTCATTATGCGCATATCATCTTATTTTCAAAAATTATCTGAATAACCATTCATGGTTACCGATACCATTCAACATATACTTTCAAATAATTTAAGAAAAACAATAGTGTAACAATCCTTAGATGTTTATTTATTCCAAAATACCATTAAATTACCTATACAACATAACTCTTGATAAATATACAATCATTCCACTACCTTCCTAAACCATTGACCGAGCTTCCTCATCTTATTCCTCAACACTTCTTTCATCTCATATATCATTTGTAGTCTCTTCATCATCATCAAAATAAATACTACTCATACGACCATGCTGATTCTCTTCATGAAATTTTCCCTTAGGGCATTAGTTTTCATAATGCCCATACATTCCACATTTAAAACATTTAACCATGGTTGATGTCTTAGCAGTACCATTATCCTTGTCCATGGTATTAACTGATCCTTTTCCTTTTCAATTACTGGCTTTGTGTCCTTCTTTTCCACACCCAAATAATCTTCCATTTCCTTTGAAACATTATTCCTATTTCCTCTTACCACATGATTTACATGATGGAAATTGAACTTTCTTTCCTCTATGATTACCATGATACTCCATCTTTCTATTATTAGCTGAGTCAGGAAACTTACCAAAGTTGAGATTATTGATCATGTTATGAGATTTCTAATTAGGAATAATAACGATTTTTGGACTTCCAAATCTCATTTAATTTGGTTTCTCATGAAGAATATCATTCCATTGTCCATCATATCCTCCATTATCATGAGTCTTCGTATTTCCAACAAGTTTCTAAAACCCAAAAAGAATAGTGTGAGAGGAAAAAATCATGCTAGGAAAACAACATAATAAAGGGAGAGTACCTTCAATATCTAACATCTTAGGTTTAATTCTAATATCATTATCATAATTCTTGGACTATAACCTATACTTATACATAACCTTAGGGACATCCCTAGACATACCTTAGAAATATCATCTAGGGATCTCACTAAATATTTTGCATCCTAGTTACCAAAGGTTAACTAAACCTTTCCTCTGATACCAACTGTAGAGACCCCAAACTTGACATACATGGACAGTACATTACTTTTGCAGAATACTTAATACATAACAAAAACTAAAAGTCAAGGACCGTAATAGTTTAGTGTCTTTGGAAACTCGGAACATAATATTCTAATCATGGTGAAAGATCTTCAACATATCCCATAAAGATCTTCCCCTTTTGTTTTCTTATCTAAAACCGTTCTTTATATCTTGGGGAAAAGAAAACATATAAAGGGTGATCTCGAATACTCAGTAAGGGTAAGCATGGAGAAAATAAAACAAACCATATACATTTGAACTTCAAAACATGAACATAATGTTTAAACATAAAAATATTGAGCAATGACATAAAACATGGCAGTACGTAAGGCATAGATCATAATGGAACATCAATCATGATAAAATAGTATGGTAAGAAACCATGTAATTGTGGAAAACCATTAAGCACTTGATATGATTTTCATAGTAGCCAAGGCATTGCTTCTAATACCATCTTAGTGGACAAATTCCCTTACTAAATCGAGTTCACTCTTTGTTCCAGTCCTATATCACTAAACCAGATTAAATTGCCATTCCAGCCATGTCTATCTCATGAGATATAAATCTTTACCCAATGCATTGGAGGGAGATATAGGTCCCACCCATCTCATAATGAAATCATTATTACTTGTGCCACAACATAAACATAAATCATTCATCATAACCCAAAGAATAAAATGCGTTTCATAAACATCATCCCATCATAACATAATCCATATAAAACAAATGGATATCATTTCATCATAATAAAAATCAAACCATGTAAATAATAGAGACATTATACTTGAAACATGAACATACTCAATAATGTCATCTTAGATGGAAAATAGTTTTGATAAAACACTTGAAATGAATTATTGGGGAAAATATTTTTTTCTTCTTCAAAATAATTTTATTTTCACAAAATGCCATGGAATTTTAAAAGAAAAGGATTTTTTATAAAATAGTAATTAAATATTGTAGAGTAAGATTCAATAATAAAAGGCATTATGAAACTGTAAAAATCCGTTCATTCTGTATAAGTTAAAATAACATTCTTCTCGTACTTTTTTCGGAAAAGTCAAAAAGTTCCTCGTATGGAATACAAAAGACAGATTCCTTCTATACCATTTGGTAAAAGTCAAAAATAGATAAACAAAAATTTCAAGATACAGTCAAACATTTTTATAAAACATGGACATGGTTGATAAATATAACCCCAGTAAATACTTACGAATAAATACTCTCGGATAAGAACAAGATTTGAATAATTATCCCTTACCTTTTGTCCAATTTCTTCCATATGTTTCAGAGACACCTATATAGTGGGTTTAATCATATTATTAACTTGTAACAGAACCATAATAATATTTATGATATCATATATGATTCACTTACGACTTTATATTATCCTTTCATCTGTCAATTCCATGTTAAAGCAACGTTTTATGTAAAATCGTTTCATTTATCGTCCGTGTTTTGACTTGTAAATATTCATATGATTACTTAGATCATGATTACTTAATTACAGAATATAAAAAATGATTTATATATAATGTATATTCAGAATATACATATATATAATAGATCGATAAATGGAAATAAATACACCGTTCATGGAGATGGTGGGTCGTACGTACGCATAAACGCTGTTTTCATTTCCTTATTAAATTTAATAGATGTATGTAAATAACATATAAATAAATCAAGTATCATTAATATGTAATATATTTCATTATTACTGATTATATATAATTTATAATCATTCTTGAATTGTTAACTTGGAAAATGAATCTCATCGCGTTGTGGAGATGGTAATCCGTACGTACGCACGAGCGATGATATCGTTCCCATATTTATTGAATGGAATTGGAAAGGATGATATAATATATTAGAATCAGTATGATGTTATAATAATCATATATATTTATTCTTTACACCATTATACGCATCCATATAAGGTGGTGGTGGAAAACAGATTACACCACAGCGTGGAGACAGTATTCCGTACGTACACACGCGCGGTGATTTCATTTTCCGTAGGATGGACAAAAGGTGAAATAGGGTTGTTTCATATTTATAATAACATATCAGTATATAATTAATACTGATGTTATTACTTTATAATTAACCAACTAAATAATAAGAATTAGAAGAAGAAAGAAACTTGAATGAGTCGGTAGAAGAGATTACCTCTTCCTCGACGCACCACCTTTAAACTTCGTCTTAGGGCACTAGAGTTGCTATTTTGAGAATACCAAAACCTCTATGATATAACTATAGAGGTTGAAAATAAGGAATGGTTAGGGTTTGGGTGAGCATCAAGGCTCAAAAGGGTGTGAAAATAAGAGGGAATGGGGTGCCCTTATATAAAAGAGGAGAGGGGCACTTTTGAAAACCTTAAAAATATTAATTAATAATAAAATGAAACCCCACTTAAAAACTTCCAAAAACGACTCAATTCGAAGATGAGATTATATAGGGTTGTAATCACATCAACCAATAAAATTTAGACATGTTTTAAGTTTATTTTAAACCTTATCAACTTGATTTATCATTATTTAATCTATTTAATTTTATTTGTGGCATTAAAATTCTAAATTTTAAATTGTTATAGATACATACTTAAATGTTTTCAATTTAGCATAATTGGATACTGTATAACCTTTTAGACCATATAATTTTCAATTTTTAGTTTTTAAATATTTTTGTTATTTTTAAATATTTTAATAATATGTTATTTTTATAAAATATCAATAGTGTAAATTTGACACTATTCATCATTTGAATTTAAATAAAACCCACACAAAAGATATGTTAAAAAAATATATAATAGATTCCTAAAATGTAATATTAATCAAGAATTTTCCTGGGGAACATTAATATGTTCTTATATTATTTATTTTAATATTTTCAAAACCATTTATTTGGTATATCTCTTAATACAATAATTACTACAACATTTTTGTATAATTATTTAATATACTTATATGTTGAAAAACAATTAAGAATAAAATCTTATGATGAAGATAAATATAATAACTTTCATAATAATATTTTTAATATAATTTATCATATTAAAATCACAACATTTAAATTGTTATATTTATTAAATTATGAAGGTGACATCTTTGACATCATTTAAAATAAAATAATATAAATTTCCTAATTGGATTAATAAGGCTCCAAATGGTCCAAAAATCTACCCTTTTTTTTCTTAGGGTGTATATATAATCTACCAATAATTTTTGGTCAAGTTTTTGGTCTTTTTGATATGTATTGGTATTTTAATAAAAACTATATTATTGATTTTTCACTAAATAAATAATTTCTTCATCATTAATGTATAAGCTATTAAGGTAATTGAATATTTCTTAAAAATAAAAAATAAATTACCATGATAAATAAAAACTTTTTAGATTTCAAATGAGAATTTATAATCAAATTTATATTTGGTATAAGCTTATATTAAAAATAATCTAATTATTAAAGTTTGAGTGAGACATTTCACATTCCTTTAAATAAAATAAATAAAAGGTATTAATCAAATACAAGTGGGTTCCATTATATGGAATTTTGACCCAAGTATTATTTAGGGTAAAATATAATCATCCAATTATATTAGTACAAGTGTTAGGGTAATTTTATAATATTATATTTACCCTTAATTACCTGATTTACCTTTAACTATGGTAAATAAAATTTATCGTAGTTACTATTCAGAATGACTAAAAATAAAAAGTATCTTAATAACATAATTTGGACCTAATGATTCCAAATATGGAATCCATTTTTCCAAATTAAAATCTCAGAATTTGTAGAAATTAATTTAAAATTAATCTCATTGTTAAGAAAACAAGTTTTAAAAGTCAAAAACATTGCAAAAGATTGAAATGATTTTCCCTATGAAATCAATGTAAAATCAATGATAATGACATAAATTATATTAAATGGTAAAAATATAATCTATTTATACATTAAAACCATTCAATATTATAATTTAACGATAAAAATTATTACGATGAAAAAATTTTCTTTTAATTAAAATATAGCGTGTTTTTCCTAATCATTAAAATATGAAAGTTATCATAACAATATGAAAAATTTATCCAAAGTAAATTTTTATATCCTGATTCCAAAGAAAAATTTTATTTTGTAAAATTGAACTTATAAAAATTTCAAAAACTAGATTTAAAGTGGGTGCACCATCAAAAGGCGACAAAACTGTATTTTTTGAAAAATAATTATTTCACTCAAAAAATACTTATTTCACTCAAAAAAATTATTTTGTTCTCATACGATGTCCTAGAAAAAGTGTAAGATGAATAATAATGTTATATCATTCAAAATATAGTTAATAATATTCATAACGACTAGTTTATAATAATATTATAACAATATATCGTGGTTTAGTGAAACCCGGTATTGCGTACTACACACGCTATCTAGGAAGGTCGCGATTGCATGTAATGCAAGCCAAGTCAAGGTTGAGTGTAGTGAAAGATCACTTTATTGTTGCGTATAACATACTCAAAACTTATTTCATTTATAAATTAAACAAAATCTATACTTAATGTTGCAAAGAATAATTTATACAAAACGAACTTGAAATTATGTGTAACACGTTCCAAGAATAGTGTTGCGTATACTGCAAGCTAATACGGTGTTGCGTATAACAAAAGATAATTTGTGTGTATCTTACAACACAAGTCATAAATGAAATTAAAAAGAATAATTCTTATAAAATCTCGGGTTGTTACAGTGCACGTGGTGTGGATAGTGCAAACCCGACTTGAATGAGGACATAATCCCACACCACGCCACATGGTCCCGTAGTCAAAGTCACGAAATCAGGACAGAATAGACAAATTAGCTGAAATCAAGATGGACCCAAAGACAATAGTTTTGGGCATTCCTACCTATCCCATGAGGATTGATATCAAGCCAAACGTAGTTCTGAGATGATCTTATTTTAGGGTCTTAGAGCTCGGACCATGGATGGATGGAAACTTTCCGAGTAAGCGCAGACCTCGACCTGATCCCTAAGCCCACGTAAGTCAAACTCATTTTGGGAAACAAGAAAGGAAGATCCTTATTGCAATACTTGGAATTTCCATCAAAGGGAAGTCGATGCAGAGTCCCGAAGGATGCCCTTACCCTGGCTTTGTTCCCCTAACGCGCAGATGCACACTGAGGAATAGTATCAAGAGTTCAAAGCTCTACTTGGACATGATGAGGTGGAGAAGGATGTGAATTGTGTAACCGACATTTTGGGCATAATGGGGTTGGCGTGGTGATGAAGGATAACTGTTAACCATTTTGAAAAAACAGTCTCTATATCACGTTATCCTGAAGTGGGAACAACAAATGAGCATCTACCGCTGACCATATTCGCAATGTAGGATTTGTATCAATTTGTTTTTCAAAACCCTCGGGGGCGTTGGCCTGTAACAGCAGGAGAGCCCTTAGGCGTAGTATCCAGGCCGTTCTTGGGGGTCCCTTTGGGTGTGAGAGATGATGAAAGCCCCGATGAAGGGGAACATAAAGCCTGAAAAGTGGGTGAGAACATGTCCAAGCAGAACCCAACATTCCATGTACTAAACCAGAGTACCCTTAGTCACATTGGTGAACCACCAAAAAGGGTCAACGAAGTGGCTCAGGAAGGAGAGGTACATGGTGTGGACATTAAAAGCCTGACATGAATGAGGAATTAATCCCATAACACACTATATATTCCCCTCTCCGGGGAAGGGTAGGCCACGGGGCCAAGGTGGGATGGAGAATTCCGGACGATGGGGCTGGACCTGAAGCCTAGACATGTGGGTGGTCCTATGTATCCCATAAAGATGGGAATCAAGCCACACGTAGTTCACAAGATGCAGTTTAACGTCATGCAGGACGAGGGGGGGGGAGTAGGATACCCCCAAATATGGGAGGTGTATGGTACGACGAACAAATCACTGTGAATGAGGATATAATCCCACACCACACCATACATTCCTATAAGGGAGGACCTGGGCCGGGGGCCCGAAAAGGCCAAAGGGCCTGAGAGTTGAGCATTGGTCAGGAAGGCCTGGCCTACTCACAGTTTAACGTCTTGGAGTGAGGAAGAAGGTCGGGGAATAGTATTCCCTGAACATGGGAGGTGTACGGGACGTCGAGTAACCCGGCGTGAATTGGGACATAGTCCCACACCACACCGTACACTCCGGGTATGAACTTGGGATAAGGGGCCCAGGAAGGCCAAGGGGCCTAAGGATGGGCCTCAGTCAGGAAGGCCTAACCAGCTTGCGGTTTAACGTCTTGCAGTGAGGACGGGTGCTGGGGCCTGAGGAGGCCAAGGGGCCCAAGGCTAGGCCTCAGTCAGGAAGGCCTGACCAACTTGCAGTTTAACGTCTTGCTGTGAGGACGAAAGAGATTTTAGTTTAGGGTCATAGATCTCGGACCATTTTTCAGTTTATTGTCCTGCGAGACAATAATGATCAGTTTAACGGCATGATGGACGATAATGTAGTTTAACGTCGTGTATGAAGATGTTACAGTTTAAGGTTATGTAGGACTGGATAGTTTAAGGTCATGCAGGACCATCGTGCAGTTTAGGGTCATGTGGGACCATCCAGTTTAAGGTCATGTAGGTCCATACAGTTTAAGTTTTTGTGGGACCGGGGTGCAATTAGGGTTATGTGGGACCCATAAAATCTGGAAAATTATTGCTTGAGGAACTTGGCATTAGTGGGAGGAGTTATGCACTCACCATCCATGGTCACCAAGGAGTATTCTCTATTGGGGTAAACCTTATGAATGATGTCAAGTCCTTCCCATTTGGGCTCCTGATTGGGTGGTTTCCTGCCGGGGATCATTGGCGCCCGGAGGGCCAACCCCAGGTCTCCTTGTAGAAAAGAGCGAAGGAGAACCTTCTTGAGGAAGGCTCTAGCTATCTTATTCTGATTCCTTTCCAGATTGTGCAGGGCATAGAGCCTGTTCTCGTCGAGTGATTCCAATTCGGCTAGAAGGATTTCGGCCACCTTATCTGGATCCTTCTAGTCATAGAATGAAATACCTAATGATGGCAGATAGATCTCGATGGGAAGGACGACCTCATCCCCATACACCATAGAATATGGAGTCACTTGGGTGGAATTGCGAGTCATCGTCCGATACTTCCAGAGGGCATTGGGTATCTTTTCTGGCCACCTTTTCTTATTCTGACCAACCATTTTTTGCAAAATATTAGAGAGATTTTTGTTGAATTCCTCGATCTTTCCATTTTCCTATGCATGATAGTGAGAGGTATGGTTCGAATGGATATCTTATAAGGTGTACAATTTCTTCAGCTCGGCTGCTCGGAAGTTGGTGCCGTTATCGGTGAGGACAACGTGAGGGACTCCAAACCAGTGGATGATATTGGAGATCACAAAGTCAACGATGGAATGGGCCTTGACCTCTTTGAGTGGAACTGCCTGTTCCCACTTGGAGAAGAAATCTATAGCAGCCATGATGGACCAACACTGGCGAGCTGTCGCCGGTGGATATGGTCCCACGACATCGAGTCCCCACACCGCAAATGGCCAAGAGTAATTAGTGGAGTAGAGAGGCTCCAGCAACCGATGCAGGAAGTTATCATGAACATGGAATGCGTGGCATCTCTTGGAAAACTTAATAAAATTATGGATCATAGAGGGCCATAAGTACCCCAGTCTCTGAATCTGATGGGACAACATTGGTCCAGCCTGGTGGGAACCACATGAGCCGGAATGAACCTCTTCCATGACCTGAGAAATCTCGACTCCTTGAATGTAGCGGAGGAGAACACCATCGAAGCCCATCTTTTAGAGGATCTGCTCAAGACTGGGACCACTCTGGTGGGTAAACTGTAGTGCGCGACATCAGATTTTCTCGCGCTTGGCCTGATCATCCGGGAGGCAGCCATTTTGAAGATACTTGAAAGAAGGTACCCTCCAGTCGGGAGTGGCCTCAACCACTGCATCTGAAGAACCTGGGGCTCCAGGCGTGGAGGATCTGGTGGTATGATGTCTTACCCGAAGGCTGTCGTCATCCTTTGGGGCGACGAGGGAGATGACTCTCTGGTGTGCCACATGTATAATCAGATCATCCTACTCGGGTTCTTCAAGTGACACAGCTAGGCTGGCTAAAGCATCTGCTCGACCATTCTGTGACCGAGGGACATGGGTAACCTATGGTCAAGAAGGGAACCAGGCCATTAGAAGGAGGGTGAACTCCAAAAATGGCATGAGATTTGGATTTCTGACAACATAGTTTCCATTGACCTTCTTGATGACTAGTTTGGAATCCCCTTTCACATGAAAATGGGGCACATCGATCTCAAGGGCCAGCTTGAGGCCAGTGATGAGAGCCTGATACTCTGCCTCACTATTGGTGCAGCCTTTTGACAACAGGAATGAGTATGGATGGACTACTTGGGCCGGGGTAATGAAGACGATACCTACACCCACTCTGTTGAGCTTAGAATCATTGAGACTCCTACCGGTGGGGCTCTGTGAGGCACCGTCGAAGTGAATTTTCCAACATGAGACGACATGATTGATTGAGAGTATTGCCTCATCAAGAAAATCCAGGTCCAGGGATTGATCCGTGGAGGATGGATGGGCAGCTTGGAATTATGCCAATGCCTTCCCCTTGATAGCCTTTTGAGGCACGAACCTGATGTCAAACTATTGGAGGATCACCACCCACCATGCTAGTTGGCCAGTCAACATGGGGCAGTTCATAATGTACTTCAGTGGGTCTACCCGAGAGACCAACTATACCTCATGGTGCTGAAGGTAATGCTGCAATTTCTGTATGGAAAACACGAGTGAAAGGCAACACTTTTCAATGGGGGAGTATCTGGTCTTTGTATCGAGGAGCATGCGACTGAGGTAGTAGAGGCTATTCCCTATCCCCTCATTGTTCTTATGGGCGAGCAGGGCACCGAGAGACCGTTCCAGAGTGGTCATAAAAAGGACCAGCACCTTTCCGGTGACGGGTGGCATCAGGACCGGAGGCTGGAGCAGATAATGCTTGATTTCCTCGAAGGTGGCCTGACACTCTTCATCCCATTCACAGGAGGAGACTTTCTTCACGAGCTGGGAAAAGGGATTACACTTGACATCCAGATTCACAATGAATTGGTGTATGTAGGCTAGGTGGCCTTGAGGACCTCGAAGCTCCTCAATTTTACTTGGGGGAGACATCTGGCTGATGGGTTTGATCATCTCTGGGTCGATCTCGATGCCCCGATATCTGACAAAAAATCTAAGAAACTTCCCGGAGGTGACCCCGAATGAACATTTAAGTAGGTTCATCTTCAGGTGGCGAGAGAGGAGGAAACTGAACACTTTCTCAAGGACCTTGAGATGGTCCTGGCACTGACAAGATTTGACCACTAGATCATCTACATATCACTCCACCAGTGTTTCGAGAATTGGCTTGAATATGCGGTGCATGGCCCACTGATAGGTGGCACCTACATTTTTTAGGCTGAAAGGCATGACCTGGTAATAGAAAGTACCTTGCGGATCCCTGAAAGTGGTGGAATCCTCGTCTTTGGGGGCCATTTTGATCTAGTTGTACCCAGAATACCCATCCATGAAGGAGAGGGCATGGAACCCAACTACGGCATCAATCAATAACTCTGTCACTGGGAGGAAAGAATCATCCTTCGGACAGTGGTAGATGAGATCACGGAAGACGATACAGACTATGATATGCCCATTCTTCTTCTTGACTGGCACAATGTTGGATAGCCACTTGGGGTACTGGACTTCCTTGACGAAGTTGGCTTTGATAAGCTTGTCAACTTCAGTCTCAACCATGGCACCGTGAGAAGGGTGCCGCTTCCAGGGAGGCTGCTTGAACCCGCGATAGTTTGTTGAGAGACCAAGGCGGTGGACAACTACCTAGGGATCTAGTCCTGGAATCTTGTCGTAACTCCAGGCGAACACATCTCGGTGCTGCTTAAGGAAGTTCACGTACCAATGCTGCTCCTCGAGGGACATAGCGGCACAGATCAAGGGGTCATGCTTGATAACATCAAAGCAGTAGTGGTGCATCGACTTGAGCCAGTTGATTCCAGCCTGGTGGAAGAGACATGTATGACGTATCGCAGTTTCCATGAGCCTGACGTCCTGATACCATACAGGGGTAGGAGGTTACGGGATCACTCGAGCCTGGTTGGGGTGTGAGTACGAGGTGATTTTCTGCCGTCACTTGGACCTGGGAATATTCCTTCCTCTTGTACCCGAAATGACAAAGCATTACCTCATGTCGGGGGTCGTGGACTCCAACCGATGGATCGTGAAGATGTAGGCGTCATCCAGACATGCCCAGGGATCACTTGTGACCGGGGTGGGTTTAACCTCACTTTCCTGAATCTTCTTATCCTTTCCCTTGTAATAGTCAGCGTCCAGATAGTGGGATTCACAAGAGGAAAAAGGAGATGCATCTCCTTGGAGAACGCTTACTTGACCATTGAGGGAGTATTTGAGGCATTGGTGATACGATGAAGGGACCACTGCATGTAGGTAGAGCCATGGCCTACCCATAAAGGCATTGTACACGGTGTCCTATGAGACAATAGTGAATTCAGTATTGCAAATTAAACCACCGAACTGGGTCTTCAAATGGATCTTGCCGACTAGGGTCTGCTGGGTCCTGTCGTATCCCTTGATTCTGAGGTCGGATGGAGTTAGATCATCCTCAGACAACCCCATCTTCTGCAATGTCTTTGTCAAGATTAGGTTAATCGAAGATCCCATGTCAACAATACAACAACGGACTTCCATGCCATTGAACTGGCCAGTGATGTACAGTGGACAAATGTGCCCCTGTATGGGAGGGTCATCATCTTCACTAGAGAACGAGATAACCGCCTGGCACTCGGCATTCTCAATTGCCTCGGCATGGAAGGCTTTTGTAGCTGCTACCTCCGTCTCAAACTGAAGGGGGGTCCTTAGGGCCTCGGAATGTGCCTCACACATGTTTGATGACAGGCGAAGAGCCCCGAGGATAGAAAGCCTTGCTGGAATTCTGACAAGGTTCTTTAGAACATCATTCTTCCGGACCAGATGCGAGCCTCTTCTTACAGGAGGCCGCTCTACAATTGGAGGCACGACGGGCCCTACCAGCTGAGATAATGGTTGGATAGTGCAAGATACGCCCTGTTGCTCGCTGGTCGAGGCTCGAAGAGAGGCTGCCAGATGAGGAATGGACAACTGAAGTTGTCCTGTAGAAGGGCGAGACTGGACACTGTACGGATGATGCAGCTCTGCCTGATCTAGTAGCACAAACGGCTATGGAGGTAGATCTAAGGGCAGTAGATGAGGAGGTTGAACATACTGAGCTCTGCACTGGGCCTGCTGTCTGGTTTCAGTAGCGTGCACGACCTTTCTAAAAGTGCCCACTGACATTCCTTAATGACCCATGTGGTAGTGGTTTCGCTAACGTTGATGTCGACCAGGGACATTGGGGAGGTTCTCATGGAATTCCCCCTTGTCGGGAGTCAAATAGGGATTTACAAACTCCACGGTATTAACTGAAGTTTACCCCTGACTTTCGCTTGAGGAGTCACCCACCACTGTCACTTGGTGGAGCGCACTGCTTCCCCTTTCACCGTCGCTGCTTGCTCTTCTAGGAAGAGGCTGACTGAGATGATGACACAGAGGTACTGATCACATATTCTGAGGGGTCTAGATGATTCAGGAATGCCCGAATAATACCATGGGCGCGGACGACTGTTTTAGAGCCATCCAGTCATCGTAATTTTGGGACCCGCAGCTGGGAACCTGCTGCCACTTGCCTTCGTCGTCGCTACCATTTTCTGACTTCACAAAGACTCCCGCGACTTGTGTCGGGGCTGGGCCCAACCTGACTATGTTGTTATCGATATGGTCTCAGAGCCAGTCTTTAAACACATAGAACTACTTGGGGGTGTGCCCCAGGATCTGATGATAGGAGCAATAGTTGGGGCGATCGGTGAGATTTTCCTCTGTCGGCCTTCTGCACTCAGGTAAGCGTACAATCCCCTACTCTAGGGCACTACAAATGTAACCGAGGACCTGATTCTTGTTGAACGAGTAATTATGGTGCCTTCTTTCTGGATAGGTGGTTCTGGGAGCCTGGCCCTAACGAGGGGTCGGAGGGTCCTGCCGAGGAGACGGAGCCTGATTGTCCCGCATAGGTGGTGGTGACGCGTTGCGCGGGGGAACCTGCTGATTCTGAGGCGGTCGCTGCTGGGCAGGAGGTTGTGCCTGAAGTGGAGGGCCCCGGTGAGGTTGTGGAGTCGGTGCTATTAGAATCAACTATAGCTACCTGGGGGCTTCTATCTGGGCCACCGCGGCGGGTTCGGCTCTGGCAGCCCTCCTTACTGGGATCACAGGGGGTAGCGGATGTGCCTGACTAGCCTATTGCAGATCTTCCTCGAGGCACTGGGCCTTATTTGAGAAATCTCGAAACCCTCCAGGGTAATTCTGGGTGATCAAGGAAGGAAATAGTTCCGTTTTGACATTCCTCACGCACATCGTCAGTAATTTCTCCTGAGTTAGTGGCATGTTGAGGGAGTATGTGAGTCCCTTCCACCGGGCAATGAAGTTCGTGACTCGCTCATTAGGCCTTTGTTTTCCCATGAAGAGGTCTGCGATGCTGGTCTTTCACATGGTGGAGCTGAACTGGTATAGGAAATGCTGGGGAAGATCCTCCTAGCTAGTCACCGATCAAATAGGGAGCTGGCTTTACTAGATGAATGCAGGGCCGTCCAATGTCTACACAAAACATCAGAGCTCGGCGGCTTCCTGCTATGCTGGGGTCCCCAACATGGGGCCACACCTGGAGGAAAAGTGGGCAAGGTGCTGCGGCGGGTCCCATGTCTCGTTAAAGGGAAAGAAAGTGGGATTTCCAAAACCCAGAGGTGCATGCATATCATCCGCCTATGCGGGATATGGATTTCCATCTGGTGGGACTGCCACCTGCCACGTTTCCAACGCCTCGAGACGGGTGATGAGTTCCGCTATAGGATCATCTTGATGGGGGTCCCTTTCTTGACTGGGATCCATAACCATGAGTGCATTTTCGGGCTCTTCGACACGGTAGACGGCTTCAACGGCTCGTGGAGCGACTGACGAGATGGCCCGCGGGGTAGCTGGGGGAACCCGGGATAGATTCCTCAGATTGCCTCACCATTCGGGAGGGTTTGGTGAGAAGTATCACGCCCTCTTTCCCTGAGTTCCGGCTTATGCCCTATCCACAGGAGTAGCATGATCATGGTTTCCTGGAGGCATCTCGCCGGGGGGAGTTGTTCCTGCCCCTACTGCCCTGGCCTAGGGTCACCATAGTTGGGTCGCCACTCTATGGCATGCTCGTCCTGGAGTTCGTCGACCAACCTCTTCTCCTCAGTGAGCTGTTGGAACAACGAGACCTTCTTGGGGTCTTCATCCATCTTTCTGTACCGAGGCGGATAGGTTGGAGTACTTGATAGTTCTGACATGCTCTTTACCCTTACCGACATTTTGACTGAGTACCAGGGAATGAGTGGGTGTGGGGAGGCCTAGGAGGTTCCTCTGTTGATGAGTAATTCTCCCCGATGGGTCCAAAAGTGGTGGTACACCCTCAGGGGGTAATGTCTTCATCGAGAAACTCCAGCTCATCCTCCTTGTCCACTATGTCACCCATGTGGACCGCAACCCTCCTTGGGGGCATGTACTCAATGTCGCATAACGAGTCGGGCTGTTTCCAGATAGGACTGAAGAGGAGGGTGACATACTCTCCCCAACCATGGACTTGCATGTGGGGAGTAGCTTCCCTGATGATTTTTTGGAATACATTGAAACTCTGAACGCATTTCTGTTGGAGGGCGCTGTAACACCCCGAGCTTCCACGATACGCCTCTCTTTCAATAATGCAATAGCTTGCATTGTACGCAAGTTCGAGTTCTAAAACACCGCGACTAATCAAAGTAGCCATTATGAATAGTAATAACCACCTTTTAAAATTATAGAAATTTTATATTTCAAAATGGACTTCATTTTTGTATTCGTAATATCAAAATTATCCTATGTTGAATTTTTGGTATTTTTCTGAGAACTTCTAATTTTTTATGAATAGTGAAAATTACTTAAAAACAACTTTTTTAATCAAAATAATTTATAGTGATAAATTATACTATTTAGTGGTTTTAAAGTATAATTAGAATATATTTTTACCATTTTATCCAATGGTGGTCATTAGAATTAATTTAACATTGAAATTGGACATAAACAATTGCCAATCTTTTGATATAAATTGTTTCTTAAAAACACGCTATTTGTTGTGACAGCGGGAATTAATTATAAAATTAATTAATGCAACTTATATGTTTAGAATTTTGTAAAATAGACATCATTTTTGAATTCGGAATATCAATTATATCTTAGGGTAAAATTTTGGCATTGTTCTGAAAAACTTCAATTTTTGATGAATAGTGAAACCACTAAGTGGTAGTTAAATAACTGATTTTTCATTTAAATGAAATATTACCACTTCTGTGATTTGATTTTCAAAAATCCGACATACATGGTTGTAATTAAGAAGTAAAATGTGGTTCAATGAGATTAAAATAATTTTTTGGTGAATAGTAACTTTTAAGTTCTTAATCGCGATTAGAGGTAATTAGTGTAGTTTAAGGTACAAATAATGTTATAATAATATGAGATGAGTATGACACTTGTCCTAATCCTATTGGATGAGTCATGGCCGACCAAGACAACCCATGGGTCAACTTGGGGACCCCATGGAGCCACTTCAGTTGGAAAATGACATTAATATATATTTATTTAATGTTAAAATTAAATTGACACAAACATGAGTTGTTTTACTAAACAGTTTTTAAGTGGGGTTACACAAGTCCAAATTTTGATTATAAATATTCATTAGAAAGATAAAAATATTTCCTACATCATAGTATTTTGTTTATAATTTTTAGACATTAAATAAATTAAATTATTTATGACATCATGATGATGCAGCGATGACCTCATTATTTAAAGATTTAAATAAAATGGGAAGATAATGCAAAATCCAAGGCTTACACTTGTCCAAAGCCCATTGGATGAGGAGATTTAGAACCCTTATCACCTTATCCTAGAAGTATATATGTGTGGGACCTTTAGAATCCGAAAAGCATTGTGTAATAATGTAACATTTCAATCTTTCCAAAAGAGCCCCTCCTCTCCTCTTATAAAAGGCCCCCACCTCTCCCACCTCATTTACACTTTCAAGCCATTTGGCTCGGCCAACCTCTGCCCAAATACTCTCCAAACTTCCCCCTCTTACTCCTAGATGCCTTACTTTGGGCAGAACTCTTCCCAAGGAAGCCTTTGGCTCAAATCAAAAAGAGTTACCCGATTTTGAGGTAATGTCTTCTCTAATGTTGTTTTGTTTTATTTTTCTTCTCCAACCCCCTAAACTCTTTTTATTCATTTCTTTTGTAACAAACACCAGTATCCTCAATATACTAGGATTTTTTTATAAGAAGTATTCGAGCTAAACTTACACACACCTACATCTAATGGTTAAAGAACATACGGTTTCTGTGGATGGCGAATTTATGCCTCACGAAACGATGATTGTTCAACACTCATATAACACCTTCAAAGGTGGCCATTAAGATGTAACTATTTTTATATATGATATATAATATGTTTATGTTTTATTTATGCTTATGTATTTCTCATTTATGGCATACTTTATGATTTCCATTATGGGTAAAACGCGATAATTTCATTTTTGGAAGTGCGGACTACCGCCCCCTCAAAGTGATTTGAATCGTTAATGCCATATGTGGGATGTATAAAGGATGGAGTAAATGGTATTATACACTATATTATACTGGAATTATATTATACATTTATATCATTATGATTTAGTTCCATTAAATATGAAATTGAAATGAAAGTAGCGTTCATGCGTACGTACGGCTTACCGTCTCCATGAACGGTGCATTTCATTTCTTACCTCTAAATGTTAAGTGACATTATGAATGAATGTATATACTGTATATATGATATATATGATATCTACATCATGAATATAATTCTGGATATAATGGATATTTCACCACATGAACAACTTGTAATTATAAGAAGTTTATTTTTGACTCAAGTACCAAAGATCGACAAAACGACCGTTATTAACTTAAATAATTAAATAATGTTCATAACATGGTAATAAGGGATATAAAAGGAATAATGAACATGAAAAAGGTTCTTAAGTAAATAGAAATTAACTCTAGTTTATTATTCAGGAGGTTAAATAACGGTCGAGTCAGGACAAGACGCAAGGTAAGGGAATTTCATAACCCAACTTCCATTCTTTGGGTTAATCTCCTACTTTCAAATTATGTCATTATTATGTCCTATCTTGTATTTTTACATTATTTATGTGTACTTATAGTGAATACACATAATAGACATACTTTATAAAAAAATTATCTTTTTAATGACTTCATCTCAATCCCCTTTCATTGAGGCATATTTGGTTTTATACACGACTTTCTTTTATACGGTGTATAAACCCCTTTGACTTTTACGTTTATTCAAAAGGAATCTTTTTATACGAAATTTTTTTTCTAAACGACAAAAGGGAATGTTTTTATTTCCGTACTTATGTGGCAACAACGACTTCTCCGCCGCCGTGACCATTATTTGAGTTTTGGCTTCCTCTACAAGCCATCACTTTTTTAATGAAAAATAAATACAAAGTTTTAACTTTCTTTTATTTTGGTTTTGAAAATGGTTTTGAAAACATTTTTATTATATCAATGAGTTGTATTGATATATTGTGATTGAAATGTGGAAATGTTATGTTTCCTTTATGCATGTTTTATGTGATACAATTATGTTATGGTTTATGATATGTTTAAACCTATTCATATGAGGAATGCATTGGACTTAATAAGTGACGGGTGGAGCCCGCTATAGCTCCTCGATGCATCGGCAGGTCTCATGAGACAAACTAGTGTCTTGGAACGAGGCCTTGAAAAAATCTTATTTGTGGTCTTGGCACGAGGCCTTGGCTACGTGGTTATGACAGTCTGGCATTATGCATTCCATCATTATTAAAGTGGTTATTGATATTGCATGTGATTATTCGACCAGTAGAATATCCATGTGAATAAGTAAATAGAATTATCTCATTTTAATTTTGCCATATTATGTTGAAGTTCATGTTTAAAAGGATTTTGTTTTAGTTATACATTTCCTTAAATGTTAATGTTTATTTATGAAAGCTTCCGCAATATTGTTATCCTTACTGAGCATCTGAGCTCACCCCTTTCAATGTTTTAATATTTTTCAGGATGTGAAGAAGTATTTTATGAATGACCTGCAGGGATAGTCCGAAGAGGATAGAAGTGTGGACTATGGAGACTATGTTATTATAGTTTTTCACTTTGTGATGTAATGTAACATTTATGAATGTATCTAGTGTTTCCAAGGCTACTAAACTAATCGTTCTTTCGAGACTTGATCTTTTGTGATCAAGCCAATGTTACGAACTAATGCACCGGCTCTGGGTAGCTGGGGTCGGGGCGTTACAGTTGGTATCAGAGGCAGTTTAGTACTAACATTGGAAGCTAGATTTAGATAAACTCTGATTAGAGCACATAGCCCAAAGATAGACTTTGAGGATTAGTATAGAAGAACTACCTAGAATTTTGTTATTGTAGAGATTTTGTGAGTTTTCCAAGAAATACATCCTTGTCTGGATACGAGCAGGTTGAGGCGGCTCTGGCACAGATGTACCTAGGGGTAAAACCCGAAAACACCGCTTTGAGCTAGACTCGAACGGGAACTGGTGCACGACAACGGGCCTTGCTGTACTCTTGGTTACGACACTCCCGGGGGATATGCTTAGGATAATTCTCATTTTCTTTACAAACCACTATGAAGGGTTATGAGTATATACTTCCTCAAAGGAAACATTTCTTTTTATGATTATAGATTATATCCATAAATAGTTCAATCTATGTAAAGTATTTTACAAATATGGAATTATGTATTTTATTTCATAAACTAATCTAGTTTATGAAATTGTTTAGAAATGGCGCCTAGTGGAAGAAATGGAAACCGTATAAATGCACGCACTCCATGTAGGGATTTCCCTCCTGCTCAAGATAATTATAGTGGGGCTGGTGATGCAACTGGTGCTGATCAGCTAATCACCATACTAGGACAACTTACTCAGGTTATGAATAATAACCTTACTCGTATGGAGCACCCTGATCCGCAACGTGTAGGATTAATTCTAGACCGTTTCATGAGGCAACAACCACCAACCTTCAATGGGGGTACAAATCCGTTAGTATCTGAGCAATGGATAAACTCCTTAGAGAAAATATTCCATGCCTTGCGGAGTAGCGAAAGGGAGAAGGTTGTCATGGCAGTTTACCGCCTCACTGGAGATGCCGATCAGTGGTGGTCGCTGATTCAAAACACAAAGGAAGATGATGACGTATCGAATATGGAATGGAGGGAGTTGAAAGATATGTTTTTAGAAAAATATTTTCCTCGTGACCATCGAGCAGATATGGAAAGGCAATTTCTGAGTTTGAGGCAGAAGGAGGATGAGAATGTCGCAAAGTATGAGGCTAACTTTACAAGGTTAGCGAGGCATGCTGCCGATTATATACGTAACCCAAGGAGTAATATTGATCGTTTCTTTGATGGGTTAAAACCATTTCTCCATCGAGCTTTAGTATCACAATCCTTCTCATCATACGAAGATATTGTCTCGTGTGCTATCAAGACAGAAAAGGAATTCTCTAAGTCTTATGACAACAAAGTAAAGCAAGAGAAGAAGAGAACGGTGGAACAAGAGACAGATAAAGGGAAAAAGGGAAAGAAGTATTTTCCATTATGTGATAATTGGGGGAAGAATCACCCTGATACTCGTCTGAAAAGAATGGGAGTTTGTTATAAATGTGGAGAAAAGGGTCACCAGGCTCGTGATTGCAAGGGAAAGAAAGAGGCTATCAATGTTGAATGCTATAATTGTAGAGAAATGGGTCATTATGCAAATGAATGTCCTAAGCGTTAGGGAAACTTACCACAGAAAAGGCCAAGGGATCAAGGCCAATCTTATGCTGTGACTACAGTTGAAGCGGAATAATTAATGTATTGGTGCTTTTGGACTCAAGGATTATATTCTGGTTATAAGAATAATGTGATATATATATGGATTGTACTGCAGTACTTGTTGATTTCAGTAAGGTTTTAATATGATTAAGGTAATCATATTTTTAGTATGTGACAATAAGAGAAACTTTACTTTGTTTGGGGAATCTGATAAATTGATTTTGGAATTAAGGGACCTTTTAGAGAAAGTCTAGACAGAGGTATTTTGGATAACTATAAAGGTTGGAGTGGATTAAGTTGATCTTTGGATAGTATTGTTTAAGGTTAAAACATTTATGAAGATTATTTTTGGAATAGTATAGTACTATATTTTTAGGAAAAGGACAACCTGCAGGGTGGGGAATAACCCGTCGCGTCGGACAAAGCTGCAGGAATCGAACCCACAACCATAGTGCGACATGCCTTTATTTCCTACCACTAGCCTACAGGAAGTCCCTGGTTATTAGAAACTAATTTTACTAATCTAAATTGTATGTGTTAACATTTGGAACCTTATACAATTAGGAAAAGTATTATATTTTTGGGTTCTATTATCCTTTTGAGTGAAAGGTGAGTTGAAGGTTGAAACTCTAATTGTCAGGCATAAATATATATATACCTATCTGTTATTCAATGAATAAATTAATTCTTAAACTTTAGTAAAGGGATATTAAAACAAAAAAATGCGTTATCCTAATACCTTATGTCTTGTTGAACTGATGATATTTTAAATCAACATAGATTGAAGGCTTTGAGGCCCTCAATTTGACAGTTGATTGTGATTGATGACCTCAATCACTCCCTACGAATATTTACGTTTTTCCTCCAATTATATGTCTCTAATTGTCACCGATGTTCTCCTAATCAAGATCATAATTGGGTGGTGACTTTTTCATTTCCCTTTCCCTATTATTAAGGCTAAATTTTATTAACCTTATTTCCAATGTGGGTTTTCCACAAAGGTATTTTCTATTTTCAACCTTTTATTTTCAAAGAAAAATATCAAATTGCGAGGATGCAATTTATTGAAGGAGGGGAGAATGTAACACCCCGAGCTTCCACGATACGCCTCTCTTTCAATAATGCAATAGCTTGCATTGTACGCAAGTTCGAGTTCTAAAACACCGCGACTAATCAAAGTAGCCGTTATGAATAGTAATAACCACCTTTTAAAATTATAGAAATTTTATATTTCAAAATGGACTTCATTTTTGTATTCGTAATATCAAAATTAGCCTATGTTGAATTTTTGGTATTTTTTTGAGAACTTCTAATTTTTTATGAATAGTGAAAATTACTTAAAAACAAATTTTTTAATCAAAATAATTTATAGTGGTAAATTATACTATTTAGTGTTTTTAAAGTATAATTGGAATATATTTTTACCATTTTATCCAATGGTGGTCATTAGAATTAATTTAACATTGAAATTGGACATAAACAATTGCCAATCTTTTGATATAAATTGTTTCTTAAAAACACGCTATTTGTTGTGACAACGGGAATTAATTATAAAATTAATTTATTCAACTTATATGTTTGGAATTTTTTAAAATAGACATCATTTTTGAATTCGGAATATCAATTATAGCTTAGGGTGAAATTTTGGCATTGTTCTGAAAAACTTCAATTTTTGATGAATAGTGAAACCACTAAGTGGTAGTTAAATAACTGATTTTTCGTTTAAATGAAATATTACCACTTCTGTGATTTGATTTTCAAAAATCCGACATACATGGTTGTAATTAAGAAGTAAAATGTGGTTCAATGAGATTAAAATAATTTTTTGGTGAATAGTAACTTTTAAGTTCTTAATCGCGATTAGAGGTAATTAGTGTAGTTTAAGGTACAAATAATGTTATAATAATATGAGATGAGTATGAAACTTTTCCTACTCCTATTGGATGAGTCATGGCCGACCACGACAACCCATGGGTCAACTTGGGGACCCCATGGAGCCACTTTAGTTGGAAAATGACATTAATATATATTTATTTAATGTTAAAATTAAATTGACACAAACATGAGTTGTTTTACTAAAACAGTTTTTATGTGGGGTTACACAAGTCAAACTTTTGATTATAATTATTCATTAGAAAGCTAAAAAGATTTCCTACATCATAGTATTTTTTTTATAATTTTTAGACATTAAATAAATTAAATTATTTATGACATCATGATGATGCAGTGATGACCTCATTATTTAACGATTTAAATAAAATGGGAAGATAATGCAAAATCCATGGCTTACACTTGTACAAAGCCAATTGGATGAGGAAATTTAGAACCCTTATCACCTTATCCTAGAAGTATATATGTGTGGGACCTTTAGAATCCGAAAAGCATTGTGTAATAATGTAACATTTCAATCTTTCCAAAAGAGCCCCTCCTCTCCTCTTATAAAAGGACCCCACCTCTCCCACCTCATTTACACTTTCAAGCCATTTGGCTCGTCCAACCTCTACCCAAATACTCTCCCAACTTCCCCCTCTTACTCCTAGAAGACTTACTTTTGGCAGAACGCTTCCCAAGGAAGCCTTTGGCTCAAATCAAAAAGAGTTACCCGATTTTGAGGTAATGTCTTCTCTAATGTTGTTTTGTTTTATTTTTCTTCTCCAACCCCCTAAACTCTTTTTATTCATTTCTTTTGTAACAAAAACCAGTATCCTCAATATACTAGGATTTTTTTATAAGAAGTATTCTAGATACACTTACACACACCTACATCTAATGGTTAAAGAACATACGGTTTCTGTGGATGGCGAATTTCTTCCTCACGAAACGATGATTGTTCAACACTCATATAACACCTTCAAAGGTGGCCATTAAGATGTCACTATTTTTATATATGATATATAATATGTTTATGTTTTACTTATGCTTATGTATTTCTCATTTATGTAATACTTTATGATTTCCATTATGGGTAAAACGTGATAATTTCATTTTAGGAAGTGCGGACTACCGCCCCCTAAAAGTGATTTGAATCGTTAATGCCATATGTGGGATGTATAAAGGATGGAGTAAATGGTATTATACACTATATTATACTGGAATTATATTATACATTTATATCATTATGATTTAGTTCCATTAAATATGAAATTGAAATGAAAGTAGCGTTCATGCGTACGTACGACTTACCGTCTCCATGAACGGTGCATTTCATTTCTTACCTCTAAATGTTACGTGACATTATGAATGAATGTATATACTGTATATATGATATATATGATATCTACATCATGAATATAATTCTGGATATAATGGATATTTCACCACATGAACAACTTGTAATTATAAGAAGTTTATTTTTGACTCAAGTACCAAAGATCGACAAAACGACCGTTATTAACTTAAATAATTAAATAATGTTCATAACATGGTAATAAGGGATATAAAAGGAATAATGAAAATGAAAAAGGTTCTTAAGTAAATAGAAATTAACTCTAGTTTATTATTCAGGAGGTTAAAGAACGGTCGAGTCAGGACAAGACGCAAGGTAAGGGAATTTCATAACCCAACTTCCATTCTTTGGGTTAATCTCCTACTTTCAAATTATGTCATTATTATGTCCTATATTGTATTTTTACATTATTTATGTGTACTTATAGTGAATACACATAATATACCTACTTTATAAAAAAAATTATCTTTTTAAGGACTTCGTCTCAATCCCCTTTCATTGAGGCATATTTGGTTTTATACACGACTTTCTTTTATACGGTGTATAAACCCCTTTGACTTTTACGTTTATTCAAAAGGAATCTTTTTATACGAAAAGTTTTTCTAAACGAAAAAAGGGAATGTTTTTATTTCCGTACTTATGTGGCAACAACGACTTCTCCGCCGCCGTGACCATTATTTGAGTTTTGGCTTCCTCTACAAGCCATCACTTTTTTAATGAAAAATAAATACAATGTTTTAACTTTCTTTTATTTTGGTTTTGAAAATGGTTTTGAAAACGTTTTTATTATATCAATGAGTTGTATTGATATCTTGTGATTGAAATGTGGAAATGTTATGTTTCCTTTATGCATGTTTTATGTGATACGATTATGTTATGGTTTATGATATGTTTAAACCTATTCATATGAGGAATGAATTGGACTTAATAAGTGACGGGTGGAGCCCGCTATAGCTCCTCGATGCATCGGCAGGTCTCATGAGACAAACTAGTGTCTTGGAACGAGGCCTTGACAAAATCTTATTTGTGGTCTTGGCACGAGGCCTTGGCTACGTGGTTATGATAGTCTGGCATTATGCATTCCATCATTATGAAAGTGGTTATTGATATTGCATGTGATTATTCGACCAGTAGAATATCCATGTGAATAAGTAAATGGCATTATCTCATTTTACTTTTTCCATATTATGTTGAAGTTCATGTTTAAAAGGCTTTTGTTTTAGTTATACATTGCCTTAAATGTTAATGTTTATTTATGAAAGCTTCCGTAGTATTGTTATCCTTACTGAGCATATGAGCTCACCCCTTTCAATGTTTTAATATTTTCCAGGATGTGAAGAAGTATTTTATGAATGACCTGCATGGATAGTCCGAAGAGGATAGAAGTGTGGACTATGGAGACTATGTTATTATAGTTTTTCACTTTGTGATGTAATGTAACATTTATGAATGTATCTAGTGTTTCCAAGGCTACTAAACTAATCGGTCTGTCGAGACTTGATCTTTTGTGATCAAGCCAATGTTACGAAGTAACGCACCGGCTCTGGGTAGCTAGGGTCGGGGCGTTACAGGCGCTCTAGTGACCTGGTGACTCAGGGCCCTGAGCCACAGGGAGTGCAGCCAAATCGACCAGACGAAATTGCTCGCCGATTTCCTCAAAGTGCACTTGGATCCTAGGGTACACCACTTGATAATAACAAAGACAGAATTTTGTTTCCCATAGGGTTTGACGGAAGCACTCGACTTCCTCTGGGGTGAGGGATTCTAGTTTACGAATGTTCGATGCTGCCACCGGCCAAAACTTCTTCGGGAAGTGATCCACCGCAAGAATGTTCTAGAAGATCCTAGGCTCACATTCAGGGTCATGCCCTATATTTCCCCACTTGTCAACCGGAGGTGGCTGAGGAACCAGTAGCGGTACTGAGGAAGACCGATGGGACAGTAAACTGGGCGACGGAGAATACGACGAATGAGCCGACTGACCACCAAATTTCGGGCCATCATCTGAAGTGTGCGGTGACCTGACCACAAAGTCACGATACGACGGGCTGACAGCCACGACTTCTGGTGCAGGGATCGCGATTACCGACGATGGGTCATGCTGTTGCTCAACCGCCATAAATCCCCAAAATAGCTCTATGTAATCTCAAGTCGAGGTAGATGGCGCTTTTGGTGACAACGGTGGTGACTGCACGGTCGGAACCTGTGGGACTCCCAAAATTTACTCCTCATGGATGTACCTGCGAAGAGAGGTGGGAATCCGGTGGACTTCACATTTTGGAAGGATGAGTCTAACGTGCCTTGTTCCTGCCCTGGTCCTTGACACGGAGGACCGAGGGGAGGGTTCCGTTGCTGAGTCGTATTCTTCATCAGCATCCGAGAAGGAGGCCTGTTTGATCTCTGTCCAGGCCTTCCCAGGATTCTTTTTGTGGCGGTGAAGACCTGCCCTCCTGCCCCTATGTGGTTCCCCGGGATAAGTCTGATTCCCGACGTGTAGTCTCGGGGCTGCGCTGGTGCCAGGGTGGAGAGGACTTCCACTTGAGACAGCCATGGTGTGAGGGGAACCTGGAAACAATGTCAAAGGGGACATGGGGAGTACCTCCATGAACAGAACCTGAATGGGCGAAACCTCTATTGGAACCAGAGGGATCATGGGGAGGACCTCCATTCTTGGTGTGGGTGGAGCGAGGCTGACCTTCACCCCTCTTATTGCAAGGGCGAGGAGAACCTTCACCAGCTGTGGGGAGGACATAGGGAGGATCCCCACGTTGGAGAGGGACCATATGGGAAATGACTTCACATCAATGGTCAGGGGCTGGAGGAGGAATTCCATACCCAGTGTGGTGGGCACCGGAAAGGCTTCCGTGCTGAGTGTCACTACCGCTAGGCATGCCTTCATATGGGTTGGGGGTAGCACGGGGCATACCTCCATGAAGATCTCTGGAGTGGGGAAGGCCCATGCTCTGTGGAGTAGTTGTACGGGGAGGACCCCCGTACGAGGTGACATCACTGCGGGTTGGTTCGTGCGATCAAAACTCATGCCTACGACCAGGGGAGTCGACCCAGCCTGCCCGTGGGGTGGTTGGGGCCTCGATACCGGTCAGGTCTAGGAGCACCCCTGGTCAGCGTGTGTAGGGACTTTATGATATGTGTCGGCGGTGACTCGGGACATAGTAGATGTCGACGTGAATGCCCCTTGGCGGGTGTCCTCAGCTCGGGCCCAACACCGACGTCGGGTCAGGCGAGCCGGTGCGGGTGGTGCAGGCGCATAGCCTACCTATTCCTTTGGCAAGGCCAGGCGGTGGTGATGACGCGGACGGGTGGGGGCCCTTGCTTAGATCCCTTTAATCAGGACTTTGACCGGGCTGAGCCAGACATCACCCACCTCATCAGCATAAGGCAGGGAGTCGTCAAGGCGTCCTAGGGATAGGCTCCCGAAACGATTGAACGTTGGGGTGGGGAGCAGGGGCTCCCTACGTGGCCCTCGAGGGCGGCGTTGACAGTGGGGCCTAGATGCCTCTAGGTCCAGGTGGGCCATATCTCGTGTTGAGATTATTCCCTCCTCCTCGTAACGGCATATGAGGTCGTTAATCACCCTTCATTGGATGACTTCCGATGAGGAGATGGAGAATGTGCACCCCACATTAGGGGATGTAGACGCCGTTGTGGTAGTAGTGGGGCCATGCGGAGCGGCTGTGCTGGTGTTAACCCTGTCCCTGCGTAGGTGGGTGGGCGGTGATCTTGTCCCTGTAGTAGCAACCTAATTCCTGGGAAGCAGGGAGATTAACTCATCAGCACTGCGAGGAAAAGAAATCAACAACCAGTGCCCCAACGCCGTTCAATATTCTATGGTTGGTAAGAGGGATCCACGCCAACAACATTGCAGAACAAAATTCCCAATGTTCTACTACCCCAAATTCTGGTGAGTTTCACGCCAGGCCCGCTATTTTCTTGGTGGGACCCATAACTAGATATCTGGATCCGGTGACACGTCAATATACTGATGTATCTAATGCTACTAATCTCCATATTGAGAAGAATAATTTCACGTCGGGTTTACCATTTCTGCTTTTGACACTTTTGTCGGGGCGTGCACATCCATCTATGGGGGACACGTTGCTATGGCCCCGCATTCCTGCTTTCCAAAGGCGGGAGGCATCCATTCCTTGTTCAGGGATGTTTCCTCCTTGATCGAAACAGGATGATGGGATGTCAGTTCTTCCTTCCTTGTATTCCTCATCAGAACTCGTCACCTAGTCTGGGTCTCCCTCATAGATTTAATACGTTTTTCGTGAAACTCTTCCCAGTGCCATGTTTCCATGGACACTGGTTCATTAAACTGTGTCTGTCAGGACATTGCAAGGGGTCTGGTCAGGGCAGCAACTTTCAATTGGTGGAGTAGTCACGTCGAGGCATGTGATCATGTCTGAACACTGGTGAATTGGCGTGTCTGTCTTTTGTCCCTTATTATAGGGCCTCTCGAGGGCGCAGAAGTCCGAGGCATCCCACACCGAGTGTGGGGAATCATATTCCATAGTCATGTATCTGAGGCTTTCCTCAACTTACCTAGTTTTAACATAGGTTATGCCGCATGTTTAACGTCTAACGGAGACAGATCAGGCTGATCAGAACACTAGCTGGAGTGGATCAGATTGAGGAACCCCCTTGAGAGAGCCCTGATATTGGGGATAGCTCATGTGAGGCTTCCTGAATTCTGTGGAGGGGAATGGTGTGGCATGATCTCACCGGGATGTGGCGGCTTGGGTAAGAATCAGGATGGATGATGGGAAATTGAATGGAGTGGAGGAGGAATGCGATGGGGCCATTGTGAAGATGACGGTAGTTATGGACTTAATTCTTGAAGAGACTTCCTACGTATCCCCATGGTAGGGAATCAAATTCTGTATATTTTAGTTGGGGAGAACCGACGAGAAATGGGTCGAACGACCAACGGGTGATTTCCTTGATCCCCAGGGAGGCTTCCTACATACTACGCCTTGAAATGGATCAAATTCCACGTAGTTCGGGATGAGGCACCGATGAACCGGCGTGAAGAAGGACCTTGGTCCAATGGGTGTTGGGCTAGAACCTCGTGACGTTTCCTATGTACCATGCCTTGACATGGATCAAAGAACCCATAGTTCATAATGGACGTTGGTGAACCGATGTGAAAAAGGACCTTGGTCCGATGGGTGTTAGGCTTGAACCTCGTGAGGTCTCCTAAATACTATGCCTTGAAATGGATCAAAGTCCTTGTTGTTTGGCTGAAAAAGGGGTTTTTGAACTGACATGAAGGGGTGTCAGAACAACTAGATGGCGGGGTCACAACAGCTTACCACTGGATTGGGAAGCAGTTTAACGTCATGCAGGACGGGGGCATGTCGGAGAACTCACGTGAAGGGGGACCTTGGTCCATTGGGTGTTGGGATTGAACCTCATGGAGGCTTCCTACGTACCATGCATTGAAATGGATCAAATACCTCATAGTTCATAATGGATGTGGGTGTCAGAGAACCAACATGAAGAAGGACCTTGGTCTGAAGGGTGTCGGGCTTGAACCTCGTGAGCTTTCCTACGTACCATGCCTTGACATGGATAAAAGACCTCGTTGTTTAGGAAGGGTTTCGTCAGCGAACTGACATGAAGATGAACCCGGGGGTCAACTGGTGTGGAGGCTTCTTATGTACCATACCTTAACATGGATCAAAGTCCTCGTAGATTATGTATGCAGTTTAACATCATGCGGGATGAGATGCAGTTTAACATCATGTGGGAAGAGATGGATTTGGGGCTTACACTCTGAGGTGGCCCAGGGTGTTTCACGGTTGGTGCTCACTCTAAGCCCATGAGATTCATGCTCGGTGTGAGAAACAAGAGGTTTTATGGACCTGATGATCATGTCGCGAAGGGTGCGTTTGTGGGAAGCGAAGAGTGGCTTACGCGTTAGGTGGCCCATGGTGCAAGGACTTACTCTAGGATGGAGGCCCAAGGGTGACAAAGCACAGAGGGAGAGGGGATTTGGTACCGAAGAAAGGAGGTTCCTCGTTCCCTATCACACCCTCCGCTGGCCCTGGCGGTGGGGAATTACGGAGGTTCATGGGTGATACCTTCTGCAAGAGGGGCTATGGGCTTACACCAAGGAGGTTTCCCTTCCTCGTGGACAAACTCCACTTTGAGAGGGAGGATATCATCCCATGTGGGGGGGGGTGATCCCATCCCCATGGAGATGAGCGGTGTAAAGAATGTCCGAGCTGGGGGGACCCTACGTGCGAGGCACGGGGCCAGATCACAGTTTAACGTCATGTGTTGAGGATGAGGTGCTTGGAAATTTAACATCCTGTAGCTAAGATGAGTTGGGCTTACTCAGCACCCCTAAGACTTACATGACTGGTACCCTTTGCTCCTTGTGATAGGGAAGGTATCGGTAATGCCGTAGTGAAGGGGGGTTGCAAAGCGAACCATCAAGGGGTCCACGTTAGTGTGGCTATGTGAAGAAGCAATAGCCATTAGCGTTACTATGTGAAGAAGAATTAGGCAAAGAAACACCATGAGCGGAATCATCTAGGGGACTTTGAAATCACATCGTGAAAACCTGGAGGGTCTCACTGGAGAAGGAATTTCCAAGCAGAGGGGTCCACAGGCAGGGGCCTTGCGGAACTCGGTTTCTCTGCGTAGTTGAGGGAACTTGCGAAGGGGTGTGCTTCATGAAGTGGGGTGCCTTAGCCTTAGCATGGGGCATAGGTGCGAATGGGGGGTTCTTCACAAAGTGTAAGGGTGTTCGTGGAGCACTACCTCACGGAGCATAGGTGCCTCATGAAGGAAAGTTCTGTGAAGCAGTGTGCTTAGCGATGTACAGTGATCCTGCCTTTGCATGTGGATCCTGTGTACAGGAGGGGCGTTTTGCGAAGCATAAACACTCCATGACAACCTGAGTCCCCTTGGGGATCCCCTTCCTTCGCAAATGCCCTTAGGCTTTGCGAAAGGCATCCCTCTTGAAAGAGGGGCTCAAAACGAGACAAGATGGAGGCCTCTTGCGAAGCAAAAATACCTCACGGAGCTCATGATTCATATAGCAAAGAGTCCTTCGTGATTTTGGAGCTGAGAAGCCGAAAGGTTGGATTTTATGTCTTTGGGGGATTAAGGGGATCTTGGTATTTGTAGGCAAGAGGTGCCGCAAAGCAGAGCTCACGCTGCGCTAAGGGGGCTTCGGTTGCTTCGCGGAGGGTCGCGAACATCAACCGGGTTTGCGGAGAGATACCGCCTCCTTTGCTTCACGGCGGGTTCGCGAATGTCTGGGGCGTTCGTGGAGAGGTACCGCCTCCAGTGCTTCATGGCGGCCATGTTTCTTGGGGGGGCTCCGTGTCGTGGCCTCGCAGGGCAGGGAACATGGCCTCTTTTTCTTCTCTATTTTCATCATATATTTTGGCACCAACAATAATTTAAATTGGAACACCTATGGTTTCAATCAATTCTTAGATTAAATAAAATAAAAAATATATTTTAATAATTTAATCAAATAAACTGAAAGAGAATATATTTCAATGAGGATCTATCACATATACTTCCAAATAGATAACGTAAATATATCATAGGAAATGTATGTGAGACCACCTACTTCATTTCGAAGACCCAATCCATTTTTTATAAAACCCAAAAAATTGCTTTCCATGTAAACCCATGCTCATCATAACCTGACCATCCAACCCCCACATTACAACAAAAAAATCACAAAATATCAAAACATGTAATTAATTTTTACTCAGTATAAACAATTAATAAATATTATAAATAATGTAATAACAAAAAATTTCTCAGTGAAAGTATTCACCATACCAAAACCTCGTCAAATAACATCATATATCCCATCTTAAATCCTTGATAACTTTCAGATACTATCAGAAAATGGACAGAAAATTTATTTAAAGGATCACCAACCTCTAGCTCTCTGACCTCAAACAAGAGCTATATTATACAATAAATATTATATTTATAATATATAAATGTATATATTTATATTCATGATTCTTATTTATAAATATTTATTCCTCATTAGAGGTCAATGACTTTAATACTATTTCCTTGGACTTGTGAATATTCTATACTTTTTTGGTTTTATCGATTAATATAATTCATTTTATTATGTGTTTGTATATTCAAATTTTCAATTTTTTTGTTTCATTTTAAGTGACTGAGTTATTTTTATTTCTGGTAGTATATTCAATATACAGAAGTATTTCCCTTATAAGAACAGGTTTATAAATTAAACATCTATGTCATAAAACCAAAAAACACAAGAGAAAAAAACTATGACATGAAACAATCATATAACCATACCTTTTGATTTTGGGATAGAAAAAATCAATTTTATTTAATAAATATTTCAAGAGGGGAAGAACCTGTGGAATTTTTTTTAAATAGTTAATTAATGAAACATTTTTTATATTATGATCAATTAAAGGATATTGCAGATTTTAATTCCTATAGTGATGTTTATTTTAAGGTTGAATCAAATAGAATATTTTATAATGATATAACAATGATATAAAATTTTATAATGGAAGATACACATACACTCAAGTCAGTAAAAGAACTAGAATTTGTTGTGTAACAAAAAAATAATTTCATAGAGAGAGAGAAAAAGGGGGATCTTGATATTTGGTAGAACATCAAATAAATAGTTCAAGTGGAATATTTCCTTTTTTTCAATTGATTTCTTACAATTATTCAAATTAGTAATTATTTACACATGGATTTTACCATATTTTATTTTCATGCTTCTATAAATAAAATGTGAAGAATTAATCATTAGACGAGTAGAAATTAGAAACAAAGTGAAATTTTTAGTGGGTCTTTTTATTCCATTTCTGCGTAAGGGATAAAATATAGTGGAAATGTTTTGTTAAATGAAATTACACCAATCACATATAAGGGAAAATAAATTTTTTTATTTCATTCTAAAGAATTATATTTTATGAAGCTATATATATATATTTATTAGAACTGTTTAAACAAATATAACTTAATAACCCATATTTCTTTCACCATTAATGAAACACAAAATATACTATTATAATTATATTTTAAATGTGATGTTTTATGAAAATATAAGATAAAAAATTGATTAGAAACAATTCAAGGGGTTGAAATTCAATTAATAGGGTAGTGTTATTTTAATTTTTTATATGATTAAAATTTTTTTATATTATGTACATTTAATTTTCTTAAAATAAAATGTACTTCTTATATGGATTGATATATATATTTCAATATATGATACAATTATTTTCTTTAGGATCATAAAATATCATGTTTAAAAAATATTATATAAGAGATTTGTATTGGTATGATAATGGGTGATCAAAAATATCAATATTAAAATTATTATTTGATAAATAATTATTTTGAAAAATATATTTATTCATTTTAAATAAAATTCATCAAACACCGTTGTAACTTATATTTATGAGGTTTATATTATTTTGGATATTATAATTATTATTTATTCTATAATTGAAATAACAGCCTTTTAAATTCTCATTCCCAAGAGGTATTCTATGTAAATTATAAATAGTATTTCTAATAACCATTTTATGAGATAAGTGTTACATGAGTGATATTGAATCTATATTTAATTGTTCTATAAAAATACAATATTAAAATAACAATGTCATAACTGAGGATTTTTTTCCTTTTTTTATCACTAATCCTTTAAGACAACTTATAATTATAATATCTATGTATGATAACAGTGACCATATATTGATTGATAGGATACCCACATTATTAGAATTATGTTTTTTCTAACCTTACGTTTGTTATTTATTCATTATTTTAACTCAACTATGATTGGATGAATATATGAAATTATACTATTAATTACATTAAAATATTTACAATTAAGTAAATTAAAGGTCATACATTAGTTTTAAGAGAAGTGCCTTTCCAAACAATCATTAATTTTAAACTGAAATCTACAATTTCAAAAATAAATGTTTCAAATTATAAATGAAATAATGATAACATTTCTTTTTCCTTTATTACATGATTTATAATACATTTACAAGAAGATAATGATTTTTAATGGGTAATATCATTTTTAAAAAAAGTGAAAAATAATTGTAAATTGTTTTCATTGAATGAAATTTTAAATAATGTATTTTGTTTCAGAATTAAATATTCACATTGATCCATATTTTATTTAACATAAATTAAAAAATAAACACCTTAACCTTACATGAAACATTTTAATATTTCTCATGATTAACATTGAAATTTTCAATATTCGCACACATTTAGATACATTTTATGCATATTATGATAATATAATTACTTTAAGATTGATCAGAACTAAAACATTAATAATCATGTAATAAATAGAATATGATTCTATTAATACAAATCACATGTGTTTATGAATATAAATAACATGTTGAATGATTTCAATAAAGAATTTAAAAATTATCCTTAATTTAAGATAAAATAACTCATGGTTGATTCATTTTAATGAGAATTAAAAGAGTTAAAATTATTATTTTTAATTGGGTTAATAAAAATTAAATTTATTGATCCATTTATGATTTTATTTTTTATTTTTTAAAATAATTGAAATAATGAATTTTCAATGTCATGGTGTCAATATTTTTTTTGATAGATATGGTTTTAACTATGGGGGGATTTAATATGTTAGAAAATTATATACATCATTAAAAGAAAAAAAATATTGGCATAAATTTTAAATTTTTGATAGGGGATGTGGATGATAGAACAATTAGGCTAGATGTTTTTCCTTCGAAAGAAAGTATTTATTTATATGAAAATACTCTTAAAAATGAAATATATGAGCTGTTAAGGATTCGAATATGTGAATTTCCAATATCCATCACTATATAATGAATATTTTCAAATTTCAATACTCTCTTATTTCATTAATCAATTCTTCAAATAATTTTTTTCTATTATGTAGAATATTATTCTATTTAGTTTTGATATTTATAATCTATGTTTTCATTTATATAATAAAAAATCCATAAAACCTTTTTCTATTTGTTTTAGTATAAAGGAGTGATTCTTCTATGATGATATACTATTTTATTCACATAATTGATGATTAACTAAATATCTCTTATTTTCTACACCAAGAAAGAAAATGTGGTAATATATATGATTAATTAGAAATTATTTGAGTTAAGACATTTTACATGATCCCATGAAAATGTTTTGGTATTATTTTTGAAAAAGTGATATTTTCATGTAGTTTTGAAAATTAATATAAAATCTATATAGTTAAACAATCATGGAGATAAGGTTTAATATATTTTAATAAATTTTATTTTGGAGGATTCAGGAGCTATTAATAATTTCAATGATATGTAATGATTTTATTTTTTAGAAAAACATTTACAGGTGTGGGATGTTTCTATATAGTAGTTGAGTTGGCATTAGAAGTCTATATTGATAAGAATTTTAGCAGAGATAGTGGAATGGTTAAGAATTTAAAAATAAAATAATACATTTAGATATGTTTTTTACTACATTGCAGTTGATCAAATATTCATGATATTGATTGATGTAGTTATTATTATAATTTTTTTAAATAAAAAAACATAGGAATGAAGCTGTTTTGGAAGAAGAATGTGTGTATGATTCATTTCCACGCAAAGGATACTAAGAAATATAAAATGTAAGAGCTGGTGTATGGTTCACTTACTATGTGTGATAATATTTTCTTGAAAATTGTATGATTCGTTGGTCCTACATAAGAATCAATTATATATTTCCATAAATTTCTTTTTTTAATATAATAACAAATTTAATTTCTGATATTATGACTAAAAATTAATTGATCTCTATATTAGAAAATATATGTCCCTATTATAATCATTATTATAAGGACCAATATATATGAATTATATATTATAGTGAATTTGAGGTAGAATTAATTTTCCTAAAATCATGGGAATCAATTCAGTTTAATGTTTTATATATTTTGTAAAAACTATTAAATTTTAATGCATAAAATTCACATGGAAATTTATACTCTGTATAAATTTTTTCCACTAAAAAACTCTTATAAATAAAAATGGATTATTTTCATGAAACTTCATTACATATTTTCTCAAGACCTCGTCCTTTTAACTACTCTACATTAAACCCTATGTGATTTTTTTAATAATATAGATGTGCACAAAATTCTCAATATGTTATAAAAAGTAAATAAAAATAAATCATTATTCCATACATAATTATAAATATTTTCCATCTTAAAATGAGTCATTGGGAATAATAAATAATTTACTACCCATGAAAATAGTTTTTCTTAAAAAACATTTCTAGAAAACATTTCATAAGAAATATTAATAGAAAAATAAAATGAATAATTTTTTTTGATAAATGAGCAACTCGTGATGTTTTTTTTCAGGAATTTAAAATTTTTCCCCTAAAAAAAGTAACAACTAAATAGATACGAACAAAATCGATAATATATCTTGTGAAAACATGATATTTAAATAAAAACATTTAAATAATTAATAAATAATATGGTAATGTGGTGAATAATTTTTTTATCATATGTAAATATGTTGTAACCTTATCGACTACCATAAAATAACTGTCACAAATATACATGAAACAAAGTTTTCCTTTATACATGGAGTAATCATCACAATTCCACATATAATAACCATCACTATCAACATCCAATATACCTAAATGAATTGTAATTTTATCATAGAATCTCATATCATTTAATTTTAATAGAACCACCCATCATCACAAATAATTCTCTAAAACCAAATCATAATACAGAAAACATGAATTCTTGCATCATAACTACATTCCATGAGGAAGATAAACTACTAAAAAATAATAATACACAAAAAATGAAAAAAATTATTTAAAAATAACCATGTAATCATATACATGGAGATTATAAACATTAGGAAATCATAAAGATGAGAAAATATGCTTATTGTATTTAAGTTAAAAAACATTCCATCCATATTTTTGATTGATTAGTCACAATTACCATGTTTGGAAAATGAAAAATGTATCCATTTAGGGATTTATTGAAAAAACAAACAAACAATCAAAAATTTGATTTCTCAATATCATAAAATAATAATAATAAAATCACTAATGTTTTTAGAAATAAAATATATAGATATGGATAAAAATGAGAGTTTTATGTGAATATTTGAAATATGTTTCTTCAAAATTAATTCCATTACAAATATATCATCATTTAAATGAGAATTAATAAAAAAATCAATTATGTTTATTATATGTAAATCTACATTAAAAAGTTAAAATTCAACCAATGATAATCAAAATTAATTTCATGAATAATTTGAGCATGGAATCGTCAATGATGTTGAAGTTTAACTCAATGAATGGTAATTGAGTTAAGAATTAATTTACCATAATCCAAAAAAATCACATACACTTTTAATTATCCTGAATATTAAAATTAGGTTACTTATTCACTTCCATAAGAAAAATTTTCATGTTCATTATTCATTTAATATCACATATTACCAATTTAATTACATAATCATTTAAATTATAATAATATAGTTTTATGGTATCTAGTACTGAATTTAAAAATGTATTCAAAAATATGAGCAAAACAATTTCATAATTTCATCATCTAAAAAAAATATTAAAAAAAATATTATAACTTTTTTTCATATATTTTAATTTTAAATAAATCCATGAAATATCATTATAAAAATGATCAATATTATAATCTTGGACATGGTAGGTAGTATGTATTCATGAGTAATATTTACATTTTTCAATGATCATTATGAAAATAGGTAAGTATTATATAGTATTTATAGAATTGAAATAATATATTAATTATCATTTTAATTATTTAATTATACTTATATATGTCACTCATGTGATGTGGTGATGAAAAAATGAATCAAATCACTTCTTATAGTCGATAGTATATATGTATGCTTGGAAGACATTTTTATTTATTTTATGCATAGAAATATTCAAACATATATGATATGTTATATTTTAATAATGATATATATTTCATGAATTTATAAATAAATATTAATTCCATTATTATAAATAGTCTTTATGGTTTGTGTAAGAAAATGAATTACAATTGTTCACGAGGCAGTAGTCAGCCGTACAAATGAATTATGATTTCGAATCAATTTTTTTGAATGTGTAGAATGATATTAGTCCTTAAAATGTCATAATATATAAATATATACATATTGAGGATACAAGATTTAATTTTTCTACATGGATGATGAAGTTTTATGGGATATGGATGATTAAAAAAACATTCTAATTAAAACCATTCCAAATGATTTTAAGATAACCATTAATTAACACCTTATGACTTCTAAGGATGATTTTATGCCTAAGATATGACCTATTTAACACGGTTAGGGATTCTAGTAGTGCATTTTCATGGTCATGGTGGATCCAAATAGGTTTTTAAGAGCGATGAAGTGAGATGTAGAGGCTCCCATTAGTAAGATAAGGGAGGGGGAGTCTTGGAATTTCCCAAAATATTAATTTAATATAAAATAATATTTAATTCAGAATGTATAAAAAATTATTAATTTATTATATAATATGATTATTCTTCTAAATCTGTAAGTATAATAAAACTAATATTGTAATTTACTATACTTATACCCAAATATTATTTTTTTCCATTTAAGGATGGTTTGAGGCACAAAGGCCACTTTATTAAATATAAAAGTCCAAAAAGTTGAATTAAATAAGAACATACCAAGAAAAGAATTTAAGAAAAAAATAGAAAGGAAAAAAATACATCATCACACTAGATAGTGAGTTCTCAAAATACAGGGAGAGAGTTGACCTCCCCTTCCATGGGAATTTTATCCCCTCATCCTTGTCTTGACCTACATCCATTGTCCACCACCCTCATCTGATATCTCAATAGCCTCAACATACATTATGATTTTAACTCCAACCTGATTTTATTTGGTGTTAACTTCATCATAACTGCTAGAAGAAGAAATTATTTCAAATGAATTATGAATAATCACATTTTTACATACCATATAATTCTATGTCTTAGATTGAAAAAAACATACATGAATAAATGATTCCCTAATAACTATCATTTTTATACCAAAAGACTCCAAAATAGGGGCCTTCATTATCTATGCAGTTTATATAGAGATGCAGTTAGTTTCCAAATGAAATTCATTTGGGGTGGAAATACCCATTCTATTATCCAATTTTACCGAAGCTGAATAAAATGAAAGTTAATTTAAATGAACTCCCTTCCCATCATATGCATGGCCAAAAGATCCATCACCCCTAGTTTCTATAAAACCTAAAGTATAAGCTGTTGAATTGGAGCATTTCCTTGGAACAAAATGCCCATATGTATAAGAGGAGGTAACCAATTTAGAAGCTACCATCATTCTCATTGAAGTCTAGTGACAGAATGTATTAGATTAAGAAAAATAGTTACTATAAGGAACAAGCTTCCCATTTAAATTTAGGGGTTCTTAATTTATAGAAGTATTGCCATCTCCTTTGACTTTAGTCTTATTTGATATAGAAAATTCCATTTTGTCCTTTCCTTTTCCTCTTTTACCAGTAACGATAATGTTCTCCTGCCATCAACTATTGTCAACTACCACATGATCAAAATTCACCAATATAGCTTGGAAATCAACTTATTTTCATACTCTTCATTTTCAATACTTTTGACTAACACTTCCATTAAGGATATCTCATTTAAAAAATAATTACAAGGAATACAATCATCAAAATGCCATTATTTTCCATAATATCAACCCAATAGAGAATAAAGAGATTTACATTATATTGATGAGGTTAAACAGACCTGAAATATTTTGATAAAAACTACTATCTTTTAAATATGGGCCTTCAACAGTATCCACAGACTCAAAATTATTTTCCTAGGCCAGTCCAAAATTTGAATAAATACTCATATAAGAAGGGATTACACTGTATGTTTTTTCCACAGGATTCATCCAGTGAGTAATCTGGTAAATTTATTTCTTTATTTCCTTCCACCATTTTTTCAAATAATGAAAATTAATCTGACAGTTAGAAAAAATAAAATCTCCTTTACATGTTGATTTTGATTGTCAAACAATTTAAAAACACCCAAAAAATGTAAGTGTTCTTTAAAAATCAATAATAAGGTAGATTTCATAATGCAGTGCAGATAAAATCACTCTCTCAATTATTTTAGAACATAAAGCAACATCAATAATAATGAACACATATTCTCATAGACAATTGTTTCAGTATAATGATCCATTTTAATTGAAACACCAATCATTGAAATTAAGTCAAAGAGAATCTTCGAATTCTAAAGGACCCAATTGAGATTCATTATTTTCATCAATAACATAGAAAATGTGTCCTTGTTATACATATGATTGTGTTATAAATTCCATTCATGAATCTATGGTATTTCTGGGCTGAGATTAATGGCCCAAATATTCTAATCATATCATTTAACAATGCCAATTTTTAGGTTATTCTTCATTTTGACTTTAATAGTATCATGATAAGACATATAATTCAAACATCATATTTTATTATATTCATAAACTATAAAATATTCCATTAAACACTTCAATATCATTAATTATATAAAAAATTTAAATTTAATATTTTTAATATAATAGATTTGATTTTTCCATTAATAAAAAACAAAATGCATTACCGTTTTGCAAACAATTATTGTAATTTTTTATTACCTAAAAATTAAAAATAAATTTTCATGATAAAGATAAATATATTATATTTTAAAACAATAATTATACATAAAATATCATCTAGATAACAACATATTAAAAATATAATACTTATAAAAAACAACATTGTGACATCTTTCAATTTTCATTAAATAAAATACTATGATGGTTATAATATTATCAATGTGGCCCCAAAAGTAGTAAATTATCCTCATGGATTATTATGGTAAAGTATATCTCATAATATAATATTTAGATAATTAATTGTGTCATTTAATTGTTATTATAAATTTTTATTATCCTAAATTACCTATTTTACCCTTTGTCGAGGTAACCAAAATTAATAATCATTCTATTCATATTTAATGAAAATGAAATATTCATATATACTATAATTGGACCATAAGATCCAAATACAACATCCATTTTTCAAAATAAAGATCATATAATATTCCATATTCATTAAAAATTAATCTTATAAAATAAACGAAAAATATTATTTCATAAAAATGTACTTTTTAAATATAATATAATTTTATATGTAATTGAAATATAAAATAATTTTTAAAATAATAATTTTACTACATTAAATCAAAAGTAAATAATAAAAATTGACAATTAATACAATACATCGATTTACATTGAAATATTTTTAATTAATTTTTTTTCAACAGAAATCTGTATTCTTCATTATTCCATGATAAATTAATATTTATAAAAAATTATTTTAAAATATTATTGGCACGATGAATTAAAAATTAAAATGAATGTTGTAAAATAATCTCTTTAATATTTCAAGAAACTTGTTTGAATAATCGCCCATTAAAAATAGTAAAAATTAATTTTGGAGAAAGTATATTTTTTTAGAATAAAATTTCATTAGTAAGAATATAGTACTTATTTTAAAATAGTTAATTAAAAGATTAGAAAAGAGTATGAAAATATTAAATTTTATAATTTTGTTAATACTATTCATCCCAACTAATTTAACAAATATGTTTTAATTTTCTCATTTAATTTATAATGTCCCAAGAAAAACATATATAGACATTACATCATATTTACAGTATTTTAATTACACTACACAGAAACACTCACATAATGACCATATTATTTTATTGCAATTGGAATTATGGGAGAAAACTTATAGTCTAGTTATATCACATTAATGATTCCCAACAAGATATTCCACTTTAGTATTCCTACATAATACTATTGTTTATTACATAGTAAATGACAAATTTGAAATGAGTGAGATCAGATGATCAGTAAGAGTTAACAAGGGAGATATCAATAATAACATACTCATAATGCATAAATAAATAAAAAAACATTTGAAAATCATATCAATTATATCAAATATCATGACAGCATGTCAATTAATTAATCATAGAAGTTCATAAATAATTAAAGAACATATTTAATGAGAGCATAAAATAATGCATGAAAATGGGGTATAAACAGAAGAATAGGAAATAATTTCTATATTATTCAAGTATCATTTCCAAGACTCTAAATACAAGAACAATTCTATTAATAAATCATGTCCACTCTCTGTTCAAGCCCTGTATTATTGATCAAATATTACTAATGTTTCAATAATGTATTATTGAACAAATATTACATCCTATTCTTGTCCTATATATCTCATGAGATATAAATCTATAAGAAATTTTTTTGAGGTATAAATAGGTCCCACCCATTATATAATGAATATATATATATTTTTGTTAAATATCAAATAAATCATTCATCGTATCAGAACCCTTATAAGGAAAAAATATACAAATAAAATTAATCATAACATAAATCAATGAAAATAAATATAACTCACAAACATTAATCCATCATAAACATAAATTATTCTAAGAAATAATAAGAATTATATCATTGGATAACATCCCTATAAAAACATAAGTTACATAAAAAAACATTGTCTCAGATGGAAAATGATTTAAAATTATCATTTGAAATAGTTATTAAAAACATACATTCCACTTTGAATAATACTTGTTAAATCATAACACATTTATCAAACTATTTTTATTTAAAACAAAATTGAAAAACTATTATAGAATCTTCAAAAAATACTTTAAAAAAATTTTAAATCTATTATCCTTAAATTTATTAATTGATCATTTATAACACATTTAAATCATTTTTAAAAAACCTTGATTTAAATGAACACATATTTACGACTCAAGATATAATAAAATTACATGAAACATATAATATTATTAATTGAAGTATATCAATGATACAACATTTTAAAGGTCTGTATAAACACCTTGTTAAATAATTTAGGTGTCCAATATAACTTGTATTACCAAAGTCAAATTGAGGTAAAATTACCTTACCAATTTAATAAGTGTTGAACCTTAAACCCCAAGACCGTGAGATCATATAATGGATATATAAATTCAAATTAATATAAGAATAAGGATAATATATTAAATTCATGGGAATTATGTACTGAAAAAATTGAGTGTTTAATATGGCATGAGTTTTACAAAAAAGAAAGTGAGACCAATAATCCCCATACCTTATGTCTTCTTTCATTCATATGCATCAAAAACACTTGTATAATTGTTTAAAGAATGTTATTAATTTAATATATAACAATAATAATAGTTTTTATATTATATATGATCATCTTTTATCATCTTATCACATATTATTTAATGATATTTTGTTATTAACCTTCACTCGGGTGTTAATTGCTTTATTTTCCTATAAATGTTTTGTCCTATATGTAACAGTTATTATGAATATAAGATAGTTACATTATATCCAAAATTATATTAAATAAATATATATCTTATTTATTCATTATAAAAATTTTATATAATCATTATTTAATTGTGATCATAGAAAATGAATCACATCGTATCATAGAGATGGTCGGTCGTACGTTCGCATGAGTGACAATATCATTCCATTAATGGGGAAAGGGGAAAGAGGTGGAAGGTGTAATTTATATCAAGACTCAATATAATTTTATAATTAACATATATATTTTTATATTATTTTTAAAATTTTACCCATCCATGTAATTTTGGGATAAAAAACTGAATACACCATGGGGTGAAAAAAGTAAGTTGTATGTACGAACGTCGGGTGAATTTGTTTTTCATAGGAGGAATGAAAGGATGAATATGGTTGTCAAATAATCATAGTTAAATATAATAATATAGGTGATTCTATATTATTTACACTATAATATAAATAACACATGATGAGGAAGTAGATGAATAAATAATCATTAAAGAGTTGGTAAAGATGATTACCTATTTTTCGATGAATGTCCTTTAGATCTCATATTAGTGAAACTAAGGATGGTATTTTGTGAAGCAGAAAACCACTATAATGTGTCTAGGGAAGTTTTAAAGAGAACTATTAAGGTTATGGTCGATATTGAAGGATCAATATAATGTGAATAATTGATGGAGGAGGGTTTATATTGTAATTGAGGTGAGGGGAAGTTTTTCAATTTGCAATCATATTAATTAATAATGAACAAAATATGAATCCAAATTTTTCCAAAAATAGATGAATTCGATGAAACTTTTTCATAATATTTTAATATAACATACTAATATATTATAGACATGTTTTTTATTATTTTAAATATTTTCATTTTTATTAAGCCTTTATTCACCTATTTTAATTTTAACTATGATAACGAAATTCAATATTAAAATATTGTAATATTTAAATATGTGATTTAAATTGTAATAGAATTGAATGATTAAATATATTTTTGACCATTTTATAATTATTTTTTATTTTAAAAGAAGTTTTATGGTTTTAAATAATTTTATAAAATCTTATATTTATAAAATAACATTAATCTCAATTTTGACACTATAAATTACTTGGAATGTTGAAAATATCAAAATAATAAGTTAACATTGAAGATAATATTCTTTATATTTATAATAGGTCATGGGGATCTACAAAATTTGTTTATAACATTAATTATCTAACAGTATATTTATTTTAATATTTTAAGTAACATTAATATTATATTTATATAAGTAAAATAATTACCACATCAGTGTTGTGTAATTATTTATTGTAATTTTTTACAAAAAATATAAATTATACTATAATTATGAATATAAATCTTATATATTTTATAATAATACTAAAATTAGAATATATATTTTTGGTTAACCTGTTATAAAAATTATATTGTATTTAAATTAGGCATACGACTTCTATATATTTTTTTAAATAAAATATTATAAATATCAAAATCTCATCTAAGTGTACCAAAAGTAATGAATAATTTATATCAATAAAATATGTTTATTTATATACCTACATACATTTATATTCATTTATAACATACCATTTTCCTCATGTGGACAAATAATGGATATTTAAGACAATGAAAGCGATATTTCGTGACTTTGAATGAATTAAATATTATATAAGTCATTTTTTGGGAAATGTTCTTATTATAAAACATAATTTATATCCTTAGGTGACAAGGGTATAGTTATATTCATCGAGTTAAAAATTATGGAATATGTTAGGGACATTTTTGAAGTCCATATAATTTTATTTTTAACCTAAATTGAACAATTTACTATCTACCCTAATAAAAAAAGTTACCAAAATTTCCATTAATATTCACCAAAAATAAATGGGTCATATTCACTAAATTTATATCTTCTAAATAAAAATATGGAATCTATTTCTCAAAATTAAAATCACATATTTTTTAGAATTTATTTTAAATTAAAACCAGTAAAATTCATCGAAAAATAATTTTTCAGAAAAATGCACTTTATAAACATAAAATGTTTTAAATAATTTTTTGTATATAATTTTATTAAAAAATAATTATTTAATTATTTATAATTAATTTTAACTAAATAAAAATTTCAAAAACAATTTTACATTTTAATGATAATAAAAGAAAATACAGTATTCAATAAAATTCAATTTTTTTCACTACTCCACAAAAGATGAAACATTTCAAAAATATACCAACCTTTCACCAAATGATAATTGTGAATTTTCATTTTTAAAAAAGATTTTTTTATTTTCTAAAATAAAATTTATAAGATAGTAAATTTTTTGGTTTTAAATAAGTCTTTCATTAAAAGGTGAAAACTATCTTTTACCAAAATAATTTTTTTCTTAAACATGGGGCTGCTCTTAATTTATACATAAATTAATATTATATGAATTTTAAAAAATCACTAAATAAAAATCATTTAAATTTTATTATTATCACTCAATAATAGTTATTAATTTAAAATATTAAGATAAAACTCCTTTGTGGGAATAAAAATAGTTGTTCATAACACTATATACTTTAATTGCAATTGTTTTATATCTACAATTATAATTAATTGGTACCCTATTAAATAATTTTATAATTAAGTTAACACTTATTCATCCCCTCCATTACAATGTAAAGGTGATAACTATCATAGTATTTTGTTGTTCGGTAAGACATTGTTGGACGTGTAACATAATCAATTGAAGTAACTTATTATTTTGTGTAACACAAGAGAAACATTGTGTTCTGTATACCAAAAGATAATATAAGTGTTGTGTTTTGAGGAATTCAACCATGGTTATGTGTGTAAATAATTAATAAATTGGTCTATCATGAAACAAAATCCTTCAAAAAATATTAATTTATTTAATAAAATAATTCATTAAAACATGCGGTGTTACAAAATATCCCCCTTAAATTGAATTTATCCCATGATATTCATCACTCTAAAATAAAAAACTAGGGATAAATCTCCTTAATCATATATTGAATTTATCATATAGATTATCCAAACTACTAGTTCATCCACAAATATATATCTATGTTAGAAGTATTGTTTTATAGAACTCTAACTGTATGATCTAGAATTCATATGGCTTTCTCCTCATAAACATGATCTTTCTCCTTCAATATTACTAATAGGTTTAGTACATGTGTAGGATCGGTTATGTACATCCATATAATATATAAAAAGAACAAATCATTAATGGGATATATATTTTTTGGAAGCACCAATGGATAACATAACATTCTGATACGATCATGAATTTTAAAAACAATATTTTTTTTCAATTTCAAATTTCACATAGAATATCAAAGGTGAATTTTTGATAATTTTATTTTGGAAATAACACATCACATAAATTAGTACTAAAACATTCCTTAAAATTTTAATGTTGGAAACTTAATTGTTATCTATAATAACTCATTACTAGTTTTCCAGATAGGGAAAAATTGGTGGAATGTTAAATTATGGACATAGTAGAGAAAACTAACTATCATGTTTTGAAGGAGTGTGATAAATAAAATAGTAATTATAATGATAAAAATCACTAAATGATAAGTATTTAAAGAGTATATGAAAAAATAGAATCATCCAAAATTATGGCACTATAAGAACATTTTTGTTTCATGATACTTTACCTAATGTTGATGAATTCTCCCTAGAAGATATACTTACATGATTTATAATCATATTTTAAGCTCAATCTTGTCCATAAATTTTTCCACAATAAATTTATAATTTATCTCACACTCTATGAAATGAGGTTGATTTTTAATACATGTAGAACAAATAGATCATAAGACCCCTAAATGGATAAAAATTATTCCATTTTTTGTAGTTATTATACAAATAATGGCGAGCACAAGTTCTCCAATACACATAAAATTTCATATGGTTAATCAATTAAATAATCTCTATATCCTCATCAAATTGTAAAAAAAATAAATATCATAAATGGTTACCACTAATGACCACACAATATATTAAAATAAAAACCATTCAGAAGGAAGGTTACTAAATTTCATAAATAAAATTATCAATAATCCCCCAAAAAACTAGACTGAGATCATAATTTACATACACAAAACATGTGATTACCATAATAATTTATTCTCTTCAAACATGGAATAACATTAATTACCATAAAACCTTAATTAAAAAATACACGGTTTCAAAAATAAACTTCTTCCTTATACCAAAAATCAAATTAATTGATAAAATCAATAAATTATATCTTAAACCACCTTGTCATTAGTTCCATGGACATTAATACTATCCCATTTAATTTATCTTAATCAAACATTCCTTTATCACATTATTTTTCCCAAATCATGCAAATTTTAATTGTAAGATTTCCATTAAAATTTTTCATCTAATAACAACACCTTAACAGTAAATAATATTTCAATATATACATTCATATTTTTAAGGAAAAACGACATTGTACCATTGATTTTATGTTTCATTATTTCAAAATAACATAAAAGTACTTATAAAATATTGCTCTTGAATCTAAATAAATAGTTTATCCCATTCACATTAATGATTATCATTTAATAAGTCCTTTCTTGGTCTATAATTTACTTCTTAGGTGAGGGAATTCACTTGAATAATTACCATATTCCCCACACATAAGTCATTGAACTCCTCAATAATTTGTCATTATGTGACATTATTTTTGACATATATTATATCTAGTCATCTATTTGAGATATTCCTCAAGATTATTCTTCTTACATTCATGACATAAGAGAATCCAAATATTCTTTCCTATATATTCATAACCACATTATATTTGATAAAAGTTCATCTTCACATTATTTGATGTATTAGGAATATCTCTGATGTTAAATTTGTTAATAACATATTGCAATCACTGATTATGAGTAATCACAATATCCTTATCTCCAATCAGTATCCAATGAGGTTTCTCATAGTTACTTAATTATCCATCACATTCAATGTTAACATGATTCCTTTTCATTTTATCCATATTATTAAAAAAAATAGTTATTTGAGAAAAAATAATCATAGTAGGAAAAACATATAATCTGGGGAAATTGCATATAAAATTTCAACATATAAAACATTATAATTAATTATATGTTATTCATAGTCATTACCAAAAATCTAGGATTATAATATACATTTATACTTAGGATTATTACTAAATTTTTAATATCAATGTTTCTAAAGGTAAACTAAACATTTTGTCTTAAAACAATTATAAGTACTCTGGATTATCATATAATTTCATTAAACCATTTTTTCAAAAAAATAATACATTACACAAAAACATCCAAAAGACTGTATTATTCTAGTTAATCAGAAAATATTGAACACAAAACTCTAGTCTAGTGAAAGATATGAAATTTCTTCAATAAATGTCTTTCCCTTTTTTATTCCTACCTAATACCATTATTTGTGGCATAGAGAAAATAAAAATATGAAAATAGTGAGCTTATATGATTAGAAAAGGGAAAAAGGGAGAAATTAATCAAAACGTAATAACGAGGGATAAATAAATCAACAGATCATTTGAAAATCATATCATGTATATCATAGATGAAGATGTCGCGTCATGGTATAAATCCTAAAAGATTAGAAAAAATCAATGACCATATCCCATGTGATAAAAACATAAGACAGAAATTTTTTTCATACACATAATCATATAAAATAATTTTTATATTGGTATAGGCTCATTTCCACGACCATCATAGGGTATAAATCCCTTTATTAAACTAGGTTCACTCCCCGCTATAGCCGTATATTTTTAACTAAGTTTACTCTTATTCCAGTGCTATTTTACCTAACAGAGTTTACATCCCATTCATATCCTGTGTATCTCATTAAATATTAATCATTACCTAATTAATTGGAGGGAGATATTGGTCCCACACATCACATAATGAAAACCATACATACGTGTTCCTTAATAATATAAATCATTCATCTTTTCATAACCCAAATAAATAAATAGGTTTCATAAACATTTCTTCATAACATAACTCATGAAAGATAAATACAGTTCATAAAAACCAATCCATTATAAAAATACGGTATTCAACAAATAATACTAATTATATCATTGTATCATATCCCTAGTAAATAGAAGTAACATCAAATAACATTGTATTAAATGGAAAATAATGTTAAAGGATCATTGAAATAATTATTGAAAATATCCCTTTCGGATTGAAAACCCCCTTTTAAGTTATCATACTTTATGAAAATCATTTTCACTTTTAATAACCATGAAAACATATAGAAAAATATTGGAAAAATATTTCAATCATGTTTTAAATAAATGTTCCTTAAAATTACTAAAAGATCACTTATCAAATATTTATGTTTTTTTTGAAATCATTAATTTTAGAAAACATGAGTTATTAATAAAGTGAGACTAAAATTACCTAAAGCATAAAATATTATTAATAGAAGGATATTCATGATACAACATTTGAAATGGGTTTATACACACCTCATTAAACACTTTAGGTGCATAAGATAACATGTGTCTATAGGAAGTAAAATTGAGATAAAATTTCATTACTGATTTAGATACATCTGAACCATAAATCTCATGAAGGAGAGATCATTAAATTGATATGTAAATACCCATAAATCTTTGGATGAATAAAATATATTAAATTCATTTTATTTATATAAATAGCTTATAAAAATAGGTGGTGAATATGGAAAAGTCTCATCGAAAAAAAAGTGAGACTATAAATATCCTTACCTTATGTATGACTTACTTTAAACATATCTGATCCTTATGTACAATGGTTTAATGTATGTTAAAAATTTATTATAGGAAATTATTTATATTTATCATATAATATATTATCCTATTATATCTTATTATCACCCATTTGTTATAATTATTTTATTATTATACTTCTTTTGGGTGTTAACTGCTTCATTTTCCTATGCATGTTTCCTTATTTAAGATTAGATTCATGTGCACATGATATATTAATGTCATATAAAAATAATATTAAGGTAATATATATCACCTTTATTCATTATATAAAATTAAATAATCATTATTTAATAGTGATAATGGAAAATGAATCGCATCGCTTTATGGAGATGGAAGGTCGTACGTATACACAAGCGATAATATCATTACTTTAATAATGAAATAAGAAGTATGTGGATGATATATTTTCATCAATACTCAATATCATGTTATAATTGTAATATTTATATATATTGTTTCTATTATTATACCACTCCAAGTAAAGAGGTGATGAACAAAAGATTCCCCCCATCTTTCAGACAACAAGTCTTATGTACGCAGGTGTGGTGATTTAGTTTTTGTATAGGACAAATAAATGGAGGAATATGGTTTTTCAATAATCATAATAACATCAATGAATAGAAATTATACTGTAGTTATTACATTATAATTGAAACAACTTATGAACAGGAAGTAGAAAATGAAATAATCACGAATGTGTTGTTAAGGATAATATATATAACGCCCATCAATTTTCATACCTTATTATTTAATAATAATTGTGGATTACTTAAAACATTATACAAATAGACACCCAAATACCATTTTAGTCTAGCTGCTTTGGAAACATTGAAACATAAACAATGATACATAAGTGACCTAAATTATATCCAAGTAGGTTCATCTTGATTAGAACCATTCTTAGACACATCAAACATAATACATATCATCATTACCATAGGAAGGAAACATAAAACAAGGTGTGCTCAAATTCTCACTAAGGGTAAAAAAGTGATATATTTAATCATAATAATGAGCATAATGTTATGAGAACATGAAAATGAAAGTATAAGATCATACCCTTAGTATCAATGATCATACACATGAATCATGTAATAAAGAATATCAGTTCATAAGAAATGAATCACAAGGAAATAAATACCATAGATTTGAAATAATAACATATGAATAAAACATATAATTATAGAATAAAAATAAGTATATATAATGATTTCCATTATAGTCAAGGAATTTTTTATGAGACCATCTTAGTGGAAACGTCAATAACTAAACCGGGTTCACACCCCATTATAGCCCAATATTATTAAACCCAAATCACTCATTGTTCTATCCCTATAATAATGACTCGAGTTCATTTCCCATTTCATCCATTTCAATCTCATGAGTTATAAGTATTTACCAAATGCATTGTAGAGAGATGTAGGTCCCACCCATCATATAGTGAAATCATACATACATTTTTCATAAGATCATAAATAATCATACCATACACCATGAAATGAAATTGTTATTATAAAAAATATAATCATATCAAAACCTATGTAAAATTATAGTATTCATAATATATCATCATAAACATGACCCTTGAAAAAAAGTGGGTTTCAAAATCATATAACCTATGAAAGATAAATGAGTTTCATAAATATCATGACATCAAAACATAATCCATTAAAATAAAAACTTTAAATTAAAACATTGAATAATTTCCAAGAAACTTAATGAGTAACCAAAGTGGATGTTATCATTGATAATAAATATAGTAGAAATATCTTTTAAAAAACATTTCTTGAGGAAAATAACTTTTTTTGCATTGAAAATCACTTTTTAAAACATAAAACCATTTGAATGGTTTTTATTTTAATTTTTTTTGAAAACATATAAAAGAATCTTTGAAAAAAAACATTTTTAAATTCCCCATTCCATGAAAATCATCTTCAAGGATCATTTAAAAACATTTTTTAAAATATGGTTTGTGATTTAAATTGATTTACAACTAGAGATAGGGTTATATTTTACACAAAAACATTATCTTAAGTAACAATGAGTGGAAAAATGGTACAAATACATGGATATATCTTGACTAAATACAGACAAGGAAACTCATGATTGTTCTTGAGAGTTGGATTGTAAGATTTCATTAAAAACAAGCATAAACATAAACAATCTTGACAAGGGATTAGATTGTATAAATAAAATCATAAAACATTGTAACTTGGGATCATAATTTAAATGTAATAATATGATATTAAATGAAGCTTAATATATCATAGAAATAATTAAATTATTGATATAATATATATTGTGGAAGTATATATAACTTGAAAAATAATTTAGGTTCATAAGAAAACATGAGTCTCAAATAAGGAAAATTGGGAGAAAACTATTTTAATGATTTGGTAACTTTTGAAAACTAAACCTAATGAATAAATATAATAAAATTGATATGGAAATACCCATAAATTTAATTATATTAATTATTGAATACATTTAGGTTTAGTTTACATACCACACAAAATGAACAAGTGGTGAATAATGCTTGTATCTCATGAATAGAAAAAGTCTGATAAAATCCCCTTACATTATGTCTTGAATCCCCTCATACTCATTCATATTAAACCTATAATATATATAAATTTCTCATTAATATTTTAAAAACCCATGAAATTATATATAATACCATATATGGTTTGATCATTAACATATATTACCCTCTTGTTAACAATCCTATGTTAAGTTTCCAATTCAGCTAATATTCACTTTGTTCTTCGCATGTGTCTTAATTTGTTATTTTTTCATTATAATTATATACAGATTCCATAATGTAAACTATGATATAAATATAATTTATATTCAGTATATTCTTATAATAACTATCTATATAATATAAAAGTTTTAAATGTAATACACCATTCATGGAGATGGTAAGTTGTACGTACGCATGAACTTTGTTTCTGTTTTTATTACCTTGTTGAAAGAAAGGATGAAAATGAAAGATCTGTATATATCTATATAATATCAATAAATTCGAATTATAATATCATATATATCATATAAGTTCACTAAACCCATTTTTAATACATTCCATGTAGTGTGTAAATGAATCACATCGCTTTGATGGGGTGAAAGTCTACTCTTACTTGAATTAAAATATCTTATTTACACTAAATGGAAAGTAAAAATATATGATATGTAAAAGGAATAAATAATATAAAATACATATTAAATATAATATAAAACATATATAAAAAGATTTTCCATCATAATCTCCACCATGAGAGGCCGTTAATGAAAAATGACCAATCATCATTTAGTGAGGCGGTAGTTCTCCGTACACGTAAACAATACGTTCATTACCCATTAGATGTAGTTTTGTGTAAATATAGGTTTAAAACAAAGATTAAAATCATAATAGTATATTTATGATAACATTTTGTTATATTATCATATAATAAATAAAGTGGAGGGGTGGATTAGAAAATTAAAAGAAAGGAGTTTGAGAGAAGGTGTTACCTCTTAATCGGGTAACTCCATTTGGTTTGTGCCAAAAGCATTATCTACAAGATTTTATGACATAATAGAGGATTAAAAGAGTAAATTTGAGATATTTGGAATTTTATTGGGTATATATTGTCTGAAACTACGTTTTTTGAGATGTATTAAGAAGAGGTGGAGGTGGTGGCCATTAATATTGAAAGGAAAGGCCACAATTGGAATTTTTGAAAACATGTTAGTTGTACCCACGTTTTTACCTAAAAAATGTCATAAAAAACAAAAGACAAATCAGTAATGGAATGTTAATGGACACATAATGTCTAAAAAATTGGTTTGGGAAAAGAGTCTTATTCGTTTTGGGTCTAAACTATATGGTTTAGTCCTTAGTTACGTATAATTTTACCTTAATAGATGTAATTAATTTTTATTACATTCAATAATATGTTTGGCCAAAAACAAAATTGATCTTATTATAAATTTTGAATTATTTTTATTCCAAATCTGGAATCCATTTTTCCAAATTATAATCACATAAGTGTACTGAATTAATTTAAAATTAATCTTACATTCTGGTCTATAGTGTGAGTTTTTAAAGTATATATATTGAGAAGTTTTCTATGTTTTCATATCCAATTTCAATGTGAAATGTTTCTTAAAAAAAATAAATTATATTAATGTATTAAAAAATAATGTAATTATACATTGAAACAAATTTAATATATAATTTCCCCTTATTAATTAATATGATGAAAATGAATTTTTGAATTAAAATTTGCTGGTTTTCACTATTCATCAAAAAATGATATTTCATAGAAAATCCCTAAAATTACCCTAAGATAATTTTTGAAATTCTGAATTAAAAATCAGGTTCATTTTATGAAATTAAATTTATAAATGTGTATAAAATTAATTTTATTATCTTTCATAGAAGGATATTAAAAGTAGTACATTTTTCAAAATATTTTTTAAACATATAAGGAATTTACCAAAAATTATATTTTTCATTATCAATATGTTATATTTATTTAAAACCACTATAACACATATTTTAAAATTATATAATACTATTCATATAAATTTGTTTAATGGTTATGTTATAATTATGTCGTTTAAATAATTATAATAATAAAATGATGTTTTGTTGAAACATTGGTGTTGTGTGTAATGTAGGGGAAGTATTTAATGCAGGTGACATATGCTAACTCATTTTTGTGTGTAAAATACCCCATGTTGTTTTCTATGTAACCTATTCCAATCCGATGTTCCATGTATCTTACACTAATTCAGTTCCATGCAATGTACAACAAGGTGGTAATATGTGAACGAAATCTTTGACTTAGTTCATTACCAGACGTAAAAGAAAATTTAATTTATTCTTGAAACAATTCCATAAAAATTCATAGTGTTAAATTATACCACCATAAAATGATTTTTTCCTCAAAAATTTTCACTCATGTAAACACAAATGAAGAAACTTTTTCTTTGTCATATCCTCATGTTCCCACATAGCTTCCCCTAAGTGATGATTTTGCTACAAAAAAACGACTAGGTGAGCATTCTTGTTTCATAGAACATTCTCTGTGATATCCATATTTTCAAAAATCTACTCTTTGTAATAAATAACCAACAATAGTTATATGACCTCTGAGTTTATACACATTTAGGGTCATGTATATACTTCCTCAAGATAGATACACAGAACACATCCTAGACTTGAGAGAGATTTTTAGGAAGTTCCAAGAAATATGTTACCATCCTGATATGATAAAGAATCTCAAAGGGATCGATATACCTAGTAATTAGTTTCCCTTTCCTCTCGAATCTCATAAATTTTATCCAAGGTGAGATTCATAGGAACACCTTTTCATAAACATCAAATTCTCAATCACATCGACAGTTATTAGCATAACTTTCCTGCCAACATTGTGCTACATTGATATGATCTAAATGATTCTAACCATCTCATCATTTTCATCAGTGATATCAGGTCCCAATATCTTTCTTTATCCAACCTCATACATTCATGTTAGAGATCTACATTTCATTCTATATGGGGATTTATAAGTTCCCTTTGAATTCTTTATTGGAAGCTATTGTTGTATGAAAACTCAACTAGAGGAAGTTGTTGATTCAAACCACCTTAGAAATATAGATAAAAATATATCAAAATATCCTATAAGGATTAAATATTTCTTTCATATTGACCATTTTAATGAGGATGGAAATCAATGATGAATCACAATTTTGTATCATGTTCTTGCTGATGACTTTTCTAGAACATGGAGTTGAACCTAAAATACAGATATGATACAATGGAATGTGGTAATCCATACAGCCTTACCACCACCTTAATTTATATCATAGAAATGTGGTCCATATATAATTATTCTTTGATATAAATTAAGTGTGCTAAATTAGTAAGGTGCTCGATTACCACCCATATAACATTAAAAACTTTAGATTTTTTTGGTATTCCAACAACAAAATCCATAGGGACGTTCTCACATTTCCATTATTGTATGGGTAACAGATGCGACATCCCTTTAGAATTTTTCATTTAGTTTTAAAATGTTTTCATACCATGCACTGAGATACAAACTCTATAATATGCCTATTCATGCCATCCCACCATAACTATTCTTTCAAGTACCTATTAAACTTCTTCATTTAGGATTAATAGAGAATTAAAATATATGATATTCCTCTAAAAACTCCTTCTTCAAATTTGGTATGGATGGAATACATACCCGGTTCCTAAACACTACCATTCCGTCCTGATAAAGGTCAAACTCATGAACATTTCAGGCTTTATTTTTTAGCTCTTCATCTTCCTTCGGTTCCTCCTTAATCTTCACTTGGATACAGGAACTTAAATTCATTTTCGAAAGTTAATATTTCTCCCATTCCTTCAGTATTTCTAGATCCATGCTTTGGAAATACAGAAATATTGAATCTTTTTTTAAGCTCATCATGGATAAGCTATCATGATCCTTTAGACTCAAAGAATCATCCACCTTATTCGCTTTCCCATGGTTGTAATGTTTTGAGTTGTCATAATACTTTACCATCTATAACCATATTCTCTAGTGCGTGTTCAAATAGTTCAATGTGAATATTTATTTTAGACTATTATGATCGGTATATATATCACACTTTTCTCCATAAAGATAATTCCAGTATATATTTAATGAAAAATTTACTACTACTAAATTGAAATCATGAATTGGGTAATTTTTCTAATGAATTATCAAATACCTTGAGTAATAATTATTAACCATGTTATTCTACATAAGGACACATCCCAATCCCATTTTGAAAGGATCTATTTATATTACAAACCCTTCTTCACTACAGGGTATTGTAAGAGTAGGTGCACTGACTTACCATCCCATTAGTTCCATGAGTGTTTACTCACATTCATTTTTCTAGAGGAACATGATACCCATTAGAGTTAACCTGGATAGAATATTACATAGTCGTGAGTAATTATCCACAAATAGTTGATAATTTTCAACTAAACCATGAAATATACGAATCCCAGTCAATGTGGTTGGTGAGTCAATCATTCAATAACTTCCCTCATTGATGAATATACTTTTATATCATATATTGATAATATGTTATCTACAAATGGAACCTTTTGCATCCAAAATTCAAACATTGTAATTTTTCCTACATTTTATCCTTCCTTAGAGTCGTTTGTACAATTATAATGTGATGTTCGGTCTCTTCCTTACAATTTGTATATATAATAATATCATTTATAAAGACTACCAAAAACTTATCGTGGAAATATCTAAATACTATATTCATTAGATCCATAAATATAGAGGGGGTATTTGTTAGATTTAAAGGAATCACTATATATTCATAGTGTCCATTACTTTTATATAATTCCTTTCAAGGTATATCCTTCTTCTCTACCGTCAATTGATGATATCCATAAGGAAGGTTAATCTTGGAAAAGTATTTAGATCCACTTAGTTGATCAAATTAGTTATCAATAAAAGAAATAAGGTACTTTTTCTGGATTTTTATCATTTTAAACTCTTGATAATGAATGTAAGGTAACATGTATCCATCTTTATTTTTCAAAAAAAGAATGAGTGCACCCCATGGTGACACACATGGCCAAATTAATCCCTTATCGAGGTTTTCTTGGAGTTTATTATTCAATTCATGTAACTCAATCAGGGCCATTCTATATGGTGTCTTGAAAATTGGTACAGAACCAGGTATAATTTCTTTTGAGAACTAAACTCTATATTTTGGTGGAATTCTAGGAAATTCTACTAGAAATACATCCACAAAATCCCTAATAATAAGAATAGAATCAAGGTAGATTTTCCTCCCAACCATTTGAGATAAAAAACATTTCTGAATCAGAATTAAGACCCATAAACTGGATGTAATCTACATAAGAAGTTCATACTTATCACCACATGGATGTAGGATCATAAGAGGGATTAATATATAAAAATTAATGTCCCTTCCTTGAAAATTTAATTGATAATTATGCAGGTAAAACCAATCCATATATAATACGACATCAAATTCAACTAAAGGAAGAATGAAAAGATTTACAAGATGCGCATTTCCACCAACATCAAACAAAGAATAATCATAGACTTAGGATGAAATAATCATCCTTCTAGTGTTTTTCATTTCTAATTCTACATCAAATAATTTTGGTATAATATTCAAACCCTTTGAAAATTAGTTAGAAATGAATGAGTAAGTAGATCTTGAATCAAACATGAAATTAACAGTTCTAGACTGGATTCTTAATGTACATTTCATGATGTCGTTGTCGAACCCATCATCAAAAATAGTGATTTCATGAGATTTACCCATGTCCCACTTCTAATATGGTTATTGATTTTAATCATTATACATAGCCATTGGGTTTGGAAAGTGGTTAGCATAATTCCCATTCTCCTTATACTTGCGCCACTAAATTATGGGAGGTGTATTTTATGCCGCTATTTCTTCATTAACACTATTATCTAAGTTCTCTCCATCACATTGGAAATAAAATTGCTGATAAACTTCCAATAAATACATAAAACATTTATTATACCCCTTATGGAAATATTTTCCATTCTTATTCCCAAACATTGAGTATAAAGGGTAACTCATATTCCTCTCTTCATAGTTTTTAGATTTTACTTTAAAATCCATCCTCCACATCCTATAAAAACAATGAAGTTGACACGTGACATCAACCTCCATTTAAACCTTTATTTCACAACACACAATCTCTTTGTAGCCACTATTGTCTCTCATGGATAGTGACCATCTAAGACTCTACTTTACGGAAAGAATGAACCTGTCCACATTAACTTTGGGTTGGATAATAATTCTTCAACAATTACTCACAAATATAATGAAATTACCCTCGTAGTTACCAATAGATTCATCATCCCTTTTCTTCAACTCAATTAACTCTAAGTTCATATTGGTACAAAGAATCCAAAAAATGTAGTTATTAAAAAAATGTTCATGAAGACATCCCAATATATGGATTCAATATTATCATTCTTCCTTGTGTTATTGATTAGATTCCACAACTGGTTAACTTCACCTTATAAAAAATAGACAACCATAATATTTTTCTCATGTTCCAAAAAATGAAGGTTGTAAAATATATTTTTTATTAGTACTGATCCATTTTTCAGCAATTAGTGGATCAGAAGACCCTCTAAAACTAGTTGGTTGTTTCTTCATTAATGGAACAATAGATTTTTCCCCTATATTGTTCAATTAGATTCCATCCATGATTCATATCTTGAGAAAGCTGTGTGAGAATAGAAATGAGGTTTTACATTTATCTCCTACAACATTCAGAATCTCGAGAGGAAAATCATTTAATTGTCTATCATAATCGCCATTAACGTGGTTCCTCCCCATTCCAACCATTAAATAAAAACAAAATAACAGAGTAATAAATAGTAATTATATTGAGGAACCACATATTCATGAAAATCACTTATTGTATATCTAAATTATGACACCTTTGATATCCTATGTCACCATAGTATTATACTAGGTTATTCATAGACAAATTATATTTAAATAGTTCATAATGGATTATGAAGGGTTTTTTAATTCCTAGATCATATCCTTTAGGAGTGTAAAACCAAGTTTGTAGTAAGGTCCAATTTCATGTACCAGATTACCCCAAGTCAGGCTCGAAACAGCTTGTTGGAGTGGTTACACCATGGTACATCTATGCAAGAGAAACATCCACATGTATTGTCTATAAAGGGATGTTTTTCGAGGAAACAACTCACTCTATCCTTACCCAAATTATAGGATAGTTTCATATACATTTCCTTATCCTTATACTTATCCCTAGACATGTCTTTAGGGTTCTCACTAAGGTTTTTTCGCCCTTGAATCCAAAGGATAACTAGAAATTTTCTCTGATACCAACTGTAGAGACCCTCACATTTTGTATGTCAATATTATATAAATATCTGGAATATATAAATAATTATACAAACTTATTCCCAAAGACTATAATAGTCACATGCCATTGGAAACATGGAATCATAAAAATTGATATATAAGTAAGATAAATTATCTCTTACTTGGTTTTCCTAACTAGAACAAATCTTAGACACGTTAAACATAATACATATATTCATAACATGGGGAAGGAAACATAAAACGAGGTGAGCTAAAATGATCAGTAATGGTAAACAAGAGAGATATGTAAGAATAATCATGAGCAAAAGGATATGATAACATGTTAATGAGAATAAAAAATCATACAATACATATCAAAGATCATATACATGAATCATTTAACAATGAATAAAATTTCATAAGACATGAGTTATAAGGAAATAAAGAACATAAGCTATAAAATCATAACCTTGGAAAAAAAAATGGAATTTTGGAAATAATATAAGCACATATAATGATTTTCATAATAGTCAAGGAATTTTTTCCGAGATCATCTTAGTGGAAAATTTCCTTTACTGAACTGGGTTCACACCCCATTCCAGGCCTGTATTACTGAACCGATTTCATTCACCATTCTTGACCTATAAATCCAAACTAAGTTCATATCCTATTCCATTAATTTTTATTTCATGAGATATAAATATTTACCCAATTAATTGGATAGAGATATAAGTCTCATCTATCTCATAGTGAAATCATACATACATGTTTCACATGATCATAAATAATCATAAGAGAAACCGTAAAATGAAATGGGTATTGTGAACATGTAATCATAACATAACCTTCAGAAAAATACAGGTTCTATAATTATTTCATCATAAAAATAACCCATGAAAAGAAGTGGGACTAATGAACCAAACTTTACATACATGGAGGTTACATTTCTTTTGCATAATAATTAATAAATTACACAAATATATGCAAAATATTGTATTAGTTTATGGTCTTTGTAAAAATAAAAAATAAAATTATAACTTTGTGAAAAATCATCAACATTTACCATAAATATATTCCCGTTTTGTCTACCTAAAACCTTTATCTATATCCTAGGAGAAATAAAAAATAAAAAGGCTGATCTCTAATGCTCAGTAAGGGTAATAATAGAGATCATAAAACCAACTGTAAATGTAATAATGTAAAAAAAACATTAGTGTAAGGTTCAAATATCCAAATCTTGAGTCATGAAATAAATCTTGGTAGTACATCATGAATAGATCATAAAGTAATATTAACCATTATGAAATTGAATTGTTATATAACAAGAAATTTTGGAAACAAATAATCAACTAATATGATTTCCTTAGTAGCCAAGGTATTTCACATAAGACCATCATGGTGGACAAAGTCCATTACTGAACTAGGTTTACTTGTCGTTCCAAACATGTAATTCTGAGCCCGATTTACATGTTTTTCCATCCCTGTATTACTAAACCATATTTACCGTCCATTCCATTCATGTTTATCTCATGATATATAAATCTTTACCCAATTAATTTGAGAGAGATATAGGTCCCACTTATCTCATAATTAAATCATTCTTACACGTAAAACAAAAACATAAATCATTCATCATACAATAACACAAGAAATAATATGGGTTTATTAAAATCATTCAATCATAACATAATCTATATAAGACAATTTGATTTAATGAAAATAATTAAATCATAAACACAATCAAATAAATGAAATAATTGGGAAAGAAACATAACCCTATGTCATCTTAGATGGAAAATAATTTAGATAAAACTCTTGTTCTTAATTCATGAGTAAAATATCCTTTCTTCTTCTTCAAAAAAAAAAAATTCTATTCTCAAAATGAGGTTCAATTTTAAAAGAAAACAATTTATTAGAAAATAAAAACGGAATAGTGTAGACCAAGCTTCGTGGAAATAAGGTTTTATTAAGACTTAAAAATCCATTCTTTCCATATAAGTGAAAAAACATTCATCTCGTACTTTTGGAAGAAAAGTCAAAAAGTACCTCGTATGAAAAACAAAAGAATAACTCCTTCCATACCATTTAATAAAAATTAACTATTGAGTAAAATTTACTTTAAACAATAGAATAATAATAGAAATAATATTATATATTTACTAAACATGGATGTGGAAGAAAAATATACCCCAGTAAATACTTATGTATAAACAATCTTGGAAAACAATGATATTGAAAAATTGTCCCTTACCTTAGGAATGATATTGTTTGTATGTATCCAAACCACTTGTATATTGATTTAAATAATTTCATTTAATTATTCGGGAATCATATTCATTTTTATGATATCATATATGTTCATATTCAAATTCGTTAGTTAGTAACATTTCATTGTTACTCATTATTTGGGTGTTAACTGCTTTATGTTCTTATGCATTGTTTGTTGAATAAGTTATTATTTCTCTCATTAGGTTATAATTATATCATTTAAATAATGATATTAGAATAATATATATAATACTTATTCATTCAATACATTTATATAATCATTAATTAATGAATATCATGTAAAACAAATCACATCACATCATGGAGACGGTAGACCGTACGTACGCACGAACGACGATATCTTTCCCATAATTGTTGAATGGTGTTGATGTGGATGGTGAATAATATTTTTGAATAAAAATCATTTTATAATAATCATATATATATATATATATATATATATTAATTCCATCACTATACCCATCCGTGTAAATTGGTGATGAAAAATTGATTACACTACGGCGTGGAGACGGTATGTTGTACATATGACACATGGTAATTTCATCTTTCTTATGATGGATAGAAAGTTGAATATAGTTGTTTCATTATTATAAATACATCTCAGTATATATGGTATATTATAGTTATTATTCTATAACGAAATAACTAATGAAGTAGAACTAGAAGTATAAAGATATATGAAAGAATCGGTAGAGCAGATTACCTCTTCTTTGACATGATATCTATAGATCTCCTCTTAATGGAACTAGAGATTTTTTTTGAGAATACCAAAACTTCTATAATGTTACTAAATAGGGTTTTAAGTGGAATGGGAATGTTATGGAATAAATGGAGTGCTTAATGAGTTGTGGATAAATGAGGGAGGATATTCCCTTTTATAATTGAGGTGAGGTGCACTTTGGGAATCTTAAAAAATAATAATTTATAAAAAATTTAAAATCATTCCAAATACCTCAAAAATGAAATATATTTGAAGATAAGATATGATAATATTTACATCTCATCAAAAAATAAAATTTGGACAAGTTTTGTTGTTAATTTAAACATTATAATATTAATTGACAATTAGTTATTCTACTTAATTTTAATTTTGATAAAAAAAATTCAATATTAAATGGGTAAAATATTTTATTATTTAATTTCAATTATACAAAAAATAAATATTGTTTAAAATTTTATACCATACTGTAATTATTCTATATTTAAAAAAAATATTATTTTTATATAATTTTAGAAAACACTAATTAAACCAAATATCAATTGTGTCAATTTTTACAGCATTCAGTTCATGGATTTTTATAAATATCTAGATAAAGAGTTATCCTTGAAGATTTTTTTTATATCCCTAATGGGTCATGGTCATCTATAAAACTCATTGGAAAATTAATTGGCCCAAATTATTTTTATTTTAATATTTTTAATAACATTTATTTCATATATCCATTATTAAAATAATAACTACTTCAATATTGTGTAATTATTTAATATAATAATTTTTTGAATAAAATTTGAAGTAAAATACTTTTTTGAATATAAATTTATTGGCCTTCATAAAAATATATGTAGTCGAATTTATCTTCTGGAAAATACAACATTAAAAATGTTATACTTATTAAAGTATGAATGTAAAAACTTTAACATCACATTATATAAAATAAATGTCATAATCTCTTATCTAAATCTTCAAATGGTCACTTTCATGGAACATGTATGCTTATGATTGATCTATATTCAATCAATATGGTTTGTTCATGTGTTTAGTACTTTTATGGTTATTAGTATTGTTTTCGACGCTTTCTCTGGGGTGCGCATTTTTCTATCAAGGACAAGCTGTTTGTTTCCCTGCATTCCTGCTTTCCAAAGGCAGGTGGCATTTGTCACTTATTCTAGGAAATATTATCCTTGATCAAAAATGTTATGATAGGATTATAGTTCATCCTTCCATTTATTCCTTCTCATAATTTGTTTCATAGTCCATGTCTCCCTTGTAGATTAATACATTGTTTGTGAAACTCTTCACAGTGCCATATCTTTGTATATTACGATTAATTACACTGCTTCTGTTAGGAAATTTTAAGGGGTCAATTCAGGGAATCAACCTTTAATTGGGGGAGTAATCACATTGGAAATTGTTGGCATGTCTAGATTCTGAAACACTGATGTGTCTAGGTTTCTTCCCCTTATGATTTGGAATCTCGAGGGTTCGGAAGCCCGTGGAATCCCACGTCGAGTGCAGGGAATTATATGCCAGAGGCATGTATCTGAGGTTTTCATTAGCTCCCCATGTTTAACACAGGGTATTCTGTGAGTTTAACATCTTGCAAAGACGTATCGGACTAATCAGAACACTGACAAAAGTTGATCATAAAGGTGCATCTACAGGAGGGACCACTAGGGGGTTTACCAGATGAGTGGATTAGAACGTCCAACAAAGATGGATCCAAGGATGCTGGGGTCCCTATAAAGGGGATGCTGGGGTTTACCGTTTGTTGTGATTGAACCTCAGGGATGTTTCTTATGTACCTCATCTTGGAGACAGGGATCAAAACCCACATAGTTCGTAGGTTTAACCATGGAATTGGGGTGTACACAATGGACAACGGCCTAAAGACATGTTGAGGATTACTCATTGTTAATGTCTTGATTACTGCTAGGAGAAGTGAAGATGTGGATGACATGATCTCACCGATATGTGGCGACCTTTGTGGAACTAGGATGGATGATGAATGGTTGAGTTAAGTGGATGGAGAATTAGATGAAACCGTCATGAAGGTGGTGGTAGTGTTTTTCTTGAACCCTAGATATCATTCCTACATAACCCCATGGTGGGGAATCAATTTATGTATTGTTTGGTGGGGCGATGGGACACCTGAGAAGAAGCCTCATCCGGATGGATTCATGGATGGGACCTAGAAGAAGTAGAACCTCCAGGTTGGGACATGAACCTCCCGAAATACAAAGGGTTAGGGTAGAGACCAACACGGGATATGAGTGATGGAATTGAACCTCAGCAAGGCTTCCTACGTATCCCCATGGAAGTGAACCAAAGTCCACATAGTTCATGATGTGGCATGGAATCAGGGTGTGCGCATATGATAAAAACCAGGTGACATGATGGGGATTAAGCATGGTTAGCGGCCCATGAGTTGGTCTGATGCCATTGGGACGAACCAAATATGTGGATCCCAAAAGAGGGGACACTGATGTTTACCAGTGTTTGGGGTTGAACCTTTGGGAGGCTTCATACAGACACTATATGGGAGACAGGGATCAAACCAACGTAGTACATATGGGATTGTGGACTAAAACAACTTAACATCGGTTGGGGACTAGAATAGATTACCATCATTTGGGGACTACACAAGCTTGCCATTTGTTGGGGACTACAATGGATTACCATTGGTTTGGGACAAAAACAACTTGCTATCAGTTGGGGAATACAATGGATTACCATAGGTTGGGGACAATAACGACTTACCGTTAGTTGGGGACTTCAATGGATTTCCATCAGTTGGGGACTACAATGGCTTACCATCGGTTGGGGATAAACCTCATGGAGGCTTCCTACATACCTAGACTAGGAGATAGGGATCAAAAACCACGTAGTTCGAACATGTACATTTTAGAATCATGTAGGACGAAAAGGGGGCATATAGTTTAATTTCAGGCGGGACAAGGGTGAACTGACGTGGAGTGTTCAGGGCTGGTTGTTGATGGGATTGAACCTCAAGGAGGATTTTTATGTACCTTTCTCGGAAATAATAAAGGATCAAAGTCAATGTAGTTCAGAAAGAGGGATTGGGGATTACACACTAAGGAATCCCTAAAAGGATTCCATGGTTGGTTCTTACTCCAAGCCCACGTGAGTCGTTCTTGGTGTGAGAAACAAGAGTCAGCAAATGCCTGCCGATTTCATTGTGAAAGGTGTGTCTACGAGGAATACATTGGGGCTTAAACATGGTTAGTAGCCCAAGGAGATCGAGTTTGGGACTTACACTAGGATGGGGTCCTGATGGTGATAAAGATCAAAGGGAGAGGTATGGGGTAATGATGGTCCATGTGCCCATCTCTCCTATAGATTTTGTGAACCTAAGGAGAAAGGATGGGTAAGGGTTATACCTCCCAGAAGAATAGTTAGGGGATTACACCAAGATGGATGCCCTTCCCCGTAGATAGATGTCATTCCAACTAAGAGGATCTCATTCTATGTGAGGGATATCTAACTACATTGGAGACCAGTGGGCGTGGAGAGTGTCTGAAATGGGACACCCCACATACATTGCATGGGGAAAGGACACAATTTAACATCATCTACTGAGGAAAATGGTGCTTAGCAGTTTAACATCATGCAGCTCGTATGCAGCGGGTTCACACTGCAACCCTAAGAATTACATAACTGATACCCACCCACCCTTAGGGAAGGGAATGCACCAGCAATGCCATATATAGATGTGGATATGGAGTGATTCATTGGGGGGGTGGGGGGTCACGTTAGCATGTCTATGTAGAGAAGAAATAGATGTTAGCTTGCCTATTTGTAGAAGCATGAGGCGAAGCAACACAATATGAAACACTCCCCAAGGGAACTTGGAATCACTTAATAAAAATCTAGAGGGTTGTACGAGAGAAGGGTATGAAAAGAAAAGGGTTTCATAGGAGGGGATATTGAAAATATCTGGTTCGTCGTAGGGTCGAGGGAATTTGTGAAGGGGTATGCTTCGTGATGTGGAGTGGCCTAGCCTAGGCACGGGGTGTACATGAATATAAAGGGTGCTTCACGAAATGCACGTGATCTCACAGAGTAGGACTTCACAGTGCATGGGTTCCTTGAAAACTGAGACATTGTGATGCAATGTACTTCACGATTCATAGTGGCCCTGCCTTGGAATGGGGTTCACATGTGCATGGAAGGTACTTTGTGAATCATGAGTTCTTTGCGAAGACCCGAGTTATCTTAGGGTGCTCCTTCCTTTATAAAGGATCGTGGGCTCCACAAAGGGCATCCATTATTGAATATAAGTTCTATTTTAGCTAAGGAAATTGTTTTTCACAATGCTCAAATACCTTGAAGATCTTATTTTTTTCAATTATTTGTCGAGAAGAGGTTGACCCAGAATTTGAGATCTCAAAAGGTGAAAGGTCGAGGGTATCCATCCTTTGGGTCTATGGAACATCAGTTATTTATAGTCAAGAGGTGGAATAAAGCTCTGACAAATCTTTGTAAAGCCATGTGATGCTTTTTGATTGATCACAGATTGCATCATGTTTGTCTTAACCATCGAGTCAACCGTTATCCCCTCCTTGGTGTAGAGGCCTCCTTAGTTCCCTCCTCAGCGCTCGTGGAGGCTTCCGTCAGTTTCTAATGGATCGCAAAGGAGATCTGGTTCCCTATGCGGTGCGAAGCTCACCATCAATTGTGTCATAACCGTAGAGCCTTTCTCCTATTTTACTCTAAGGTGATTTCATAGGGGGCCTCAGCTTTCCACTGGCCATGGTGCTGAGGGTCTCCACGATGGAGTTTCACAATGTACCCCCTTTGGACTTCGTTTTATATTTTAAATTTTTTTCCTCTGCACATCTTTTATCCACAACAAATGCCCCCTCCCCCTAAAACTTGGAGCTGAGGAGAAAACGAGGGTCTGAGTCTGTGGGTAAATCACCTAATTTTTTAGTCTAATAATAAAGAAATATAGTGAACCAAGGTCGTGATGAAGAGACACAATTTGTGGGTTAAGAATTCCACGAATCTCACTGCAAACATCAAAGGTCACTACCAATAAGTAGGGTAGGAAGAACTTTTTGTCCTTACTCATCTCACCTTGTTTTGTGATTATTCTCTCAATTCATGAAGCTCTGCATGCTCTACAAATGTTCTTTGAAAATTTTGTCTTTTCTACTCTACAGTGCACAATGAGTCATCCGACTCTTCATTTGTGCGCTCAGCAGCTTAGGTCTGCATGGTCTATGGTAGGGCTCTGCATCCTATCTATTTGATTTATCTCTGTGATCAAGCTCCATAACCGAAATCCTTGATCCATGGAAAAAGTTTCATAAACATTGATATGGAATGACTCACCATGAAGTTTCCAGGGGTGTCCTTGTAGATGATTCCCTGAGGGAAGAGATGGATGATAATTTGGGGATCCGGGAATGTGTGCGGGGCTATTTAGATAAAAAATCATGGGATGAGCTATTTTACGACAACTAAAAGAAATACCCACGGTGAAAAAGTCATCCCCCATAAGGATTTGTTTCTAGGGATGATGTAATCATCTCCGAAAAGATTAAGTAAAATCTAGTCTGCTGGTTCAGGAGCACGTCGTGCCAGTGCCAACGGTTTAGGGTGGCCGACGGTCATTCATGGGAGGTTTATACACCTGTAAATGTGGAATCTTTGTATAATCATGTAAACAATGTGTATGGGAAGGCGTTGAAGCCAGAGGTATCTCCACCAAAATATCACACCATTATGGACGCGGCCTTGGGGAACCTGGAGAACGGATGGACTGATGAGTGGGGCATGTGCTAGGGTGGAAATTTCATAGATTATTGGGCATGTGCCTACTGAGTCTACACCTCTCACAAGGAGTTTGGGTTAGAGCTGAGGTGAGTGGGCCTGTATGAGGTGGAATGAGCTTCCTAATTCCACATTTACCATCCAAAGCAACTGATGCCAGAGTTAGTGAGCAGGTGGTCGTCGAGGACCAACACTTTCCATTTTAACTATGAAGAGGTCGGTATAAGCCTCTCCGACCTCCAAAAATAATCGGGAATTCCAATATTTGGGGAGGTTTATGATGAGTTCCTATCCACCACTAATACATGGTAGTACCCAAAGTAGATTATGCTGCTAACAAGGGTATTGATGAACCTGGTGCTACGAGAGGACAAGCAGTCGAAGAGGGACATACACATCAAACGATGGTTCAGTCGGTTCCTGAATTCACCTATAGAAGAGATGTTTCCTTTGAGGCCTCCATCATTCCCAAAGGGGGTCCAACACACCAAAGAGCACTCTTACTGGCGACTCATAGAGGAAATAAAATGGAAGACATGGGGATTCAATATCAGCACCAAGCAGCAACCGCTGGTTTGGTTGGCTGTGTTAATTTCAATGCTCATCTGTGGCTGGATTATGCCAGTAAGGAAAAAAAACATGGGAGTACGACCAAGAGATTTTATCATGGAATCCATGTTACCAATGGGAGAGTGGATAAATCTGGGGATCCTAATACTGGCTAAGCTGTTCAATGTGTTGTGGCATATTAGGAAGGGTAATAAGCCACATAGGGTGTACAGGCCACTCAATCTTCCTGTATGGGTGGATAACGGTGCATATGGGCACCTATGAATACCTAAATCCAATTTCCCACTTGATATCGAACATACGACTGTCAATTCTAAACCTGATGGGTAGTTTTATGACCAAGATGACCCCGCCACAGGTGTTGAACCGAGTTTGGAATGCGGATGCGTTCAAATTACATCCATTAGCATTGACAATAGATGTGTTCATTGATTATGGACATGGAATACAAGAACATCGGTCCTACATCCTAGCCTTCCTGGATGGAATCCTAGTTTTTCGGGTTGACCATGAGCCTCTCTCTGAACCTTACTCCCCACACCACTTCATGAGGTAGTTCTCGTGCATGCAGAGGCTCAACCTGTAGGTATACTTTGAGGTTACGCAATGAGGACCATCTATGTTTGATGAGGAAGATGTGGATCATGTTCACACGGGAGGATGGGAAGATGTAGAATGAGCATCCTCGGCCCACAACTATCTATGGGCTTCTGAAGGACTATGCTAAGAGTTAGGAGGAAGCCATCATGGGGGAGATGCTGAGGTGGCATACCATTTGTGCTAGTGATGGGGTGCCTCATCAACCTGTAGGTTGAGGCCAAAATGTGGAAAGTACGTCCCATGGTGGTGGGGATACTGCAGTAGTGATGGTCGTACCAACCGAGAAGCAATCAACAATGGTGGGCCTGGTGGTCCTAAAGAAGCAAAATCAGCCAGAGGGGAGGCCACCCATGGCGTTCCGTAGGATACCCACCCAGGCTCCAGGGAAGCATCTATGCCACATTGATAAGCCTGGGGATGTTGTCTTCTTGGAGGCTTGGGATATCTAGGATGTCAACAGACAATTACTCAACCCTTCCCGGATGTGGCACCATATAAACCATCTCGGGATAGATTTTTCAGGGATTGGTCTAACCAGGGCCAACTTTGTGGTATCACGTGTGGAGGGGGAGCAGTACATCTCTGATCTGGAGGACTTTGTGCACTCTTGGGGTGAACTGCTATAAGGCCCCAACATAAAAAATTACTTAATCTTGAGTTACTTCACGAATACACGTTGAGGATCTTTTCAAGTTTAGAGTTTTAGAGATTTAGATAATAAAACATGCATTACATTCCACATTTAAACAAAGTGGTTACATAAAAGATAGTACTCATTTTTCCCATCAACATAAACATATTTAAAATAAAACATGGATTATTTCTTGACACTTCCTTGACACTATCATCACATCATGTACATTTCCCTTGACCTGTGAAAAACATTTCAAAAACTTGGGATGAGCATAAAAATGCTCAGTAAGGGATATAAAAGTACGAAAAGAAAACATTAGTCCATGTATGAAATCATACTTTACACATAAGACATAAGAATTTTAACATACCTCATCAAATCATGAATAAATCATAGAAATCACAAGACATAAAGGTAATTTGAGGCATTCATAACATTCTTACGTAGGGAGTAACCCTCATGGTTACGTTTAGAATACCCATCACAGTATATTCCTTAAATCTCTTCGGAGGAACCTTAAAGTTTAACTCCATCATGTTACCCAATGCATTGGAGAGATATATCGGGCTCAACCGCCCTTATTTTATCACAAAACCACCCGTCTTCATAATAATTCCCCAGAATCATAACATAATCGTATCACATAAAACATGCATAAAGGAAACATAAAATTTCCACTTTTCAATCACAAGATATCAATACAACACATTTATATAAAAACATTATGAAAACCATTTTCAATACAAAAATAAAAGAAAAGTAAAACATGGTATTTATTTTTCATTTTAAAAAAAGTTATGGCTTGTAGAGGAAGCCGAAACTCAAATAATGGTCACGACGGTGGAGAAGTTGTTGTCGCCGCATAGGTACGACAAACAAAAACATTCCTTTTGTTGTTTATTAAAACGCTTTGTATAAAAAATATTCCTTTTGAATAAATGTAATAGTCAAAGGGGTTTATAAACCATATAAAAGAACGTTGTGTATAAAACAAAATATGCCTCAATGAAAGGAGATTGAGATGAAGTCCCATACCTTGTATCCGACTTGACTCGATCATTCTTTAATCTTCTGAATAATAAACTTGGGTTAATTTCTACTTGCTTAATAACCTTTTTCAAGTTCTTTATTTCTTTTATTTCACTTATTACCATGTTATGAACACTATGTAGTTATTTAAGTTAATAATTGTGGTTTTGGCGATCATTGGTACTTGAGTCAAAAATAAACTCTTTATAATTACGCGTTGTTCATGTGGTAAAATATCCATTACATCCAGAATTATATTCATGATGTATATATATTATATATCATATATATCCAGTATATACAAGAATTTATAATATTACATAACATTTAGAGGTAAGAAATGAAATGCACCGTTCATGGAGACGGTAAGCCATACGTACGCATGAACGCAACTTCCATTTATATTTCATATTTAATGGAATTATAACATAATGATACATAATAGTATTATAATTATAGTATGGTATCATATATAATATCATTAAATATTTCCTTTATATGTACCACATATGGTATTAACTAATCAAATCACTTTGAGGGGGCGGTAGTCCACACTTCCTAAAATGAAGATATCACATTTACCCATAATGGAAACCATAAAGATATGACATAAATGATAAATACAGAAGCTTAAGTAAAACATAAACCTATTATATATCATATATAAATATAGTTACATCTTAATGGCCACCTTTTAAGGTGTTATATGAGTGTTGAACAATCATCGTTTCGTGAGGTAGAAATTCGCCATCCCCGGAAACAGTATGTTCTTTAACCATTAGATGTAGGTGTGTGTAAGTATAGCTCAAATCCTTATTATAACAATATCCTAGTATATTGAAGATACTGGTGTTTTTACAAAATAAATGAATAAAAAGAGTTTATGGGGTTGGAGAAGCAAAATAAAACAAAAGAGCATTAGAGAAGACTTTACCATTGAATCGGGTAACTCCTCTTGGTTTGAACAAAAATGGTTTCTTCAAGAGCTTTATGCCTAAGGTAAGGCTTATAGGATGAAGAGAGGGATATGGAGAGACAAAATTAGCAGATATTGGCTGAGCCAGTGGCTTGAGAGTTGTGGTTAAGGAGGTAGAGGTGGGGGCCTTTTATAAGAGGAGAGGAGGGGCACTCTTGGAAATGTATATAATGTTACTTTATTTTCAAATGATTTTCGTATTTTAAAGGTCCCACATTGATTTATTTCGAGGATAAGGTGATAAGGGTTTTAAATAAACCCATCCAATTGGTTTTTGACATTTTTAGGTCTTAGATTTTATATTATCTTTTCATTTTATTTAAATCGTTAAATAATGAGGTAATCACTGCATCATCATGGTCTCACAAATAATTTAATTTATTTAATGTCTAAAAATTAAAAAAATAGTACTATGATGTAGGAACGCTTTTTTATCTTTCCAATGACTATTTATAGTCCAAGAGATCATTTATTTAGACAAAATTAAAAATGTTTTACTCAGGTGATACATTCTTTGTTATATTTACTTGTTTTAAAAAAATAAAAAGATAAAAAGTCATTATCACACAAAAGTGATTCCATGGGGTCCCCAAGTTTGGAAAAAGGCATAACATGGTCGGCCATGACACAAACATTAGTATTATGACACGTGTGGGTGTCATTTTTTTATTATTATGATATTATTTTATTATCCTTAACTACCTGATTACTAATTAATCAAGATAATTAACGATAATTATCGTTGTTACTATTCACAAAGTCCAAAAAACAAAAGATTCTTAATTAAATAATTTGGAACTTATTATTCCAAATATGGAATCCATTTTATAAAATTACAAACACATAAATTGAAATAATTAATTTAAAAATGATTCCCGTTGTCAAAATAAATAGCGGGGTTTTTTTGAAACAATTTCTATCAAACGTTTGACAATTGTTTATGTCCAATTTCAAAGTGAAATTAATCCACATTACCACCATTGGATTAAATGGTAAAAATATATTCTATTTAAACTTTAAAAACAATTAAAAATCTAATCTAACCATATAATTAAATTAGATGAAAAAGCAGATTGGATGTAAAAATGCAGTATTTTTCACTATTCATTAAAAAATGAACATTGTCAGAATAATCCCAAAAAATTATCCAATGTAAATTTAAATGTCCAAATCATATAGAATAATTTATTTTTTGAAAAATAGAGATTATAAAATTTTAAAAGTATTGATTTAAAAATGGTTATCCATCAAAAGGCGGTAAAACAATCTTTTAAAAATATTAGAGAGTTCTATGCTTAAGATTGGATTTATTCCCATTTTAAGCCTTTAAAACACTATATAATTCGTTAATAGAAATAGATAAGAATATCTATTATTAATTACTTACTTGGGATGTTACATCCTTCCCCATTTAGAAAATTGCGTCCTCGTAATTTATTTACTTATCGAATAAGTGGGGGTATTTATCCCTCATTGCATTTTCAGATTCCCATGTTGCCTCTTCACTCATGTGGTTTTTGAACAAAACCTTTACTTGATGAATCAACTTATTCTGCAACACTTGCTCCCTGTGGTCAATAATCTGGACCGGTTGTTCCTCATAAGATATATTCTCTTCCAGCTGAACCACCTCTGGACTCAAAACATGAGATGGATCTGGCATGCACTTCCTTAACATTGAAACATGAAAAACATTGTGTACCTGAGATAAACTCGGAGGTAAATCCAATCGGTATGCAACTGATCACACTCTCTCCAGAATTTCATAAGGTCAAATGAACCTTGGACTCAACTTTACTTTCTTACCAAATCGCATCACACTTTTCCATGGTGATACTTTGAGAAAAACATGATCACCTACCTCAAAAGAGAGATCCTTCCTCCTGTTGTCCGCATAACTCTTCTGCCTGCTCTGAGCTGTTCTCATGTGTTTCTGTATCAGCTAAACTTTTTCTGCCAACTCTTCTACCAATTACGGTCCCATCAACTTCATTTCACCCACATCATCCTAGAAATATGGTGTTTGACACCGCTTCCCATATAATGCCTCAAATGGTGCCATCTATATACTGGAATGAAAACTATTATTATAAGAAAAATCAACCAAAGAAAGTTGTTGGTACCAACTTCCCTGATAATACATCGAACAAGAACATAGCATATCTTCCAAATTCTGAATTGTTCGTTCTGACTGACCATCTGATTGAGGATGAAATGTTGTACTAAAATTTAATTTAGTACCCAACGAAATCTGAAGGCATTTCTAAAAGTTAGAAGTGAACCTGGGATCATGGTCAGATACAATAGAGAGAGGAACTCCATGTAACCTGAATATCTCCTTAAGATACAAACGGTAAAGTTGATTTAGGGAAAAAGTATCTCTTATGGCAAGAAAATGAGAAGATTTAGTCAAGCAATCAACAATAACCCAGATTGCATTATTACCTCGAGGTGTCTTCGGCAATCCCACAACGAAGTCCATGGATATATTCTCCCATTTCCACTCTTGTACTGGTAAAGGCTGAAGCATCCCTTTTGGTAACTGTCACTCTGCTTTAACCTTTTGACATGTCAGACAGTTCACAATAAAATCAGCAATATCCCCTTTCATTCCGTCCCACCAGTAATACTCCTGAAGATCTCTATACATCTTAGTACTTCATGGATGAACTGAAAACAGAGAATTATGATCTTCACATAACAAATCTCTCTTCAATTATGAATCACAAGGCACACACAATCTCTACCAAAATCTCAAAACACAATCATTATCAATGTTGAATTCAGGCAACTTACCCTTCTGAACCAGCTCTACCTATTTCTGCAACTCGCTGTCCTTCTTCTGTGCTTGCTTAATTCTATCTGATAGAGAATATTTCACTGATACCTGAAAAAAATAGAAGGACATCCTACACCAACAACTTCTATACCAAATTACATCAAATCCTTAACTAAATGATCATGTTCCAAACACAACATTGTTAATGAAGCATTACTTTTTCAACTCAAAGCATCAGCCACTTTATTTGCTTTTCCCGGATGGTAATAAATTGTACAATCATAATCCTTGATTAATTCTAGCCATCTCCTCTATCTCATGTTCAATTCTTTCTGAGTGAATATATACTTTAATCTTTTGTGATCGGTATATATTTCACACTTTACTCCATACAAATGATGCCTCCAAATTTTTAAAGCGAAAACAATAGCAGCTAATTCCAAATCATGTGTAGGGTAATTTACCTCATGAGTTTTCAACTATAATGAAGCATAAGCAATTACATGATCATTCAGCATTAGGATGCAACCAAGTCCTTTCAATGAAGCATCACTGTAGATAACAAACTCCCCATTCCTAGAAGGTAGTGCCAAAATTGGAGCATTCACCAATCTTCTTTTCAGTTCCTGAAAACAATCATCACATTCTTTTGTCCAGATAAACTTAACACCCTTCCAAGTTAGCTTAGTCATTGGACTAGATAACTGTGAAACATTTCTAACAAACCTTCGATAATATCCTGCCAAACCAAGGATGCTACGAGTCTCAGTTATATTTGTGGGTCTTGTCCATTCTTCTACAACCTTTGTTTTTCAGGATCAACAATTATTCCATCTTTAGAAACAATGTGACCAAGGAAAGAAATTTGTTGCAACCAAAACTCACACTTGCTGAATTTCCCATACAATTTCTTTTCTTTTAAGGTTTGAAAAATAACCCTTAAATGACTTTCATTCTCCTCTTTACTTTTAGAAAACAGAAAAATATCATCAATTAAAACAACCACAAACTTATCCAAGAAATAATGGAAAATTCTTTTAACAAGGTCAATGAATACAGCAAGTCCATTGGTTAGCCCAAAAGGCATTACTACAAATTCATAATGGCCATATCTTTTACGAAACGTGGTCTTTGGAACATCTACTTCCTTTACCTTCAACTGATGGTACCCCGATCTTAGGTAAATCTTTGAAAAATATTGAGCTCCCAGGAGCTGATCAAATAAATCATCAATATGAGGCAAAGGATATTTGTTCTTAATAGTGATGTTATTCAAGGATCTATAATAAATTCAAAGTCTCATAGAACAATCTTTCTTTTTATACAAATAAAATAGGGGCACCCCATGGTGATGTGCTAGGTCGAATGAAACCTTTCTCTAATAAATCTTGCAATTTCTCGTTCAACTCTAAAAGTACAATTTGAGCCATTCAATAAGGGGGTTTTGAAATTTTCTTAGCATCAGGAACTAAGTCAACAGTAAACTCAACTTCCCGATCTTGTATTATTCCAAGAAACTCATCAAGAAAAACATAAGGATAATCATTTACCACTAGAACATCATTAATCTGAACAGTTCCCTTGTTTTCAACAATATGTGCAAGGTAACATTCATTTACAACTTTTAAAAGTTTCTCAGCCTCTTGATATGTTATGAACAGCAAGGGTTCATTCTTGTACACAAACTGAAAGTCTTTCTGAAAAAAAAATTCTTTAACTCTACAATCAATCTTAGCATAGTAAATAGAGATCCAATCCATACCCAGGATAACATCAAACTCTACTAGAGGTAAAACAATAAGGTTTGAAAGTAGGTTCTTTCCACAGATAAAGATTGGAAGTTTATTATAAATTCTTTTTTCCTCATCATTTCCCCTAGGTGTTTTTACCACAAGTTCAGAAGTCATTTCTTGAGATGATTTTCCCATTTTACTAGAAATGTTTTCAGAGATGAAAGAATGTGTAGACCCAAAATCAATCAACACACTGGCATAATATGAAAAACAAACAAAGTACCTGATACCACTTCATTTGATGGCCCAACATCTGCTGAAGTAGTTGCAAAGGATTTCACCACCCCTTTCTGCTTGTAGTCTAACTGATTCCCATCACTCGAGCTCTTTGTCAGACACTCGTTTTCATAGTGACCCATCTCATTGTACTTTAAACAATTCACTAACTGTAAATAAAATTTGATCTTACCATCACCATGATCTTTTTCAGTACAATAACGAGCCTTATGTCCCATCTTACCACATCGGTAGCACTTTCCATAATTCATAAGACATTCCCTATCATGCCTTTTACCACATTTATCACAAACTGGAAACTTAGTTTTCTTACCATCAGAACTTTTTGAATAATTCTTTTCTTTCTCCTACCACCTCGGTCTCTTCTTCTATTGGTTGTTATAGAAAACTTGATCATCATAAAAATCCATTTCCACCTTTTCAGCACATCGAACAATCTTTTCATAACTTTTGAACTAATGAGAAGCCAATGCCCTTCAATATTTTGGCTTTAATCCTGAGTTAAAAAGATTGATTTTACTATCAAGGTCTCAGATAAAATTTGGAGCATACCTTGCCAATCGAGTGAACCTTTCTTCATAAGCAGCCACCGAGTCTTCCTATTGCCTCAATTCAAAGAATTGTTTTTCCATACTATGTCGAACAACCTTAGGAAAATACTTCTCAAGAAACATACCTTTGAATTCATCCCAGTCGATAGTATCAATCTCATCAGCATCCCTGATATTTTTAACCATCGACTACCACTGATCTGCTTCACCCTCCAAACGGTAAATAGCAAGACTAACCTTTTGATTTTCTGAACACCCCATGACATCGAAAATCTTCTCCAGTTCTTTAATCCACCCTTCAGCTAGCACAGGGTCAGATGATCCTCTGAATGATGGGGGATGTTGCCTCATGAAATGTTCCACCACTAACATGTTCCTCTATGGTTGATCTGGCTCATCTCGTGCATGGATACCACCACCATTTATCACTTTAGTCAACTGCGCCATTACTACAACAAACTGTTCAATTCAGATCCCGACCATCTCAGGATGCAGATTCGGAAGGTTATTTCCTTCTGTATGCCTTACTATCAATGCATACCTGTTTCCTCTATGGAAAACCATTCTGAACAAACATGTCTTAAATGAAGCGACATGGTAATCTTCAAATGCTATATCATTTCAATTTGACCATAAAAAAATATTTTGAGATAATAATTTAATAGAATTCTAACTCCTAATGTTATCTAAACCGACCTCTGGTACCAACTATAAGGCCCCAGCCTTAAACATTACTTAATCTTGAGTTAATTCAAGAATAACCATTACGGACCTTTTTTGGTTTAGAGTTTTAGAGATTTAGATCATAAAACATGAATTACATTCCAAATTTAAACAAAGTGGTTACATAAAAGATAGAACTCATTTATCCCATCAACGGAAAAATATTTAAAATAAAACATGGATTCTTTCTTGACACTTATTTGACACTATCATCACTTTATGTACATTTCCATTGACCTGTGAAAAACAATTCAAAAACTTGGGATGGGCATAAAAAAGCTCAGTAAGGGATATAAAAGTACGAAAAGAAAACATTAGTCCATGTATGAAATTGTACTTTACACATAAAACATAATCATTTTAACATAACTCATCAAATAATGAATAAATCATAGAAATCATAATACATAAAGGTAACTTGAGGCATTCATAACATTCTTACGTAGGGAGTAACCCTCATGGTTACGTTTGGAATACCCATCACAGTATATTCCTTAAATATCTTTGGAGAAAACATAACGTTTAACTCCTTCGCATTACCCAATGCATTGGAGAGCTATATCGGGCTCACCCGCCCTTATTTTATCATGGAACCTCCCATCTTCATAATAATTCCCAAGAACCATAACATAATCGTATCACATAAAACATGAATAAAGGAAACATAACATTTCCACTTTTCAATCACAAGATATAAATACAACGCATTGATATAAAAACATTATTAAAACCATTTTCAATACCAAAATAAAAGAAAAGTAAAACATGGTATTTATTTTTCATTTTAAAAAAAGTTTTGGCTTATATAGGAAGCCGAAACTCAAATAATGGTCACAGCGGTAGAGAAGCCGTTGTCGCCGCATACGTATGACAAAAAAAAACATTCCTTTTGTCATTTAGTAAAACTCTTCATATAAAAAATATTCCTTTGAATAAATGTAAACATCAAAGGGGTTTATAAACCATATAAAAGAATGTTGTGTATAAAACAAAATATGCCTCAATGAAAGGAGATTGAGACGAAGTCCAATACCCCGTATCTGACTTGAATCGATCGTTCTTTAATCTCATGAATAATAAACTTGAGTTACTTTCTACTTGCTTAAGAACCTTTTTCAATTTCATTATTACTTTTATATCACTTATTACCATGTTATTAACACTATGTAATTATTTAAGTTAATAATGGTCGTTTTGTCGATCATTGATACTTGAGTCAAAAATAAACTCTTTATAATTACAATTTTTTCATGTTGTAAAATATCCATTATATCCAAGATTATATTCATGATGTAGATATCATATATATCATATATATCCATTATATACATGCATTTATAATATGACATAACATTTAGAGGTAAGAAATGAAATGCACCGTTCATGGAGACGTTAAGCCGTACGTACGCATGAACGCTACATCCATTTCTATTTCATATTTAATGGAATTATAACATAATAATACATAATAGTATTATAATTAAAGTATGTTATCATATATAATATCATTAAATCTATCCTTTATACGTACCACATATGGTATTAACGAATCAAATCACTTTCAGGGGGCGGTAGTCTGCACTTCCTAAAATGAAGATACCGCGTTTACCCATAATGGAAACCATAAAGGTATGCCAGAAATGATAAATACAGAAGCTTAGGTAAAACATAAACATATTATATATCATATATAAACATAGTTACATCTTAATGTCCACCTTTGAAGGTGTTATATGAGTGTTGAACAATCATCGTTTCGTGAGGCAGAAATTCACCATCCACAGAAACAGTATGTTCTTTAAACATTAGATGTAGGTGTGTACGTGTAGCTCTAATTATTCATATAAAAACATCCTAGTATATTGAATATAATGTTTTTGTTACAAAATAAATTAATAAAAATAGTTTAGGTGGTTGGAGAAGCAAAATAAAACAAAAGAGCATTAGAGAAGACTTTACCTTTGAATCGGGTAACTCCTCTTGGTTTGAACCAAAAGGGTTTCTTGAAGTGATTTCTGCCTAAGGTAAGGCTTCTAGGATGAATATAAGGATGTGGAGAGACAAAATTAGTAGATATTGGCTGATCCAAAGGATTGAGAGTTGTGGTTAAGGAGGTAGAGGTGGGGGCCTTTTATAAGAAGAGAGGAGGGGCACTCTTGGAAAGGTATAAAATGTTACTTTATTTTCAAATGAGTTTCGGATTTTAAAGGTCCCACATTGATGTATTTTAAGGATAAGGTGATAAGGGTTTGAAATCCACCCATCCAATAGGTTTTTGAAATGTGTAGGTTTTAGATTTTACATTATATTTTTATTTTATTTAAATCGATAAATAATGAGGTAATCGCTACATCATCATGGTCTCATAAATAATTTAATTTATTTAATGTCTAAAAATTAGAAAAAATATAATATGATGTAGGAAATAATTTTAGATTTTCAATTAATATTTATAGTCCAATAGATCATTTATTTAGAAAAAATTAAATTTTTTTACTCAGGTGATACATTCTTTGTTATATTTACTTTTTTAAAAAATAAAAATATAAAAAGTCATTATCAAACAAAAGTGATTCCATGGGGTCCCCAAGTTTTGACAAGGCATCCCATGGTCGGACATGACATAACTAGTAGTATTAGGACACATGTTGGTGTCATTTTTTATTATTATGATATTATTTTCTTATCCTTAACTACCTGGTTACTAATTAATCAAGATAATTAACGATAATTACCATCGTTACTATTCACAAAGTCCAAAAACAAAAGAGTCTTAATTACATAATTTGGACCTTATGATTCCAAATATGGAATCCATTTTACCAAATTACAAACACATAAATTGCAATACTTAATTTAAAAATTATTCCCGTTGTCAAAACAAATAACGGGTCTTTTTTGGAACAATTTCTATCAAAAGATTGACAATTGTTTATGTCCAATTTCAAAGTGAAATTAATTTCAATTACCACCATTGTATTAAATGGTATTAATATATTCTATTTACACTTTAAAACCAAATAATAAGATAATCTATCCATATAATTATATTAGATGAAAAATCATTTTTGATGTAAACATGCAGTATTTTCACTATTCATTAAAAAATGAACATTGTCAGAAAAATACCAAAAAATTATCCAATGAAAATTTAAATTTACCTATCATAAATAATACGTTTAGTTTGACAAATAGAGATTATAAAATTGTCAAAATATTGATTTAAAAATGGTTCTCCATCAAAAGGCGGTAAAACAATCTTTTAAAACTATTAGAGAGTTCTATGATTAAGATTGGATATATTCCCATTTTAAGCCTCTTAAACAATATCTAATTCATAAATAGATATAGATAAGAATATCTATTATTCATTACTTACTTGGGATGTTACATCTGCGTCCGATGACCGATCAGGTGAAAGTGCTTCTCTCTTGAATAGTCCCTCTGCTACTATCTTCTGCCGACATGAGGGAGACCTTCCCCCTATTGGAAGAATCAGATGGGTCCTCCTGGTAGGAATTGGATGGTAGAGGGAGCCCTCCGGGGAAGGTGAGGTCACCAACTCAGACACGGAGACTGAAGCGTTTGCAGTGACTCTTGAGGTGAAGCCTAAAACATCTTCCTATTATCCTCATGAAGGTAATTTTGGACTTCTCATCTAACATTTTATCTATGTAGGAGGGTCTCATACTCAAAACAAGATCCCGCTCAATAGTAGACGCTACTGTAGGAACATCAGGATATGTACCTATTATGACAATGATTACTGCACCAAGTAGGGCTGCGTCACCCAGGGTGGTTCTCTTAGAGTCTTTGGATTTCCCTATCATATATAGAGGGCCATACCTCGAGGTTCCGACAACAAAAGCTTAGGGGATAGATCAATTATTTAATCTATATGTGTATTGTTCCAAGAATCCGTATCTATTCTCCATTGATCATGTCAACTAATGTCTATGTACTCTCACATGAATAGTACCTAAAATGGCGTGGGCCATGTTAGAGAGGATGACTGGGGCCCCTGGAATTGCTTTTCCCAGGGGAATGCTACAGGTCGTGGAAGCGGACACCCATACTAACCAAGCCGCATCGCTCCTGATCATAGGTGGGTCCATCAGTAGGATCGAACCTGAAATCATCAAGGTAGAATCCAAGGATGGGGATCATTTGGATGACATGGGACCTAGACAACCCGATCAGAAATGGGATGGGGACCCAACTGATGAGTACTTGGAGGCGTTCCCTATATATGAACCTGTCGACCCCAAGGACTGAGATGAGACAACTTCCAATGAAGAGGACAAAAATGTCCTCCATCACCAGTCGTGGAATCTGATCAAGCACTTTATCAGGAAGACCCCTGAAGTGAATTGGATAGACCAGATGTGTGGAAATCATTCCCGGCTATGCAAACTATGCGCCAGAGGAGTGGATGCCCAACGTCCTCATATGATCATATGAGATTTCATGGTAGAGAAGATACAAGAGCATGACCACAACCTTAGTTTGGTATAGAAGCATAGAAATTACATGAACATCAAGAGTATTCATAAGGCCAAAAATGAGATCCAATGGTTGAAGGCGTGGGTGGAAGAGTGTTATGATTTCCTCTATGTGCAATAGAGGCTCATATCAAAGTTGAAGGCCCAACTGGAACATGTTGAGGAATTGATGATATGAGCCTCTGAAGAGATGGCTACTATCCAAGTCGATGGGGGTCAGACCTGGATCAAGGTTGATAAAATACCCCCCATTTTCATCAAGGAGGATTTGGATATTAGAAGTCGACAACAGATCATGGACGCCACAATCCAGAGAGTGACAGAGTTGGGATGCTCCATTGAAGAGGTTAACCCATCTACGGGTGGGTCCAATCCATGGGTGTTGTAATGTGAGGAAACACTTAAATGTACATTAATGATTTAATTTTTTATGTTGACTGGATTCTTGAGTTCCTCTATTTTTTTCCTTTGCTTCATTTCCATCACATTCGTGAAATATTCAGCGACTAATACCTATGCTCATGTGGGTCGTTCCTGATGTGAGAAACAAGGGACAAACGTATTGTTATTCTATTTGAATATGGGATTGAAAAATGTCCTATGGGCATCCATGGATAGAACAAAAAGTCTGTATTTCTAGAAATAAGGAGGGAGGCCTGAATAGAAAAGGATGTTCTATGATCATTCAATTTTTGGCTTTCCGAAAATTCTCTAGTACACGAACAGGGTAATGATTGGGGTGTTATAATCAATCTGATCATAGGGGATTGGAGAGATGTGAATCACAATACCCAAAATTAATAACACTATAGGGATTTAACAACAATTAAGGGGTAAATATTGACCATTTTCGAAACATAATATCCCTATTGCATCATCCTGAGATGGGGATAACAAATGAGGGTTGACCGCTGACCATGTTTAAAACAGAGGGCCAGACATGAAATGTCATTCATTTGTCTTCCTGTTTGTTATCCCAGGACAATTGGTGAGACATATTCCAATCATCCTTATATTTTGGGTGTTCCTTAGAAAATTAAATAGGATGATGAAGCAAATAAAGTGAACAAAAAGCATGGAGGGTGGAGTGTTGGGTTGTTCAAATTGAGTCAAACAATCTAAATATTACACCACCACGATGAAAATACATTTGGTGGGCGCATTAGTCTGAACGAGGATCAAACATAATTCCATACATGACCTCTCTATTGAGGACCTAGCATGACTTTAAGTTCTAAATCTTTCCAAGGAGAAAGATAAACACATAGTTTAATGTCATACGGATAGGACGATCACCCCGGGGCTGGGTCTGGGGGCACATTTTTCTGCATCACTATGTATCCCGTAAGGATGAAAATCAAACTAGACGTAGTTCTTGAGCACAATACAGTCAGACACCAGTGCTGATCAGGAGAATAATCTCTGGTGAGGAAGCCGACACATCCCATAATTATCATGGGGAATCCTGAACCTATTAAGGGTAAAACAACAGTTTAATGTCAAGTGTCAAGGATGTGGTTACCCAAAAAGGAATCATGTGGTGCGGTTCATGTCCTGATGTGAATAAGGAATGTAAGATTCCACACAACACCAAGTGTTCTCAATGGGATTTTTCATTACAACATAGACCCTAGGTGGTCTAACATGGGGCTAGATCTGAAGGAATGCACCCATGCATTCCTACGTATCCCATGAGGATAGGAATCAAGCAATATGTAGTTTTGGATGACCAGTGTTTTTTATCATCATACAGTATGATGGAGAGTGTAAGGGTAGACCCCAAAAGGGGGAGTACATGGTAAAACTATTATAGACCAGACTTGAATGAGGACCTAGGCAGTTCAAACCAAACCACGTAATCCTAGGGTAAAATCATATGATGAGAGACTGATGATGGTGAAATTTGTCCTGGTCCCGAGACAATGTGTTTAGGAATTCCTACATACCCCATTATGATGGAAATCAATCCATAAATAGTTCTGGACAAGCTGTGCAGTTTAACGTAGGAATCTCTAAAGGGGTATGTTATGAGGTAACTGTAAACCCAACGTGAATGGGTACAAGGTCCACAACACACCACGTGTTCCCAGTGGGATTCTTGATACCCTAGACCAGAGGAGGCCTAATTTGGTCAGGGCTTGAGATAAAGTGTATGGGCATTCCTACATACCCCATTTCGATGGGAATCTAGCCATACATAGTTCTGATATTGCAGTTTAACGTCATGTGGGATGACAAGCATGTGTGGTTTGGCTGCACTGGTACACATCCTACCAAAACCACTAATCCCATGTGAGTCATGCTCAATGTAGGAAACAAGGAGTAGTGATGGGACATTCCTAGTACAGGTAGGCACACATGAGGGGAAATAGAACCCTTGGTAAATGTCGTACCAATACTACTAACCCTCTTTCTTAATGCACATAGATGCACGGAGGTGTAAAACCGAGTGTGCTAGAATTCCACTGGAACATAAGGGAGTAGAAAAATTTGAATCATGGTATTCAAGAACTAAATCGCAATAATTGTGATGTGATGATAGAGGATAACGTTTGACCATGTTCGAAATACACCATCTGTTTTGCATTTTCCTAGCATAGGGACAGACAAATGAGGGTCGACTGCTAACCATGTTTGAAACATAGGAATTGTTGCAAAATGTTGTCTATGGTCTTCCAGGTGGTTGTACCAAGATGTTAGGTGAGCCAATTTTTCATGATAAAAGGCCTTAAAAGGGTTTCCTTTATACTTGGAAGAGGATGGGGATCCAAATAAAGGTCTCATGAAGCACGCACATGAGACGAGGGAATGTCCATGTGAAATTCATCACTTTGGGCTCTTTTCCATAATGATATGAGTATGGAAATGTGACATGTCAAATTGAGGGAATCGATTCCCTTTCCATGGAAAAGGGTTCGGGGAATACAAAATCAAAGTTTATGATCATATAGTGTACCATTAGGAGGGAACTTGGTTTTATGGAATGTGCGTAGAGTGGGAAAGCATCCAAAATCGAGATATATTTCTCGTATGAAGATCATTGATTATGTTCATAGATCATGGAATAGGCTAGGAAGAATAAAGGAGATATATGGTGTGGTTATTTTAAAATGTAAATTGAATGATAACCCAATATGAACTCACCACACAACATGATTCAGATAGACTATAGGACAAGGGGGGGTGAAAGAGGGCATGATTTGAGATACCTGGGGCTGGACGTGATGTCGAAATGTACAAGCATTCCTACATATCCCATGAGGATGGGAATCAATTCATATGTAGTTTTGGAATATGGCATGCTAGGGTACCATTTCCATGGGAAATACTTTTGTGGAGGTCTTTCCCATGCACCAAAACAAGCGGTATTTGATGAACCTTGTTTGTTCTTTAGGGTTTAATGGAATTTGTGTGTTTTTTTGATGCAATGACCCTAGGACAAGGAATTATGGAATAAATTTAGAAATAAATACCTCTTTAGGCCTTGAAAAATGGCATGGTGAGTAACCAATAACAAACATGATTTCCTCTTGAGTGAGGACATCACAATGCGGTGCAAATTTTCATCGTGCATCTAGGACGATATTGTCACAATTTAAGGTCGTATAACAAGAACAACCCATTCATTTTAAATTCGTGTGGAAAATACACAATATTTTAAAGTTATGCAGGGCCAGGAAGCATAGTTTAAAGTCATATGGCTTGGAAACATGTAGAAGAATGTGGTTTTAGATGGGATTCACAAGGTGTGATAAAGAATACCTGACGTGAATGGGGACTAGGTCCAAACCACACCACGCATGACTGTAGAGAAGAATCCTCTGACCATGGTTCCAGAACATATCATAGGATATGGGGATTGAACCAAAGGGAAAGTGTTTGGGTGTTTCTACATATTCCGCGGGGGAAGGAATCAAGACACACCTTGTTTTGAGAGTGCAGTTTAATGTCACGCTAGACAAGAGGCATGAGAGACTAGTTTCTAAAAGGGGATAATGTGGTGTGACTATTTCAATCCCAACATGAATGAGAGAACAAGACCTTACATGCCACACCCCACAGTCTTGTAATGGTCAGGTTTGAATGGATGAAAAGAGAAGATAATTTGTTGGAGCCTCAGCTGGACCTGAAGAAGAAATGTAGGGGCATTATTACATATCCTAATAGGGTAGGAATCAATCCAAACATAGTTTTGGAATGTGTCGTGTAGTTTAATTTCATACGAAAATGACATAGGGTGATCTTATTTTAATGTCTTAGTGCTCGGACCATAGAATGTGCGACTCTTCCAAAAGGTCGTAACCTTGACCAAATCCCTAATCCCATGTGAGCCACACTCTATGATGGAAACAAGGGTGAAGAAGGTATTTAAAACAGGTGGAATATAGATAAGGGGAAATTGTGTGGATCCTCAAATGAAACCTCACCACAGATTCATCCTATTAACATGAAAACATGCACTTGAGGGACAACACCAAGTGTGTCAAAATTCCACTTGGACATGAAAGAGTGGAAAAGGATGTGAATCATGAAACCAATATTTAGGGATTGATGAGGGTGGTGTGAAGATGGAGGGTATATTTTGAACGTGTTTGAAACACAACATACATATCTTGTGTTCGGAGATGGGAACAAATAAATGAGCGATGATCACTGACCACATTCGCAATGCAGGACGTGTGTCAAATTTTTGTTTGAAATATTCAGTGGTGTTAGAACAAGATGGTATTCAGTCCAATGGGGCATGGGACCAGGCCATTTGGGGGTCCTTTTGAATGTGAAAGTTGGTGAAATCCCAAATAAAGGGAAACATGAAGCATGGAAATGGATGGAAACATGTCCCCATGGAACCCAACACTCTATGTTCTAAACCGGATTACTCTTGGGCAAGTTGGTGAATTTCTAAAGAGGTTTAAGGGGCCAAATTTAAGAGATGATGACATTGGAAGATGATTTGAGGACAAGGAGATTAAGATCTAATAAGATGGAGGTACATGGCATGGCTATTTCAAACCCTACATGAATGACGACATAAGACCATACCACACCAAAAACCCCCTCCTAGAGGGCTCAGGCCAAGGGGTCAGAAAGATGAGGGGGTTTCTAAGAAAAAGTGCTAGACTTAAAGATAAAAGATATGTGCATTCCAACCTATCCCATAAGGATGAAAATCATTCCACATGTAGTTCTGTATGATGTCATGCAATTTAACATCATGCAACAAGGAATTTGATAGGAGGGGGTACCTCAATAATAAATGTGTATGGAGTGGGGAATAACCTGATGTGAATGAGGGCAGGAGCCCACATATGCCACACCGTTCATAATTCCTAGAGGGAACTCAGTCCAAGATGCTAAGAGAAAGGATAGATGAACCTGGGTTAGACCTGAAGACATTCTTTCTTGTTTTTTCTACATATCCCATGTGGTTGAGAAGAAATCCAAATGAAGTTCTCGATATTCTATTAAAATTAACATCATGTGACAAGGATGTGGGGAGGTCTTATTTTATGGTCATAGAGTTTTGACCATAGATGACCATTTTAATGTCATGTGTGTGGGAAAAATTGGTGGAAAGGGTGAATTATCGTGCCTATAATTTGGGAGACCACAAAATGACTACAGTGATTGAGGATAACTACTAACCATGTTTGCAACACAATATCAGTATTATGTGACCTGGACTGTGAACAAAAAATTAGCGTCAAGATGGAAGGAGAGCCTTTGGTCTTAGAATCCATGCCGTTAGGGGGTCCTTTTGGGTGGGAAGTTTGATGGAGACCCAAATAAAGGGGATGCATGAAACATGAATATGCCTATGAAGTTTAACAGCATGTGTTAAGGATGAAAAAAGCGGGGATCCCCAAGGAAGGGGATACATGGTGTGATCATGATAAACCTGATGTAAATGGAGATAAGCAAAGCCTACACCACACCATGTATTTTAAGAAGCATATGGGCCAAGGGGCCAGACCCATGGGATGTTTTTGAGGTTTGGGGCTAGGCTTACAGATGATATGTCAGGGGGTTCCTACATATCCTATGGGGGAAGGAGTCAAGCCATATATAGTTCTGAAAGAGCCATGCGATTTAACATCTTATGGTGAGGACATTGGAGAATAAAATAACAGGAGGGGACCATGGTAAGATAATCATAAACCCAGAATAAATGGTGGACAAATAAGTCTACCCTACACTGTGTGCGATCCTCCAGGAGAACTATACCCATCGAGGCAATCAAAGAGAAGAATTTGGGGGTTTAACTCTAAGATGAAGCGTATGATAATTCCTACGTATCCAATAAGGATGGGAATCCATCCATGATTATTTCTTGAGATATAGTATTGTTTAACGTCAGGTGGTGAGGATGCAGGGAGATCATAGTTTATGGATGTAGAGCTCGGACCATTTCAAATGTTTATCATCATGAGGGACTAGTACTTGGAAGTTTTATGTTATTCAGCCTAGATGGATTACATAGTTTAATGTCATGCGGTGAAGATGAGACAATTTAAATTCACATGGGAATGTTCAAGATTTTTTTTGAGGAATCTAGAATTTATGGGAGGAGTAATACGCTCGCCATCCATGGTAACTAGAGATTATTCTATATTGGGGTAAACCTTGAGAATTATGTATGTTCCCTCCCATTTTAGCTCCAGATTCGATGGTTTCCTAACAGGTATCATCAACGTTCTCAGGGACAACACCATGTGACCATCTAAGAAAGAGCGGTGGTGAATATTCTTGTTGAATGATATGACTATCTTTTTTTTGATGCCTCTCCAACTTGTGAATGCTATGAAGCCTGTTCTCGTCGAGTGCTTCCAGTTTATCCAGATGAATTTTAGCTACCTTATATGGTGTCTGTTGCTCATAGACAACTATGCGTAATGAGGGAAATTGAATCTCTATGGGAAGGACTGCCTCTATTCCATACACCAGGGAATATGGGTTCACCTGAGTGGAATTACGAGTCATTATCTAAAAAGACCATAGGGCATTGGGGAGTTTATCTGGCCAACCATTCTTATTCTAACCATCCATCTTCTATAAAATATTAGAGAGGGTTTTCTTGAAAGCCATGATCTTCCAATTTTCTTATGCATGATAGAGAGAGATATGTTTAGAACCGATGTTTTACATGGCATACATCTTCTTCAGTTTGGCTACCCAAATGCTAGTTCCGTTATCGGTGAGGATAGTGTGAGGGACTGTGAATCAGTTGATGGTATTAGAGCTCACAAATTAAACGATAGACTAGGCCTTGACCTCGTTAATAAAAACTTCCTCTTCCCACTTGGAAAAGAAATCTATAGTTGTTAGGATGAACCTTCACTAGAAAGATTACATTGGTGGGTATGGTCCCACATCATCGAGTCCCCAGAACACATAGGTCAAGCAGTACATTGTAGTGTGGATAGGCTCTGGCAGCCGATGCACCAAATTATCATTGATTTGGCATGAATGGAACCACTTGGAAAACTCAATGCAGTCACAGATCATGGCGGGCCAAAAATACCCCAATCATTGGATCTGATAAGAATGTTTCGTCCATCCCTGAAGAGCCCTGTAAGAACCGGCATGAACCACCTACATGACCTGAGAAATCTCACATCATTGAATGAAACTATGGAGATCCCCATCAAACATGCATCTATAAAGGATCTTCTCCAGACCAAGACCACTCTAGAGGGTAAACTACAATGCACAACATCAGATTTTACCACACTCATCTTGATCTTATAAGAGATTGACATGTTTTAAATACTCAATAAAGGGGGTCCTCCAGTCACAAGTCACCTCCAACACTGTGGCAGGGGGAATTGGGTGTCCTGACGTGGAGGCTATGGAGGTAAGGTGGCATACCAACAAGCTATCTTCATCTTCCAGAGTGACGGGAGTGATGACTCTTTAGTACAACACATGAATAACCAAGTAATCAGGGTCATCTTCTGCAAGAGATGTAGACAAGCTACACAAGGCGTTAGATTGACTGTTCTAAGACCATGGGACATGAGTAACATCATGCTGAGATGGGAATTCGGCCATCAACTGGAGGGTATATTCTCACAATGGTACGAGCTCAGGATTCCGGATGACGTAGTCACCGTTGATCTGTTTGATGACCCATCCAGAGTCCCCATTAACATGTAACTGGGGAACATCAATCTTGAGGGTCATAGCGAGACCAATAATGAAGGCATGTTACTCTGCCTCATTATTGGTACAACCCCACTGGAATGCATATGGAAGAACACCTTGCACTGGTGTGATGAAGAAGACACCCAGGACCACTCTATTGAGCCGAGGATTATTGAGTCTTCTACTGGTATGGATCATATAATCACCATCCATGTGAATTTTCCAACACTGAATGTCTTGATCTACCAAGACGATTGCCTCCTTTGGGAATTAAAGATCCAGAGACTTGTTTGTGGGAGATGAATGTGTAGCAATGAAGTATACAAATTCATGTCCATTGATAGCCTTCTGGGGGACACAAATGATTTCAAAATGATAAAAGACGACTACCCACTGAGCTTGAAAACCTATCTACAGGGGCGGTTCAAAGATTACGTCATTGGATCAACTTGGGACACTAGCTGTATTTCATGATGCTACAGGTAGTGCCGAAATTTTTTCACATTGACTACTAGTCCAAGGCATATCTTATCAATAGTGGAATATCTGGCCTATATATCGAGCAACATGCGACTGAGATAATATAAATGGTTCATCATTCCATAATTGTTGTTATGGGTGAGAAGGGAGCCAAAGGATCGCTCCATAGTGGTCACATAATGGACCAACATCTTTCCAGAAATGGTCAGCATCAGGACCAGAGGCCGTAATAGGTACTTCTTTATTTCCTCAAAAGTATTCTGACACTCTTCATCCCATTGATAATTGTCAACTTTCTTCATGATCTAGGAAAATGGTTTACACTTTCCATCTAGATTTTCGATGAATTGGTATATATAGGAAAAGTGGCCTTGAAAGCCTCGATGCTCTGGAATGTTACTCATAGGAGTCATCTGAGTGATGGTCTGGATTTTCTCTGGATCGATCTCGATGCCTCTGTATCTAAAATCAAAAATGAGAAAATTTCCAGAAGTTACCATGAAGGATCACTTCAAGGGGTTCATCTTCATATCTTGGGATTAGAGGAAGCCAAACACTTTCTCGAGAGAATCAAGATAGTCTTGGCACTATAGAGATTTGACCACTAGATCATCCATGTAGCATTCTAACAATGTCATAAGGATCGGGATATATATGATATACATGGAACACTGATAGGTGGAACCTGTATTATTTAGACCGAAGGTCATTACCTAGTAATAGAAAGTACCTTGGGCTGCCATGAAGGCTTTAGAATCTTCATCCTTAGGGGCCATTCGATTTTTTTTATACCTAGAATACCCATCCATGAAGGAGATATTATGTAACCCATTGGTGGAATCAACCAATAGTTCTATCACAGGAAGGGGAAAATAATCCTTCGAACAATGACAGTTGAGATCTTAGAAGTCGATGAAGACTCTGATATGTTCATTCTTCTTTTTGATGGGAGCAATGATGGCTAACCATATGGGTTATTGTACCTCCATGAAGACGTTTTCGTTGATGAGCTTATCAACCTCAACCTCACCATGTAACCATGAATAGGATGCATATTTTTGCGAGGCTGTTTGAACTCGTGATGATTTTTTAGAAGGCCGAGATGGTGGAAATCGATCTGAGGATCTAGTCCAGGAATCTCTTCCTAACTCCATGAAAACACATCATGATGATGCTTCAGGATGTTCACATATTGTTTTAGTTATTCAAAAAGAATATCCGAAATGATCAATGTGGGTTTTGGATCTATCTCGTTACTGAGGTTTACCTGTACCAATCCATCCACCATAGTAGAGAAATCAACTTTGAAAGAGGGAGGAACCTCCTATAAATCATCTTCTTTATTCACAGAGGAGGGATCCTCAGTAGGAGGAAATTATCTGGAGCCAATAGACCCTGATAGGACACTAGTTACAGCCTGAGCGGCGGTGGACACCGCATCGGGGAGCTCATGTACAACCGAAACCATTGCCATGATAGCTTTCAACCCAATCCCATCTGGTCTTTGACCCAAGGGGACACACATTATGATATCAAAGAAATAGTGGCATGTTGGCTTGATCCAATTTATTTCGGCCTAGAAAAACATGAAAGTAGAACATATTTTAATTTCCATGGGGAACACATCCCGATACCTTATGGGATTAGGAGGATATGGGATCACCCATGTCTGATTTGTGATGGAATACAAGGTGATATTCTGGAATCCCTTAGATTTGGTAATTTGATTCCCCCTATTTCTAGAAATAATGAATCATTGTCCCAAGTCTGGGGCCGTGGCCTCCAATGTAAGGATCAAGAAAATGTAATCATCATCTAGGTCTGTCCATGGGTTGATCAAAGCCATAGCATGTTCAACCATTTGGCCTGAATCTTCTGGTCCATTATCTAGTAATAGTTAGCAGCTAGGTTGCGTGCTTCAAAAGAGGCGAAGGGGTACATGTCGCCTTGGAGTGTTCCCACTCGAGCATTATGGGAGTACTTACGACACTGGTAACATGAATAAGGGACCTCTACGTGTAGGTGGATCCATAGACTACGCATCAACACATTTTAGGTGGTGCCCTACAAGGTAACCATTATCTCGGTGCCATATACCAGGCCACTGAACTAGGCCTTCATGTGGATCTTGTCGACTGGCATATGTTCCATCCTATCATAACCTTGACTTTTCAGGTTCGAGGGACTCAGATCGTCCTCATACAACCCCATCTTTATGAGTATCTTGGTCGGGATATGGTTGATCCCTAACCCTATGTCGACAAGATATATGAAAACCTCTATGCCATTGAAATGGATGGTGATGTACTATGGGAGAATATAACCCTATAAGGGAGAACCTTCATCTTCTCTAGATAAATAGATAATGGCATGACATTCTGTATGCTTGACTGCCTCATCATGAAAGTCTTATGCGGATGCTACCTTCATCTTGAATTGGATGGGGCTTCTTAAAGCCTTGGAAAGGGCCTCATACATATCTTTTAATAGGTGAAGAGACTCAAGGATAAGGAGCCTCACATGAATGCTGTAAGGATGTTTAAGAATATCATACTTCTTTTTGAAGCATGATCTTCTGCTGACATGAGGTCGGTATGTGACATGACGTACGATGGGCCCATATAGCTAAACTATCAGCCACCCTGTGCTGAGAATTTCTTGTTTCCCACTAGTCAAGACGTGTGGAGTAGCTACCAGATGTGGTCTACATGACTGAGACCGATCCAAAATAGAATTTGGTTGTCCATAGATTTATTTTAGTTGCTCCAACTTATCATGTAGCCCATATGGCAGGGAAGGTGGACTAGATGATACCATATGAGAATGTTGCACGTGCTGAGATCTAGTTGGAACTATTGTCCGGTTTTGGTGGAATGCATATCTTGGATGTAAGTATTGATTGATGCATTATGAAGACCCATATAATCACAGATCCATCGACTCTGGAAATGTCTAGGGATGCTAGGAGGATCCGTCTAGAGCTCCTGGCCATCGGGAACCAGATAGGGGCTTACCAACTCCATGGTATTAACCAAATCACACCCTTGGTCATCACTAGAAGAATCTTACAGCACTATATGGATTTTGGGTGTAATCCCCATATTCAGGGGTATGAAATCAATGAGTGTATGTGATGATGATGTAATTGGTGGGGGACTATGATCTCCCTTATGTTTCCGATGCTTTCCTTTTCGAGAAGAGGAAGACTGGGATGTTTACTCAGAAGTAGTGGTTGGGGGTGACACGATAACTTCTGACGGCTCATTTTGATTTAGATGTGCATGGATAATAACATTATCACAAGAAACAACCTTATGGGCCATCTAGTCATCATATTTTTGGGACCCGCATTTAGGAACTTACTACCACTCACCTTTGATGTCTTTGTTGTCGTCAGGTTGTATGAACACACATGCCACCGGTACTAGGGCCGGAACTAACCTAACTATGCTGTTATCAACCTAGATGTGGAAAAAAAAATCATTAAACACATATAAATACAAGAGCCTATGCCCCAGAATCGGGTTCTAGGGGTAGTAATTGGGGAGACCAGTAAGATCTGCCTCTTTGGGTCTCTTACATTCTGGCGACGATAAAATGTTCTATTCCATGGTACTTAGGAAATAACTGGCGACCTGAGCCTCATTAAATTATTAGTTCTGGTTCCTTCTATCTGGGAAAGGGGCTCTGTGATCCTAGCCTTGAAGAGGGTCTAGAGGACCCAGTCAAAGAGGTGGAACATGGTTATCTCACCTAGGTGATGGTGGCGCGTTACGCTGGGGCACCTGCCAATTCTTAGGTGGTCGCTGCTTGGCCAGATGTTGCACCTATGGTGGTGGCCCTCGATGAGGCTATGGAGGGGGCTCCACTGGTAATAACTTTAGCTGCATGGGGGAATTTTTTTGTCTACTGTGGAGGGATCAGCCTTAGCGACCCTTCTCATGGGAACTACAGGAGGAAAAAGATGTTTCTACCTGGCCTACTGCAAGGCTTCCTCTAGACGCTAGGATTTGATAGAGAAATATTGAAATCCCCCTAGGTAGTTTTGTGTAATGAGTGATGCGACCATTTTAGTTTTGAAATCCCCCCCCCCACATTTTCAGAAGTAGTTCCTAAGTCAGCAGTATATCATGCTTGTAGGTGATGCCTTTCCACTGAGTGACAATGTCCGCGACACGCTTGTTAGTCCTCTTCTTGCACTGGAAGAAGTCTGAAATACTCGTCTTCTAGGTGGTAGAGATGAACTGGTAAAGATATTACCTACATGGATCCTCCATGTCGGCTACTAACCTAATGGGTTGCTGGTTGTACGAGAAAAAAGCATTCCCTTCCATTGTTTGTACGAAACATCGGAGTAAGGAGGCCTCCTAATGTGCTCAAGTTACCATCATGGGTCCACACCCTAATATGAAGTAGGAAAGATGTTGTAGTGGATCTCTAGTCCCATTGATGGGGGGAAAGGTCATATTTCACAACCCAAGGGGTGCTGGCATATCATCCACCCATACTGGATATGGCTTGCCATTTGGCGGGATTTCTATCTATCGAGTATTAAATCCTTGAGGTAGGTAATGAGTGCTTCAATGGGATCATATGAGTTGGGATTCCTATCTTTAAAAGGATCCCTATCCACCAATTCATTGGAAGGTTCTTCAATATGATAAGCTGGCCTAGAGGCTCGTGGAGCGGCTGGGGGGATGACTTGCGGAGCAGCTAGGGGATCCAAAATGGGTCTTGAGGTGGGTTGTCACACAATTCCGATGGATTTGGTGAGGAATACCTTTCCCTCATTCAATAAACACCAGCATCTACCCTTTCTACATGGGAATGCTGGTCGATGTCACCTAGAGGCAACTCATTAGGTGGACTCTGTACCAGACCCTACTACCTCGATCGAGGATTACCATAGTTTGGTCGCCATTCCACAACACACTCATCGAGAAGGTCATTGACAATCTTTATATGCTTCATGAAATACTGTCATAATGTAACCTTATTAGGATCATATTTCTTCTTCTTCACTAAGCCAGATGGGTTAGATGGATTGACCAGTCCAAGATTCTCCTCTCCATTATTAGGATTTCAACTGATGTCTAATGACTTGGTGGGTATGGGAAGACCTAGTAAATTTCATTGTTGGTGAGTAAATCTTTCCAATGGTTCCAATAGGTGTGTAAATCCCCCATGGTTATGTTCTTTTCCAGGAGATATAGATCATTTTATCCCTCTAATAGGTCATCCATGTTAACCATGACTCTACCTGAAGGTATATCCTCAATATCGATTGGAAAGTAAGGCTGGTGCTGGATAGAATTGAAATAAAGGGCCGCATAATACCCCTAACCACATATATAAACATGGGTGGAATACTCCTTAATAACTTTTTTTAACTCTTTAAATTTCTGAACGAATCATTGCTGGAGGGTCTGATGGTGATCGGGTGACTCATGGTGTTGGGACATAGGGAGAGCAACCAAGTAGACTATATAGCATTGCAGAACAATATCTTCAAAGTGAGATAGAGTCTTGGGGAAGGCCACCCACTGATGAAAGAGAGAGAAGTTCATTTACCAGAGGGTTTGGAGAAAGCATGTGACCTCCTCTAGGTAAGCGACTCTGACACATTGAAGTAAATGGTTTCAACTGGCCCAAACATCTCTGGGAAATGATCCATTGCAAAGATGTCCCACAAGCTCATTGGATCAGACTCAGGATTCATCCCTTGGTTTCCCCATTCATCGACTGGGGGTGGTTTTGGTACCCGTAACGACACCCGAGCGAACCGTTGAGATGGCAGACTGGCTGTCAGAGAACACGAAGAGCGAGCTGAAAAACTGCCGAATCATAGGCTACCCTTTGAAGAATGAAATGACTGAACCCACCAATCTCATTAGGATGGACTGATGAACATTGTTTCCCATGTAGGGGCTACGGTTACTGATGGTGGGCCATATTGTTGCTTGTCCATTATCGGTCTCCAGAATAACTCTCATTGATCACTGGTTGAGGTAGAGAATTACCCTGTTGACGAAAGGGAGGATTGCATGGACCGACCCTAGAGAAGGCCAAATCTTCCTCCTCCTAAATATTTATTCGAAGGGTGGTAGGAATTCAGTGGACCTCACATTTCAAATGGATGAGGCTTATACACCTTGTTACATCCTCGGTCCTTGAAACAAAAGATCGGGGAGAGGGTTCCACAACTGAATCGCATTCCATCATAGAATATGAGAAGAAAATGAGATTAATCGTAGTTTGAAACGTCTCAGTATTCTTCATATGGAATTGGAGACCCAACCTCCTACCTTGGGATGGTTTTTAGGATAGGGTAGGTTTTCAACTCAAGGAGGACCTTCGGCTGAAATGATGCCGGGGAAGAGAGGACTTTTTCTTGGGTGAGATGGGATGTGAAGAGCACCTAGAAAAATTTCAAAGGGAACATGGGGAGGACCTCCATGTACACTATTTAGAGCACTGATGGAATCATCGTGAGAAGTTTGGGAGAATGTAGGACCTCCAAGGGAGCTTGTTGGAGTTGGGAAGTACATCCATGAATGTTTACCTTAGTAGAGATTGTATGAGTGGGGACTTCGTTCTTGTCAAATTGAACATAGGGAAGACCTCCACAGTGGGTTCTAATGAAGTGAGTCAGACCTCCACTTTTCTAATTTCAAGGATGAGGAGGACCGTTATCGGTTGCTGTAAGAACTTGGGGAAGAACCCCATAGTAATGGTTGACTAGACGTGGAGGATCCTCGCATCGACGACCTATGATCGGAGGAATGACTCTATATATTTTGTCACAGGTGCAGAAGAAACTTCCGTAATGAATCCTAGTGCGACAACTAGGACCTTCGCTCAGATTGATGGTGGAATAGGGAGGACCTACACTCTGATCTTTGGAGTGCGGAGGACCTTCACTCCAAGTGGTGGTGGAATGGGGTGGACATCCATAATGGAATTCATCAACGCAAGTCGGCCCACGAAGGACGACACCAATTTCCATGACTAGGAGAGTCATCCCAACCTTCATAGGGCTGGTTGGGGCCTTAATCCATGCTGGTCGTATGAGTGACCTTATTCAGTATAAATAGGGCGTTGAAGGTATGCATCGGCTGTGGCATGAGCAACTATAGCCGTCGACGATGACGCCCCCTAGAGGGCACCCTCCTCATCATGTGCCCGACATTAGCATCTGGTTAACCGGGCCGAGGACGGTTGATCAAGCATATAACTCACCTACTCCTCAACCTGTGGGGATGGGTGGTGGCACTGACACGACCTGGTGGCAACCCTTCATGGTGGTCCTAGGGATGGGATTACAGCTGGGATGGCCCAGAAATCCCTCGCATCATTGGAGCAGGGGAGGAATTCTTCATAGTGTTCTTTGGAGAGGCTCTATAAATGATTTTAGGACAGAGTGGTGAGCAGTGGATCCCTATGCGTCCCTTTTGGGGGGGGGTGACAATGAGCCACAGAAGCCTCTAGGTACTATCAGGAAATATCCGGGGTTTGGATAATCCCTTCATCCTCGTATCGCTGGATGAGGTCATTAATTAGCCTCCTCTAAACAAGATCAATTGGTGAAATAAGGTGTGGTCTCCCAACATCCATGGATACAGAGACCGTTTTAGAAAATACGGAGCCACACAGGATTGTCACGTTGGAGGTTCCCTGACCCCTACATCAATAGGTTGGGGTGATTGGTTTCCTGTCATGACATCTTGGGTCTCACAATATAGGGATATTCAACCATTAGTGTTGAAAGGAGGAAAGTGATGCCTAGTGAACTGACATCATTCTCTCTTCCATGGTTGGTAAGAAGGATCCATGCTGAAAATATCAGAGACTGGGATTTCAAACATTCAAGTACCCCAATATCTGATGAGTTTCATGCCAGGCCCCTGAATTGGTTAGCAGGACCTGGTGCTGGATAGATGGATCTGGAAACATGCTTATCCTACGATGTATCAAATGCTACTAATTACCACATTGGGTTAAATAAGTCCATGTCAGGTTCACCATTTTAGTTTCTAATGTTTTTTCCAGCGCGCACATCCATATGTTGAGGACACACTGTTTGTTTCCCCGCATTCCTTTTTTCTAAATGCAGGTGGCAATTGTAACTTATTCTATGATGTTTTTTCCTTGATCGAAATGGGATGATGGGATGTCAGTTCCTCCATCTGTGCATTCCTCATAATAATATTTTCTCTAGTCCGGTCTCCCTTATAGATTAAGACATTTTTCTAGAAAGTCTTCTTAGCACCATATCTTTGTGGACGTTGATTAATTACACTGCTTCTATCAAGGATATTCCAAGAGGTCATGTCCGGGTAGAAATCTTTTATCGGGGGAGTAGTCACGTTGGACATCGTCGATGTTTCGAGATGCTCAAACAGTAATGTGTCGGGGTTTATTCTCCTCATGATAGGGCTTATAAGGGGTGCTTAAGCCCATGGAATCCAACATCGAGTTTGGGGAATTATATTACATAACCATGTCTCTAAGGATTTACTCAGCTTACCATGTTTCACATAGGGTATGCTGCGAGTTTAACCTCTTGCTGAGATGGATTGAATTGATCAGAACAAAAACGAGAGAGGATCATATGGGTTCATACCCAAGAGGGAGATATTAGGTGGTTTACTAGATGAGTGGATCATAATGTCCAGTGAATACAGATTCGAGGATGCTTGGGTCCTTATAAAGTGGAGGTCAGGGTTTACCGTTGGATAGGATTAAACCTGAAGGTGGTTTCCTACATACCATATCTAAGAGATAAAGATCAAAATCCATGTATTTCGAAGGGAGAATCATGGAATCGAGGTGTAAACAAGGGGAAAAGACCCAAAGAAATGTTGGGGCTTACGCATGTTTAACAGCCTGAGTACTATTAGGAGTAGTGAGGAGGTGGAGGACATGATCTCACCAGGATGTGTTAGCCTGGGTAAAACTAGGATGGATGATGAATGGTTGAGTGATGTGGATGGAGAATGAGATGGAACGATTTTCAAGGTGAGGGTAGTGTTGTTCTTGAACCCCAGATAGGCTTCCTATGTATCCCTATTGTGGAGAATCAAAGTCCGCATAGTTCAATGGGGTGAGGTGAAACCTAAGGACAAGGCCTAGGAGTATGGAAGCATGGATGGTACCCGAAAAAAGTAGAACCTACAAGTTGGGACATGAACCCCCCCTAAAACAGCAAGGGTCAGGGGACAGACCAACATGGGATATGAGTGATGGGTTTGAACCTAAGGGACGCTTCCTATGTATCCTCGTGGAACAGAACCAAATCCCACATAGTTTGGGGTGGGGCATGGAATTGGGGTGTGTTCATAGGACATCGACCCGATGACATGGTGGGGTTACACATGGTAAGCGGCCCATGAGTTGGTCTGATGCCACTAGAATGTGCCAAAGATGTAAATCCCAATAGGGGACCACCGATATTTACTATTTTTTGGGGTTTTTCCTTAGAGAGGCTTGTTACATACCCTGTCTAAGAGACAGAGATAAAACCCACATAGTTCATATGTGATTGGGGACTACAATAGCTTACTCCAGGTTGGGGACTACAACGGCTTACCGTCGGTTGGGGAATACAAAGGAATACCGTCTATTGGGGACTACAACATCTTACCGTCGATTGGGGACTACACCATAGTAACATCCATTGGGGACTACAACGACATACCATTGGTTGGGGAATACAATGAATTATCGTTGGTTGGGGACTACAATGGCTTACCGTTAGTTGGGGACTACAACAGCTTACCGTCTGTTGGGGTTGAACCTTGTGGAGGATTCCAATATACCCGATATTGGAGATATGGATCAAAACCCATTTAGTTCGAACTAGTATAGTTTAGCATCATGCATAAATAAAGGGGGAATACAATTTAACGTCATGTGGGACAAGGGTAAATAAACGTGGACTGTTCGAGACTGATGGATGATGGTATTAAACTAGAGGGAGTCATCCTACGATCCTTGATCAGAAAGAGGCAAGGATCAAATTACACGAAGTTCAGAAGGGGTGATTTGGGGATTACATACTAAGGTGGCCCTGTAAGGATTCGATAGTTGGTGCTAACTCTAATACTATGTGAGTCGTGCTCGGTGTTAGAATCAAGAGGCTTCAGAGACCTGACGATCACATCATGAAAGGTGCATCCACGAGGAATAGAGTAGGGATAATGAATGGTTAGTGGCCTAGGGAGATGTAGATTGGGACATACTCCACGATGGAGGCCTGATGGTGATAAATCCAGATGGGAGAGGTATGGGGTAACAAAGGTGTCTGTGCCCATATCTGCTATATATTTTGTGCACCAAATAAGAAAGGAGGATCAAGGATTATACTTCCCATATGAATGGATAGGGGCTTATGCCAATATGGTTTCCCTTACCCACAGATAGATGTTGTTCCATCCAAGAGTATCTAATTCCATGTGAGGATGATCTCACTCCCATATAGACCAATTGGTGTGGAGAATATCTGACATAGGGCACTGCACATTCATTTCATGGGTTGATCCCACAGTTTAACATCATCTGCTAAGAAAGATGGTGCTTGGAAGTTTAACGTCTTATAGCTCAAACTAGGTGGGTTCACTCTACACACCTAGTACTTACATAACTAAAACCCACCCACCCATTGAGAAGGGAAGGCCTCAGTAATACCATATAGAGACGGGGTTGTGGAGTGATCCATTAGGGGTCTCACATTAGTGTGGCTATGAGAAGAGGAAACAGAAGTTAGAGTGCCTATGTGAAGAAGCATGAGGTGAAGAAACATAATGTGAAGAACCAAAAAAGGGACCATAAAATCACTTTGTACAAACCTGGAGGGTTATAGAAGAGATGGGTCTTCAAATCAAAGGGGTTATCATGAAGGGACGTTGCGATGTTATGGTGCTTCACAGGGTAGAGGGGCTCTACGAAGGGGTATGCTTTGCAAATTGGAGTGTGGTAGCCTAGGCATGGGGTGTACATGAATATAAAGGGTCATTTACAAAGTGAAAGTTCATTCACATAGTAGGAATTTTCAGAGCATGGGTGACTTGAAAAGTGAGACATTGCAAAGAAATATAATTCGTGAAGCACTATGAAAGTACCTTGGAATGGGGATCACATGTGCATGAAAGGTACTTCATGAAGCATGATTGCTTGGAGAAGGCCTGAGTTCTCTTAGGGATCTCCTTCCTTCGTAGGGGACCATGGGCTCCGTAAATGGAATCCCTGCTTTAAGAGGGGTTGTAATTGAGTTAAAGAAAAGGTATTTCGCAATGCTCGAATACCTTTAAGAGATAATTTTTTTTCTAAATGCATCCCAGAGAAGAGGTTTCTTTGAGATTTGAGATCTGAGAAGGTGAAAAGTTGGGGGTATCCATCCTTTGGGTCCAAGGGAAGTCTGGTTTTTATAGGCAAGAGGTAGGACAAAGCACCGACATCTCTTTGTGAAGCCACATTGCACTTTTCGATCAGCTGTGGATTGCATCATGTTTTTCGTAACCACAGAGTTGACCGTCATCCCCTCATTAGCACAGAGGCCTCCTTAATTCCCTCTGCACTGCTCGCGGAGGCTTAGGTCAATTTCTAATGGATCGCAGAAGTGATCTAGTTACCTTTGCAATGTGAAGCTCCCCAACAATTGAATCATACCCGCAGAGCCTTCTTCCTATTTTACTATGCGGTGATCATATAGGGGCCTCGAATTTTCACTCGGTGCGGTGCTGAGGGGATCCATGAAGGAGCTTCGTGAAGCATCTCCTTTGGACCATGTTTTCTCTTTGATAATTTTTTCCTCTTCACATCTTTTGGCACCAACAAGTATTTTAATAAAAAGATTTTTGGATTTCTCATCAATTAATTAATTTTTACATCATGAAAGTTTAAGCCATTAAGGTAATAATTAGTTTCATAAAAATAAAAAATTAATTACAATGATGTTGGTAATCCTTTGATCTTTAAAAGGACTATTTATTTTCGAATATATCACCTTGTTATCCCTATATTAAAATTATTATACTTATAAGAAATGTGAGTTTGACATTTTTTTCGCTTTCATTGGTTTTATTAATATCTACATCATTTTCATTGTCATGTAGCCATTAAATTACTGATTTTTGAACCTAAGATGTTAAAAGTAGAATTGTATTCATCCAATATGATTTTGGTAGGGGTTAGGATTATTTTATTCTCCGTATCATATTATTTATTACACTAATTTACCAAATTTACGTTTAACCGTGTTAAATAAAAATTAACATAGCTACTATTCATAGTATCCGAAAATATAAAAGTGACATATTATCATAATTTAGACCCACTGATATCAAATATGGAATCCATTTTTCATTATTCAAAAAATAAAATTGGAATAAATTAATTTATTATTAATTTCATTCTCAAAAACTAATATGCGGGGCTTTAAGAAGTAAAAACTTATCAGTCAATTTTCATGTGTTTATGTCAAATTTAAATGGGAAATTACATCCAATGACCGAATTGGATTAAATGATAAAAATTCCAATTAAACATCAAAACCAATTGAAAATATAATTTAATTGTATAAATAAATTAGATGAAAATGTAGTTTTGAATTAAAATACATCATTTTAACTATTCATTAAAATTTTTATATTATATGAAAAATACCAAATATTCAAAAAATAGTAAAATTTTATGTCCCTCTTCCAAAAAAGAAGTTAATTTTTCTAAATAGAATAATAAAAGTGATAAAAGCTAGATTTAAAATGTGTGTGTCATCAAAAGGTTGTAATACTTCTTTTATCCTATAAATTTAATTTTTTCTAATATCATTTCTATAAAATACATAAGACGAATATTAATGTTATATAAAACTTAAAATGTTGAAAATACTATTCAGAATGGACAGTTTATATCCCATTAAATAATAATATTTTAATAATATATAATTCTTTAGTGAATCTCGGTATTGCGTAGAGTGTAAGCTGTTGACGAAGGTCTCTCTTGCGTGTAAAACAAGCCAAGAATAGTGTTGTGTATACTGCAAGCTAATACAATGTTGCGTATAGCATAAGATAATATTGGTGTAGTGTAAAACACAAGACCTCAAAGAAATTAAAAAATATCCATCTCTTAAAATATCTGGGAGTTACATTATACCACCCCTTAAAATGAATTTCTCCCTTGAAAGTCATCATGGTTATAAAAGGTTTACTACTTGACTGTTTCATTCATAGAAAACCACTTTGTAAAAAGGAATACTAAAACAAGGTTTTAAATAAGAAATTAAAAACATATTTCTTATCGAAAGTAACTCATCACTGGATTTACACATTGGAGAACATAAGTGGGATGTGAAAACATTGATATGGAAGAGAAATCAAACCATCATTTTTTGATAAGATGTAACAAAGAATAAGGTTTGGAGAAAGTTAACTTCTATAAATCCATAAATATGTGATGATTTAAGGGACCAAATGATTCATCAGATATGAAGGTAGCAGGTTAATTTTTTTTGACATTTTTTGGATTTCAAGATCATTTTCCTAATATTGAATTTTTTTGCATGAGAATAATTAATTACTTGATTTTGGAACAATATCACCATTTTTTGTGCCCTGAACAATTTCCACATTATCTCTTATTTAATTAAATGAAGTTGAATTGGTCATTATTGAAGTATTAGCAGATCATATGATAGAATGATAGGTCATTCTATCCATCTCAAGATAATTGTTATCACATGTAATCAAATATGAATAAGTCCACCTATATTGATATAATACATTAATCTAACAATCATCAACCATAATATAACTGATACTCTCCATAAATAGATAATATTACAATTCCTCTAAAAACAGAAGATATAAATCATTAGAAATATGATAACTAATCTGATTTAACATATATCTACCATATCTTATAATATAGTTCTTTGTTGTCACATTCAAAACATGTGAATACCTTAATCATGTATTCTCTTGAAATATGAATTACTATAGAACATTAATAAAAACATGAATTTTGTCAAAATTATCTTTTTCCACACCACAAAAATACCACAAACTCTATATAATCAAATTGTGATATCACTTTTTCCTTATATCAGTCATGAGGTTATTAATACTATTAATCATCACATTATCTTCTAATCCCTTCATTATGTGCATATCATGTTCCTTCCAAAAATATTCTAGTCACTTTTCATGGTTACCGGTACCATTCCTCATATACTTTCTAATACTTAAGATCAAAAAATAGTGTAACAATCCATATATGTTTCTTTAATCCATAATACCATAAAATTACTTATACAAAATTATTTTTTATTATCATGTAATCATTCCACTGTCTTCTTAAACCATTGACCGAGCTGCATAATTTTATTCCTCAACACATCTTTTATCTCATATATTTTTTCTAGTATCTTCATTTTCATTAACATAAATAATACCCATATAACTATGCTGATTCTATTCATTAGATTTTCCCATAGGGAATTTATTTTTATAATGCACTTACATTCAACATTTAAATCATATAACGATCATTGACGTCTTAACAATACTATTATCCTTGTCCATTGTGTCAGATGAACCTTTTTCATTTCACTTACTGGATTTGTGTCATTATTTCCCAAACCCAAAGCATGTTCTAGTTTCTTTGAAACATTCTCCTTGATTCCTCTTCCCACATGATTTACATGAGGAAAATTAACCTTTATTTCCTCTATGATCCCCATGAATCACTATATTTCTCTTATTAGCTGGGTCAAAATACTCACCAAAGTGGAGATTATTGATCATGTTATGAGATTTATAATTAGGCATAATAATGATGTTTCTCCTTCCAAATACCATTTCGTTTGGTTTCTCATAGAGAATATCATTCCATTTTATATCATATTCTTCATTAATATGAATCCTCTTATTTCCATCTATTTTATAAAACCCAAAAACAATAGTGTGAGAGGAAAAATCTAACTAGGAATACCACATAATCAAGAAGGATTACTTTCAATCCCTAACATCTTAGGTTTAATACTATGTTATTCATGATTGTCACCATAATTATAGGACTATAACCTATAGGTAGACATAAACTTTGGGACATCCCAAGACATACCTTAAAAATATCTCTACATATCTCACTAATGTATTTTAATCCTAGTTTCCAATGGGTGACTAAACCTTCACTCTGATACCAACTGTAATGACCCAATATTGACGTAACTGAACATTACATTTCTTTTGAGGAATATTAAATATATTACACAAATATACTCCAAAAGATCGTATTAGTTTAGTGTCTTCAGAAACAAAGAACATAATCTTCAAATTTGGTGAGAAGTCATCAAAATTTACCATAAAGATCTTCCCATTTTGTCTATTTAAAACCATTCATTATATCCTCGGAAAAAGAAAACATAAAAAGGGTGATCTCAAATGCTCAGTAAGGGAAAACCTGGAAAACAAAAAAAACCATAAACCTAAGAATGCAAAATAACATGAGAATAATGTTTAAACATCAAAATCATTAGTCGGGAATTAAATCTTCGAAGTACATAAGGAATTAATAATAAAGGAACATTAACTATGATGAAATAGAATTGTTATCAAAACATTGAATTGTGTAAAAAAAATCACATAATATGATTTCCATATTAGTCAAGGCGTTGTTTCCATGACCATCATAGTGGACAAAGTCCATTACTGAACTGGGTTTACTTGCTCTTCTAGACTTGTATTACTGAAACGTATGTACTTGTCGTTCAAGACCTGTATAAGTGAACCTGTTTACTTTCTATTCCAGTCATGTTTATATAATGAGATATAAATCTTTAACCAATTCATTGGAGGGAGATATATGTCCCACCAATCTCACAACAAAATCATTCTTACCTGTGCCACAAAAACATAAATCATTTACCATAGCATAACCTATGAAATAAAATGGGGTTCATAAAAATCATTCTATCATAACATAATCCATATAAGATAAATAGGTGTTATAAAAATAATTCCATCATAAAAACAATAAAATCAATGTAATAATAAGGATAGTAACATATCCCTATGTCATCTTATATGGAAAATAATCTTGATAAAATACTTGAGCTTAATTACTAAGGAAAATTACATTACTTCTTCAAAAAAACATTTTCTATTCTCAAAATTCCATGAAATTTTAAAATAAATGATTTCAGATTAAAATAAAATTGAAATTTTGTAGAGGAATCTTCTTGTAAATAAGGAATTATTAATATGTAAATATTCGTTCATGTTGTATAAGTTAAAATAAAATTCTTCTTATTCTTTTGCTGTAATAGTAAAAAAAGTACCTCGTATAAAAAATGAAAGAAATATTCCTTCCATATTGTTTAATAAAAATTAACCAATGGATAAAAATTGACTTTAAATAGTTGTAGAAGAATATATATAATATTATATGTTTACGAAACATGGATGTTGATGAAAATATACCCAAGTAAATACTTACGTTTAAACAATCTCAGAAAAATATGAGATTGAGAAATTATCCCTTACCTTAGGTCAGGTATAATTTGTATGTATTCAGACATCCTGTCTAATGATTAAATAATTTCACTGAATTATTCTATAATCATAGTCATTTTTATGATATCATATATTGTTATATTCTCGTCTGTTTATTAGTAACATTTCATTGTTAATGGTTATTCAGGTGTTAACTGTTTTATGTTCTTATGCATGTTTTGTCTAATAAGTTCATGATTCTCTCCTTGGGTTATAGTTATATCATTTACATGATGATATTAGAATAATATATATCAAATTTATTTATTTATTTAATTTATATATTCATTAATTAATGAAAATCACGTAGAACGAATCACATAGTATCATGAAGACGGTAGGCCGTACGTACACACGAGCAACGATATCATTCCAATAATTGTTGAATGGTATTTAATTGGATGGTGTATAATATTCCACAATAAACACAATTTAATAAAAATAATATATACTTATTAATTTCATTATTATACCCATCCATGTATTTTGGTGATGAAAAATGGATTACACCCCGGCGTGGAGAGGGTAAGACATACGTACCTACGAGCAGTGATTTCATCATTCATAAGATGGATAAAAATTTTAACATAGTTGTTTCTTAAATATAATAACATAAAAGTATATAAGTTATAATATAGTAATTATTCTATAATTAAACAACTCATGAAGTACATGTTTAATTAGAAAGAAATATGAAAGAATCAGTAGAGGGGATTACCTCTTCTTTGATTTGTTCTCTTTAGATGTCCTCTTAATGGAACTATATATTTTCTTTTGAAAATAATTGAAACTCTATAATGTAACTTGGGAATTTGAGAAGAAAACTATTCATGGTATGGATGAACATGAAGTCATAATGATTTGCAGAGAAATGAGGGAGGATGTGTCCTTTTATAATTCTGGTGCAGAGCTCTTTTAGAAACCTCAAAAATATTAATTTATAATAATTTTAAATTTAATCCAAATACCTCCAAAATGAGATATATTAGAATAAAATATAATATAATATTGAAATATAATCAACCAATAAAATTTAAAAAAGTTTTGATATCAATTTGAACATTATCATTTTAATTAACAATTAGTTATTCTATTTAATTTCAATTAAGATAACTAATGATTCAATATTAAAAGGGCACAATATTTACTTATTTAATTTAAATTATACTATAAATTAATAATTGTGAACATATTAGACCATATAATAATTATTGTTTTTTTTAAATTTTTTTATTATTTTTAAATAATTTTATAAACCATTATTTTAACAAAATATCAATTGTATCAATTTTGACACTATTCAATTCATGGATTTTTTGAAATACCAAGATAAATTTTTATCCTTGAAATAAAAATTTATTATATCCCTAATTGTTCAAGGTAATCTATAAAATTCATTGGAAATATTAATTAGCTAAAATTATATTTATTTTCATATTTTTAATAACATTTATTTGATATCTTCGTTATTAAAATAATAACTATATTAGAATTGTGTAATTATTTGATATAATTATTTTTTGAATAATGTTTTTAAATAATATACTATGATGACAATAAATTTACTATATTTATCAATAATATATTTAGTAAAATTTATCTTCAGTAAAATCCAACATTAAAAATGTTATACATATTAATGTATGAATTTGACAACTTTAACATCACTCTAAATAAAATAAATTAAATTTCATATTCTCTTTTGTAAAGATAAAAATGGTACCTTTCATGGAAATTGGATTCTTATGGTCAGGATATACTCGGCCAATATGATTTAATCATCTTTTAATTATTTTTATGGTTATTAGAATTTTAATAAAAACTTTTTTACAGATTTCTCAAAAATTAATTAATTTTTACATCATCAAAGTATACGACATTTAGGTAATTATTAATTTTATAAAAATAAAAATAAATCATAATGATGTAGGTATTTATTTTATCTTTCTATGTAATATAAATATTGAAGATATCACTTGGCTATCCCAATATTAAAACTATTATACTTATAAGAAATGTGAGTTTGACATTTTTTCACTTTCATTGGTTTTACTAAAATCTATGTCATTTTCATTATCAGGTGGCCCTTAAATGTCATTGTTTTGAAAAAAATATGTACAACTTGAAATATGATCTATACCAACGGTTTTAGGAAAACTTTTTGTATAGTTCACTAATTTGGACCTATACCAATGGTTAACATAACCGTTGGTATATGTCACTACTTTGGAGCTATACCAACGGTATTGGGAAAACTGTTGGTATAGTTCACTAATTTGGACCTATACCAATAATTTTTGGAAAACCATTGGTATAGGTCCATTATAGAGACCCTATACCAATGGTTTTGGCCAAACCATTGGTATAGGTCCCCCTATACCAAATGCTTGTTGAAAACTGTTGGAATATGTCCCAAAAGCAAAGAACATATACCAACGGTTCTCAAAACCATTGGGATAGGTACATGTATTTTTAATCGAATGTTCTTACAGAGGACATTAAATAAATAAAAATTTAAAATACTTATGATAATACATATATATATGTATGAAATTATGTTCAAAAAAGTAAGTTAGGTTAGTGGTTAGGTCATTTAATCACAAACAAGAGGTGTTGGGATCAAAACCAACTAAATGATTGTTTTTTGAATTAGATATACCAATGGTTTTATGGAACCGTTGGTATAGATTTTCATATTATTTATACCAATGGTTTTGAAAATCATTGGTATAGGTCCATACCAACTGTTTTCCCAAAACCGTTGGTATAGACCTATTCCCACGGCTTAGTTGCCTACGGTTCTCAAAACTGTTGGTATAGGCTATACCAATGGTTTGGAGGCCTATACCAATGGTTCCAAACTGTTGGTATAGGTTATTTTTCCAGTAGTGATGTTAAGGGTATAATTTTATTCATCCGACAGAATTTTGGTAGTTTTTATGATCATTTTACTTTCCTTATCATATTATTTGTTACACTTATTTACTCGATTTACCTTCAACTGTGATAAATAAAAATTACCATACTTACTATTCATAGTATCCAAAAAAATAAAATTAACATATTAACATAATTTTGACCCACTAATTCCAAAGATGGAATCCGTTTCTGATAATTCAAAAAATATAATTTGTAATACATTAATTTAAATTAAATTATTGTTGTCCAAACCCCCAAAGCAGGTTTTTAATAAGTAAAAACTTATCAAAAGATAGCCATGTGTTTATGCCTAATTTAATATGAAATTACATATAATTACCAACATTGGATTAAATGATAAGAAAAAAAAATTACTCTTTAAAACTAATAAAAAATATAATCTATCTATATAAATAAATTATAAGAAAAAGTTGTTTCGAATTAAAATTCAATATTTTTCACTATTCAATAAAAGTTGAATTTTATCAGAAAAGACCAAAAAATAATAAAAAATTTATATCCCTCTTCTAAATAAGAAGATTATTTTTACAAATAGAATATATTAAAGTGTTAAAATCTAGATTTAAAATGGGTGAGCCATCAAAAGGTGACAATACTTCTTTTCTCTGAAAAATTGAATTTGTTTTTGTATCATTTCTAAAACATACATAATATTAATGTTAATGTTATATAAAATTAAAAATGTGCTTAATACTATTTATAATGGCTAGTTTATATCTCATTATATATTAATATTTTAATAATATATCATTGTTAATGAAACTCGGTATTGCGTATAACACAAGCTATCGTGGAAGGTCGCTTTTTCGTGCAACACAAGCCAAGAATAGTGTTTCGTATACTGCAAGCTAAGACAATGTTTCATATAGTGAAAGATAATATTGGTTTAGATTAAAACACAAGACATCAGTGAAATTAAAACAAATCTATATTATAAAATCTCAGTGTGTTTCAATGTGTATCAGAAGGATATAACCCAGGACAGAGAAACAGTCTTCATAAATATCATGCCATCAAAACGTAGTCCATTCAGAGAAAGAATATGAAAGGAAAAATTTAATAATTTCCCTATAAATTTATTAGTAATAGAAATGGATGTCATCTTAAAAGTAAATAATTTTGAATTATATTTTAAAAAAATTTATTTAGGAAAATATATTTTCTATATTGAAAAAATGCATTATAAAATATAAAACCATTTAAAAAAAATTTCTCTCAAAGTTGATTGAAAAAATATAAATGAATAGTTTAAAAAATAAAACATATTTAACATAATTTATATTGTAAAATGGTCTTCATGTATCATTTGGAAACATTCTAGAATACATTTTTTAAAATATGGTTTTTGAATATAATAGATTTCTGACCGGAGAGAGAGGCGATCAAATTTTACATAAATACATTATCTTAAGTACCAATGAATACAAAAATGGTACGTATACGTGTATATAACTTTAATAATATGATTATAATTAAAATAATGAGTTTTCTAAAGTTATAGATCATAATATTTTATCAAATGAAGCTTAAACGTAAACAATCTAAAAAACATATGAGATTGATTCAATAAACTCTTATAACATGGTAACATGGGATCATACTCACCATGAATGAAAAGGAAATTACATAAATATTAAAATAACATGAAAATAATAAAATTAATGATTAACAATGTAAAATGGTGGTATTTACACCTCAAAAAATAATTTATATTCCTAACAACACATGAGTCTCAACGAAGGAAAATAGGGAAAAACTATATTATCGATTCGGAATATTTTGAATCCTAAACTACATGCAAGAAATATCATAAAATTGATATGTAAATACCCATAAATTTATGTATAATTATAATTTAAAACATCAATGGGAAGTTTACACAACACAAAAAATGAATGGGTTGTTAACAAAGCATATAACTCATAGAAATAAAAACTGAGATGAAATCCACTTACTTTGTATCATGAATCTCATCGAACTTATTCAAAACAACTTTATAATATAAATAAGTTTATTATAAATAATATATATAACCATATTATTATATATAATACCATATATTGTGTGAACATTACATTATATTACCCTCTTGGTAACAATCATATTTTAAGTTTTCACTTTGGGTAATATTCCCTTTGTTCTTCGCACGTGTCTTAATTTGTTATATTTTTTGTCTTTATACTTATATCATGGTCCCAGAATATAAAACATGATATATATATAATTTATACCCAGTATATTTTTATTATAATAATCTCTATAATATGTAATTAGGAAATGAAATACACAATTCGTTGAGATTGTATGTCGTATGCACACATGAGCGATGTTTCCGTTTTTATTTTCATATTGAAAAAAAGGAAACAAAGTGGAATATATGATTATATGTATATCATATAATTATAATAGAATTGTAATTTTATATATATATATATCATATAATGTCTCTAAAATTATCATTAATACATTTCATGTAGTGTGTGAATGAATCACATCACTTTGAGGTAGTAGTAGTCCACACATCCTCAAATGAAAGTATCGTATTTATAACAAATGGAATGTAAAAAGAATTTGTAAATGAAAAAATGAGATCAAATAAATAATAAATATAATATATTGTATATAAAAATGTACAACATGAGAGGCGGTTAAGGAAAAATGAAAAATCATCATTTACTGAGGTGGTACTTCGTCAAACACGTAAACAATATGTTCATTTCCCAATAGATGGAGGGGTGTGAAATTTTAGGTTGATAAATAATAATAAAATAATCCTTGTATATATTGGATGATTTTTTATTATAATATAATGGAATAAATTTATTATAGGCGGTGTCGAATGAAGAAAAAAAGGAGTTTTAGAGAAGGTGTTACCTCTTAATCAGGTAACACTATTTGGTTTGTGAAAAAAGATTTGTCAAAGGATGTTCTTCCCAAAGAGAGGAGTAAAGGATAAAAGGAGTGCGGTTTTTAAGTGGATTTTGTAGTGATTGAACTATCTTTAGTGGTTTTAGAGGTGTGAAAAATATGTATAGTTGGTGGCCTTTTAAAGGGGAAGGAAAAGACACACATAAAATCTTTTAAAACAAGTTAGGTGTACCAACATTTTTTAACACAAAATGTCATAACAACCTTCAAAAATACATAATGGATGGTTAATAGACATATAATGGCTTGAAAATGGGAGTTTGAAATTTTTTTAAGTTGTTTCAGGTGTTAAATTTAAGGATTATACCTTAGTTAAGCTTAATTTTACCGCAATTGAGGTAAATAATTTTAATTACACTCACTAATATTTTTGTTAGAAAACTAATTTAAACTTATTATAAATTATAAATTAATCTATTTCCAAATATGTAATCTATTTTTCCAAATTCTAATTAAATAAATGTTTCAAGTTAATTTAATGTCAATCCTACCCTCGGGTCGATAATGTGGGTTTTAAAGTAAAAACATTTAAATGTTTGCTAAATTATTTATATACAATTTCAAGGAGAAATTGATCTAAATGACCTACATTGTAATAATTAATAAAAATATAATATAATTAACCATTTAAACCAAATTTAGTGTATAATTTAACTTTATAAATAAATTACAAGAAAAAACATTTTTGAATTAAAATCTAGTATTTTTCAATATTTATCCAAAAATAATGTTTCTCAAAAAACATAAAAAATTATCTCTATGATAATTTGGCCATTAGAAATTCAAAATTGAATTTTATTTTATCCAATAAAATTTCAAAATGTGTCTAAAATAACTTTTTTTATTCTTCCTAGAATAACATGAAAAGAAGATCATTTGAGAAAATATTATTTTTAATTAATAACTAATATTCCAAAAATTTTATTTTTTGTTATCAATATATTATATCTACATAAAAACATTATAAAACTTATTTGAAAAGTATTTATTACGATTAATATATCTATGGTTAATGGATATGTCATAATTTTCTTGTTTATATAATTATAAAAATAAAATGATTCTTCATAGAAACATAGGTATTGTGTGTAACGTACGCCAAGTTTGTGTTTCATGCTATATACACAAAGTTTGTGTTGTGTGTAACATATTATAGGTCCGTTTTTCATGTAATATATGTTGATCCGATGTTTTGTGTGTCATACGTAGAGTTGGTTCCTTATAATATATGTTAAGTTGTTGCAGTGTGAAAAGAATGTTTGACTTAGTGCATTGCAAGGAATAAATGAGAATTTAATTTATTCAAGAGATAAATGGTCCATAAAAACTCAGGGTGTCACAATATACCTCTTCATAAGTGAACTTCCTTTATATATCCTCTAAGGGACACTAGAGTTTATCTTTTGTGAAGACCAAAACCTATATAATGTGTATTTGGATGTTGAATAGTGAAATTGGCTATGATTTTCTATCATTAATTATCAATGTGATGTGAACAAGTGAGGGAGGAGGTTCCCTTTTATAATAAGGCAAGGTAAAATTTTGAAATTGTAATAAATATTAATTTATAATCCATTTAATATCATAATAAATAAATCCAAAAGAAAATGGATTTGAAGAAAATATGAGAGAATTTATCAATCTCATCATGCGGTATATTTTTTATATTTTTTATATTGTTTTAAACATTATCATTTTGATTAACCCATAATTAATATATTTAAATTTTAACTACGGTAACAAGTTGGTCAATATTGAAAAGTTTATTTTAACACATATGTGATGTAAATTTAACAATAAATGTAACATTTATGACTTTTTTGCCTCATTTTTTTATTTTTTATTTTTAATGTTTTTTATGATATTTAAATATATTAGTAAAATTATATTTTGATAAAATATCATTAATGTAAATTTTGACATTATATACTATTTGGAGTTTACAAATAACAACATAACACTTTAAATTTGAATAAAATATTTTATTATCTCCTTAATAGGTAATGGCCATCTAAAAAATCATTCATCATATTGCTTATTTAAATTATAATTATTTTAATATTTTTTTTAATAATTATTGGATATTTCATTTAGGAAAATAATTATTCAATCATAATTGTGTACTTATTTGATATACATATTTATTTAGTAAAAATTAAAAAAATACTATGATTATGATATATATTTTAGAAAAAAAGCTTACAAATTATATGTGAATATATCATTTTTGACACCAATATTAAAAATGATATAGCATTTAAAACATGAATATGGAATCAATAAATATTTATTATATAAACAATTATAAACATAAAAATATATTCTAGTTGGACCAAAAAGAAAAAAATAAATTTCTATCCGGAAAATATGTTTATTAATCTATGTATTTGTATTTATATTCGTTCATAACATACCTTTTCCCCATGTGGACACAAATGGGATATTTGGGACAATGAAAGTGACATTCTTTGACATACATTTAATTAAATATTATGTAATTAATATTATTTTACATGTGTCCATTATAAAAATTAATTTTTCTCATGCAGTGTTAATGGTTGACTTATCGTCAACCATAATTGTTTATCTGTTAAGGTAATTTTTATAGTCCCTATCATTTTATTTTTTACATAACTTACTCAATTTACCCTTTATTGTGGAACAAATATTTACTAAGATCACTATTCGTATTGTCCATAAATAAGAAGGAAATATTAAATAAATTTGGAACTTCTGAATCCATATTTGGAAACCATTTATCAAAATTCTAATCATATTATGAATTTAATTTAAAATAAAACCGATAAAACTCCATGAAGAATAGTTTTGTTTGCAGAAAAATGACATTTTAAAACATAAAATGATTTTATAATAAATTAGTTTAAAAAAGAATGTTGAAAGACCATAATTTTCTTATTTTTATTTAAAATGAAGTAATTAAAATTAAATTTATTTTCATTGTAATGTCAGTAAAAGAAAATACAGTTTTTAATAAAAATTAATGTTTTATCAATTCATCGTAAGATAAAACTTTTTAGAAACCAACCCAAAAAATGGCCCTAACATAATACTTAAATCTATATTTCAAAAAACAAGTTTATATTTTTCAAATAAAATTCATAAATGTGTCATATTTTAGTTCTGATACAAGTATTCTATTAAAATATAGAAAATATACATTTTATAAAGAATAAATCTTTTAATTCTTAAAAATTATTTGGTTTTATTATATACTTACTTATATCATATTATATGAATTCAAAAAAATTATTTTGAATGTAAAACAAATAAATTTCATTATTAAAAATCACTAATAGTGATTAATTTAATTTATTATGACAAAACTCTTTTGTGTGATTTAAAATAATTTTTCATAACAAAAGAACTTTTATTTTCAATTATTTTTTGTCTTCATTTATAATGATTTTCAATCCAAATAATTAGTTTCATAATTTATTTAACACATCCAGTCCAAACATTCAAAATATTTGGTGATAACAATCATAGAATATTATAGTTTGGTAAAACTGGGGCTTGTGTGCAAGACAAGATATCAAAAAAACATGACATTCTATGCAACACATTCCAAAAATTGGGTTTCACATTCAACAAAATCATATATGTGTTGCTTGTAGTGAATGATAAACATGGTGTTTTATAAAGAAATCAAAACTTTTTTAGCATGAAATTCATTCCATAAAATAAATTAATTATCTTTAATAAAATTCATAAAAAATATGAGTGTTACATAAATATTAATATTTAGATGTTTTTAGGAACGATGTAGTTTGTCTTATACACTATAAATTATTATGTTTCCTTCTAAAATATACGGATGTTATAGTCTCTATTATTTTGAATGTTGTTTCCTTAAAATTTTGAACTCAGTCTCAAAACCCAAGCTTTTAATTTTAAAATTATCTTTGTTGATATCCCACATTGCAAAAAAGAATCAACAAAACATATTTTTGAAGTATATATAGGGTAACTACGAAGTTCATCAAGATTAAAACATATTATATTTAAATTTCAGAAAATATGGACATTGGTGATAAAATATAACACCCAAGGACTGATAGAGAGAAATATGGAATATGTTCACTAGAAAATTAAGCCCCTCAAAACTATAAATCTATGATATTTCAAAATAAAATCGACTTTATGATATAAAAATTAGATCGATATTATTTATTATTTAAAAATCTTTTTTCTATAGGTGAGTAAAAACAATATCATATATAATACAATAATAATTAAATATACATATATGAAAATTATAATTTCATCCATTAATCATTTCATAGAACAAAAATATTCTTTTTCCCCAAACGATGGGAATGATTTTTTGATGCATGAATAAATTGAATTAACTTCTACATATCAGAAAATACAAAAAAGAAAATCAATATATTCCTTTGAAATTTATGAGTTAACAGAAACCCTAATGTTCATAATTAGTAATGATAATTCCCATAGAGAATACACATTTATATATGGGATGATACTTTAATATCCAAATTCTACAGTAATACCAAAGGATATAAGTTAAAATTTCAAAAATTATTTAACAATAAATTTTATAAAAACTATTATATAATCAGATTGAAATAAAAAGATCAAATTTATTTGATAATAAAGTATTCAAAGATAATTTTAAATTTCTCATTACATAAACCAGTCACTCATTTTGTCTCTTTAAAAAAAATATAATTTCATAACTTACATAATGTCCATGATATGCTAACTGTTTCAATAAATAAAACTATTCTCGATAATTCTACCATAAAATCAAATATTATTCCTAAATAAAATTATCCCATTATTCCTCAAATAAAATCCCATTTTATCTTGCTGACCATAATCTTATAGAGTTCCTGAAATAGTGATCATCTTTCAAAATAACATTAATTACAAAACTTAAAATATTTTTTTTCTAATAAAATTATTTTTTATTCAATAAAACATGTCTTTCCAAAAATAAATATACTTTTATTAGTAAGATATTATAAAAACAAATAATTCTTTATACTAAATGTAAAAAATGTTGGCAAGTGGTTGGAGATTCACCATTTTCTCATTTACGATGTGGCTTCAGACCCCACGTACAATCCAAACAAAATGACATGTAACCCATCAAGTGGGATATTATTTTTTTAAACTATATAAATAATATCCTAATAAAATTCCATAAATTTGAGATTAATTATTAAAACTAAGCATAATATGTTCAACATTAAGAAAAAATTTTAACCTAAAATGTTTTTTAATCCTTTAAATTTTCATCCAAAAACTTAATAACCATTTATTACAACCAGAAAAAATGTATCCAGAAATATAATTAGTCATCATAATAATTCATTATGAAAATATTATAAAGGGAACTCCAATACATTGAACATATGGTCAACCTTATATTTATAAACCTCTTATATTTTCCACAACTCTTAAGACAAGTTCTCCTGAAAAATCGTAGTCTCCAATGTTATTATATCCCATGTTTGATGGAAACTATAATGAACTGACCTTATGTATTACATATTCTTGTGAAATTTTGTGATATTTAATTTTATTTAATACTCAACGATATTTTTGGATTGTATTTTAAGTGAATTAGTATAAAATCATACATAGTAAAACATAAATTGTGGGTGGAATCTTATAATCCTTATCCATTTTTACTAGAAAATAAAGAACATTAAAATATAACATGGTTTATTTTCATGATCGATCATAACATTTGAAATGATAAACTCATAATTTTACCAACTATTCCATAAACCCTATGAATTTTTTTAAAATTTTATACGGGTATAAATAGATTAGTATGGGACATAAAAATAAATAATGAAATACTTTTTAAATTAATTCTTAGTATAATTTTCCCTTTTCAAAATAAATATGGGAATAACTAAAATATATTTATACAAATTAAATGACATTTCCTCCAAAATAATTATTTAAAACATTTCATAAAAATTCATTAGGTGATAGAAAACCCCATGAAGTTTTTTGTGATAACATTACAATCGAATGAAACCATTATCACAAAGTTAGACATTTCACCATAAAAAAAGTAATATATATATTTCCTTGAACAAAAAATAAATGATGTATGTTGTGAAAAAATATATTTATTTGAAAACAATGAAATATTAAATAAATCATATATGTAACATAAGAAGTCATTTTGTTATAACACATAATTTTCCTATAACCCTTACAACTATAGTGATATAACCCTCTTGGTTATTCTTTACATAACCCTCATGGTTATACATGGAGTAACCATTACACTTACACTTGAAATTTCCATCATGACCAACAACCAAAACACCCAATGCATTGGTGGGATTTGGGAAACCCGCCATTATTTATTCTATAACGTAATTAACTTTCATTATAAAAAATTCCCATGAACCATAACATAATAAAAAAGCCCAAATTTTTGAATCCAAAAAGATAATTTGAGGAAAATAACATATTTTAAAATATTTATGTTACTAGAAAAAGGAAAATATTTTTTTTCTGAATCTAACCATGTACTCATGAAATTAAATCCTCAAAAAGTTTAATAACAATTATTTTGGATAAATATTATCATGCTTTATATTTTAAAAAAATTTAATTCATATTTTGTTTTTCAAACAACACACATTACCTCATTTTAAAAATGACATAATGATATAATTGAATCCATTTTTTAAAAAATAAAACATGGTTAAAAATGATATTTAAATAACATAATAATAATAAAATTCATGATAATTTTTTCATAGAGAAACAATCTAGATATCGAAGAAAAATATGTTCTAATTAAAAATTTAAATGAGGGTTTTTGTTAATATAATAGAAATTAAAAAAAATCCTAGTAGTGATAGTTAATAAAAATAATCAGTTATTTTTATTAGTTATAAATAAGTATGGGATAATTTTATATATAACATAATATAATAAACATTAATTTCATGATACTATTTTCTTGACATAATCAATGAAATAGATGTTTAACTCAATCAAAGGAATCTTAGTTATGAATTTGGCTTCATTAAGTACAAATCATCATGTATAGTCATTATATTCTAGAATAATAATAATTATTATAATATTATAATTAAATATAATAGTAACCTTTTAATTCTGATTTTTTCTTTTATGTCACTGACTACCATTTAAATTACATTATTATTTAAATTCAGATTGATTTTTTTTTCAATATTCGATAATTAGAATCAATTTTTATTTAGTAATTTGACTATGGACAAAAACATCATAATTACATGATCTCAAAAATAATATTGGTTTCATTATTATCACATTTATATAAATATTATACTCTTAAATCAAATAATTAAATATGGTTATGAAAAATTATCTACAATACAATAATAGAGATGGTGGGTCGTACATTAACTTGAGTAAAGTATAAATTTCTCAACGATCTTTATAGAAATAGGGAAAATATTATTTATTCATTAAATAATTTTCATTATATAATTAAAATATTAATAGTTTTTTAAATATTCTTAAAAATATCCTTCATCTGATGTTGTGACAGAAAACAAATCAAATTACTTTGTAGAGGTTATATTTCAGACGTACACACAGATGATGCTATCATTTTTATGTTAATGGAATGATAATAATGTATATGATATTTTAAATTATAAGAATGATAAATATGTCATTATTATCTCATATAAATATTAATTCTATAATTATAACCAGTTCTGATAGACGATGATGGAAAAAAATTATACTTTTTCACAAGGAGGTAGTGTGCAGTACACAAGAACGATGAATTCATTTCCCATTTGATGGAAGTGGAGATATATATAGTACATTAAACTAAAATATTTTTTTTTATTTATAATTTATTGGTTTTGCTATTTTATAATGGTCATATATAGTTTTATGGATGTTGAATAATAAATAAAAGGAAAACGTACAGATAAAAACTACCTTCTTTAGAAAACTACCTTTCATTAACCTCTTAATCCTTCAAAGGTAGGCGTCATTACAAAACTACCTTTTCAAAATAATGTTTGTGAGATGATGGCTATGTTGTCAAGATATTACCCCTTTTTTCATATGGAATAAAATTTCCCAATTTTTAATTCAAATAGATTAATATAAATATTATTTATATATTATTACTAATAAAAATTATATTATTTCAGGTATTTTAAATCTATAAAAGATTACATATGCATAATCAGACATTAATATAGTAAAACAATTTGGTGAATATTAATAGATATATCTATATAGGAAAATAAAAAACCTCTAAGATTCTATAAAATTGCAGTCTTTTATATTATATAAGTGTTTTGTGGTTCATCAAAATAGTGGATATTTTTAATGAATTTTTAAAGGGGAATAATGATTTAAAAATAACTTGTTTTTTCATGATAAGACACTCCTTTAATTTAAATAATTTTGTTTTTCTTCGATATATTCCAATTATAAATATCATACTTTTCATTAAATTATTGTAAATATAATTAAAATTTTCTTTAAATTTAAATATTTTTATAATAATTCATTTTTATATCAATGTTTTATGTTTGGATGTTTATATTTTTTACCCTAATATTTATTCTTCATTAAATTCCTCCAAAAGTGTGACTTCTCCTAATTTTATTCATGAGTGTTACTAATATTTTTATAACACTACTCTTAATGAATTATTATTATTTTATTTTATATTCTGAAATTATCATACTTAAAAAATTTATTAAGAATGCTTATGGATAAGTGAGTATCTCATTATAGTGTGTTTTAGGACGGGGAAGGTAAATTGGTTGACAATAATAATACATCATGATTTATCAAATGATTATTTTACCTCCATTGAATGTATTATGAATTTTTTACATATTTTATATATGTAATCATTTAATTAATTATTTAAACTCCATTAATATATCAAATCATGAATTATTGACCCATTTCTATAAATTTATTGTTCTTGTATGTAATTTTTATTTTATGTATGGATTATAGATATAATAATTTTTAAATAAAATCATTATAATATAATCCAAATTCCATATGATACTTTTAACTTAATTAAAATTAATCTATGAATTACATTCCCTTTATAATCACCCGATCTTGTCATAAAAAGTTTCTATCAAATCACATTATTTGGTTTTTCATGATATGTATACACAAATCCCCTAGTATTGAATGAAATGTAAAAACATGGTCAACTCTTGAAAAATTATATAACTATAGATGACCTTATAGGATTAGATAAAAAACATTATAACTGGTCACCGATTAGTTGGTTAATGATAGTTCATAATTGATGGTGCATCAAATATGACATTGTTCCACTAATTATTCTACATTGAGACAAATGTTTATTTATTTTGGTAAAAAAATATAATAATTAAAAATGAAAAAAGAGTTTAGTGTTTACGAAATATATGATATAATAAATGATTGGTTCCATTTTTTCCATGACAACATTATGCAGATAATTGGTCCAATTGAAAGGAAGATAATTTTATTGAAATCATTATGGTTCTCAATGGATATTATTTTCAATAACATTTAAATTTATCTAAAGAGTTTTCTTAATTAGATATATATTAAAAAAAATAAAATATATAATTGGATTAGAGAATTCATTAATGAAGTTATATTTGAACATTATATGTTATTCATTGTGTATTGAGTACTGAAACATTCATTAACTACTCATAAATATCAAAATACTCTTGAATATTGAGGTGATTTCCAAATATATATATCACACATAAAATAATGATATTTAGTTTTTTTGGGAATACTAGTTTCATTAACCATGCAATGAGTATTGGAGTTATAATTTAATTTTTTTTTCAGGGAAGTCCAGTGAAATAATTTATTTTGGAAAATCTCTTATGATTTAACTATTTTCATTTATCCTTGGTATTATATTTTTTTTAATGTGATGAAAAATATAATAGAATATATAGGATTTATTAAATTTGGATATAATAGTATTTAACTCACCTATAATAATAGGGGAATATATGATCATTATTGTGTTAAAGATGAATAATAATTTCATTTAGTTCTATATAGATGTCATATAACAATAATTTTATTTATAAAAGCTTTGATATGAATCATATGATCATTACATATTGAAAAAAAAATGTAGTGTTTCCCCTAGAAAAATAAATACCATATGATTTATTTCATTATGGTGACCATGTAACAACATACAATTTTCCAAAATTGAATCCTACAAGATTATCCTCAGTAATATTTGGAGGTTATTTTTTCTACTACCATATTTCTATGGTAATTGATCAAGATCAATCTCCACTCAAGATATTATATTATTATTTTCACTTGAGAAATAATTACCAAAAAAATAAGCATATATCAAGAAAAATTCTAGCTATACCAAAATCACAACTATTTGAAAATCCCACATGAAGCTATAATTATTGGAAGAACCATTTCCGTGTAAGGAAACACCCATTATACATTATAAATAAATAACTATATCACCAAAACTGAAAAATAATCCCTTATAAATTATTATTTAATTGATCTCTCCTCTTATCACCATTTCATATTTTCATATTCATTATCTTATCCCTATTTGTTTCTATTCATGTAAAAATTAATAAAAGTTAAAAGAAATGAAAAGGTAAAATAAAAATTTATCATTATTTTTTTAAAATTTTATTTAATCATTTACATTGAGTGAACAATTTTATATTTCTCTATAAATATTTTATCTTAATTAAACAAGCAAAAAATGTATTCGAGTAATCCATGTAATATTTGGAATTCCAAATTTTATAAAGTGGTTTTCTAATCTGAAACCCATAAGGTAACAATTCGGCCTTCCATATACAATTATTGATGATATTTTTGTTAAAATGTTTTCTTGTAACCAAATTATATGATCCCAGAGGATATAGACCATTGAGCATGGTTTTTTTTAATTTTATGAAATATAAGATGATATATAAATATGTGTATGCATGTAAGGATATGTTTTCCCGAATATAACATCACAATGATACGTTAAAAATCACATTCAAAATAACTTTCTAACAATGAAGAATTTATTTTTTAAATACAATATAGTACCACTTACCCATCCTTACCAATATTTATATTCATATTACATGACTGATTTTATGAAAATATTTTTTAGGGGTATTTATTTCACAGAAGCATAAAATGTATTTATTTTCTAGTGGATTTAAAATTCATGATATAAATTTTCATCCTTTGCATGGGAGAGAGACTTCATTACTGGGAATCTTTAAGAAAAAATAAATTATCATTTTGAAAAAAATATTTGAAAAGAAATTATTCAATAATATTTTTCAAATAAATTATATAAATACTAATGAAACATTATAAATTAAATCATATAGAGATTTTTTGAAATTTAATAAAATGGAATAATATATTGAATTTAAAAAAAAACTTACTTTTACTATCATTTATAAAAAATTATTATTTTGTAAATTATATATCTCATTATCACTCAGGTTCATTAATTTTTTATTACATGAATTACAATTAATGGAATGTGCCTATAAATAATTCCATACATTTTCATTGTAGTCATTTTTAGTTTAATCAATGTAAGTTCCCTAACCCATTTTACCATACTTATTGATAATTTTACTTCAATCCCTAAAGACACAAAAAAACCCTTTGAAATTAAACATTAATAATATAAATAGTAATTTTAGTATGAAAATATGTCTTATATAATAAACACATAGATCATAATTCTTTTTTGGTGAAGGATGAAACTTACTGAAAAAATGTATATCAATTATGTGGGGTGAGGCTAGAGGGAGAGAATTTTAAAATTTGAATTTTATTTTTTTTAAACTATTTTATGGAATAAAATAACATTTGGGAAATGATTACATAAAATAAATGATCATTGTTTTATCATATCTAGCAATGTCAATTTAAGGAAATAAAAAATTAATATACATTCATGGATATCCTATATATTTAATGTTTGAAAAATGTTTGGAAAATGTAATCCATTATGTTTTTGGGAAATAATAATCATCAGTTTTGAAAATATTTTATAACTAGTAAATTTTATAATTTCCCATGTATATATAAATATGAATATATAATAAAAAACATTAATTACAACATAGTTTTAAAACAGTCTTGAAAAGTTTGGTTTTCCCTTGTAAAATTCCATAATTATTTATTTTATGAAATTTAATATATAAATATTTTATATTTTTATATTACATATTAAGATTCCTCAATCCTTAACATTTAATTTATTCAAAATAATGAATTTTTTAATCTTAATTGATGATGTTGAAGTTAGTTAATAATTATAGAATATTTCTTTAGGAATATAGTTTTAAAACTCTTCAATTATTCATTAATTGAAATATAATTTATTAAATATGACCAAATTTTATGTCTCAATTTATGATTACCAAATAAAGAATGATATTTGAGAAAATATTCAGTAATAATAAATAACAATCCATAACTAACAATATATAATATAAGATAGAGAAAGCTAAATGATTTAATTTTCAAGGATAATATATCCTAATTAGAATACCCACATATACACAAAATATTTTGGATGTTATACATGTATATATTTAAATACACATTAATTAAATATAATTTGATAGTTAATGTAAGATCATATTTTCATTTAAAATTTTATTTAATTAATTATCAAAACATGGACATAATTTGTAATTAAATCTGATGATGAAGGGGTTATGTTTAATGGGATATGGATTCTTAATATTGATATTTTATTTGGATGTTATTATATAATATAGAATAGATAATTAACATGAAATATATATGGGAACAAATGTCACATAAAATAAAATTTCACCCTTTAGACCATAAGATACTGATATACACAAAAAATTGATCTATCATTTTCATAGATATTATATTTTGTTGAAAGACACTAATATCTATAATTATATAGAGGAAAATTGTTCATTAGTATTTCTAATGATTTAAATGAAGAATATGGATAAATTTTGGATAAAAAACCATCTTCTGGAATATAGATTGATTCTCTCTAATTGGTTGTATAAATTTAGAATAACATCAATATTGGTTATGATTTAGAACCGCCAAACCCATGTTTAATGGTAGGTTATACCTAATTTGATTTTTTACTTCAAAAGAAACACCTCTCCACTACTTTTCATTTTCATGATTTTATTCATTGGTTTACATTTTAATTAAAAAATATATTAGAATTAAATATATATATAATAAATCATTTAATCTTAATTATATATTTTTCAAATAAGTCTTCATTATTTCTATATTCTATTATTTTAAAATAAGTTTTCTTTTATTTGACACCAAATTCTTTATTTCCAATTTATTTTCATCACATGTGCTTATTCATTAAATTATATTTATGTATGTGAGTAATATTTATGTATCTATCCTTTTCCACTTCATTTAATATACTGATATTATTCAAAATAATATTAAAAATTTAGTCACCATATATAAGGCAATTTAAATATCATTCAGTTAATGTTTTTTCACAGGGACTACCTGTAACATCAAAAAAAAGTTTAGAATATTAATATGTGCTTGTTAAATATATTTTTATCTAATTTATTTAAACCTAGTTAGGAAAATTGAAACTTAGTGTTTTGTTAATAAAAATAAAATTTTATTAAATAGAATATATAATGTTATATAATAATAGTTGGAAATAATTTTACATTGTATTATTTTTCACCAAAAAATAATATAGTTATTAGAAATGATGATATATTAAATTATATCATCAATTATTCTATTATTAAAACTTTATAGTTTTCAAATATGTTGTTATAGTATTTTTTATGCTAATTTCATTAAATTAATAATGAAAAAATGTAAAAAATATTTCTGTTATTAAATATTGTATATATTTATTTGATTAAAAAATAATTTCTAAATTTAAAATTTTTATTTATAAAATTTTTATTCATATTTGTGATATATTAATAAAATAATTAACAAAACTAAAGGTTTTATCTATTCAAATTACAAATAAAATATTTTTTTATTTCCCCTTATATATATATATATCAATGATAATTTATAAAATATTTATGGTTTGGTAAACATAATTTATGAAAATAAGAAATGTTATATGACTGGGACAATAAATTAAAACTAACTAATTATATTTATACATATAATTAAAATGTAAAATTTTGTACACTCATATTATCATTTATTGAATTAAATAAAAATTAATAATTAATAATTATTAAAATTTATGATAATAATTTTTTGGGTGTTTAACAAAAATATAATAATAATTATTATTTTAGTAAAAGAATTTGAATATGAGTATATATGAAATTTTGATATTAGGGTATTTGAATTATCTTTTAAATTTCATTCTGTTATTAAAAATATGTTTTCAATAAAAATTAAAATTATGATTATAAGGATATAAATATTAAGAAAATAAGATCTTTCCTATAGGGATCCCAACTCAGATAAGAGGGTTTTCTTATTGTCTTGGTCCGAGTGAAAGAACTCTGAAGGGGATCGTGATCAGAAAATTGGAACCAACCGTTGAAGAGGGCATTGATTTTTTTGGGAGGCTGATCTTAATTGAGATTCAAGCTCACATTGATTGAAGATGAGGGATTTCATATTCTTAAGAGAAATTGAATACTAGATCTCAATTTGAATTCCAATAAGGTTAGAACACTGAAGGGAGTTCGGTCAAGGATGAGGATGATTGTGCATGGACTGGTCATAAAAGAGATTTGTTCGCCTACATCCTCTGGTATTTTGGTTGGTATAAAATCAATGGTCGGTCTATAAATATATTTATAGTGTCATTTAAGGTTTTTTAAAAATTATTTTGTTTATTTTATTTAGTATTTATCCCTCACTCAAATATTTTCACAATGTAGTTGTTGTTTTCCTACATTTTTCATCATCCAAATGTAATTGTTTAATTGAACGACTATATTCCATATTTTATTAGATTGAAATTGTTTCTATCAACGATTTTGATTTGTAATTTTTAATTCCTCATTAAAATTGAAAATAAATATGTGCAACATTTTCTAACAATTTATGGGCATTATTCTCGACTTATTGAATCCTAATGAAGATTCGTTGATTAATCTGTATTAAAATTGGATAAAAAATATATGTTTTATTTGTTTGTAGAACCTATATGAAAGATCCTGACCTTTTATAGAGTTATAAGGGGTGAGATTTTAGGTACTTAATGTTTTTTACTTAATTAACTTTGATGAAAGTTATGAATTGGAGTGCCCTTGGGTAAAGTCTAAGAAACTTTTGGAGAAAAGAGGTTTTGCATTGTTAGAGCGCGGTTTGTACAAACCCTATTGCTAACTAATAGAAACCATTCTCTCTTTGGTATTTTGTGGTTGTAGCATCGGTATGGTCAATGAACGGGTTGAGAGGCTGTGTGAGGTATCAATGAGAAGTCCCCCCCTGAAGCAGTGTCTAGCTCACAGTTAGAGCATAGTTTTTCTAATAGTGCTACTAAACCGCGCATCGCCCGACATCAAGATACTAAAATTGTGGATCTCACTAGTTTTCAACCATTAATGACCTATTTAACCTCCTATATAAACCTAAATCAGGATTTTACTTTCCTAATGGTAATGTAATGTTCTACCGTTGGCTCGGAGTGATTCCAAGGCCTTAAAAACACTGTTATCTGAGATCGAAAGCCTAAATTTAATAACTTCTCTTCTCCCGGTAAGTAGATTTCATCTCAATGATTTTACTATTCATTCTTATATCGTTTATTGATTTTTTTCATGAATGATATAATCTATTTACTTAGATCTAAACCTATGTTGTTAAATCTAGATCTAAAATTACGGATCTAGATCTATATTTATGAGATCATGATGTCCTTAAACATGATTTTGGCTTAGGGGTTTAGATTTAAAACTTATATCAACGTAGTAGTGTTGCTCAGATTTTGGGGATTTCCATTGGCCCAACATCCTTCATTTAATTGAATAATTTTTTCTAAATATAATTCTATTATTCATGGATATGATATGTATATAATTTTTTTTAGAATTTCTAGCATTATTCAGAAATTTATTTTCTTGAATTGGGTTAATTAGATTGACCAATTGATTTATCGAAGCTTTGATGAAATAGTTGATTAATTGGGGAATCGATCATGAGACTAACGAGATTCCCTATTAGATAGTTAATTTAGAGAAATTGATGATAATAGGTACATTCTGTAATGTAGAAAATTAATCAGGGGATTGATAATGAGATATTGAAATGGCTTAGTTGAGACAAGTAATTATTAATTAATTATGTGCCTTTGATAGTATTTCCTAGATAACTAATTGTGGGATTAATTATGGAGTTTTGATATTAGAATGAGAAAATTAATTATGGAAAATTAATTATGGAATATGATTTCTGATATTGAATAATTGATTTATGAATTAATTAATGGATTGAAGCACTTAGAAAATTATTGAGTTAACTAATTGAATGGATGTTTTTAACTAATTGTTCTATTAGTAATGTGATAATGGTGGATAATTAATTGTAAAATTAATTATTTGATAGATAATTGGGACATGGTAATTCTAAATTGAGAAGTAAAAATTGTAACATGTCATCATACATATGAGTAATGAGAATGGAAATTTGGTCATTCTAAATTGAGAAGTATACATGGAAACATAGTCATTATACTTGTGAGTTAAGAGAATGGGAACATGGTAATTCTATTAAGGACTAATGATGGTAACACGATATTATTACTTATTTATTTGATATTGGTAACTTTTAAAATGAGGTTTATAAATGTGAAATTAAAGAATGTACCTAATGGTACTCCAAGTTATGGCCTCAAACGAAAACATTCATCTACTGCATGAGTTGAATCAGGTACTGATCTATCATAAGACCTTGAATACTTTGAGCTTTAGCTAGAACTAATTATTAAGATATTTTATTACCTTCGGAACTCTTTGGGATTCGGAATGGGAGAAATTTAGTATTGAGGTATGAGTATTTGTGGGAACCCTTAAGTTAATGTAGTTAGATAACAATAAATGATATTGTAATAAATAATTACTTATGAATTGTAAATATTTCATATATAACTTCATACACTATCTTTGGACTGGACATGTTTAGAAATTGTTGGTAGTGGCCTATTGAGTAGAAACAACACCATATTCGGGCTACCTGATCGGTACCTAAATATATTATATTAATGCATGACTAGATTAGGCCAAAGGCCCTAGGATAGATGGGTGATTGAGGATGGATCTTCAATGAGGGGACCATACATGGTTCATAACTTTTTTGGGGAATTGTAGTTTCTTTACATTTAGTTTCATTATAGAATCATGAAACTTGTATTTGAATAACATGTTTTCCCATTGGGTTATGTATTATAGTTCATGTTTGGTTATCTTGTGGCATGAATATCATTATGCTAATATATGATTTTTCTTTGTTTATTTATTTCCTCAAGTGTACTACTCTAAAAAATGATGTTATATTCTTCCAATGACTCACTTACTAGAACCTTGTAGCTATTCAGTAGTATCTACCATACGAGGATGCATTCTTGTGGTCATGTGGCAAACCGGCTCGAGGAACTGTCTGGTGGAACCCTGGTCAGGATGATACAATGTGGTATCAAAGCTCTTGTTTTCATTCTTCTTCATTTGTATTACTATTTTAGGAAAGATATATGTGAGACTAGGAAGTCTCGGAGCCTGGTAATGAGATCTTGCATGGTAGTAACAAAAACATGTATTGGGGAAAACCCAGGTAGTCAGGGTGGGATTGTTGTTATTTCCAATTTCCCTTATAGTTGAACATTATTTCACAATGGGTGATAGATTTATGATGTGACATAATTATATTTTTAGGGAAATTTTTTATTATTCATTTGTGGTGTAGAATGGAATGAGAGCTGAGTCTGCATGAATCATTCTAGGAACTCATGGCTATTATGACATGCATCATTTTTGGCATGCATGGGAAAAAAAGTTACGAGTAAGATTTTGACATGAGATGTTTTCCATGTTTCTAATATTAAAATGAATTTTTTTCTAACATGAATTGAAATATGTTGTAAAAATTATGTGAAATGAGAATAATTTGGTTTTTAAATGTGAAAAATAATGATCATAGCGTGTTTACCATTGTTAACCAAAAAATAGGAGTAAGATGGTTAAGGGTAGTTATAGTTCCTTGGTATTGACCATTTGGAGAGGTGGGGGAAATTGGATTACAGTGATTATTTCCTATTACATAAATGCTATAAGGTTGTGTTATGAGACCTGAGGCATTAGTTTGAAATTGAAGAGAGTATGCCTCCATGACGCTTGTTGAGGGGACAACTGAGGGGTGTTCCTAGGAATGATTTCTCAATTAGGGAATGTGAGGCACTGATCATGCTAACTGAAGATAAAGGGGGGTAGTTTTGAGATAGCATCACTCGCTTCTTTCAATTTATGAAAGAGATCCCAGTCGAGTTATCAAAATTTTGTTTGACTTTACAAGGGAGTTTCATTTCCAACACCCTCATAATTTTACTGGAGAGGGTGGACCTAAGGGAGCTGAATTATAGTTTTATTCCATAGAGAAAATTCATGACTATTGGGAGACTTCGATTGAGAGGAGTGTCATGTTGGAAGCTTACATTATAAGGGGATCAGTAGAGCACTGGTGGGAAATTTAGGCACAAAATGGAAAGACTGAAGGTACATTATGAATGGATTTCATGGAGATTTTCTTAGAATACTTTTATCCATAGATGTTGAGACAAGTTAAAGCTACTGACTTCTTACATCTAACATAAGGGATAATGTCAATGATGAACTATGATAGACGCTACAAATATCTACAATGATTTTCTCCAACGTAAGCAGGATATTAGGCATCTATAGAAATACATTATTAAGATGTAATTAAGTTTTATATTAAGTCTCATGTGAATATTTTCTTGCTGAAAATTTTTATGGAAGTGATCAATAAAGCTCTCCAAGTTGAAGAGAACCTAAGGGAGGCTTCTAGTGTGGGATCGGTAGTTGTTACTGGATGATCCAGAAGTGAGAATTATGAGATTAGAAATGGCCATTATGATCACTTTATCCAAGGTAGTTTGAACAAAGTACGCAAACTGGAGGGTTAGTTTGACATGACCTTAATCGGGTGATATGTCATCATTGTGGTAGGTCAGGACACAATCTTCGACACTGTTCCTGATCACCCATAAAGTATCGATCTTGTGGAAAGATGGGACATCTAACAAAGTTCTTCAAGTCACAGTTATATAAATGAATTGAAGGAGAAACAAGACAAAGTCAAAGTGTGAGAAGAGGATCATCTATACCATACCATGATGGAAGTTGGTGTTCTACTAGCCAAGAATGTATAGGTAGTGGACGTGGTGCTTCTCGATAAGAGCTCCTACATGAAAAAAATGGTTCTACATAGGGGAGTCAGACAATGTCATCGGGAATAGGGGAAACACATTTACATGCGGTACATCCTTAACTTGTGGAAACCATGGATGGACCATCGATCATGAGAGGTACTATTATAGTATCTTTTACTTTATCTAGTGCCATATTTGATTCTAGGGCTCTCATTATTTTATATCTACACAAATAGTTTATGGATTGAGCTTAGTGGTGGAGTTTGTGAGCGGGGTAATGACTACAAATACACCATTGGGAGTGTGGTCCATAAATATTTGACTATGCAAGTAATGTTCACTAGATAGTGGGTAATATCGTTTCCTATGGTATCTGTATGTTATTAATATGATAGTATTTGACATAATTATGTGTATAGACTGGCTAGTCACCTATCGAGCCCACATCGATGGCTACCACTGGAGAGTGACCTATGTTTCTCTTAATGGTGATCAGTATATTCATCATAGAGATTGGGATATCCAGGATGGATGAGCAGGCCCAATTAAATAGTGACTGGGTAGCTCACAACCAAAGTCACTAGTATTTTTTTGGATGAGGGGTGGTGTTAAGAAATAATTCCTTCCAACAATATTGGAACTGTTTCAAGATGAATTTCCCGAATACTTCTCAGAGATACCACCTGAGAGAGATGTGGAATTCACTATTGAGCTCATGCCGAGGGCTGAGCTAGTATCTATTCCACCATACATAATGGAACCAATTGATCATCGAGAGAATAAGAATCATTTGGAGGAATTTTATGATGATGGATTTATCTATACATGTACGTTACCTTAGGGATAACAATTTTTTTTGGCAAAGAAAAATGAAAGGATTTTATATTTGTGTGTCGATTACTAAATATTGAAGAACTAATATCCTATTCTGTGTATCGATTATCTATCTAATGAATTTAAGAGAGCTTGTGTGTTCTAAAAGATAAATTTGATATCAGGGTATCATTAGTTGACAGTATAAACATTTGATATACTGATGATTGATTTCAAAAGAAGGTATGGCCTTTATGAGTTTGTCATAAAGTCGTTTGGGTTGAAAAATGCACCAATAGTGATTATGGATTTAATGAACATGGTCTTTCTTCTATATGTGGATCACATCGTGGTGGTGTTTGTGGATGAAATCTTGGTGTACTACAAGAATCATGATGATCATACACAGTATCTTGACATTGCCTGGGTAAACTGAGAGAGAATCAGTTATATGAAAATCAATCTAATTGTTCACTTTGGATTGACTAGGTAAATTTTATGGGGAACATCATCTCATAGGTAGGTGTGTTAGTGGACCTAGAGATGGTTCAGGTAGTAGTTTCTTAGGATCATCCCAAGATTTTTTTTGATATCCAAATCATTCTAGGATTTTCAAGATACTAAAGGAGATTCATCCAAGAATTTTCCCATTTGGATGTGAGGATTTCAAGCTTTACCAAAAAGGGAGTAAGGTTTGAATGGTTAGATGCATGTGAGAAACATTTTTAAGAGTTAGATATGTTCATAAAATTGGATCATATTTTGATCCTATGTGGGATAGGTGAGGAGTATACAATTTATTGTGATGCTTCTGGTATCAAACATGGCGTTTTGATGATGTAGGGAGATCAGCTTTTCGCATATGAGTCTTGGAAGTTGCAGCATCATGGACAAAATTATCCTATGCATGACCTCGAGTTGGCTGCAGTGGTTTATGCTGTTAAGTGTTGGCCTCACTATATTTTGGGAGAAAAATTCATATTCCATACAAATCACAAGAGCCTAGTGTTTATGTTTTACAACATGATTTTAATCTTCAGCAATATAAATGGGTTTATTATATGGTGTCTTTTGATTTTGAACTAGCATATATGTCGGCAACATTAAATAGTGTGGATGATTCCTTGATGAGGAAAACTCAAAATATGATGGTTCAAGAGTCGAGTGCAGAGAGGAAGATGATGACCTTATTGGATGAAATGCATGTGGTGGTCTAGGGAAGTCAGGAGAAGATGACTCTGTTTTCAATTGCAGTAGAGTCTACACTTTTGAGATGGGCTGGGGATATATAGAATGAGGAACCAATGTTCTTATCCATGAGGTAATTTTTTAAATGTGGTGATACATCATCAGAATGGTTTATAGATTAATATGAGATTATTTATGTGATGAATCGAGTTTTGGTACCTAAGATCATACGAGAAGAGCTCATGCGGAAATTTCATGCCTTGAAATGGAAGGTGTATCTAGGTGTAACTAAAATATACCTTGACCTATGATGACTATTTTGGTGGCCAGGCATGAAAAATGAGATTTCAGGGTTTGGTTTCAAGATGCTTCACTTGTCATCAGGTGAAGACAGGGCATCAATAACCTAGTGGCTTGCTATAATCGTTGCCTATTCCGAAATTGAAGTGGGATGATGTGGCCATGTACTTTGTGGTGGGTCTTCCAAATATTCTTAGGAAAAATTACACTATTTGGGTCTTTGTGGTTCAATTGAAAAAAGTTGTGCATTTTTGGCCTATAAGGGAACCCTTTATAGTAGGATTGTTGGGAGAACTATACATTCGAGAGATAGTCCTTCTTCATAGAGTTCCACAGACTATAGTTTCAGATCATGATTTACACATTACTTTACACTTAAAGAATGGCATGCGAAAAGTGATTGTCACATAGGTATTATTGAGTACATCTTTCCACCCATAGATAGATGGATAGTGGGAACATACTATATAGGTGCATGAGGATATGCTACGGGAATGTGTTCTGGACATTTATTGATCTTGGAAAAAACATGTTGCTTTATTGGTGTTCTCTTATAGCAACATTTATTAGAAAAATATTTTCAAATGGAACCTTATGAGTCTATTTATGATAGGTCATGAAAATCACCACTATGTTGTATGGAAGTATGTGAGTCAGAGTTTTTGGGATCGAGTCTTGTGTAGGGGGCGATGGAACATGTACAGTTAATTAAAAAATGAATGGATACATCTCAAAGTAGATAGAAGTCGTATGCTGATAGACTATGATGACCCCTAGAGTTTACAGAGGGTGATTGTGTGTTCCTTCATTTTTAACAAGATTGGGTCACTATAAGAGAGAAAGGTAGGGCACATTAGCACCTAGCTTTGTTGGACCCTTTTAGATAGTGGAGAGAATCGTGTCAGTGGTGTACAAATTTTCTCTTATGCCTATATAAAGTGTTATGAATGATGTTTTACATGTATCAAAACTTCAGTAGCATCATCCTGACCCTTCTCATGTGATCTATGTGGATGAGATTGAACTTGAGAAAGATGTGTCCTTTGAGAAGAATTTGATACGTGTGTTGGATAATAGTGAGAATGTGATACAGGGAATGATCATGTCGATATATCATATGTTATGGAAACATGGACATGTAAAAGAGGAAATGAGGGAAAATGAAGCAGATATCAGGGTTCAATGGCCCGATATCTTATTCATGAAATATTACAAAGTGTTAGAGGTTTAGTTCGAGGACGAGCTATTATAAGGTGGGGAGATTATAAGATCCATCCATTTTATGGAGTTATCTAAGGTTAGATTTTAGGTAATTTTTGTTTTTACATATTTAATGTTGATGGGATTTATGGTATGGGTTTCATTTGGGTGATTTCTAAGAAGCGTTCAGAGAAAAGAGGCTACGAATGGTTGGCACACAATTTGTACAAACTGTGTGGCTGGATAGAAGAAACTATGTGCTTTATAGTCTTTTTTAGTAGTAGATACAACTCATTTAAATCATAGTTTGAGAGTTTGTGCGAGGTAATCATGTGAAGTTCCCCTTTAACTAGTGTCTAACGCAAGATTAGCTCATAGTTTGTCGAACCATGTGACTAAACTATGCGCAGGTCGACCGTGAGATCCTAACATTTTGGATATCACTTGTTTTCAACTTTTATGGACCTATTTCTCCTCATATACAACCCTAAATCAGGATTTAAATTTCCTAATGGTAATGTAATGTTATCCCATTGACCCAGATGGATTCCAAGGCCTTAAGAACCCCATTCTTCGATATTAAATGCCCGAATTAAAGATACGGTCTTATCCCGATATGTAGATTACATCATGATGCTTCTCATGTTCTTTATTCTATATTTCCATGATCTTTTCATGGAATATACACACTATGTCTTTGGATCTAAACCTATGTTGTGAGATCTGGATCTAGGATTGTGGAACTAGATCTAGATTTAGGAGATCTTTATGTCTTTGATCTTGATTTTGGCTTATGGATTTTGATCCAGAACTTGTATTATTATTGTTGTGCTGCTCTGATTTTGGGGATTTCAATTGGGAAAACATCCATCAATCAATTGAGTGAGGTAGTCTAAATATAATTCCCGTATCCTTGGACATGATATGTTTATGAAAAATTGTTTATTTTTTAGCATCATTTAGCAATTTATTTTCTTGAATTGATTTATTTAGATCAACAAATTTGTTTATCTAATATTTGTTGAAATAAGTGATTAATTGGGGAATTGATCACGAGACTAATGGGCTACCATATTAGATTATTAATTTTATGGAATTCATTACAAGATATAGCGGTTGTATTCTCGATAATTAATCGATTGTTTAATTATGAGATATTGAAATAGATAAGTTGAGATAATTAGTTGTGAATTAGTTATATGACTTTGTTATTATCATATAGATAATTAAATGTGGGATTAATTATGAAATAATGAGATAAAAAATGAGATAACAAATTCTAGAAAATTAATTAAGGATTATAAATTGTGATAATGATTAATTAATTGATGAATTAATTAATGGATCTAACCATTTAGTTAATTGTTGATTTAACTAATGAAATGGATGTGTTTAAATAATTTCTAAATTAGTAATGGGATTGTGGCGGATAATTAATTAGAAAATTAGTTTTTTTGATAAGGAATGGGAACATGGTCATTATATATTGAGAATCATAAATCGCAACATGGTCATCATACTTATGAATAATGTGAATGGGAACATGGCCATTCAAAATTGAGATGTATGCATGGTAACATGATCATTATACTTATGAGTAAAGAGAATTGGAACATGGTCATTATATTGATGAGTAAGTATGGTAACATGGTCATATTACTTACATTTTAGATATTTGTAACTTTTGTAAGGTGGCATATAAAAGTGAAATTAAATAATTGAAATAATGGTACTCTAAGCTATGGGATCACATGATAATATTCGACTCGGGAATGAGTCAAATCCATTACTGAGGTATCAAAGCACCTTGAATACTTCAGGATATAAAAATAATTAGGTATTAAGATATGATATTACGTAGGGAATACTTTGGGCTTTAGTATGAGTTGAAGTTAGTATTGAGGTATTAGTATCCTTGAGAATCTTAGAGTTAATGTATTTAGATAAGAATAAATGATAATGTAATAACTGGTTTTACTTCATTATTAAATAACTCCATACAATATCATTTGGATGGACTTGTTCTAGACACCATTGGTGGTGTCACATTGAGTTGTAATCAAACTGCATTCGGGCTGCCTGATCGGAACTTGAATAGATTTTATATTTTTGGGACAACATAAGGGAAAAGGCCCTAAGATAGATGAATGATTGGGGATAAAGATTAGATGAGGGTGTCCAAACATGATTCAAAACCCATTTGGGGGGTCATAGTGTCTTTACATGTATTGAATTTTAGACACTCTACACTTTTATTAAAATATCATGTTTTCCCTTTTAGTTTAGTATTGTATTTCCTATTTTTTTATCTTGTGAAATTTGTATTTTTCAAGGTATATATTTTTCAGAGTTTATTTATTTATCTTTTTTTATGTTTTTACTCGGATAAAAGTAGGTATATTCTCTTCATGGGTGACTTACCAGATCCTCACTCCTAGTTAGTAGCCTCTAGTGTACGGGGAGGTGCACTTAAGGTCATGGGTTGAACCGGGCCGAGCCACCATCACCTAGAATCTGGGTCAGGATGTTACACTATATTATTTTTTAGTGTTCCTTACATTCTTTTATTTTCATTATTATTTCACATTAGTTTGGGTAATTTCTATTATATTGTGTAAGAGGGGTATAAATGCTTTTGTGGACTTTTCCCATCTTCAATAATCTTTTTACATCTGAAACACAATATGAAATATACATAAAATTATTATTTATAACATCGTATGAATACAATAAACCTTTATAAGCTATGTCAGATCCTTAAGAGTTAATTACAATTGATTTTATTTAGAAATTCTAGGCCGAATGCATTTATTTAATTAAGTTCAGCAATCCTTGGATGATACACAAAACCATTAATAATAAACAACACTTTCACTATTAGAAATTAAGTTCCCTAAAACATGTGAACCTTTTATCTAATATTTATTGGGTTTTGGTTCTAGTTTAAGGTTATCCTAACACTAGTCATCTTTTTTCAATTTAGAGTAGTTTTTTATTTTGAAAAATTATAAATATAATTTTTCTTAATTTTAATCGTGTAATGGATTATTTATTTTATTAACATATATTCATTTCTTGTAAAAGAGAATTTATTTTCAATTTTGAAAATAAAATTTATTTAAATTGAATTTTTTAGATAAAAACAACTAAAATAAAAAAAATTTGTTTTTATTGTTTAATTATAAAAAACTTTTTTAAAGGAATTTGATATCTTCAAAATATTTATGTAATTAATATTAATATTTTTATGTGCAACGTGGTTTTAATTTCATAAAATTTCAGGATTGTTAGGTGATAAGGCCATATTAAATAATTGGTCATTATATTTCAAGAATTTTTATACATGTAATTGTTTTAATGTTAATTTTTTTTAGTTCATGTACTTCAAATTTATATAATTATTAATATATATGGATATCTCTGATAGATATTTTAAAAATTAATTTATCAAAAATTTTATGTTTTAAAATCATTTTCTTTATTGATATTAATTAATGTATACCTTTTTAGAATGATTTAATGGGTTATTTATGATAACTATTGTTATTTATGAAAAATAGGTTTATTTATGAATTTTTTTTCTTAAAATTATAGTTTGAACATACATATCAAATGAGATAATGGGGAAAGGGGAGTGAACGAGTGACCTCAATAGGACACATTCCTACTAGTGATACTGCTATGTGGCCATAAGGGTTTTGTAATAACTTACTAGTATCATATTAATCCATAAAAATATTATTATATTAAAATTGTTTTAAATGAGATATACAATTGTTTTTAAATAAAATTGTGTAAATTTATTTTTAAAATAAAAAGTATATCTTAAAATTTTTGAAAACTATTTTTTATGTCACATATATATATATATTACAATTTAATTTAAAAATAGTTATCAAATATGTATTTATAAAATAATTATTTACTTTTTTTAAAACCCGTTATTGGGAAATTATATGATAACTACATATTTAAAATATTTTTCATAGAGAATTTGTAAGATTTTATGATGGATGGAATTTTTAAATGAGTTTTCACACACTGATCCAAATACTTAATTTATAATTATTTTTGTAACACTATTGTTTTACTACATTTTTCTATTCATCTAGAACATAGACTGAAAAATATCAATAGTTGTATAATATACTATGTGTTTGTTCAGTTATATTATTAATTAGATAATTTAGATAATGTTTTCCATATAGAATCTGGAAGTTTGATTTTGTCCCATAACATTATAAAATGATTTTGATAAACATTATTTTATAATTTTATAGTTTATGTTATCTTTCACTGTCAATTGTTTGATGTATTTTTGATTTATTTATCATATATCATAGATTTCTAGAATATTGGAATTCATTCAAAAGAAAAATTTATAAAATATTATTACATTGTCAACAATATGTGTTCATTGACCGAATACTATGTTATGGATTTTTTATAATAGGCAAAACATTACTAAAATCCAATTTTTTCCATATCTTGTACTAAATGTTAATTTGAAAGAATCCTTTTAGTCTCTATAAAATTGACCAATTAATCAACATACCTTTTCATTAATCCAAAATATATATAATTAGTTTCAACTAACACTTATCATTATTATTTTAAATATATCTACAAAAAAAATTACCAATTCTATTTGAAATATAATTAAAACACAAAAACATTGAGAACAATAGTGCCAGCCTGATGAATTCATCCCTGGTAGAGAAGTGCTTGAGTTATCTCATGGTTTCTATGTTATAATGGCTCATGTATCCCTCCTACCTCAAATTTTTATAGGAACTCAACTATATGTTATATAAAATATTCTAATGAATAATGCACTCTATATCGGAGATATAATAAATATATTAAATGAATTTTAAATTAACATGGTATATATTATGTAATATCCTATATTATATGTGTAAATTTGTTTAAAAAAATATATAAATTAAAAAATTCTCAAATTAACTTTACATAAATACCACCAAATTAATTTAACCAATTGTGTTCACATGTTTTTGATAAGAGTGTGTCATTCTATTTCTTGTAGCAATTTTACTAAGTAATTATGTAGTAAATTTCATTAATTAAATTATCTTCCAAAATTAATTCAACTTTACCATATTATATCCTTTTTTAAAATATGAAGAATACAAATTTTGAGGCATTGATTTTGGTTATAGGTTCCGAAATAATAATTTAATTTTAATATTAAATTGTAAATAATTATTGTTTTCCACAAATAGTTTTTTTAAACATATCCATTGAATATGGTTAACATAATTTAATCTCTTATATATCATAGTTACATTGATTATTCTTTCTAAAACATTAGATTTTTTAATGGGAAATGTATATTTAAGGTTCTATATAGATCATTACATGATTGTTTCATTCAATGATATTTCTTTATAGAGCTATAACTTATTTGAATGATGTTATATAGGGAATTACAATAATTTTTTCATTCATTCATATATAATGGTCATTAACTTATTTCCTTGTGTATGTGGGTATATACTATATTGTTTAATTAAATGATCATAACATATCATTTATAACTTTGTAAATTACATTCCCTTGTAAAACTATGTAATTGTATAATAATTATATAGGCGTATATGTGTATTAATTTAGAGAGCATTCGTAGCATGAGGAAAATCAAAAAAATTTATAAATTCAATAACATTCATCAATTACTCATATAAGTATCATTTTACTATTCTTATTATAGGTAAATATATTATATAAACACTCTATGAAAGATCCATTAGATTGATAAATATATTTTTATAAAGTCTTTTATAATCTATTATAAATATAACACTATGATAAGTTGTTTTCATCAATGATTTTTTATATATTTAATTCCCAAAATGATTTAATACTCAATGTCTTGTAAGGGTCTTTCAAAAAATATGAAATCCATTATAAAAATATAACCCTTAGTGGTAGATATAGTTATGATAATTTCATGTTTAAAAATTGGTTATATAAATAAAAATTGATATAGGATCCTTATTAAAACAAGACTATTGATGTTTTTAAGTAAACAAATGGGTTTGCAAACCCATTATATGGTTTTTATTCATATTTTTCCCATATTATTAGTATCCTCTAACAATAGAAAATAGGGTCATATTAAATCAATTATTATGGAGCAATATGTAATATTTTGACTACCTATGAGTTTAAATATTATTTTTTAGTTATAAATATATGTTCATCTATTTTTGGGGTGTTTAAGTTATCTTAATCATCAAATAGGTTTAGGAATAATATATAATTAGGACTATAATTTGTATAGGATTAGATGATAACATTTTTAGTGTAGTAAAAGAGTCATAGTTTAGTTATTTTTATGGATTATGTGAATTTTTATAAATAGAACATGCATAGAGGATGAATTTTGTTTTTATGGATTACTATCTATTATGTACTAAAAATATTATTTACACAATCTATTTTTTGTTCCTAGAATATCATGTAAGGGTGTTGTATAGAAACAATTATTTATACACGGATATATCTAGAGACAATAAGATGGAGTATTTTTAATAAAGTGGAAAATAAAAATTTATTTTGAATAAATAATGAAACTATTTTCCTATAATGGTTAAAGGGCCTCATATCTCACTCTTTAGTGTGAAATTTATATATTATAATGTGATAAACTAAATATAAATAAATCAAAATGGATTTCCATATATATAAATCCTATTTACCTTAAAAATGATATATTATTTCACACAAGTGGTATAACGGAAGATTTAATTATTTATGGAAGGTATCCACATAAAACATATATCATTTAATTAGACAATCGTATGGAGGGAATTTTGATTTATATTAGAATAAATTTATCATGTGGTTATCTACCATAGTTCAATCATTTAATGAATGACTCTAATGATTATCTGGGAAATTTTTTTTCTATTCATATGTATCTAAAATTCTCATAACCCTATATTGATCCATAAAATCTATTTATATCGTAATAGTGTACAAAAAAAATCTAATATTAGGCCTTCGAATATATAGGGTATTCTATTATTAATATGTACATTGATTTCTTCCATATTTTAGATATATTTATCAAATATTTTCATTTTCTATCTAGTAGTGTCTCATTTAGGATTTAATATTGAATCAATTTCTTAAAATATATTGATTTGTATGTTTTTGGGTTAAATTAATTATTAATGATTTGAGAAATCATTGTATGATTTAACAGATTTAAATATAGATAAATTTCGGGACAATTATGTATATGATATTGAAAATTATGATAAAATATACATATATTGAATTAAAATACTAAGAACAGAATATTTACTATTATTGTGAGATTTATTTTCATCCAATAGATATAAAATCATTTATTCATTTATGGGGTAATGTAATAAAAATGTATGCATTTTTAGGATGCTATTCTGATATATCATATTAATATTTTTACTTTAAAACCACTTTATTATTATAAAATTATCGAGATTGGTAAAAAGGGATACTTTTTGTAGTGTTATTTTGTCAATATACATTCAGGAATTATGTTTTATTAATAAAAACTATGATAAAAATTCGTTTATTTTTTGAATCCTCATAAAAGAAAAGTAATATATCATTAAACTAATATATATATATATATATATCAAAACAATGATAATTTAATAATGGTTTATCTATACATATTTCGAAATACTAGTTTTAGGTCACTCAGTTCACCACCATAGGGTGCTCTAATGATTATTTCTAATAAGAAATAGAATCATCTACAAATTAGTGTGGAGTTATAAAATATCAAACATGTATTAATTTATAATTACTAAACCTTTTTATATATTGAAATTTTTTTTCAACAATAATTGTTGAGATATAAGTCTATGTATGTATTCTAATTAAGATATTATTTTTTTCTATTGGGAATATAATATGTTTTTATGATAATTTTTTAATTCGGTATGAATATAATAAATGTAATGTGAGTATATTTGGGATACCAAATTTAATAAAAAAATTATATATCAGAAGAATAATATTTTCCAATGTACATATCATATTGTTTCTCAATATATATGGATTTTGTTTTTTATATATTCTTGATTAAATTTAATCATAAGAAACTATATAGGAATATTTTGAACACTAGAGTGAAAAAAAACTATTTAAAAAATATACTAGGTTATATTTTTAGATTCATGAGTTAAAATTAAATTCAATATTTTTTTCATATGGGAGTATTGGGTAATCCCCAAAAATAGAAGTATTTCTACAATAGGTACACAATTGTTTTTTTAATTCAATATTCATTGGGATGTATAGATAATAAAAACAATAAAAAACACTAAATAGGCTTTCTTAATGAAATCTATATCATAAAAAATCCTACTATTTCAATGGAATGAAATAATATAGAATATAATGAATTGTTTTAGAGTAGAATGCCCCTAGTACTTATCTTGAATATACTCAATCCAGTGGATGAGTACATTTTATATAAGGATTTTTCTACAATAGGTTTGGAATTTATTCTCATAAAAGGGAGAATCATATTATACTATATATGAAAATAATTGTCTCCACCTAAAAATTATTATTATATTTATTTTCTAGATTTATCAATAGTTGTAAAATCCTAGATTTTCTAAAATAATTACAATTTTAATTAGATTTATAGTCTGTTTATTAATGGTAAATATAAAACATTTATGTTTTCACATATGTAAAAGAACATTAATAAATTGTGGTGAATATATTACATTAAAAATATTTATTTAATTAATTATTATTAGTGTTTAAATGACCCAAACCAATGTTAATGGTGTCCGAGTCAGCTGTAAATGTAGTTTTTAAATTATTACTCACATTTATGGTACAAATGATTCAGTAATACATATCTAATTTATATGTTATGATATATAGACCATATTTCAATGAAATATTGTTGAATAGAAATAAAATACATATAAGGAAAGATATTGTTTACCTAGATCCATAGTATGACATATATATTTAGTTTATAAATATCATTGTATTATATACATAGAATTATAATTTTGTATAGATTAAAAGAAGGACAATACAAGAAACTATATCTATTTATCACCATTTAACACACTATGTTTGACTAACACCATATCATAATAATAATTAGTTATAAAGGATTTTTAATTATACACATAATTGGTTTTACAATGAGATTATATTCATATAAATTAATTTTCACCTAAATTAATTTATGAAAAAATTATCATGACACTAATATTTTCTACAAATTGATCAATATAATTTCCTCAAACATATCTATATCAAATAATGTTGTTTTCCCCTTTATATAAATCAATCTATAAGTTTAAAATATTTTCCAAATCCATAATAAATTTTTTGGAACATTACATTATTCATTAACAATAAAATACATTTATTAAATAAATCAAAAAATATACTATTATAGTATAAACCGTCATTCAATGATATTTTGTTCATTAAAATCTTCAAAATGTTCACCTATCACAATAATAATTTTAATATCATGATTTGAAGCTAAATTGTTTGATAATTTTAGATGTAAACATTTTTTTTCACAAGAGTTTAAAAAAATAATTTGTTTTCATTATCATCATATTCCCACGTGACATTAAAATATTTAATGAAAACAATAATTACTATAATAATATTATTTTTTGAAATCAGTACATCATAATGTTAAAATTAAACAATAATTATTTTTTATAAAACCATATATTATAATATAGATTTATTGCAATCTACGATACTATATCGATATTTATTAAATAAGATAATGAATTGCAACACATTCATTTCACCCCTTCTAAAATAGGATATTATCATTTTTAATGTGTCATATCCACTTTTAACCACTTTGGACACATGATTATGTTTTGTTAATGGTAAAAAATAAAAATTTATTTCATTATACAAATCATTATGCCTTATTACAACATGAAAAAAAGAGAAATCCACAATGAAACATTCTATAATATATCATATATTATTTTATGAAACTATAAACACACATGTAATCAATAATACTATATGATAACAAGTACCAAGATATATAAAAACCACTCTATATAATATATTATTAATATATAACATGTGACATGAAATATCTGATTTGATATCAGTAGGCTTTTGATGAAATATATAAATTCATAACCACTGTGTTGTAATAAATTATAAGTGAATTTCATTTTAGAAGATAGAATAATGGTTCATAATATGCCAATATTTCATTAAAATAATCATGGAATGACCCTATATTTTAATCATAGAATGTGGTAAGATCAAAATATTAAATATATTTATATACATTTCTCATTATAAATAAAAAATAAATCAATCATCATGAAATAAATTTAAATAATATATTACAATGAGTATCTATGAACAAAATCGATTAATCATTTTAATGAATTAGTTTTTCTATAAAATCCATAATATAACTCCTCACATATCATTATAAAACAATTCATTTCTAATTGAACATCCCATTGAAAAAAAATGTTTTAAATACAAGTTACTGAATTTCAAAAAAGTATATGGGAGGAAATACTATATTAGAGGGAAAATATAATATTATTAATATTCAAATTAATTTTATTCGGAGTTCAATGGTATCCATATGTTCTCAGAGAAAAAAACAAACCTTGTACTAACTTCTATTGAATTTATTTCTCTAAATATGGTAATGTTTAAATATAAGTGTGAAAAATTGTAATAGAGTTAATGTGAACTGTAGGAATATTAAAAATTAAAAGGTGATTGATCCTCAATGTTTCTCATTTTTGTTTTATAAGATGTATTAGGATGATATATTTGTATAAAATTAACAACATGATCAAGAATAGTTATGTAATAAATATTAGTCTTAGACATTGTGGATTAACCTATTGGGGAAATGACCAACTCTACTTTTCTATGATTTGATAGTTCATTTTCAATGTATGAAATTTAAATGTAATATCCAAATAAGATTTTTACAAAAAATATAATCAAATATTACCCAAGAAAAAAAGAGAAGATATGTAGGGTCCCGAGCATTTCTGGTGTTATCTCACACGCGATTTCAGGTTCATCTTTTACATAAGTACCTTTTATGGGAGAAGTGACTTGGGGTGAATTTGGGAGAAGTCTGAGAATTTTTTTTAGAAAAGAGGGTTTTCACAGTGGGTGCATAGTTTGTACAAACCGTGTGTCTACCTAGGAGAAATCACGCACTCTCTGGTCTTTTGTGGCAGTAGATTTGGTATAGTTAAAACAAGGATTGAGAGGATATTCAAGGTAGTTGTGAGAATGTACACTTTTTGTAGTGGATAATGTATGGTTAGTTCACAGATTGTCTAACTGTGCGAATAAACCATTTGCTGAACAACATTGAGATCCTAAAATTGTGGATATCACTATCTTTAAACTTTTAAAGTCATTTTTCATATCTTATGTGGCCCAAACATGGGATTTTTCATTCCAACTCTTATGTGAAGGTTCTCCCATTAGCTTAGAGAAATTACAAGGCCATACGAACTATAGTATTCATGATTTAAATCTTAAATCAATGATACGATCTCTGTCTGGTAATTTCCATAGTCTTTGATTTGATATGTATATGTAAAATTGTATAATTTCTATCATCCTTTAGAAATTTATTTTAAGGAAATATGCTTATTAAATTGGAAAATTGATTTATAGATGCATTATTGAATTTTTTGATTAATTGGGGAAATTTTCATGAGAAAAAGGTGTTTCCCTAATAGAAAATTAATTTTTTGATATTGATTATAAGATGTAGGGGTTGTAACCCAGATAATTATTCGGGGTTATAATTATGAGATATTGAAATTGCTATGTTGAGAAAATTAATTATGGATTAATTATGTACCTTTGATAATATGAAATTGTTAATTAATTTTGGGATTAATTATAGAAAGTTGAGTTTTGAGGGAGATAATTAATTTTGTAAAATTAATTTTGGATTATTAATCATAATGTTAATTAATTAATTGTTGAATAAATTAATGGTTTGTAGCATGTAGTTAATTATTGAGTTAACTAATGGAATTGATGTGTTTAAATAATTATTTAATTTTAATGGGATTAGGGTGGATAGTTAATTGGAAAATTAAAGATGTGATAAATAATGGGTACATATTCATTCTAAATTGAGAAGTACCAATGGTAACATGGTCATAATACTTATGAGTAAATTGAATGGGAACATGGTCATTCTTGTAAAGACCCGGAAATCCCGTGGAAAATGTTTTTCTAATACATGGGATTTTTACGAGTTCACGAAAATTGACGGCACTTGATTCTGAGGCACGGTGTGCCCGAAATCAATTTCCGATGTTTTGTTTGGGTACGTTCAGTAAACGTACGAGCAGGTTTTTATAACTTTTGAACCGGTGCACGAAATCAAAAACCGAGGGCACTATTGAACTCGCAGCACCGATATTCACTTCAAAAGAATTTCACTTCGACGTTAGTGAGTCAAGGATAGAAGTTAGTTTTTGGGTTTTCTTAAACAAATAATAAAATAAAGTGACCTACAATTTATTTTATTTGATCCATCTTTTGGTGTTTGGTGGTTAAAAACTCCATGAGGAGGTTGAAGGTGGGACCAATCCACCTTAAACTCTGATGAGAGGTTATGTTGGTGGGGCCCACACGAACTCAACCTCCCATGAGATGATAAATGAGGTGGCAACCACTTGGGCTCTTAACCCCTTGAAACTCCCCATTTAAGTGGATAAATCTTACATGCTCCAATTAATATAGGGGAGCCTCTTCAACTCCCCTCTATTTAATTTGTTGAGACAACACATTTAATTAAATGTGCCAGCCTCATGAATTAATTAGGTGGAGCCTTTTAATTTATTTATCCATTTTTGAATTTGTGCCAATGAAATAATAGATTAATTAATCTAATTTTTGGCACAAAAATTTCACATGGGTGATTTAAGGAAATCCCTCAACGAAGAAAAGCTCCCAACTAAAAAAGAAGAATGCTCCACCGACAAAGAACGTCGATCCTCTCTGACTTCTTCCCCAGACACCTACCGATGTGGAGCGTCTTCCTTGAGCTGACACAACTCAGTTTTGGAAGTGCTTGGGGGATGCGACGAATGATGATCCTCTTCATCTTCTTTCCATATACCCGTCATCGAACGACGAGTGGCCAACAAAGGTAGGGGGTTTATTAGTTGATGATTTTATAACTTTAATTATCATCTTCATTGGATAGAAATGGTTTGTTGTGGATGTGTTAATTGTCAACTGCTTATCTTGTTGAGCAAATTGATACCTCCCTAAATGCGGAGGGTGCGGGCAAACCTATCATGGCCCGAAATCCTCTGTAGTTTTTCATTCTTGTGGAATTCTTCGGCATGACGATGTAACAACGACGAGGTGACAGAGACGACATTGACAAAGGTCATGCTACCCATGATCTCCGTGAACCGTGCCACCCCCACAGCATCCCTCACCACCTCTGGCCGAGCCCACGTGCTGCCCTCGCCCCGTCGCCCTGCCCGCATGCTGCCCGCATTCCGCACAGCCCGCGCCCTACCCGGCGCCCTTCAGGCCTGCCCGCACCCCGTACGGCCTGTCCGCGCCCTGACCGGCGCCCCGCGCGGCTTTCCCGTGCCCCGACTTATGGAAAAATTGGTTGAGCCTCACCGGCCACCGGAGCTGGCCCGCGGCGTCCTTCACAGCATCACTATCCGAACCGACTCAGCTTTCCAGGCCGATCCAGCCCCAGCCTCCGGGCCGAGCCACCTAAGCGGCAACCTCCGGGCCGAACCGCCCCTGCAGTCCACTGGGCAAGTCCCACCAGACCGGGCCGAACCTAGCGGGCTGACCAGGTTGACCCAGACCAGGTCAGACCAGTCTAGAATGGGTTGAGTCGGTCCGACCGGGTCAGACCGCGCCCAGGCCCATTACCGACCCCTTTACTTCTTTTCGACATATCTTTGGAACCCGACGTCCGTTTGAAAAACCGTCAGTGGTGATGGTATTCTTGGAATTTGACAGTACCTTTGAGAATACCCCACTATAGTTCAGGGTATATTGTTGAGATACAGTCAAGTTGGATTGTACACGAATCCAACCAGGTCCCAGGACAAAAAATCTTATAACTCACAGACCAGGCGTCCGATTGACGCACTGTCTGTTTCTTTGTGACCCCTATGATGAGGAAGATAAATGTGTTACTTATACATGGGAATTTGTGACAATTGGAGTATCGACCTGTAGCTCGTGGAGAGGACCCTCTTGGAGACGAGCGAACATAGAACAAAGACCTAGTAGCTGGCTGAGACCAGACGACTCTTTGACCGATTTGACTTGGAGTGATTCGACTAGCCCAATGGGGAGCAACTGGTAGTTGGCGGCAGACCCATGGAAGAGGAGCGCCTGATAGTTGGCAGTAGACCCACGGTACTCGATAGGAGGAGTAACTTTGCAGTCTATTAGGAGGAGTGCCTGGTAGTTGGCGGCAGTCCCCCAGTGGGGAGCACCTATGTGTGAGCGTAGAAGACCCACGATAATCTACAGGAGGAGTACCTCATCAGTCCAAGGTTCATGGGAAGTTCCTGGTAGTTGGCGGCATGCCCACTGTACTCGACATATGAGGAATTCTCCAGAAGTCATGGTTTCGACAATGTGAATAAAAAAACTGTTTAGGATGAGTTAGTAACTTTTTTGTTTACCTCATGATTCAGATGGATTATTTGAAAACATAGGTATATGTATGGGGATATACATAAGAGTGGTTATCTGTTGATTTCATTCTTGGTGGTTTATCTTTGTTGGATTTTGTGAGACCTTGAGGGTATTTGGGTCCCTACTGAGTATCATTACACTCACCCCTACACGGTCTACGCCCGTACATCATTGTGTTTGTTGCAGACGACAGACATCGCTGACTGAGGATCTGAGTAGCAGGACTGGACGGTACCCATAGGTGGACTTTACGATGAGTCGGTACATGGAGGAGACTGACGGGAATTTACGTGATGAGGAGGCCATCTGTACCTACCATTTTGGTAGGACTTCCCAGAGGACAACCCAGTAGCTGCTTTAATTTTCTTCAGTTGTACTTGTTTTTCAGTTGTAATTGTACATTCCTATTGGGATTGTATTTCCGACCCCTTTTACTTTTCTTCAAACTTTTGTATAAAGCATTACATAGTGTTTTACTTCAATCTCTTACTCTGTTGTGTGTGTTTACACATTATAAAGTCAATGCCTTCCCAGTTTTGGGGATTTACTCCTTTGGTGCTCGTCACCAGCCCGAGGCCTACGGAAGGCGGGCTTGTGGTAGTCACGGCACGGGCCCCGGGGGACGGGTCGTGAAAAATTTGTATCAGAGGAGTCGATTCAACCAGAGAACTTAGGAATCTGATCCATATTTTCTATAAAGAAATAGTGTTAAGGGTACCGAGTGTGGTTTTCAATTCGGGGAGTCCAGTGTTGGTTTGATGACCGACGTATCCATACACCAGGACCCTAAGTTATGATTTCCGACTCAGTGCATGAAAACAATAACTGCTTGTGTGTTTTCAAAAGTTTTCATTAAGTCAAATCAACCAGGTTAGCTCACTAGGTATAATATTTGACCGTTTCACATTTGTTTCTTTCAAGATTCCTCCCTGTGGACGACTAGCTAGATCCCCAAGCGTTATACACGCAGTTTTCCTACTGAGCGATGAGGCCTCGGTGTAGGTCCCCCTTCCAGCAGAGGCACTAGCGGTACCACTACCCATTGGGCCACCAATGCCACCAGCCACTGCAACATACGATGCATGCCGCTTGAGCGCGTTGCATGAGTTCCAACACCAGAGAGCACTCAGGTTCAGGGGAGAGATGGACCCAAAGGCGGCTGAGGATTGGCTGGAGGTTGTGGTGAGAGTCTATAGACTGGTAGGGACACCAGCCGACTTCGTGGTGATCCTTGCTGCGAGTCTCCTTCAATCAGCAGCAGGCAGATGGTAGAGCCTGATGCTCCAGGTTCATGACGAGGTGCCACTACTCTGGATAGTTTTCAAGAGCTTGTTCTTAGAGGAGTTTGTCCCAACCACCCTATGAGCAGTGCAAATACAGGAGTTACTACATCTACAGCAGGTTAGCATGAAGGTAGCTTAGTACACAGCGAGGTTCACCGACCTCTCGTGCTACTACACTGATATGTTGTGGGAACCATTTTTCAGGGCCCAGACATTTGAGCAGGGACTCAGGCGAGAGATCAGAGCTTTGATGATCTCCCTTAGCATCTTAACGCATGTAGGGGTGTTGGAGCGATCCCTCTTAGTGGAGATTTACCTTGCTGAGCAGTCTCGAGCAGCGAGAAACACCACTAGTAAACATGTAGTGGAGTCTTCTGTAGGTGGTAGTAGACAGATGACACAGTGGTCCAAGAGGACCAGACCTATAGGTGGATGACAGAACGAATCATAATCGGTTGTGTGGGGCACCCAGAGTGGAGATAGAGCGAGACATGGCAGGATCAGACATTGTTACTCATGCGGCGGGCATTGTCACATGGCCCGTGACTGTCCGACCCACCATTAGGATGATCAGCAGACAGTTGAGGGACCTCCTAGGCAGAGGCAGAGATTTGATCGAGGTTGTCCACAGGGAGTAGATGGGCGTGGAAGAGGAGATGACTGTGCAGCTGGTGGTGGACGGATTTTCAAGGTGTTACCGCCACCACCACTAGAAGGTCTACCCCGACCACAGGGAGAAGGTGGGAAGGAAAGAGCTCAGCTTTATGCATCTGAAGCATACGACAATGGAACTCTGGAGATGATTCGAGGTTCGATCTGTGTCTACTCCACCATAGCAGCAGTTCTTATAGACACAGGTTCCAATCACTCTTTCATTGTCACTAACCTTGTTCGGAGCACGGAGATTCCGACATAGTTGTTGGCTTGATCTTTATGACTAGAGACTCTTATGGGAGTAGACTCAATTATTACGCCCTGGTTCCAGTAGTGTGAGCTTACTGTAGGAGGCGAGATCTTTGGCTGGTATCTCCTCATAGCGGCGTCGAGGCCTTAAGATGTCATCTTGGTTATGGGTTGGTTATCTATAGTTCATGCTTGGATCGAACGTATTGTGCGCAAAGTGCGGTGTGTCTGTACGGATGGGACCAGGTTCACCTTCACCGGTGAGAAGGGAGCCTTTGCACCACAGGAGGTACTTACTTGGGGGAGGGTATATCCGATCACCGATTAGTTGGCCTGCATAAACCTCAGAACAGTTGATGTGGAGAGTCCAACTTATCCTGTAGTGGAGGACCAGTATGCGGATGTTTTCTCTGATGATGTCCCAGTTCTACCTCCTCCCAGAGAGGTGGAATTATACTATGCCTATAACCCGGGACGACACCGATATCTACTCCATCATATCAGATGGATCCTGCAGAGTTTCGCGAGATATGGGTACAACTAGAGGACTTGTAAGAGAAGGGATTCATTTGGCCCTATGTTTCTTACTGGGCAGCCCTGATTCTGTTTTCCAAGAAGGCGGATGGAAGCTTGAGGCTTTGTGTTGACTACCATCACCTGAACCCGGTGACCGTGAAGAACAAGTACCCACTTATGAGGATTGACGACCTCTTTGACCAGTTGAAGGGAGCATGGTGGTTATCGAAGATAGACCTCAAGTCAGGCTATCACCAGCTCAGAGTTCGAGATGAGGATGTGTAGAAGATGGACTTTAGGTGTCAGTACGACCATTATGAGTTCTTGGTTATGCCTTTCGGCATACCCAATGATCCAGAATTGTTCATGGGACTCATGAACAGGATCTTCTAGCCATACCTCGATCGCTTTTTCGTAGTCTTCATCGACAACATACTGATCTACTTGACTACTGAGGAGGAGCATGGCTACCATTTACAGGTAGTACTGGACATACTCCTAGAGTACCAGCTTTATGGTAAGCTCTCAAAGTTCCAGTTTTGGATCCGAGAGGTTCACATTCTGGGTCATGTCATCTCGGAAGCTGGAGTTGTAGTGGATCCAGTGAATATTGAGGTGGTACTTGCATGGGAGCCAGCCAGGAGTTTGACGGAGGTACAGAGTTTCCTGGGTTTGGTTTGTTTCTACCAGAGGTTCGTACGAGACTTCTACAGAGTTGTAGCAATAATATCATCCTTGATAAAGAAGGGGAATGTAACACCTAAGACTTTTATGAGAAATATTTTGTTTTTATGTTATATAAATCATCAAAGGAATCTTTCACTACACACAACACTAGTTTGGTTTTCTTTACACGCAACCGCAACCTTCCTCGATAGCTTGCGTCATACGCAATACCGAGTTTCACTAAACAACAATATGCTATTAAAATATTATTAAAACTATCCATTATGAATAGTAATAAATTAATTTTGAATTTTATAACATTTTAATTGAAGTTATACATTTTCTATAATGAGTTATAAAAGTAAAATCAGTTTTTTTTGGATAAAAGAAATATTTTTCAAAAAATACAGTTTTGCGGCCTTTTGTTGGCGCACCCACATTAAATCTAGTTTTTGACATGTTTATAAGTTCAATTTGACAAAATAAAATTATTCTTTTGAATCAGGGTAGAAAAATTTACTTTGGATAAATTTTTGATATTTTTCTGATAACTTTCATATTTTGATGAATAGTAAAAATACGCTAATTTTTAATTAAAAACAACTTTTTTCATTGAGATAATTTATATGGATAAATTATAATATTTAATGGTTTTAAAGTATAAATAGAATATATTTTTACAATTTAATATAATGTATGTCATTATCATTAATTTCACATTGAATTCATAGGTAAAAACATTTCAATCTTTGGCAATGTTTTAACTTCTAAAACCTGTTTTCTTAACAACGAGATTTATTTTAAATTAATTAATTCAACTTATATGTTTTGAATTTTGAAAAATGGATTCCATATTCAGAATCAGAGGGTCGAAATTATGTTAATAGACTACTTTTTATTTTTGGTCATTATGAATTGTAACTACGATAAATTTTATTTACCATAATTAAAGGTAAATCGGGTAATTAAGGGTAAATATAAGATTATAAAATTTCCCTAACACCTGAAAAAATCCTATTGGATGACTGAAAGTAGACCCATATCACCTAAGGGTCGTATTAGATTAATTTAATGGACTTTTTTCCATGAAAATAATTTAATTATTATTAAAACCAATGAATGTGACAACATGTCACTTTCTTAAATCTTATAAGTATAATAATTTTAATTTTATGATAAACTTAATGAAACTTCAAAAATGAATATTCTCCAGAAATATAATAAAATTATCTAAATCATAGGAATTTATTTATAATTTTTAGGGATTAAATAATTATCATTAATTATGACACAATAGTGATGATGAAATTACATTATTAATTAAAATATCAAATAAATTGTTTTACAAATATTAAAATAAATATTATATGAACTATTTAATGTGCTACACTAATTTTCTAGATACATATGACATTTTATGAATCTATTAAAGCTTTTAGTTTGAACATATCTTCTGTATATATTTTATTTAAATTCAAATAAATGAATAGTGTCAAAATTGACACTATTGTTATTTTATAAAAATAACATATTATGAAATTGTTTAAAAATCACAAAAATATTTAAAAATTATAAATTAAAATTTATATGGTCGAAAATTTCATAAAGTTTCAAATTATGGAAAATTCACAACACATATGTAATTATTTATAATAATTTAAAATTTAGAATATTATTACCACAAATAAAATTAAATTGATAAATAAGGATAAATCAAGTGGATAATGTTTAAAATAAATTCCTAACATGTATAAATTTTATTGGTTGATGAGATTACAACCCTATATCATCTAAGATTTGGATATGAGTCATTTTGGAAGTTTGTAAGTGGGGTTGGGATTTAATATAAACTAATATTTCTTATATTTCCAAAGGTGCCCCTCTCCTCCCTTATAAAAGGGAACCTCCTCCCTCTATTCCTCACACCAATTTGAGCATTGAAGCTCGGCCAAACCCTGACCAATTCACTTCCCCACTTCCTTAGAAACATTCTAGAGGTACTGGTCTTATCAAAAGACCAACTCTAGTGCCATAAGAGAAAGTTTAAAGGAGGCACTTCGAGAAAGAGGTAATACCTTCTACCGTTTTCTTCAAGTTCCATTCTTCTTCTACTCCCTATTCTTTAGTTGTTTCATTATGAGGTAATAACATCAGTATCACTCATATACTAATATGTTATTATAAATATGAAACAACCCTATTTCACCTCTTATCCATCCTATGGAAAATGAAATCACAGTGCGTGCGTACGTACGGAATACCGTCTCCACGCCGTGGTGTAATCTATTTTCCACCACCACCATACTTGTATGGGTATAAGGGTGAAAGTAATGAATATATATTATTATTTTAAAGTGGTATTGATTATTAAATAGTATACATACACTCCAATACAATTCCACGATCATGGGAACGATAACATCACTCGTGCGTACGTACAGCATACCGTCTCCACGATGTGATGCGATTCGTTCTACATGATCTTCATTGCATAATGATTATATAAATTCATTGAATGAATGAATATGATATATATTGCACTAATACCATTCTGGAAATGAGGTATCTATAACCTAAAGAGAATAATAAGAATTTATTCGACAAACATGCATAAGAACAAAAAGTAATAAACACCCGAATAAGAAGTAGTAATGAAATATCACTAATAAGAAGTTAAGAATATGAACATATATGATATCATAACAATAATTATGATTCTGGAATAAGTCAATAACATTATTTAAATCATTATACAGCAGTTTCGGACACTTACGATGCAAATCGGACCTAAGGTAAGGGAAATATCACAATCTCATTTTTATCCGAGATTGTTTGTACTTTGGAATTTACTGGGGTGCATTTTATCATCCACATCCATGTTTCCTCAATATGTTATATTTATATCCTTCTAAAATATTTTATATCCAATTTTACCTTTCGGTGAGTTTTTAGTAAAATATATGAAAGGAATATTTTGTCATTTTTCGTATGAGGTACTTTTTTACTTTTCCGACAAAAGTACGAGAAGAATGTTTTTTTTAACTTATACGGCTGTAATGTATTTTTAAAACATTATTTCCAAGAAGCTTTACTTACAAGTTTTCAAGTTTATGTTTAATCAACTTCTTTTAGTTTAGAATTGTATGACATGTTAAGAAAGGAAAAATGTTTTTGAAGTAGAAAGGATATTTTCCTCAAGAATGGTGTTCAAGTGTTTTATCAAAATTATTTTCCATCTAAGATAATATAGGGCTCTGTTTCTATCCCAATTATTACATTTATTCAATTATGTTGTGATGGAATTATTTTTATGAATTCTTTTATCTTCTATGAATTGTTTTATTATGTCATGTTGTTGAAGAATCCCATTTTTTTATTACATGGATTATGAAATGATGTATGATTTATGATTTTTGGCAAAAATATGAATATTATCATTATGAGATGGGTGGGACCTATATCTCCCTCCAATTAATTGGGTAAAGATTTTATATCTCATGATATAGACATGGCTGGAACGACAGGTTAAACCGGTTCAGTGAAACAGGACTGAAACGAGGAGTGAACTCGGTTCAGAAATGGACTTTGTCCACTAAGATAGTCTTGGCAATGAGTCTTGACTAATAATAAATGATTCTCTATGATTATGTGTGGATTCAAAAAAGTTTCATGTTTTAAGTTGTGATTATTGGGATTTCATTTCACTGCTATGATTTATCCCATGTTATGAAATTATGCTCACTTTTGCAGGTTAAGATTTCCAAAATGTTATCTTCTTATGAATATTATGTGATTGATATTTCTTTTGTTTACCCTTACTGAGAATTTGAGCTCACCCTTTTGTATGTTTTCTTTCCCCAGGTCAGGAAGAAGCTTATTAAGTAAGATATGCCAAAAGGGTATATAGATATGATGAAATAAATGGGAGACAGTGTAGACGCTTTATGAACCGGTTGTTTATGTTTCCCAAATTCTAAAGAGACTATACCTATACGGTCCTTTCATGGTTTTGTTATATGTTGTAAGAATTATGCTTCAATTTTGAAATAATAACAATGTATGTAAAGTATGGGTCGTTATAGTTGGTATTAGAGGAAAGGTATAGTCAACCTTTGGAAACTAGGATGTGAAAGCCTTAGTAAGAACCCTAAGGAAAAGTCTAAGCATAGAACACAATCTTAGTGTTTTAGAAATGACCATGAATAACCTAGGATAAGACCTTAAGTGTGAAATTATATTCTTGATTATGTGGTTTTCCTATTATAATTAGTGTTTCTCACACTATTATTCTTGGTTTTAGTCAATGGCTGGAACCTGAAGGAACCGTGTTAATGCGGAATGCGACGGGAAATGCAATGATTGTCCCCCTGAGCAACCAAACGTTATGGGAGCTGGAATGAAAAATCTTGTTTCCATGCTCACACAACTTTCTGAAGCTATGAATCATGCAGTACTTCCAAACGATCAAAGGAAGGAGCAAAATTATATTGAATCCTTCATGAGGCAGCATCCACCTTCTTTCAGCGGGTCTACTGATCCATTAGTTTCTGAACAATGGATTAGTACCACTGAAAAGATATTTTCAGTTCTTCAATGTTCTGAACATGATAAAGTCATCCTATCAGTGTATCATTTGGAAGGAGATTCTGATCAATGGTGGAATGTTATTAAGAATACAAGGAAAAGGGATGAAATTGAGTTCGTGGAATGGGACGAGTTCAATAACTTATTTTTCAATAATTACTTCCCACGTATTCTACGAACAAAGATGGAGAAAGAGTTTCTTGAACTGAAACAAAAGGATGATGAATATGTTGGTACCTATGAAGCAAATTTTACAAGACATGCAAGGTAAGCTTATGGTATTATTATCCAACCTGAAAGTAAGATCGATCGATTTTTTAGTGGCTTAAAACCAAGTCTTCGAAGGGCGTTATCCATAAGGGACTTCAATAGCTACGAGGAAATCGTTCGATGTGCTCTCAAAGTCGAGATGGATATTGGAGTAACCCATCAGTCATATGGGTATGATAAAAAGAGGAAAATGGAATTCAAAGGAAAATCTAAAGAGCACACAGAAAAGAAGATGAGCATTCCCTTATGCTCAAAGTGTGGAAAGAAACACGGCAAGTAAATGTTTCAAATGTTGAAAGGAAGGTCATCGGGCATTTGAATGCCACAATGATGGGAATAAGATGTCTAATGATGCAAACAAAAGAAGGAACACATAGAATGAACCTACTACACTTCAATGTTTCAAGTTCAAGGAGATGAGGCATTATGCCAATAAATGCCCTAATCCAAGGGTTGTTGATGATGATCGACATCAACAAAATATTAAGGCTAAAGACAAAGGAAAGTCACATGCAATTTCTATCAGCGATGTGGAGTACGATAATGATGGGGTGAAAGGTACACTTACCATCCACTATAAAGTAGAAAATGTTTTATTTGATTCTGGATCCACCCACTCTTTTATTTCTGAAGATTTTTCTAAGGGTATCACTGTTTTACCTCAACAATTAGATGTTGAGTTAGCTGTGACAACGCCTAATGGCACAACAGTCGCATCAAAAGTTTATAATTCTTCCCCGATTGAAGTTTGTGGGAAAGTGCTTCCTGCAAATCATGTGATCCTTCCTATAGTGGAATTTGATGTGATTCTTGGCATAGATTGGATTTCTTTATATGGAACTCATATCAATTTCCAAAGAAGGGAAGTCACATTTCATATTCTAGATCAATCTATGATCGTCTATCGATGCAAGGATGAACATAACCTTCTAGTGGAAATTTCTTCTATCTTATGGGTCTTGATTCCACTTAATGAAGGTTATTTATCTCAAATGGTTGGTGAGAAACACACAATTAAGAATATGCCCATTGTACGGGAGTTTGATGATGTCTTTCTGGGTCTTCCACCAAATCGTGAAGTTGAGTTTTAAATAGAACTCGTACCGGGCGCTTTGACTATTTCAAAGACACCATATAGAATGGACCAAATTGAGTTGCAGGAATTGAAGAAGCAACTCCAAGAGAATCTTGAGAAGGGATTCATACACCCTAGTGCGTCACCTTGGGGAGGACCTGTTCTGTTTGTTAAGAAGAAAGATGGATCAATGAGACTCTGCATTAATTATCGAGAACTTAAAAAGATCACTATCAAGAAAAAATATCCTCTCCCACGCATTGATGACCTATTTGACCAACTATGCAGAGCTCAATACTTTTACAAGATTGATCTTTGTTCAGGGTATCATCAATTAAGGGTCAAAAGGGAGGATATACCAAAGACGGCTTTCCGTACAAGGTATGGACACTATGAATTTATAGTGATGCCATTTGGTCTTACTAATTCCCCTGCTATCTCCCTGGATCTGATGAATAGAGTCTTTAGAGACTACCTTGATCAATTTGTGGTAGTCTTTATAGACGATATTCTTGTCTATTGAAAGAGCAAGGAAGAACATGAAGATCACTTGAGAATTATATTGAAGACCCTGAGAAAGGAGAAGCTTTATGCCAAATTTACCAAGTGTGAATTTTGGCTTCAAAAAGTTGAATTTTTGGGTCACATAATCTCAAAAGAGGGGATATCTGTGGATCCAGCAAAAAAAGAGGTTATCGAAAGATGGTCGAGACCAACAACAGTAACTGAGATCTGAAGTTTTCTTGGTTTGGCTGGATATTATCGACTTTTTGTGAACGATTGTTCATTATTATCTAATCCACTCACTAGGTTGACTCGAAAAAGAGTTAAGTTCATGTGGACAGATGAATGTGAAGATAATTTCAAAGAGTTTAAAAGAAGGTTATCCAGTGCACCTGTACTCACACTTCCTTGTAGTGGAGAAAGTTTTGTGATCTACAGTGATGCATCCAAGAAGGGACCGGGATGTGTTATCATGATAAATGATATAGTGATAGCTTATGCCTCACGACAATTGAAAATCCATGAGAAAAATTACCCAACTCATGATTTGGAGTTAGCTGCGGTAATCTTTGCATTAAAGATTTGGAGGCATTACCTTTATGGTGAAATGTGTGATATTTATACTGATCATAAATGTTTAAAGTATATTTTCACACAAAAGGAGCTGAATATGCATCAAAGAAGATGGTTGGAGCTGATTAAGGATTACGACTACTCAATTCATTACCACCCTGGGAAAGCAAACAAGGTGGCAGATGCATTAAGACGACAAGACTATGCCATTTTATCCATGATGAGGATAAAAAAAGATCCAATATTTATGGATTTACTAAGGATGGATCTTGGAATTATAATGGAAGGGGGAAAATCGTATCTTTCTCAAATGAATGTTCAACCATCTATACATTTGAAGATTAAAGAGGCACAGAAAGAAGATGTTGAGTTACAAAAGAAGGTGAGAAATGTTCCTGAATTCAACCTCGATTGTGATGGGATAATAAAGTTCAGGAATCGGGTTTGTGTTCCTCCCATCCCCGAATTAAAGAAGGAGCTGCTGGATGAGGCTCAGAGTTATTCATTCTCTATTCATCCTGGAAACACGAAGATGTATATGGAATTTAAAGAGTACTTCTAGTGGGATGGCATGAAAAGAGATGTTGTTGAATATGTCTCTCGATGCTTGGTTTGTCACCAAGTTAAAGATGAGAGACAGAAGTATAAGGGAATGTTACAACCATTACCCATACCCAAATGGAAATGGGAAAACATCACTATGGACTTTGTCACTGGACTTCCTAAAACATCCAAAGGCAATAATGCTATCTGGGTCATAGTTGATCGTCTTACAAAGTCTGCAAACTTCATTGCTATTAGAGAGGATTTCTCTATGGATCAGCTTTCCAGGATATATGTAAAGGAAGTGGTAAGATTGCATGAAGTACCACTTTCTATTATATCTGATCAGGATCCAAGATTTACCTTGAAGTTCTGGCAAAGTCTTCAGCATACTCTGGATACAGAGTTGAGTTTCAGCACTACATATCATCCTCAGACAGACGGTCAGTCTGAGAGAACAATTCAAACTCTAGAAGATATGTTGAGATCCTGCTCTATGTATTTCAAAGGTGGTTGGGATCAACACCTACCATTGGTGGAATTTTCATATAATAATTGCTTTCACTCTAGTATTCAGATGGCCCCTTATGAAGCTCTCTATGGAAAGAAATGAAGGACTCCAACTTGCTGGGATGGAGTTGGCGAAAGAAAGCTATTAGGACCTGATCTCGTTGATGAAATGGCAGAAAAGGTCAGTTCTATTCAACAACACATAAGAGCAGCTCAGAGTCGACAGAAATGTTATGCCGACAATTGAAGAAAATACCTAGAGTTTGAAGTGGGTGATAAAGTGTTCTTACGAATATCTCTATGGAAGAGGGTCATGAGATTTGGAAAGAAGTGGAAATTGAGCCCTAGATATATCGGTCCTTTCGAAATACAGGATCGTGTTGGGAAGGTAGCTTACAGATTGGCGCTTCCACCGAATCTATCTCAAGTACACGATGTGTTCCATGTATCTCCCCTAAGAAAGTACATACCTGACCCTTCACATGTACTCAACTCAGAAGTTGTACCGCTGGAGAAAGATATTTCTTATGAAGAACAGCCAATAGAGATTCTGGATCATAGCAAAAAAGTCCTACGAAACAAGACCACTCTCTTGGTGAAAGTTTTATCGAGGAACCACCAATTAGAAGAAGCAACATGGGATCTCGAGGATATGAGGAGGGAGATGTATCCTCATCTATTTGTTACAAAGTGACGAATTTCGAGGGCGAAATTCATTTTAAGGGGGGTAGAATGTAACACCTGAGACTTTTATGAGAAATATTTTTTTATGTTATATAAATCATCAAAGTAATCTTTCACTACACACAACACTAGCTTGGCTTGCTTTACACACAACCGTGGCCTTCCTCGATAGCTTGCGTCGTACGCAATACCGAGTTTCAGTAAACAACGATACGCTATTAAAATATTATTAAAACTAGGCATTATGAATAGTACTAACTGAATTTTTAATTTTATAACATTTTAATTCAACTTATACATTTTATAGAATGAGGTATAAAAGAAAAATCAGTTTTTTTGTATAAAAGAAATATTTTTCAAAAAATACAGTTTTGCCGCCTTTTGATGGCACACCCACATTAAATCAAGTTTTTGAAATGTTTATAAGTTAAATTTGACAATATAAAATTATTCTTTTGAATTAGGGTATAAAAATTTACTTTGGATAAATTTTTGATATTTTTCTGATAAGTTTCATACTTTGATGAATAGTAAAAATACGCTAATTTTTAATTAAAAACAACTTTTTCATTGAGATAATTTATATGGATAAATTATAATATTGAATGGTTTTAAAGTATAAATAGAATATATTTTTACAATTTAATATAATTTATGTCATTAGCATTAATTTAACATTGAATTCATAGGTAAAAACATTTCAATCTTTGGCAATGTTTTAACATCTAAAACTCGTTTTCCTAAAAAAGATATTTATTTTAAAATAATTACTGCAACTTATATGTTTTGAATTTTGAAAAATGGATTCCATATTCAGAATCATAGGGTCCAAATTATGTTAATAGACTGCTTTTTATTTTTGGGCATTATGAATAGTAACTACGGTAAATTTTATTTACCATAGTTAAAGGTAAATTGGGTAATTAAGGGTAAATATAAGATTATAAAATTACCCTAAAACTTGAAAAAATCCTATTTGATGACTAAAAGTCTACCCATATCACCTAAGGGTCGGATTATATTCATTTAATGAACTTTGCTTCATGAAAATAATTTAATTATTATTAAAACCAAAGAATGTGGCAACATGTCACTTTCTTAAATCATATAAGTATAATAATTTTAATTTGATGATAAACTTAATGAAACTTAGAACATGAATAGTCTCCAGAACTCTAATACATTTATCTAAATCATATAAATTTATTTATAATTTTTAGGGATTAAATAAGTATCATTAATTATGACACAATAGTGATGTTGAAATTATTTTATTAATTAAAATATCAAATAAATTGTTTTAAAAATATTAAAATAAATATTATATGAACTATTTAATGTGCTACACTAATTTTGAAGATACATATGACATTTTATTAATCTATTAAAACTTTTATTTTGAACATATCTTCTGTATATATTTTATTTAAAATCAAATAAATGAATAGTTTCAAAATTGACACTATTGTTATTTTATAAAAATAACATATTATAAAATTGTTTAAAAATCACAAAAATATTTAAAAATAATAAATTAAAATTTATATGGTCTACAATTTCATAAAGTTTTAAATTATGGAAAATTCACAACAGATATGTAATTATTTATTATAATTTAAAATTTAGAATATTATTACCACAAATAAAATTAAATTGATAAATAAGGATAAATAAAGTTGATAATGTTTAAAATAAATTCCTAACATGTCTAAATTTTATTGGTTGATGATATTACAACCCTATATCATCTAATCTTCGGATATGAGTCATTTTGGAAGTTTTTATGTGGGGTTGGGATTTAATATAAACTAATATTTCTTCTATTTCCAAATGTGCCCCTCTCCTCCCTTATAAAAGGGCACCTCCTCCCTCTCTTCCTCACACCAATTTGAGACTTCCAGATCGTCCAACCCCTGCCCATTTCACTTACCCACTTCCTTATAAACCTAATAGAGGTACCGGTTTTATCAAAAGACCAACTCTAGTGCCTTAAGAGAAAGTTTAAAGGAGGCACTTCGAGAAAGAGGTAATACCTTCTACCGTTTTCTTCAAGTTCCATTCTTCTTCTACTCCCTATTATTTAGTTGTTCCATTATGAGGTAATAACATTAGTATCACCCATATAATGATATGTTATTATTAATATTAAACAACCCTATTTCACCTCTTATCCATCCTACAGAAAACGAAATAACCATGCGTGCGTACTTACGGAATACCGTCTCCACGCCGTGGTGTAATCTATTTTCCACCACCACCTTACTTGGATGGGTATAAGGGTGAAAGTAATGAATATATATGATTATTTTTAAGTGGTATTTATTCTGAAATAGTATACATACACTCCAATACAATTCCATGATCATGGGAACGATATCATCGCTCGTGCGTACGTACGGAATACCATCTCCACGATGTGATGTGATTCGTTCTACATGATCTTCGTTGAATAATGATTATATAAATGAATTGAATGAATGAATATGATATATATTACACTAATAACATTCTGTAAATGAGGTATCCATAACCTAAAGTGAAGAATAAGAATTTATTCGACAAACACGCATAAGAACAAAAAGTAATAAACACCTGAATAACAAGTAGTAATGAAATATTACTAATAAGAAGCTATGAATATGATCATATATGATATCATAAAAATACGTATGATTCTGGAATAAGTCAATAACATTATTTAAATCATTATACAGGCGGTTCGGACACATACGAAGAAAATCGGACCTAAGGTAAGGGAAATATCACAATCTCATTTTTATCTGAGATTGTTTGTACTTTGGAATTTACTGGGGTGTATTTTATCATCCACATCCATGTTTCCTCAATATGTAATATTTATATCCTTATACAATAGTTTATATCAAATTTTACCCTTCGGCGAGTTTTTAGTAAATGATATGAAAGGAATCTTTTGTCGTTTTTCGTACGAGGTACTTTTTGACTTTGCCGACAAAAGTATGAGAAGAATGTTTTTTTAACCTATACGACAGGAATGTATTTTTAATACATTATTTCCAAGAAGCGTCCCTTATAATTTTTCAAGTTTATTTTTAATCAACTTCTTTTAGTTTAGAATTTTATTACATGTTAAGAAAGGAAAAATGTTTTTGAAGTATAAAGGATATTTTCCTCAAGAATGGAGGTCAAGTGTTTTATCAAAATTATTTTCCATCTAAGATAATATAGGGTTCTGTTTCTATCCCAATTATTACATTGATTCTATTATGTTGTGATGGAATTATTTTTATGAATACTTTTATCTTCTATGAATTGTTTTATGATGTCATGTTGTTTAAGAATCCCATTTTTTTATTACATGGGTTTTGCAATGATGTATGATTTATGATTTTGTGGCACACATATGAATGGTATCATTATGAGATGGTTGGGACCTATATCTCCCTCCAATGCATTGGGTAAAGATTTTATATCTCATGAGATAGACATGGATGGAACGGTAGGTTAAACCGGTTCAGTGAAATATGACTGAAACGAGGAATGACCTCGGTTCAGAAATGGACTTTGTCCACTAAGATAGTCTTGGAAATGAGTCTTGACTAATAAGAAATGATTCTCTATGATTATGTGTGTATGACAAAAAGTTTCATGTTTTAAGTTGTTATTATTGGGATTTCATTTCACAACTATGATTTATCCCATGTTATGAAATTATGCTCTCTTTTGCAGGTTAAGATTTCCAAAATGTTATGTTCTTATGAATATGATGTGATTGATATTTCTTTTGTTTACCCTTATTGATCATTTGAGATCACACTTTTTATGTTTTCTTTCCCCAGTTCAGGAAGAAGCTTATTAAGTAAGATATGCCAAAAGGGACTATAGATATGATGAAATAAATGGGAGACAGTGTAGACGCTTTATGAACAAGTTGTTTATCTTTCCCTGTTTCTAAAGACACTATACCTATACGGCCCTTTTATGGTTTTGTTATATGTTGTAATAAGTATGCTTCAATTTTTATATAATAACAATGTATGTAAGTATGGGTCGTTATAGGGAAACCCTTTTTGTGGTCAGAGAGATGCCAGAAGAGCATTCATGAGCTAAGGCAGAGCCTGACTAGTGCCCCCATCTTGAGGCTTCTAGATGAAGGAGTAGGGTACGTAGTCTACTACAACGCATTAGGGACCAGACTCTAGTGTCTCCTGAAGTAGGAGTGAGTAGTGATCGATTATGGTTCTCATCAGTTGAGGTAGCATGATCATAATTACGCTACCCATGACATGGAGTTAGTAGTAGTGGTATTTGCCTTGAAGATGTTGCAACACTATCTGATGGGCGAACATTTTACCATGTACTATGATCCCAAAAGTCTCAGGTATATCTTCTCTTAAAAGGACCTAAACCTAAGATTGTGGAGAAGGCTTGAGTTCCCTCAGGACTATGACTTCGAGATAGTCTATACCCCTAGAAAAAGGAATGTTGTTACAGATGCACTCAGCAGGAGGTCTGGTATACTACTACTAGGTGAGACGACAAAGCTGCTGGCTGCCATAAAAATATCCTTTGTGGATAGAGATGGAGCAGCCTCTCTTCAGTATCTTATAGTCACTCCCCCACTTATTCAGCATGTCAGGGAGGCGCAACGTGGAGATGCTGACTGCGAGACACGATGTGCTCAGATATCCACAGGGCAAGCACCTGATGGATTTTTTGAAGGTAGGGAGCACGTCATCCTCTTCAGAGGACGTACTATGGTGCCAGTGTCACATCAGGAAAAAGTGTTGAGGGATTTCCAGACTTCCACTCTAGTGGTAGATCCAGGAGTGGCAGAGATGTACCAGGACCTTCAGTGACAGCACTGGTGTCCAGGTATGAAGAAGGTGGTAGTACAGTTTCTCTCTTGATGCCTCACTTTTCAGCAAGTGAAGGTAGAGCACCAGGTACCAGCAGGCTTGGTACAGCCATTAGAGGTCCCTGAGTGGAATTGGGATGGGATATCCATGGACTTCATGATGGGTATTCCACGTACATCCAGGGGACACGACTCAATTTGGGTGATCATTGACCGACTCAAAAAGATGGCCCACTTCCTACCGATCAGAGAGAAGGGCTTAGTAGAGATATTTGGATGCCTCTATGTGCAGGATATTGTGCGTTTACATGGTATACCTTTGACAATTGTCTCCGATCATGATGCACCATTTACCTCCTGGCTATGGAGGGGTTGCAGGAGGCTTTCAGGACACAGCTTCGCCTGAGCATTGCCTTCCATCCTCAGACAGATGGTCAGACTGAGCATACCATTCAGACCCTCGAGGACATGCTACGTGATTGTGTCCTCGACATCGGTCACATCTGGGAGGATCACTTACCGTTGGTGGAGTTTTCCTACAAAAATAGTTATCACTCCAACATTGAGATGACACCTTTTCAGGAATTATACGGGAAACATTGCAGATCACCCTTGTACTGGACCGACCCAGGGGAGTCAACATTGTTGGGACCAGAGATGGTACGGGCTACCACAAAGAAGGTGCAGATCATCCAGGAGCAGATGAAGACTGCACAAAGCAGACATAAGTCATATGATGAAAGGATACAGAGGCCTATAGAGTTAGAGGATGGAAACCATGTCTTTCTATGGGTATCACATCGATGAGGCCTACGATGTTTTGGATGAGGGGGAAAGTTATCTCTGCGATTCATCGGACCATTTCAGGTCCTTAGTAGAGTTAGAGAGGTGTCTTACCGCTTAGCTCTTCCAACTCAGTTGCACCCGGTTCACAACGTCTTCCACATATCTCTGCTGAGGAGATACGTGCACGACCCTTCTCACATCATCGACCATGGAGAGTTGGACATTGACGATGGGGAGACTTTCATAGAGGTTCTAGTAGAGATTGAGGATCGATAGGAGTAGGTCCTATGTGGACGGTCGATACCTCTGGTTCACATTCGTTGGCAGCACGGGAACCCCCGGGAGAGCACATGGGATTAGGAGGATCAGATATGTGCTCAGTACCCCCACTTGTTCCCATATTTTAAGTTGTAGCTTATGTGGACGTAAAACCCTGAGGTGGCGAGAATGTAAAAACTCAGTGATCCTATAATTTTTTTAATACATGGGATTTTTAGGAGTCCGTGAAAATTGACGGCGCTTGATTCCGAGGCCTGGTGTGCCAGAAATCAATTTCTGAAGATTTGTTTGGGTACATTCAGTAAACGTACGAGCGGGTTTTTATAACTTTTGAACTGGTGTTCGAAATCAAAATTTGAGGGCACTGTTGAACTCGCAGCACTGATATTCACTTAAAAATACTTTCACTTCAATGACAGTGAGTCGAGGATAGAAGTTAGTTTTTGGGTTTTCTTTAAAAAATTAATAAAATAAAGTGACATACACTTTATTTTATTTTAGCCACCTTTTGGTGTTTGGTGGTTAAAACCTCCATGAGGAGGTTAAAGGTGGGACCACTGCACCTTAACCTCCCATGAGATGTTGTGGTGGTAGGGCCCACCCGAACTCAACCTTCCATGAGAGGATAAATGAGGTGGGGACCATCTGGGATCTTAACCCCTTGAAACTCCCCATTTAAGTTGAGAAAGCTTACAAGATCCAATTAATATAGGGGAGCCTCATCAAGTCCCCTCTATTTAATTTATTGAGCCAACGCCATTAATTAAATTTTCCAACCTCAAGAATTAATTATGTGGGGCCATTTAATTTATTTCTCCATTTTTGAATTTGTGCCAACGAAATAATAGATTATTTAATCTAATTTTTGGCACAACAATTTCACTTGGGTGATTGAAGGAAATATTTCAACGAAGAAAATATACCAACAAAGAATGATGAAAGCTCCACTGACGAATAACACTGATCTTCTTAGTCCACTTCCACAGACACCTACCGACATGGAGTGTCTTTCACGAGCCGACGCAACTCGGGTTTGGAAGTGCTTGACGGACGCGACGAACAATGATATTTTTCGTCTTCTTTTCACAACTCCTTCAACGAACGAAGAGCTGCCAACAAAGGTTGGGGGTTTATTACTTGATGATGTTATACATTTTCTTATCTTCATCATCAGATAGAAAGGGTTTGTTTCAGACATGTTAATGATCAGCTGCTTATCTTGTTGAGCTAATTGATACCTCCCTAAATGTGGAGTGTGTGTGCCAACCTAACATGGCCCGACATCCTCCATTGTTTTTCCTTCGTGTGGTGTTCTTTGACATGGTGACGTAAAAATGACGAGGTGATAGAGATGGAAATGACAAAGGCCACGCTACCCATGGCCTACATGAACCGCGCCGCCCCTGTGGCATCCCGCACCGCCTCCTGCCGAGCCCGCACACTGCATGAATCCCGTCGGCCTGCCCGCACGCTGCCCGCAACCTTCCCATGCGCTGTCCGCACCCCGTCGACATTCCCTCACCTTTCCAGGCGCCCTGCTGGCATGATCGTGCCCCGCGCAGCCTGCCCGCACCCTGACCGACACCATACCAGCCTGCCCGTGCCGCGGCTCCTGACCGAACAGGCCGAGCCGCGTCTGCTACCGGAGCCGGTCCGTGGCGTCCTTCGCGGTGTTTCCGGCCAAACCGGCTCGACCTTCTATGCCGAACAGCCCAAGTCACACCCCACGTGCTGCTGGCCGAACCAGTCCCGGCCTTCGGCCCAAGCCGCCTACGCGGCGACCTCCGGGCCGAACCGTCCCTGCAGTCCGCTGGGCCGGGCCCAGCAGACCGGGTCAAACCTAGAGGGATGACCCACCCAACTGGCTGGGTGAGACCCAATGGGTCTGAACTGGTCTACCCAGACCTGGTTGGACTAGTCTGGGTTGGGACGAGTCGGTCCGACCGGGTTGGACCGGGCCCAGACCCATTACCAACCCCTTTACTTCTTTTGGCAATATCTTTGGCACCAGACATCTATTTGACGAACTGTTAGCGGAGCTGGTATTCTTGGAACGCGAATGTATTTTTGAGAATACCCCACTAGAGTTCTTGGTATATTTTTGAGATACGATCAGGTTGGATTGTACACGAATCCAACCGTGCCCCCATGACTAAAAATCTTATAACTCACAGACCGAGCATCCAATCGATGCACCATTTATTACGTTGAGACCCCTATAACAAGGCAGACCTTTGAGATACTTCAACGAGGGACTTCGTGACAGTTGGAATATTGAACTGTACCTCGTGGAGAAGACCCTCCTGGAGACGAGCGAGTGGAGTATGGAGACCCAATAGCTTGCTGAGACCTGACGACTGCTTGACCAATTAGACTCGGAGTGATTCTACTAGCCCAGTGGGGATTTCATGGTAGTTGGAGGCAAACCCATGGTGGGGGAGTTCCTGGTAGTTTGTGGCATACCCACAATACTCGACATGAGGATTACCTCTACAGGCTATTAAGGGGAGCACCTGGTAGTTGGCGATAGACCCACAGTGGGGAGTGCTTCTGTGTGAGCGCGGCAGACCCACGGTACTCGACAGGAGGAGTACCTCAGTAGTCCAAGGTTATTGGGAAGCGCCTGGTAGTTGGAGGCTGGCCCACTGTACTCAATAGAGGATGAGTTCTTCAGCATCCATGGTTTCGACAATGTGAATAAAATTCCTGGTTGAGCTGAGTTAGTAACTTTTGTGTTTACCTCATGATTGAGATGGATTACTTGATAAACTAGGTATATGTATGGGTATATACCTAAGTGTGGTTATATGTTGATTTCATTATCGGTGGTTTATCTTTGTTGGATTTTGTGAGACCCTGAGGGTCTCGGGGTCCCTACTGAGTATTGTTATACTCACACCTGCACGGGCTATGCCCACACCTCGTTGTCTTGGTTGCAGACGACGGACAATGCCTACTGAGGATCAGAGTAGCAGGACTGAACAGTACCTGGAGGTGGACCTTACGACGAGTCGATACACGGAGGAGAATTAAAGGCATGGAGTGATGAGGAGGCCATCTATACCAACCCTTCAGGTAGGAATTCCCGGAGGACAACCCAGTAGCTTCTTTACTCTTCTTCAGTGGTACTTGTTTTCAGTTGTGCTTGTACTTTCCTATTGGGCTTGTATTTATGGCCCATTTTACTTTTCAACACTCTTTTCTATACATATTTACTTAGTGTTTTACTTCCATCACATACTCTATTGTGTGTTTTTACACTTTATAAAGGCAATGCCTTCCCAGTTCTAGGGATTTGCGCCTTTGGTGCTAGTATCCATCTCCTGGCCTATGGAAGGCAGGCTTGGGTTAGTCATGACACGAGCCCTGGGGGACAGGTCCTGACAATTCTAAATTGATAAGTATACATGGTAACATGATCAATATACTTATGACTAAATTGAATGGGAACATTGTAATTATATTTTGGAGTAAGTATGGTAACATGATCATCATACTTACTTTTTTGATATTGGTATATTCGGAAATGTGGCTTATAAATGTGAAATTAAATAATGGAAATAATGGAAATCTGAGTTATGGTCAAACACAAGAATATCAAAACTTTGACATGAGTCTAATCAGGTACTAAGATATCATATCACCGCCGAAAACATTGAGATTCTGTAAGAATCTGGAAAAAAGATATGATAATACCTTGGAAACACTTCAGGATCCAGTACGAGATGATGATATTATTGATGTGTGGGTATCCTTCGAAACCGTGTAGTTAGTTTAGTTAGATAAGAATAAATGATAATGTAATAACTGGTTATTTCGACATTATAAAAATTTCATATAGTACTAAATACACAATATTTTGACTAGAATTGCTTTACATACCTTTGGTTGTTTCCTACTGAGTTGTGCTCACACCATATTTAGGCTTCTTTATCGACCCCTGAATAGATTATATTTTTGTAGGACTAAATAAGGGGAAAGGCCTTAAGATCAGTTGATGATTTGATATGTATCTTGGAAGAGAGAAATGAACACGATTCAGGACCCGCTTGGGGATTCATAGTGTATTTAGTTTTAATTTCAATATAAACACTTGAAACTTATATTAGAATATCATGTTTTCCCTTTTAATTAGGTATTGTTTTCTTGTTGAGTATCAATGACATGAGTATTGTTATGATTATATATGCTTGTGCATTTTTTTATTATTTCTGCTAGTGTTTTACTCTAGTAAATAATGGTACAGTGTCCCCATGACTGACTTATCAGACCCTCATTACCAATTGGAAGCCCCCAAAATACAGGTAGGTTTACTTGAGGTCATGTGGCGAATCATCTTAGGTCACCAATGCATGGAATCCAGGTCGTTACGTTGCAAATTGGTATCATAGGTCTAGTTTTCTTTCTTATTATTTTGTCTTATTGTTTTGGGAAAGGTAGAAAAGAGACTAGAAAGAGTCGAGGATTTGTAATGAGCTCATTCATGGGAGTTTCAACACCATTTGAATGGGAAAAGTGAAGTAATCAGGGTGGGTTTTTTGTTTTTGATATTCGATGTTACAATTGAATATAATTTCACTTTATGTGACATAGTTGTGGTGTGATGTGATTATTATTTCGGAATTTTTTGGTATTAATTTTTGGTAAAAAAAGGCATGATATTTGAGTCTACATGAATCATTCTAGGAACTCATGGTTATTTTGACATTCATCATGTTAGGAATGAACATGAAAACAGAATATGGGTAATTTGGTAAACATAAACCGTTTTACTTGTTTTTGTGATTAAAATTTAAAAATCTTCCTAACATTAATTGAGTAGGATCGAAAGATGATTCATAATGATAATAATTGGATTTATAAATACAAAACATGATTTTAATAATGCATTTACACCTGTTATCCAAAACCATGGAGTCAGATTGTTATGGCTAGTGATAGTGCCTCAGTTTTGGACATGTGGTGGGGTGGGGGAAAAATGATTGTTGTGTTTATTTACTCATACCTAAATTTTATAAGGTTTTGTTTTGAGACCTGAGGCATGTGTTTGGATTTATAGAGAGTACGCCTCCTGACGCTTATTGAGGGGAAGAATGAGGGGCCTACCTAGGAGTGATTTTCCTATTAATGAACATGAGGTGCCAATTATGCTAGATGAAGATAAAGGGGATATGTTTATAGAGAGATTCACTCAATTCATTCAATTCATGGAAAGAGACCCATGACAGGTTGTGAAATGTATGATTGTGTTGACAAGGGAGTTTCAGTTACAACACCCTCAAACTTTTACTGGAGAGGGTGGACCTGAGGGAGATGAATTCTAGGTTGAGTCCATAGAGACAATAATCCACCATTTGGAGACTCTTGTAGATACAAGGGTCATTTTTGCCTCTAATATGCTACAGTGATATCGAAGCGCTAGTGGGACATTCATGCACAAACTGGAAAGACTGGTGGTATTTATTGGATGTAATTATTAGAGAGGTTCTTGGAACACATTTATCTAGATATTCTGAGACATTACAAAGCTGATATGTTATTACATTTAGAATATGGGAGAATATTAGTGATGGATTATGTTGGGCCGTACACAGATCTGCAATAAAGTTTTCTAAAATTGGTAGGAGATGAGGCAGCTGTGCAGAAATGTTTTCAGTGTGGACTTAAGGGTGAGATGAAGTCTAAGGTTAATATCTTTAGGCTGAATAAGTTTACAGTAGTTGTGGATTAGGCTCTCATAGTTGAACATAACCAGTGGGAAGATTCTAGTGCTGGAAATGTGTTTTTTAATAGATAATCCAGACGTGTTACTTTTGAGAGCACGATGCACTGGTATAACAAATTTAGCTAAGGCATTGGGAAGCAGAGTACGAAGAAAGGATGGTCAATTGGATATGACCATAAAAGGGTGATCTATCTTCAGTGTGGTAGGCTGGGACACTATCGTCGACAAAGTTCCCGATAACCAGTAAATTTCCCATCTTGCAGCAATATGGGACATCTACAGAAATTTTGCAGGAGTGACCGCATCATCAAGATGGTTCTACTCAGGGGAGTCAAACAACATCACAGTGAAGAGGGCTAGTACAATTACATGTATTACAACCTATAATTGGGGATAGCGATGTTGGACCATTGATAGTGAGAGGTACTTTTATAGTAGCTTCTACTTCATCTAGTTTCTTTTTTTATAATAGTGACTCTCAATCCATTATATCTAAAATATTTGTTGAGGAATTGAGCCTGACAGTAGATTTTGTGAGTAGGGTAATGACTATTAATACACTTTTGGGAGTGTGGTCTAGATATATCTATATATTCAAGGTATGTTTACTAGATATCAAGGAGTATTATTTCCTATGGGAAATCATTGTTCTTGATATGATGGGATTCGACATGATTATAGGTATGGACTAGCTAGTAACCTACCAATCCCACATTGACCATTTCCATAGGTGAGTTACATTTACATCTCTTTAGGGTTAAATGTATATTCATCGTGGGGAGTGGGATATCCAAGTAGGTTGAGAAGGAAAAACTACTAAGAAACTAGGAGATCTCACATCCCAGGTTTTTAGTCTATTGTTGTATGAAGGGGTTGTTAGGAATGATGTCCTTCCACTAGTAGTAGAATTTTTTAGGATGTTATTCCTAAAGACTTATCAGAGCTACCACTTAAGAGATATATGGAATTAGTATTGAGCTCATTTCATGGAATGATATAATATCTATTCTACCATATATAATGAGACCAACTATGATTCATGATATCAGTTGTCGGAGTTAAAGGATATTGGGTTTATCTATCCAAGTATGTCGCATTGGAGATCACCTATTTTCTTTGTGGTGTAGGATGATGGGACTTTACATTGTTGTTTTGAGTACATGATGTTGAACAAAATGACTGTGAAATCCTGATATCCACTTCCATGTATCGATGAACAGTTTGAACAGTTGATGTGAGGATTTTGTATTCTCAAATTTAGATTTGACATTAGGGTATCGTCATTTGAGAGTAGGGACTTCTGATATACTGAGGACTTCTGTTAGAAGCATATATGTCCATTATGATTTTTTAATGGATTTACAATTGAAAAATTCAACATAAGTGTTTAGTGATTTGATTAAAAAAACATTCCATCCATATCTAGATTAGTTCATAGTGGTGTTTTTGTATGAAATCATTTTTCACTACAAGCCTCATGGCGAGCATTCCCAATAACTTAACCTTTTCCTCGATACACTAAGAGAGCATCTTCTATATTCCAAGCTATTTTATTATTTGTTTTGGATTTACTAGGTAACACTTCATAGGGAGTTTAATCTAATAGGAAGTATTGTTAGTGGATATAGAGAAGGTTCATGTAGTCGTTTCATAGGAGTATCCCAATAATGTGTTTGATATCCAAAGATTCCAAGAATTAGCTGGATATTATAGGATATTCATCCAAGACATTTACTATTTTGATGAACAACTTTAGTGCATAACTAAAATGGGAATAATGTATTAATAGTCATAGGCTTGTGAGAGATATTTTCAAGAGTAGAATAAGTACATAACATCGACAAAAACATTTATCCTACCCGTTCAGGTGTGGATTATATGGTTTATCGTGATGATTCTAGGATTGGACATGAATCTATGATGATACCGGGAGATCGAGTTGTGGAATATGGGTCTCAGTAGTTGATTCCTCATGAATGGAGTTACCCTATGCACAACCTCATGTTAGAAGTAGTGGTTTATGACCTTAAGTGTTGGTGACACTATCTTTTGGGAGAAATGTTTATAGTCTACATAGATCAAAAGTGTTTGAAGTATATATATTCTTAGTGTGATATTAATCTTCAATAGTAGTTAGGGGTTGAGTATATTCAATCTTTTGATTTTTAACTGGAATATATTCTGAGGATAGGAAATAGTTTGGTTGATTCCCTCAAGTGGAAAACTAAGACTCAAGTGTATTAGGAGCCGAGTGATGTGTAGAAGATAATGAACAAGCTGGATGAAATGCATGTGTTGTTTTAGGAGAGTCAGAAGTATATGAATCTAGTTTTCGGAGAAGCAAGGTATACACTTTTGAGAAAGACCAGGGATAAACAGTATGAGGATCTAGGGTGCTTAGCCTTAAGGGAAAACTTTGAAGGTGGTGACACATCTTTGGACCAGTTGATAGATGAAGATGATTTCATCTATGTGAAGAATCAAGTTGTGGAAACTACGAAAATGCAAGAGGATCTCATGAAGTAATTTCATGCCTCAAAATGGGAGGTCCATCTAGGTGTAACCAAAATGTACCATGACCTATGATGATAGTTTTAGTGGTAAGGCATTTAAAAATAGATAGAACGGTGTATAACAAGATGCTTCAGCTGTCAGCATGTGATGGTGGAGCATCAACGACCTGGAGGTATACTACAACTATTATGTATTTCGTAATGGAAGTGGGATGATGTGACCATGTATTTTGTGGTGGGTATCCCAAAGAAACGTATAAAAAATGATGAAATTTGGGTAATCATTGATTGATTGGTAGAGGTAGTACTTTTCCTACCGATAAGGGAAACCTTTACAGTTGATCATTTTAGAGAACTATACATTCGATAGATAGTCCATATAGGTTTAGTGATATAGACTATAGTTTTATATTTTGATTCATTCTTAAATTCACACTTCTGAAAGGTCTTGCACAATGTTCTTGTCACATATGTATTGTTGAGTACAACTTTCCACCCACAGACAGATGGGAAGTTGGAACGCACTATACAGGTGCTTGAGGATATGTTACAGGCATGTGTGCCTATCTTTGGTATACTTTACGAAAATAAAAAGGATTTAGTATGGTTCTTCTATAAAACATTATCAGGGAACTATATATGTGGCCCCATATGTGGATTTTTATTGTAGTCCATGTAGATCACCGATATGTTGGATGGAGGATGGTGAGTCAGAGTCATTGGGATAGAGTCTCATATAGTAGATGATGTAGTAGATTTATTTGATTCAGAAATGTATGGTTATAGCACAGTGTTGTTAGAAATTGTATACTAATTGATGGAGACTAAACCAAGATTTTATAGGGGGTAATCATGTGTTCTTTCGGGGGTTACCTAGGTTGGGTCACCGTAGGATACTGAGGCATGGGATGTTTCTTCCTAGGTTTATTTGACCTTTTGAGATAGTAGAGATAATCGGGCTAGTTGTATACCGATTATATCTTCCAACATGATAAAAAACTATGAATTATGTTTTACATATATCACAACTTCAAATGTATCACCTCAAACCTTCTCATGTGATCGATGTGGATGAGGTCGACCATAAGATGGATGCATCCTTTGAGGAGAATCCAATACGTGTATTAGATCACAGTGAAAAAGTGTTGCAAGTAATTATTGTTTTGATAGTTCTTGTGTTATGGAAACATTGATGTGTGTAAGAGGAAACATGGGAAATAGAAACATATATGAGGTTTCAATACCCTAGTCGTTTTGGCTCAAAATCATAGAATGTCTCAGAAGTGAAGCTCGAAGATGAGCAGTTATAAAGTTGGGAGATCATGAGACCCAAACAGTTTCTGGAGTTATCTTGGTCACTGCTTCAGGTAACTTTTTTTTACATATATTCCTTTTATATGAGAAGTGACTTGGGGTGAGTTTTAGTGAAGTATAATTTTTTTGGATAAAATACGTTGTGTACAGTTGGCGCACTTTTTTTACAAACCATGTGGTTTCTTATGAGAAACCATGTGGTTTATTAGGAGAAACCATGTGGTTTATTAGGAGAAACCATGTGGTTTCTTAGGAGAAACCATGAACTCTTTGTTCTTTTGAGGAAGTAGCTTCAGATTTGTTAAACCATGGTTTGAGAGGTTGTGTTAGTTTTCCATGATAATTTCCTTGTGATACCTTGGCTTTTTCATGGTCATTTCATGGTTTGTCTAATTGTGTGACTAAATCGTGAACGACCCAACATTGAGATCCTAAAATTGTGGATCTCACTCATTTTCATCTTTTAATGAGGATTTTTACCGCTTATGAGGCCCTAACAATGTATTTTTTTTCAAAGTGTAATGGAAGGTTCTCCTATCAACTTGGAGGGACTACATGGACATAGGAACTCTGTTCTTTGAGATTGAACGCCCTAATTGATGATCCGCTCTCCACCCGTTAAGTGGATCGAATTCCAATGATTTTTCTATTCATTCTCATCTCCCTCCTTCATCATTTTGTGAAGGATATCATTTGTAATTTTAAATCTAAACCCATGTGGTGAGATATAGATCTAGGATTGGATATCCCGATCTATTTTAATTATATCTTGATATAATGATCTTGATTTAGGGATTTAGATCTGGAACTCATATCCACGTCGTTGTGCTACTCAAATTTTGGGAATTTCGGTTGAGAAAATATCTATCAAATAATTGAAGAAGGCGGTCTCAATCTAATTCCCTTAGTAATAGATTTGATATGTATATGCAAAATTTTAGAATTTGTATCATTGTTTAGAAATAGATTTTATGGAATTTGTTTTATTAGATTGACCAATGAATTTATCAATGATTTGTTGAAACATGTGATTAATTGGGGAATTAATCATGAGACTAAGGGGATAACCTGTTAGATAATTAATTGGAGAAATTTATTATAAGAGGTAGGGGTTGTAATATAGAGAATTAGTAGTGGGATAAATTATGAGATATTAAAAAAATAACTCTAGATAATTAATTATGGATTAATAATGTGCCTTTGATAATATGATTTAGATAATTAATTGTGGGATTAATTATGGAATGTTTGGATTAAAATGAGATAACTAATTCTGTAAAAATAATTATGGACTTTGAATCACAATATTGATTAATTAATTGAAGAATAAATTAATGGTTTGAAGAAATTACTTAATTGTTGAGTTAACAAATGGAGTGGACGTGTTTAACTAATTGTTTAATTATGTATGTGATTTGGTTGATAATTAATTGGAAAATAAATTAAGTGATAAATAATGGGAATATGGTCATTCTAAATTGGGATGTACAAATGGTAACATGGTCATCATAATTATATGTAAAGAGAATGGGAACATGGTCATTCTTTATTGACAAGTATACTTGGTAGTATGGTAATTATACTTATGAGTAAAGAGAATGAGAACATGGTCATTCCATTGAGGAGTAATAATGGTAACATAAACATCTTACCTATGTTTTTTATTTTTTTAACATTAGAAATTTTGATTATAAATGTGAAATTAAATCATGGAAATAATGGAACTCCGAGTTATGGAATCACAAGAGAATATTCAATCTTCATCATGAGTCGAATAAGGTACTGATATATCATAGCACCTGTGAATACTTAGAGCTTCGGTAAAAACAAGGTATTAAGATATTATATTAACTAGGGAACAATTCAGGCTCTGATAAGAGATGAAGTTTGTAATGAGGTACAAGTATCCATTGGAACATTGGACATAATGTTGTGAGATAACAATAAATGATAATATAATAACTAGTTATTAATGAATTGTACATATTTCTTATAGAACTGGGTACACCATATTTTGACTATAATGTTTTCAGAAACTGTTGGTGGGGGCCTACTAAGTTGTACTCACACCCTATTTGGGCTTCACTATTGGTATAGTAATAGATTATATTGTTTTAGGAATGGATAAGGGAAATGGATATGGGATATGTGGCTGATTGGGGTTGAAGCATGGAGGAGGGAACAAGACACGTTTTGAGACCTTCTTCGGGTGTTATGTTGTTTTTAATTTAGTTCTATTTTATAAACTTGACACTTGTATTGGAAGAACATGTTTTCCATTTTAGTTATGTATTGTTTTTATGTTGAGTATCTTTTGACATCAGTATGGTTTGTTTTATATATTCATCAATGTTTGTTTTATTATTTCAGTTGGTGTTTAACCCTGGTAAATGTGGGTATAGTCTCCCAATGATTGACTTACCATACCATCTCTACTAGTCAGTAGCCTCTGGAATATGTGGATACACTCTTGAGGTCATGTGGAAAACCAAATCGGGGCACCACTGTGGGGAACCCGGGTCAGGATGTTACCAGATAATTTTCAATGATTTTTATATTTAAATTAATGACATGAAGAAATAAATCCTAGATCATGAAATCATTCAATGTGGATTAAACTGTTTATTAAAACTAGATATTTGAAGATCCATTTCATTTAGAGGATTCAAATTTGATTTGATATAGAATTGATACACATGTGATCCTTTGATATCCCATCAACATCTAGTAATCAATGGGTTCTTATGCAACAAATAGATAGATTTAAATTATTTGTAAATAAATTCTCAATGCTATTTTCAGATTAAAATAATAATTATTGATCTATAAATTCATTAGGGTATTAGCAGATTATTTATATCATGACAGTAATCTATAATTTAAAATGATATACATTATTTATAGTGTGATATATGTATATTGATTTACCTGTGGTTAGGTTTTTATATTAATGTAATTACACAAGGTAATTTTAATAAAACATTTACCCCAAAAAACCATTCCATAGAATAATATGATTTTATTCCACACAATTCTCTTAATCATGCAATGAAAGATAATATTTTAAATTCATTTGAGTATATAATTATCACCAAATTTAATCTCAACCATCATTTCCTCCTAATCATTTATAAAATACCTGAAAAAATATTCTTATTAAATATTTATTTGATTAATAAATAAATATATATGTTTTTCTCAAATCGGTGAAACAATATTTACATAATATTTTCATATTTAAATAATTAATTTATTTGGTATGTATATATGTATTAATTATATCATGAATAATATGAGAAAATTAAATATTATATATCCACGAAATTAAATAATTATATTGTGTTATTTAATATTTAAAATCATTTAATAAATATTAACTATTATTCTAGAAAATAATTAATATTCTAATTTAAAAATATAATTAATATTTAACTAATGTAAAATGATAAATGTTGTTTTTGACATTCTAGGACTAATCATGAATATCCATGGGGAATCATTAAAAACATCCAAGATTACTACATACCACTAGGTCAAATCACTCATAAAGGAAGAATATGTGGTAAAATTAAAATACCACATATGAATTATCACAATGTATTATAATCATTTTTTCATGATATCTCATCATCTATGTTTCATACTTGTGTAATAAACCATAATTTCTTACATATTGTTTATTGATTATCTGGAATGAAAATGTCAATATAACCATAGAAATGTAATTTATTTTGAAAAAATAATTATGATTGAAGGGATGATATATCAACATACACATTGATATAGGGGGAAAATAATTCCTCAAAATATTATTCTATAAGAAATATTTAATGATACAACCAACATTCCCAACTATGCCTCAATCATAATTCATCAATGAATATAATAATACATCATAATGTGAGATTAATGTAATATATTAATGATATTAATAAAGTCCAAGGATCATTAAACATTGTGGGAGATAGAAATAAACAATGACAGACAAATAAGTGGATTTCCAAAAGGAGTGTTTGTACTCATAATATCGGATATCAGATATTAGAATCCATGAATGTCACCATAATAAGTCGAGACTACTAAAAATTTGTCAAACATGATAGTCAACATACTATGTTCCCCATCATAGAATGATATAAATCCAAATAAAAATTATTTATATTTTCAATATTGAATTTCAAGGTTCTCATAATAGAGGAGAACTAAAACTCCTCTCTAAATGATGAAAATAATATTTGACATTATTATATTAAATCTGAAAACAACAATGAATGAAATATAATAATTTACATTAATAAATAATAAATTATTTTAATATACATGCATCCTTGTGTACAAAGTGTTAGTTATAGGACACATACTCCAACATTATCTTTCATGGACTAGATCCATATACTAAATCAATTTTATACTGTATCTCTACACGATGAATATGTTTCTACATAGTTTAGTTTTTAATTTAGTGTTCTACCACATTGGATTCCATGTAAACTCTCCACATAGTGAAATAACCTCTCCAAAAATAATATGGAGATATAATATTTATTATGCATGTGCTTCATCCGCTGATGTGGAAGTCATTCCATTTCAGGAGACATCGCTATAGTATTCTGATAGTTGACTACAATTAGATCGTTAAATATGGGAACCATGTCATGCTCTTCAAAAAATAATTGAAACCAAACTTATAAATTAGTAACCTCATAAGTTGAAATATATTTAGACTATTTTATATAATATGCAACCAGTTTTTATTTGATCTCTTATATTCCAAAACACCTCCATTCGGAGTGTGGATATATCCCATCTATAATTTGAATTCACCTTAATATTTCTAAAAACATATATATACATATCCCATGATTTCTTTTTCTTCATGTCTTCAAAATAAAAGAAACATATCCTTATTATGCCTCTGATAATTACGTTTTCAATTGACATAAAAAATATAATTCACTAAAGGTAATTTTTAATCATCCAATAATTGTTATGGTGTAGGAGTCATTTAGCATTTTTTACGATATATAATACATGAATAACCTAATCATTATTTCATATGTAATCTTTTACACACTCATTCATTGATCATTCATCAAAGGAAATTGTTTAATATAAATATGAATTTGATTAAAAATAATTAAACAGTCCCCTCAGAGATTTCTATATACTAAAACCTATCAGTTTCATGTATGTTTTTGTAGTTTGACTTTATCCAATAGGAATCTTAGATCTATCATGATGGATCTGGATCCCATGAATATATGTAGCTTAACCTATTCCATTCATGGAAAATCATGTATTCAACCATGAATTAAAAAATTGTAATAAAGTATTTAGATTGCAATTAGTATAGTTTCATTAATATAATCTTTTATAAAAACAACCAAACTCACATTAAAAATATATATAAATTGATCACATTCATTATTTATGAATTAAAATTATATAATGGTATCATAAATACATATGTTCCATGGAATGGATTCTTTATTTACATCATAATTGGATCTCCATAACATGGATAGTTTATCAAATACTTTTGATGGAAAAAACATCAGGTCGTGTCATATAGAAATATTTATAAAGGTTAAAATTACAGAATGTTGTTTATGTATCCATATATCAAATCTCAATGTCATGGTAACCTACCATGGATATTATAAATCTAAATAACTTTAGTACAGAAACTTGTGAAATAGCTTTATCATTATTTATGAATTGATAGTTATTGAAACATTTTCATCTGATCATTCTTTATAGTTGCGGACTTGACCATACATGTGTATTTTATTATTTCATATACATTTTCAATAAATGGTCTTTATATCCACTAGAGGATAAAAAATTATCTCTAATTTATTTTGTTATAGAGAATCAAATTTACAGCTTATATTTTCATCATAGTAAACAACACTTGTGTAACATACTCATTCCTTTTCTGTTATTGTATCGTTATTATAATCTAATAATGGGTCCCATCCTTGATGATAAGAAAGACATATCTTTTTAGTTCAAATTTCTCTCTTCTACTCCTATACAGTAACAAATTCTCTTGAATTTCCTCAACCATTGGACATTGTGAAATTAGTTCTTTTGAAAAATAATTTTCATATTAAGCCTCAACATAATTTAATCCATTATCTCTCCCATTATCTCATTTGGATATTGAATCAACTTCCTAAATATGGTATGTCTATTACTAAATTAATTTTATTGATTTTATTGGTAATATCTATTATATTCATTATTATTTATTTAAAATATAAAAAATGGATAATAGTGTGAATTTGTTCCTTAAAACTCTTAAACATACAATCACTAGATTACTTATATATATGTGTAAACATTGGTTTATCTCCTTGAAAAAAATTAATTATTATATTGGTATCTATATTATTTGACACTCAATTTAGAATTTATATTTTTTTCTATGATACATATCCCCAAAAGTATAATTTAATAATCTCATCAATCACAAATGATATTAACGTGTCTATCAGGGTGTGGTCCCACCTTGTTCTTTAACCACTCCATTTAAAAGGATAAGGAGGGATCATGTGAGTTAATATCTCATACTCCCGAATAATAATTTAAGTATACCAGAAGATATTTTACACCATTGATTACGGGGTCTTTCTTAATCCTTATACCATGATTTCTCACAAATTCATTCAATTATTACAAGAATCTAACAATGGAATTTTAATTTTACCACATTAAAAAACATATTCACTTATAATATTGTAGTAAAAAAATTTGATGTATGATTACCCACCCCATTCATCAACTCTAAATGGTTCACATACATCACTATGAACCAAATCAAGAATCTCAGTGGGCCATTCACCTTTTCCAGAAAGGGGCCATTGGTAAATTTTTCCATGAAAACATACATATCATAAAACAATTTGTTTTGGTTGAAATTAATTCAAATATCCATCTAGGTGTAATATTGTAAAAATATATTCATTTACATGACAAATAAAGTGATTCCAAACATGATTTTTATGATTCAGGTGAACTATATTTTTTATGGATTTCCTTTACATGGTTTTTGTAATATAACACGTGAATATCATTTGTAAAATATATCATAAGATAAATATTTAAAAATTTTAAAATAAAGAATGAATAATTTCACAATTTTAAGATAAAACCATCATTAACAATTATAGAAATAAAAATAATATTTTTTGATGACTTATTGAACATAATAAAGACATACATGAACTAAGATCATTTAATTTAGAAACCTGAGGTGGTAGTCCCATACTGTGACAATAGTAAGTCTTGCTCTATTGTCTACGCATAGATCAATATAACCTTGTGAAATGATCCAGAATCTACATTTTTCCTATATTTGAGTATATATTTGGGAACAACATACAATAACTGATAGAAAATTTTGAAAAATATATAACAGACACTTGATAATGAATACACCTCAATCTTTCACTTCCTTCTTTTTCTAGGTTATGTTTTGCTTGCAGTGGATATTATTTCCACATGAAAAAATATTTTATTGTTACAAGACATTATCTTCTATCCTCCTCCTATTGGAATGACGTTTTGAAGAATCAATACACTTTTAAAATGTCTTGTAGGCCTTCACATAGAATTTCTATTTAATAACCATAAATAAATTTGGTGTGTGTGATTCATATACATATTTTCTAATATAATTAGAGTGATAATATCTTGTTGTAATTCAATATGTTATCAAAATGTAATTGAGAAAAGAAATTGGGAATCATTGAGAGACTGATGAAGGAATGATATTGGTGTATAAGATAATGAGGTGTAATTATTTTAATTTATTTCCATAAAATATAATATAAATAATTATTATAGTAATGTGTTCTAAGTAATTAGCTTGGAATTAGAGACATCTTTCCCCTTGATGACCACTCGTTAAGAACTAAGTGGGTAGGGAAAAGAACACCTCCAATTTTACCAATGCAGTACCTCTATCAATATATTGGAAGGTGAAATTTTATAAGCTCCATGTAAACTATATGTGTGTATTGAAGGGTATAAATATATTACATCCCAGATATTCATCTACAATTCATGAGTCGATGAGAGATTTTGTGTTATAAAATCCATCGATCAATGATAGAGAGGGTGGTCTAGAGGTATTTGGGAACTAGATAAAATATCATAAAACTATTTTAAATTACATTATGACATATTAATATATAAGAGTGACTATGTATCTGTATCTGATTCGTGAATATATGAATTGATGGTGGTACATTATCATTTTGACTGATCAATATGATGAATTGATCGGGATGGACTTCAAAAAATTTTATATTGATATTTTCTACATAGAGACAACAATTTATTATAGAGATAATTAATTTATTCATCTCGGATAGGGGAATAAATATGTTATGTAATATGATGATCATTTTACCAATATATATCACTTTTCCCTATGTGTTTTGGAGATGATGTTGGCCAAGTGAGGTTCTTTGAGTATGGCTAATGATTTATAATGATGGGTTTTTATGATATTATTTTATGTGTATGAAAACCAGAACATTAAATTTTTTGGAATTATAAGTGAGGGAAGGTGTAATGGATAAATGGATACTATTAGGGGAACCATTAGTAGGAAATTAGGATGGATGGTGAATTCTTTGATTAGTTAACACCAGATTCACATTAATAAAATTATATTGGATATATGATCTACATTTCCCTAATGTATTCTAAGAGACATGTAACATCATTATGGAATAGATGAATACTACCAATACCATGGCTATTGACCTTGACTATAGTGTGGATCCTGTAGGAGAGTTTGTAGTTATTATAGTATTTGTAGAAGTATATAGTGGGTTTTTAGCGAATAAGGATATATGTTGGATCATGATTACAAACCTAGATCACTAACGCCATCATAGGCAAGTAGCTATTTTTCGACTAGATATTTAGGAAAAAGTGGTAGGAACAATTCTCAAAGATAGGATTAACATTTATATTTTTTTATTTCAACTCATCGATCTCAGATTATGTAATATAGAAGTACTTCTAGACAGTTTCATGCTATAAAAATTACTTCTAACAATATATATATTGATTATTCTTTAATTATAGGTACATACATGGTAGATTATACACTGTCTTTAAATATTATTTCCTCATGGAAATCATGTTCAAAAAATATCTTATTCCCTTTAATGGTTCAAGTACATTTTTAGAGTGTCTATATGAGGTGATGTATATAAAAACATTGTTCAGAGTGTGATTAAAGGGTATATACCTATATAGTGAATGTGATTTCTAGAAGTATGACTTCACAGATCGTATAAACAGTTTTCCACGAAGTGAATGTGCTTTCGAGAAGTAGGAATTCATAGATCATGGGAGCCTTGAAACATGCGGAATTGTGAAAAAATGTACATCAAAAAGCACAGTGATCCTGCCTCATCATGGGTTTCACATGTGTATGGATGGTACTTCTCAATGCATGAGTGCTTTGCAAATACCTGAGTTTCGATAAGGATCTCCTTCCTTTGGGATGGCATGTGGGATTCGTAAAGGGATTCCCGACCTCTATAGGGGTCGAACATGAGCAAAGGGAAATTAATTTCTCAATGCTAAAATACTATAATGAGTTAATTTTCTCAATTCTTCACAGAGCAGAGGGTGCTTCGTGATTTGAGAGCTAAGAAGGTGAATGGTTAGGGTATCCATCCTTTGAGATTTAGGGAAGCCTTATATTTATAGGTGAGAGTTTGAACAAATATCAGGGGATGGGTTGTCAAGGAATTAGACCTTGAAATCAGAGTTTGATACATTTTGTTCTTCAGAATTGTATAGCCCTCTATTAGTAACTGCGCAACACTTACAGAGGGATCTCTCTAGTGCATCGTAGTCACGGTGGACTCCGTCAGCTACTATGCGGTGGTACAGATACCTCTATAAAGAGTTTTTTATTTGAGGAGCGCTCCGTTAGATGCTCTACGACGCACACAAAGGAGTATTTTCCCATAGCTCTGGGTAGATTGCAGAGTCGGAGGGGCTTTGAAAGGATTCTCTACGAAGATTCTCTGCAAGGAAGGCTTCCTTGAAATTTTTTGTGGTGGTGGGGTGGGGGGGTTTGAAGGGAAATTTTTTGGAACCAACCAATTTCCCCCCTCAAAATTTATGTTGAGGAGAAACAATGGTCCGATTTTGAGGGAACTTTTCCAAAATCCTGGTAGATCGTGAACAAAAAATGCAATGTATGGCCATAAAGCACCAGTATACCATGTTGTGGAGCTTGTTGACTAATTTCATTTGGAATTTATTTAACGAGTTTTATTTTCTCCCCCTCATTTATGAGTCAATGCAGTTGGACATCATTAATCCCGCCGCATGTTTTTAATTACGTTGTAAATACATCCTGGTTTTTGTATATATATAGCAGTAAAAACCTTTAGTGAAAAACATCCCAATTGGTGGTGCACAAAACATCATTTGTGTTCAAGTATTTTACTTCAATCTTCTTTCCATAATCTCTTGTGTTTTTTGTGTTGATTAGTCGGACATTTCCATCATTTGGTATCTACGATCCTCACAAAGACAAACTACAGCGACTGGTCCTTGATGATGATTGTCATGCTTCTAGAACGAGGTCTTTGGGATGCCGTCGAAACTGGAGGTGCGGAACTCTAGGAAGATCGGATGGCACTGGAGGCCATCCGACGTGCTGTCCCACCGGAGATGATCTCCATACTCACCATCAAGGCAACTGCCAAGGAAGCGTGGGACGCCGTGAAGACCATGTGCATCAGCATTGATCGCATTCACAAGGCCAATGCTCAAAAGCTCCGCAAGGAGTACGAAGGAATTGTTTTTCACAATGGAAAATCGGTGGATGACTTCGCAATGTGGCTCACCGGGATGGTGAACCAACTCACGATCCTCGGCGAGCTGGAGCCTCAAGACAAGGTCATTGAGAAGTATTTGCGTGTCGTCCCCTCCATTTTCTCCCAAATTTCCCATTCAATTGAGATGCTTCTCAATATCTCTAAGCTCTCTATAGAGGAGGTAATATGGAGACTCAAAGTGGTGGAAGACTGTTTTAACCAGGCACCCACCACCGACTATGGAGGGAATTTTCTCCTCGCCAAGGAGGAGTGGGATGCACGGATGAAGGAGCAGCAAGCGAGGGATGGACCCCTCAACGACTCCAAGACTGGCAACTGGCATCGCTGATAACCATGAAGGGATGATAGGTGATATAGTGATGGCCATGAAGCCTCAAGAGACAAATGTCTCTATTGCGAAAAAATGAGTCATTGGGCCAAAGATTGTCGCAGCAGGATGAGACATGCTAAGGCTCTTCTAACCCATGGTGATGATGATGAGCCGACACTCCTTATGGTAAGGGCGTGCACTACGATGCCTGATTCACCACCACCATAATCTGCCACTTCGAATTCCCCACGGCAACATTGCAGTCCACTCCGAGCAGTCAAGGCAAAGGTCTTTGCACAACATGCTCAAAGGGAGGCATGCGACAACGACCTATGGTGCCTTGACACTGGTGCCAAAAACCACATGACTGGTTCCCGCGATGCCTTCTCTAAGCTTGACACTGGGATCCGCGACACCATGATGTTTGGGGACGAATCTTTCCTCAATATCGAGGGGTGTAGGAAAGTCTTATTCTCTTATAAAACTGGTGATCACCACGCACTCACGAGGGTGTACTTCATCCCAAGCCTCACTGCCAACATCATCAGCATCAGACAACTCGATGAGAATGGTTTTCAGGTACTGATCGAGGGAGGCATTATGAAGATTCGGGACAAGTAACGACGCCTACTGTCTAGGGAACAACTCTTCCCCGACCAGCTGTACAAGATAAGACACATCATTTCACAACCTACTTGCTTGTCAACAAGGGGGTCAGAGGTGGCATGGTGATGGCATGATAGGTACGGCCATCTAAACTCCCATTCTCTACCCAAGATCGCTCATCATGATATGGTGCGAGGGCTTCCGCATATTGATCAAATAGATCAAGTCTGCGACAACTGCCTCACTGGGAAGTAGCAACAGGCATCTTTCCCCAAGAAAGTGAAGCATCGTGCATAACAAGTCCTCAACCATGTCCATGGTAACCTTTGCGGGCCGATCATGCCAACAACGCCATGCGGGAACCGGTACATTCTATTACTCGTGGATGAAATGAGTCGCTACATGTGGGTCAATCTTCTTGCAAGCAAAGACCAGGATCCAGTAGAAAATCAGATGCTTTCAAGCCACAGTGGAGGTGGAGACAGAGCGCAAGCTGAAGGTTCTCTGCACTAATCGCGGTGACGATTTTACCTCAGAAGAATTCGGTGAATACTCTACTAAGATCGGCGTACAACGACAACTCAAGGATCTCTTTTCACAATAGCAGGATGAGGTCGTTGAACAACACAACCAAACCATGGTGTCTATGGCTCAAGGCAGGCTGAAGGCTAAGGGTATTCCTGGGATGTTCTAGGGTGAGGCTGTCTCCACCACCATCATCATCCTTAACCGAGCTTTGACTCACAGCCTTGACGGGATGACACCGTATGAGGCCTGTCATGGAAAACGACATGTGGTACACTTTCTCCACACCTTTGGATGCATCGTTCATGTTAAGAACGTGAAGCCTCGCATGAAGAAGATGGATGAACGGAGTACGCCGATGATCTTCGTCAGGTACGAGTTCGGGTCCAAGGCATATCGCGTGTATGACCCTGTCAGCAAGCACATGCATGTAACGCGTGATGTCACTTTCGAAGAGGAAAAACAGTGGGATTGGAGTGCTCATGGTGAACAAGATGTGTGGAGTAGTGAGGATCCATTCACCGTCGAACACAAAAAGTCATGTAGACCAAAGAATGCGGAGGCCGACAACATTGTTGGAGACCAGAGCTCATCACTCAAACCCATTAGTGCAAACTTAGCAGAATATGAAACACCAGATGTGGTTAAGGTGATACATGTGTCATCAAACACAGTGGAGTTCACTTCACCACCATTCAATATGGCAGAAGCACTAGACATTGATCATGACGATGCCCCACTTCGATTTCACACCATCAGCAACATTATCGGTCCGACAACACCGCCTGGGTTTGCACGAAACAAGCTCAACCCTGGAGAGTTACACTTCATTACGGTCAATGTGCCATGACCACCCACCTGTATGTCACATTAATTGTAGAGAATCTGACAACGATCGAGGAGAATGTTTCGAGGGAGGAATAGTAGCCTTCAGACATTCTCACGAAGTCACTTGGGTGCATCAGGTTCAGAAGTTCCATGTGAAGATCGGCGTCGTTGAGATACAGAGAACACAATAAAAATTAGGGGGTGATTGTTGACTAATTTAATTTGGAATTTATTTCACCGGTTGTATTTTCTCCCCCTCATTGATGAATCAATGCGGTTTGACCTCATTAAGGCCACCACGTGTTTTTAATTACGTTGTAAATACATCCTGGTTATTGTGTCTATATAAAGCAATAAAAACCTCTGCAGAAAAGCATCCCAATTTGTGGTGCAAAAAAAATCATTTGTGTTCAAGTATTTTACTTCAATCTTCTTTCCATCCTCTCTTGTGTTTTTCATGTTGATCAGTCGGACATTTCCAACAGAGCTCACGATGCGTTCCGAAGTTCGACGGTCATCGCTTATAAATTGAGGGTGATGGACGATTGTTTTTTATCTTTTGATTTTGAGTTTCCTTACATTCTCTCTCGATTCGTGAATCTCCACAGACAAAGAAATATTTCTTTGTGATTCCAGACTCTATGGACCGGTGCTCCACAACTCTACATAGCATGCTTCTAAACCACGATCATGGGATTCTTTATGTCGTGCATTGGGTCTTCGACTCCATGACCACACGTTTTGCAAGACGAGATCTACGGGAGGGTTCCACAACATTACTTTTCAATATATCTCTTCGATTGAGCTTCCAAAATCAACAAAGAAAAAAAAATCCAATGTCTTGATTAGAAAAAATGGCATACCGAGAAGTTGATCAGGCTATCCTTCCCACAACTACCTGAAGTGTGGAAATATCGAATAGCTTGGGGATTGGAGAATACGTGTGCAACCACTTGGATCATGAATCTATGATAGTGCTTCTAATGGAGGGCCAAAATAAATATCCTCCATGAAAGAGACTACCATTGTATGGCTCCGGTATAATGGATGGGGTCTCCATCCCACAAGTTGTTAGGGATGAACCAATCCTAGTTTAAGAGAACCTCACGCCAGTATTAGTGGTTCAAGGCTGCCGATGTACATACATGGAATGATCGTAAATCTATTACCACCACCTTCTTATACACCCACACCCATGATGTTGATGGGAAGGAGAAACATCATGAGGCATCCCCTCCACACTATCAAACTATTATAAAAGAAGATCTATAAAATTCATAAAAGGGGTTGACCAATGAGTGGGACCTATGACAAGGAGGCAACATCATAGTTGACTCGGCCTGGGCCTACAAGGTATGAACAACATGTGATGATTTTATAATGGAGCTGAGGTGAGTGGGCCTATATGAGGCGACGTGGGCTTCTCAATTCCATATCTACTATCTAAAGAGTGTGATGCTGGAGCTATTGAGCAGGTGGTCCACTAGGACCAACACCTTCCATCTTCATCTCAAGAAAGTCTGCATTAACCTCTAGGACACCTAGAAGATCTCTAGGTACCCATTCTAGGGGATATAAATGATGAATTATTGTCACCAGAGAATGTATGGGAAGACATGGAGGATATTCCAAGGCTAACAAAGGAGCTGATGGACCTAGTGTCATGTGTGGATGAGAAATTAGTATGGGGCATGAATTTCATGATGTGGTTCAGGTGGTTTTGGAATCACCCACTAGATATGAGGTTCACAGTGAGGCCTATCACTTTCCAAAAGGGGGCCCAATGTAGCGAAGAGCACTCATACATGGAGACTCTTGGAGGATAGACAATGGATGACATGGGGGTTTAGTGTCTAACATGAGTAGAAATTGGTGTTTAGGTTACATGCATTCACCCCATCGCTCATCTGTGAATGGATGATTACAGTGAGAGATACAAACACAGGCATACAACCGAGTATGTTCATCATGGAATTCATGCTACCGACTGAGCAGAAAGTCATCCTTGAGATCCCAGTACTAAGAAAGGTGTATAAAAAATTGTGTCATATTAGTGAGGGGAAAAATACACCATGGGTGTGCAGGCCATTCCATTTCTTGTATGGCTGGGTGGTGGTGCACGTGAGGGTTTATGTGTACCCGAACCCAATTTCTCCTCAAAGGTCTAACTTTTGAGCCTCCATCTTGAATTTAGTGGGAATATTTCTGAAGAAGTCGTGCCTATAGTGCATGCTAAACATCATTTGGAATGAAGATGAGTTTTCATTCCACCTGTTTCCTCTACCCATGGGGTATTTCACCAATAACGACCAAGATATGGAAGATCATCAGTCATATGTTCTATCTTTAAGGGGAAGAGTTTTGGTGGCACAGGTGGACCATGATCCAATCTGTGAGCCGTACACCCCATGATGATTTGCGAGGAAATTTCGGTGCATGTAGAGGATGACCCCGAAGGTTTATCTAGGGGTGAATAATGAGGATCACCCTTGAGTAATGAGAAAGATGTGGCTCATGTTCATCCTAGAGGATGGAAGAAACCGAGATGAGCTACCTATAGCTGATTCCACATTTGGTTTGGTGAAGGAATACTCCAAGAGCTTGGATTCGACCTACATAGGGGGGATATTGAAGAGGAAAATTGTCCCGAACAATAATGGAATGTCTCCTCAAGCCAGAAACTGGGGTCATATAATGATGGGAGAGAGTGATGGTGGCAGCATGGTGGAAGATGTGAGGCAGTCACTATGAGAGCCTGTACCAAGTGGTGAGCAGGCGGCAGCTGCCGGCACGACAGTCTCAAATGAATAGGCTCAGTAAGGGAGGAGGGTCCCTAGAGGGTTTCTCAGGATCCCCACTCCATCTCCCAATAAGCAGCTGTGCAAGATAGACATCCCTCTGGATGTTATATTTCCAAAGGCATGGAATAACTGGGAGGTGAACCAACAATTCCTCAATCCAATCTAGATACGGGATCAAATCAACCACTCTAGAATATATCTTTCAGATATTGGTCATGTTGAGGTCATATTTCTAGTGTCCTGAGAAGAAAGGGAATGATATGTTGCTGACCTGGATGACTACATGCGTTCTCATGGTGCTCTTCATCCGATGTTGAGCCGGGTGAATGTTATGATAGGCCAGATAGTCCCACCACAAGCGGCGGATTCTGATCTAAGGGAGCGATTTTCTTTACTTGAGGAGTAAGATAGCTCATGGGGGGGATGAGACTGATGGGGGATGTACTTTGGAAAAGGTAAAGTCGAGAATTTAGTGTTGTGAGATTTCACAATGGATGTCGAGGTGACCTCGAGAACACTCTTTTGCACCATGATTTTATCAGTGTCACCCTAGATTTTCAACTAACATTTTTTATTTGTAGGAGTGCCTTATTGATGATATCCCCACCCGTGTGCTGGAAGATGCGGGATCAAGATCTGCAAGAGTGCCACATCAGATCAATCACTTCATTGGGGAGGCCCCACCAGAAAAATGGACAAACCAGATGGGGAGGCTTCGTTCCCAATTGTGTGGACTATGTGCTATAGGAGTGTATTACCATCGTCCACATATTATCATTCGAGACTATATTGAAGAGAAAATACAAGAAAATGGTTGCGACCTCCATGTGGGCTGGCAGTAAGGGGAATTCCAACAACATGAAGAGACTCCAGGAGGCTGAGTATTAGATCCAGAGGTTGAGGGAGTGGGTGAACAAGTATTCCACTTTCCTAGATGCACAATCGATACTCATATCGTAACTGAAGGCCCAGCTGGAAGAGGGTGATAAACATATGAGGCGAGGTTCTTAAGAGATGGATATCATCCAAGATGATGAGGATCAAGCCTGGATCAAGGCCGATGAACTACACCCCATGTCCATCGAGGAGGAGTTAAAGATTAATAGGAGACAATAGATCCTAGATTCCATGAGCCATAGAGTATCCGAGCTGGGATGCTCTAATGAAGAAGCCAACCCATCTTTGGGAGGGCCAATCCTTAGGTGTTGTAATTTTTGTGAACTCATAAATACACTTTCATGCTTTTATTGTTTATTTTGGTTTCATTCATGAGTTCTATTATCTATTTTGATTACAATTTCCACCATATCCATGAAATATCGAGCAGTCCATCCCTAAGCTCATATGTGTTGTTCTTGATGTGAGAATTGTTGGATGGACACATCATTATTTCGTCTGAATATGAGAGTTCCAACCAATATCCAAGAACCTGGGGACCGAATGACCAATCATGGCTTCTGATAAGAAAGAGGGAGGCCAGAATGAATAATGAATTTCTCATAATAGTTGAATTTCCACTTTCCCAACGGAATCTAGTGCATGAGCTGGGTAATTCCTGGGGTGTTGGAATCAATCCATATAGAGGGAAGTGGAATGTGTGAATCACGATAACCAAAATTTTCAACACAGTATAGATGGAATGATAATGAAGGATAATTATTTACCATTTTTGAAACACATTATCCGTATTTTGTTAGCCTGAATTGGGGACAAATAATGAGGGCCGACCGCTGACCATGTTCGAAACAAGGGTCCTGACTTGAAATGTCATCTATAGTCTTCTAGAATGTTGTCCCCAAGTAAGTAGGTGATCCGTATGCCGAGAATACATACTATCAGGGAGTTCATTTAGATGTGAATGATGAACATGATCAAAATAAATGGAACGTAATGCATGGAGGATGGAGTGATTTTTTAATGGAGTCCATCACTCTTGAAATTACACCACCATGATGAAAATACATTAGGTTAGTGCATCGGTCTAATATAGGATCTGACTCATTTCATGAAAGGATCTCTCTTTAAGGAACCTAAATTGGATCACAGTTTTAATTCAATCCAATGAGGACGATAGACACATAGGTTAACGTCATACGGTGAGGATAGAGGAAATGAATAGTCTTGAAAGGGGGGAGAAAGCCAGGATATCCGTATTATATGTTTTACAAACATGTGGATATATATGGGAACTAGACATCCATATGTCACTATGTATCCTACTAGGGATGTAATCAAGCCATTCATAGTTTTATATGGAACAGTGTGGTGATAGACCAACATTAGCGAGGGAAAACATCTATGTTGAAGAAGCTGAAGCATCCCATTATCATCATGGGGCATCCTGAACTTATCCAGGGAAGCCTCATTATTTAATGTTATTCATTGAAGATGTGGATACCCAAAAAAGAAATGTGATGTGCAGTACATATCCAAACATGAATGAGGAGCATGAAATTCCACACGACCACGTTTTCCTAGGGGGATTCTGTAGACCATGGACCAGAGGTGGCATAACATAGGGCTGGACCTGAGGGGAAGTGCTCGAGCATTCCTGTGTATCACATGATTATAGGAATCATGCCATATGTAGTACTAGTGGACCTGTGTAGTTTAATATCACATGTGAGGATGAAGAGTGAAAGGGGAGATCCTAAAGGGTCTAGTACGCAACGGAACTGTTATAGATCAGATGTGAATAAGGATAGTTGAAGCCCATACTATACCATGTAATCCCCGAGGAAATATTAGGTCGAGTGACTGAAGATGGAAACATTTTGGTTGGGCCTGAGAAAAAGTGTTTGGATGTTTTTTCATAACCCATTAAAAAGGGAATCAAGCCACACATAGTTCTAAGACTGCAACTTATGTCATGTGGGACAAAAGGTATGTGTGATTCTTTTACAAATCATACTGAAACCACTAATCTTATGTGAGTCTTGATCAATGTGGGAAATAAAGAGTTGTGGCAGGATTTTCCTAGTATAGGGAGGCACACATTTGGGGAATGGAATGCTAGGTGAATGACTTCCCAATAATATTGACCTGCTGACTTAAAGCCCATAGATCTGCGGAGGGGAAAAACAAGTGTGTTGGAATTCCAATTAAACATAAGGAAGTGGAATGAAGTGAATAATAGAACACGATATCTGGATCACAATGATGGTGGATTGAAAATAGAGGATATCTTTTAACCGTGTATGAAATACAAGATCCATTTCTTGTTATCCAAGCATGGGGACATACAAATAATGGCCAATTGTTGACCATGTTCAAAACATGAGACCTATCAAAAAATGTCATCTGATGTCTTCTGAGGCATTGGCCCACGATGGTAGGAGAGTCATTGTGGCATGAGAAATGACGTTAAATGGGGTCTCTTCAGACATGGAAGAGGATGGAGATCCAAATAAAGGGCTCAAGAAGCGTTGACATGAAATGAGGGATTTTCCATGTGGAATCCAACACTTTGGGCTCTACGCTACGACACATCTGAGTATGCCAATGAGACGTGTCAGATAGAGGGAGTTGAACACCTTTCCAAAGATAAGGGTTATGGGGGTACAAATTCCAAGTTTAAGATCATAGAGTGGACCATTAATAGGGAAATTGGTTTAATGGAATGTGAATAGGGCGGGGAAGTATCCAAAACCGACGAGGATGAAGAATAAAGAGGCCTTCCAACATTTGACACATTCTTGATGAAAATATTCACACAATTTAAAGTCATGATTCTTGGACTAGGTTATGTAGTTTATCATCATGCACATGGATGAATGAAGGATTTTTATCACCTGGGGTTGGAACCTAAGACTAAACGTTCAATAATTCCAACATATCACATGAGGATGGGAATCATGCCATACATAGTTCTTGTGGGAAGATCTTAGTTTATGGTTATAGAACTCAGTCTGGGTTAGAAAAAGACAAGGCATACACATGGTGCAATTATTTCAAAAATGGAAATGAATAAGGATAGTATAAGTCTATACAATACCACATTATCCTATGGGAAACCTTAGGTTGAGGGACCAAAGGTGGAATTTAGGTTGGGCCTGAGATGAATTGTATGGGAGTTCCTACGTATCTCCTGAGGGTGGAAATCAATCCATACATAGTTCTGGAATGATTTGTGTAGTTTACCATTGTGCGACAAGGACGTAGGAGAATGGAAGGAATTTCCCCTAAGTGAATTAAATGTTATGGATATCATAAACCCGTTGTGAATGAAGAACCAAAAGGTTCTCACCAAACTACGTGATCCCGAAAGTGTTTGGGACAAGGTTCCAGAAAGAAGGAATTATTTGAGGTACCTAGGGCTGGACCAGTAGAAGAAATGCTGAGGAATTCCTACGTATCCCGTGAGAATGGGAATGAAGCCACACATATTTCTATAAAATATTATACAAGTCTGGACTATGCACTAAATGATGCGTCATTTGATGGATCATGTTTGTTTTTAGGGTGGATGTGTTTTTTATGATGAAAAAAGCCTAGGACGGAGAATCCGGACACTTTTGTAGGAATAAAGCCATATGTAGGCCTTGGAAAATGGCATGGTGTATGACCAATTCCAAACATGATGTCCCCTCGAGTGAGGACAACACAATGTAGTGTTTTTTTTCATTATGCTTCCTGGATGATAGTGTCACAGTTTAGGGTCACATGATTGGACCAACCTATTAATTTTAACATCATGCGGAAAAGACAAAAATTTAAAGACATATTAGACCAGGAAGTATAGTTTTATATCATATGACTTGGATGCCCACAGAAGTACAAGGTTCTAAAGGTAATGCGCTAGGTGTTATAAAGCATACCCAATGAGAATGTGGAAATCAGCCCACACAACATCACGTGAAACCCTAGAGGGAGTGGACCTCATGAAAAGGGGCTAGAAAAGATCAGATGATATGGGGAGGACACAAAGAAAAGACTATTAGGATGATTCTACGTATCCCATAAGGATGTGAATAAAGCCACACATAGTTCTGAAATGTTGTGTAGTTTAACGTCATAAGACAAAGATGGAGATAAGAGAGACTAGATCCTAAGAGGGAGTACATGGTGTGGATATTATAAAACTGACATGAATGAGGAAATAATCCCACATATGCCACAACATGCAATCCTATAATAGTCAGGGCCAAAAGTCTAAATAGAAGAGATAATTAGCGAATCCTGAGTTTCACCCAAAGACGAAATGTTTGGTCATTCCTACGTATCCCATAAGGATGGGAATCAAGCTGCAATTAGTTATCAAAAATCATGTAGTTTAATTTCATGAGATAAGGATGAGTGGATGTCCTAGAATATGTTCGTAGAGCTCGAACCAAATGAAGTGATATTCTTCCAAGCGGGCATAAACCTAGAATAAGTTCCTAATCCCCTATGAACTACATTTGATGTGGGAAACAAGGGCGAAAAAGTTTTTCATAACACATTGAATATAGATAAAGGGGAAATGGTCTAGAGCCTCAAATGACACCATGTTATTGATTCATCCTCCTAACATGAAAACAAACACTAAAGGATAACACCAAGAATGTGGAAATTCCACATGAACATGATGGAGTGGAAAGGAATGTGAATCACGTTGCCTGTATTTATGGGTTAATTGGGGTGGCGTAATGATAGATGACAACTCTTGATTATGTTTGAAACATAGCATCTATATCATGTGACCTGAAATGGGAACAAACAAATTTTCATCAACTGATGACCATATTCACAACATAGGGCTTGTGTCAAAATATCATTCAAAATCATTATGGAGGTTGATCCAAGATGGTTGGACAGCACTGAGGCCTAGCATCCATGTCGTTTGGGGTTTCTTTTCAGATGTGAAAGATGATGAAAACCCAAATAAATAGAAACTTGAAGCATGTAAATGTAAGAAAATAATGTCCATGTAGAACTTAACACTCTAGGTCCCAAACCATGGTGCATATAGGAACCTTGTTGAATTTTCAAAGAGGGTTAGGGGAAAAACATTAGAGAATATTACTCGAGATGATAAGGGGAGAAAAGGGGATTGATAAATCTCAGGATAGAGGTACTTGGTGTGGTTGTTGCAGACCCGGCGTGGATGAGGAAATATACCCACACCGCACCACATACCCCCTTAGAGAACATAGGCCAATTGGCTGGAAGGAAGATAAGGTTTCTAATAAAATGGATAGACTCAAAGACTAAACACCTAGGCATTCCTACATATCCCATGAGTATGGGAATCAAGCCCTACATAGTTCTGAAGTGTCGTGTAGTTTAACGTCATACAATAATGATGTGGGGAAGTGCTATCTGGACGAGGAATGTGTATGGCATGGAAAATAACCCGATATGAATGAGGAAGTAATCCCTCATACGCAACACTATTCATATTTCCAGGAGAGAACTCAGGCTAAGTGACCTATAAAAGGAATAGTAGATGTAACACCCCGAGCTTCCACGATACGCTTCTCATTCAATAATGCAATAGCTTGCATTGTACGCAACTTCGAGTTCTAAAACACCGCGACTAATCAAAGTAACCGTTATGAATAGTAATAACCACTTTTTAAAATTATATAAATTTTATATTTCAAAATGGACTTCATTTTTGTATTCGTAATATCGAAATTAGCCTATGTTGAATTTTTGGTATTTTTCTGAGAACTTCTATTTTTTATGAATAGTGAAAAATACTTAAAAACAATTTTTTTAATCAAAATAATTTATAGTGATAAATTATACTATTTAGTGGTTTTAAATTATAATTAGAATATATTTTTACCATTTTGTCCAATGGTGGTCATTAGAATTAATTTAACATTGAAATTGGACATAAATAATTGCCAATCTTTTGATATAAATTGTTTCTAAAAAACACGCTATTTGTTGTAACAGCGGGAATTAATTATAAAATTTATTAATGCAACTTATATGTTTGGAATTTTGTAAAATAGACATCATTTTTGAATTTGGAATATCAATTATAGCTTAGGGTGAAATTTTGGCCTTGTTCTGGAAAACATCAATTTTTGAGGAATAGTGAAACCACTAAGTGGTAGTTAAATAACTGATTTTTCATTTAAATGAAATATTACCACTTCTGTGATTTGATTTTCAAAAATCTGACATACATGGTTTTCATTAAGAAGTAAAATGTGGTTCAATGAGATTAAAATAATTTTTTGGTTAATAGTAACTTTTAAGTTCTTAATCGCGATTAGAGGTAATTAGTGTAGTTTAAGGTACAAATAATGTTTTAATAATATGAGATGAGCATGACACTTGTCCTACTCCTATTGGATGAGTCATGGCCGATAAATAAAACCCATGGGTCAAATTGGGGACCCCATGGAGCCACTTTAGTTGGAAATGAGATTAATATATATTTATTTAATGTTAAAATTAAATTGACACAAACATGAGTTGTTTTACTAAAAAAATTTTTTAGTGGGGTTACACAAGTCCAAATTTTGATTATAAATATTCATTAGAAATCTAAAAAGAGTTCCTACATCATAGTATTTTTTTATAATTTTTAGACATTAATTAAATTAAATTATTTATGACATCATGATGATGCAGCGATGACCTCATTATTTAACGATTTAAATAAAATGAAAAGATAATGTAAAATCCAAGGCTTACACTTGTCCAAAGCCTATTTGATGAGGAGATTTAGAACCCTTATCACCTTATCCTTGAAGTATATAAGTGTGGGACCTTTATAATCCGAAAAGAATTGTATAATAGAATAACATTTCATTACTTTCCAAAAGTGCCCCTCCTCTCCACTTATAAAAGGCCCCCACCACTCCCACCTTATTCACACCATCAAGCCATTTGGCTCGGCCAACCTCTGCCCAAATACTCTCCCAACATCCCTCCATTACTCCTAGAAGCCTCACTTTGGGCAGAATTTTTCCCAAGGAATCCTTTGGCTCAAATCAAAAAGAGCTACCCTATTTTTAAGGTAATGTCTTCTCTAATGTTGTTTTGTTTCATTTTTCTTCTCCAACCCCTTAAACTCTTTTCATTCCTTTATTTTGTAACAACACAAGTATCTACAATATACTAGGATGTTGTTATGATAAGTATTTGGTTTACACTTATACAGACATTCGTCTAATGGTTAAAGAACATACTTTTTCTGTGGGTGGCGAAATACTGCCTCACGAAATGATGATTGTTCAAATTCTTTTAACACCTATAATGGTGGCCATTTTGATGACACTATTTTCATATATGATATATATATTATGTTTATGTTTTTCTTATGCTTCTGTATTTCTCATTTATGGCATACTTTATGATTTCCATTATGGGTAAACGCGATAATTTCATTTTAGGAAGTGCGGACTACCGCCCCCTCAAAGTGATTTGAATCGTTAATGCCATATGTGGGTTGTATAAAGGATGGAGTAAATGGTATTATACAATATATTATAATGGAATTATATTATACATTTATATCATTATGATTTCATTCCATTAGATACGAAATAGAAATGAAAGTAGCGTTCATGCGTACGTACGGCTTACCGTCTCCATGAACGGTGCATTTCATTTCTTACCTCTAAATGTTACGTAATATTATGAATGAATGTATATACTGGATATATATGATATATATGACATATAAATCATGAATATAATTCTGGAGATAATGGATATTCTACCACATAAACAACTTGTAATTATAAGAAGTTTATTGTTGACTCAAGTACCAAAGATCGACAAAACGACCGTTATTAACTTAAATAATTACATAATGTTCATAACATTGTAATAAGTGATATAAAAAGGATAATGAAATTAAAAATGGTTCTTAATAAGGTATATATTAACTCTAGTTTATTATTCAGGAGGTTAAAGAACGGTTGAGTCAAGTCAGACACGAGGTAAGGGAATTTCTTAACCCAACTTCCATTCTTTGGGTTAATCTCCTACTTTCAAATTATGTCATGATATTATTATGTCCTATTATGTATTTTTAATTTCTTTATGTGTAACTATAGTGAATACACATAATAGATCTATTTTATTTTAAAAATGATCTTTTAAGGACTTCTTCTCAATCCCCTTTCATTGAGGCATATTTGGTTTTATACACAACTTTCTTTTATACGGTGTATAAACCCCTTTGACTTTTACGGTTATTCAAAAGGAATCTTTTTATACGAAGTTTTTTTTCTAAATGACAAAAGGGAATGTTTTCCTTTCCATACTTATGCGGCGACAATGACTTCTCCGCCGCCGTGACCATTATTTGAGTTTCGGCTTCCTCTACAAGCCATCTTTTTTTTAATGAAAAATAAATACAAAGTTTTAACTTTCTTTTATTTTTGTATTGAAAATGGTTTTGAAAGAGTTTTTATTATAACAATGTGTTGTATTGATATCTTGTGATTGAAATGTGGAAATGTTATGTTTACTTTATGCATGTTTTATGTGATACGATTATGTTATGGTTTATGATATGTTTAAACCTATTCATATGAGGAATGTATTGGACTTAATAAGTGACGGGTGGAGCCCGCTATATTTCCTCGATGCATCGGTAGGTCTCATGAGACAACTAGACGTGGAATTGGCCGAGGCCCTTTCCCAATTTGATTTATGGTTTTGGCAGAGGCCTTAATCATTTTAGACGTCTTGGCCGAGGCCTTGACAAAGTTTTTCAGAATGTCTGGAATTATACATTCCCTCATTATGAAAGTGGTTATTGATATTTCATGTGATTATTCGTCTAGTAGAATATCCATGAGAGTAAGTAATGACATTATTTTATTTTACTTTTGCCATATTATGCTGAAGTTCAAGTTCAATAAGGCTTTTGTTTTAGTTATACATTACCTTAAATGCTTATGTTTTCTTATAAAAGATTCTGCAATATTGTTATCCTTACTAAGCATCTGAGATCACCCCTTTCAATGTTTTTATATTTTCCAGGATGTGAAGAAGTGTATTATGACTGACTTGCAAGAATAGTCAGTGAGGATATGAGTGTGGACTATGAAGACCATGTTATCGTATTTTGTTTACTTTTTGATGTAATGAAAGAATTATGAATGTATCTAGTGTTTCCAAGGATACTAAACTAATCGGTCTTTCGAGACTTGATCTTTTGTGATCATGCCAATGTTACAAAGTAACGCACCAGCTCTGGGTAGCTGGGGTCGGGGCGTTACAGTTGGTATCAGAGGCAGTTTAGTACTAACCTTGGAAGCTAGATTTAGATAAACTCTGATTAGATCACATATCCCAAAGATAGACTTTGAGGATTAGTATAGAAGAACTTCCTAGAATTTTGGTATTATAGATATGTTATGAGTTTTCCGAGCAATACATCCCTATCTGGATACGAGCAGGTAGAGGCGGCTCTGGCACAGATGTACCTTGGGGTAAAACCCGAAAACACCGCTTTGAGTTAGACTCGAACGGGAACTGGTGCACGACAACGGGCCTTGCTGCACTCTTGGTTACGACACTCCCGGGGGATATGCTTAGGATAATTCTCATTTTATTTACAAACCACTATGAAGGGTTATGGGTACATACTTCCTCAAAGAAAACATTTCTTTTTATGATTATGGATTATATCCATAAATAGTTCAATTTATGTAAAGTGTTTAACAAGTATGGAATTATGTATTTTGATTCATAAACTAATCTAGTTTATGCCATTGTTTAGAAATGGTGCCTAGTGGAAGGAATGGAAACCGTATCAATGCACGAACTCCGTGTAGGGATTTCCCTCCTGCTCAAGATAATTATTGTGGATCTGGAGATAAAACTGGTGCTGATCAACTTATTACCATACTGGGACAACTCACTCAGGTTATGAATAATAACCTTACTCGTATGGAGCACCCTGATCCGCAACGTGGAGGATCAATGCTAGACCGTTTCATGAGGCAACAACCACCAACCTTCAATGGGAGTACAAATCCTATAGTAGCTGAGCAATGGATAAATTCCTTAGAGAAAATATTCCATGCCTTGGGGAGTAGTGAAAGGGAGAAGGTTGTCATGGCAGTTTACCGCCTCACTGGAGATGCCGATCAGTGGTGGTCGCTGATTCAAAACACAAAGGAAGATGATGACGTATCGAATATGGAATGGAGGGAGTTCAAAGAGCTTTTCTTAGAAAAATACTTTCCTCGTGACCATAGAGCAGATATGGAAAGACAATTTCTGAGTTTGAGGCAGAAGGAGGATGAGAATGTCGCAAAGTATGAGGCTAACTTTACAAGGTTAGCGAGGCATGCTGCCGATTATATACGTAACCCAAGGAGTAAGATTGATCGTTTCTTTGATGGGTTAAAACCATTTCTTCGTCGAGCTTTAGTATCACAGTCCTTCTCATCATACGAAGATATTGTCTCGTGTGCTATCAAGACAGAAAAGGAATTCTCTAAGTCTTATGACAACAAAGTAAAGAAAGATAATAAGAGAACGGTGGAACAAGAGATAGATAAAGGGAAAAAGGGAAAGAAGGATTTTCCATTATGTGATAATTGTGGGAAGAATCACCCTGGTACGTGTCTAAAAGGAATGGGAGTTTGTTATAAATGTGGAGAAAAGGGTCACCAGGCTCGTGATTGCAAGGGAAAGAAAGAGGCTATCAAAGTTGAATGATATAAATGTAGAGAAATGGGTCATTATTCAAATGATTGTCCTAAGCGTCAGGGAAACTTCTCTCAGAAAAGGCCAAGGGATCAAGGACAATCATATGCTGTTACTACAGTTGAAGCAGAATAACTAATGTATTGGTGCTTTTGGACTGATTGATTATATTTCGGTTATTAGAATAATGTGATATATATATATATAAAGAATGTACTGTAGTACTTGTTGATTTCAGAAAGGTTTTAATATGATGAAGGTAATTATATTTTTAGTATGTGACAATAAGAGAAACTTTACTTTGTTTGGGGAATCTGATAAATTGATTTTGGAATTAAGAGACCTTTTAGAGAAAGTCTGGACAGAGGTATTTTGGATAACTATAATGGTTGGAGTAGATTAAGTTGATCTTAGGATAGTATTGTTTAAGGTTAAAAAAATTTATGAAGATTATTTTTGGAATATGATGATACTATAGTTTTAGGAAAAGGACAACCTGCAGGGTGGGGCATAACCCGTCGCGTCGGACAAAGCTGCAGGAATCGAACCCACAATCATAGTGCGACAGGCCTTTATTTTCTACCACTAGCCTACAGGAAGTCCCTGGTTATTACAAAATAGTTTTACTAATATAAATGTTATGTGTTAAAATTTGGAACCTTATACAATTAGGATAAATAGAATATTTTTGAGTTCCGTTACCATCTGGAGTAAAAGTTGGGTTTGTGGTAAAAATTTATTAACGAATGAAAGTATAAATAACAAGTATGTATATTCCCTTACGTTCTTAGTAAATCTCCTAAATAAATTCCTCAACATTATAAAAGGTAAATTAAAACAAAATTTTTTTCGGTTAACTTTTCCAACCGGGGATTCAATGACCGTTTAACCAATCATAAGTTTGTGATTTTCTTGTGGTTAAACTTTCTCCTAATCCTGTTTTCTATAACTCTCCATCAGACCTTGATGGTTTGTTTCTCCTCCATATCCATATTTTCATAGAATCCTAGAATGGGCTATATCGGGTGACCTTTGTACTTATCTTGCTTTATTTTAATGTTATATATTTATTAACCTTATTTCCGATGTGGGTTTTCCTCAAAGGTATTTTCTCTTTTCAACCTTTTATTTTCAAAGAAAAATTTCAAATTGCGAGGACGCAATTTATTGAAGGAGGGGAGAATGTAACACCCCGAGCTTCCACGATACGCTTCTCATTCAATAATGCAATAGCTTGCATTGTACGCAACTTCGAGTTCTAAAACACCGCGACTAATCAAAGTAGCCGTTATGAATAGTAATAACCACTTTTTAAAATTATAGAAATTTTATATTTCAAAATAGACTTCATTTTTGTATTCGTAATATCGAAATTAGCCTATGTTGAATTTTTGGTATTTTTCTGAGAACTTCTATTTTTTATGAATAGTGAAAAATACTTAAAAACAACCTTTTTAATCAAAATAATTTATAGTGATAAATTATACTATTTAGTGGTTTTAAATTATAATTAGAATAAATTTTTACCATTTTGTCCAATGGTGGTCATTAGAATTAATTTAACAATGAAATTGGACATAAACAATTGCCAATCTTTTGATATAAATTGTTTCTAAAAAACACGCTATTTGTTGTAACAGCGGGAATTAATTATAAAATTAATTAATGCAACTTATATGTTTGGAATTTTTTAAAATAGAAATCATTTTTGAATTTGGAATATCAATTATAGCTTAGGGTGAAATTTTGGCCTTGTTCTGGAAAACATCAATTTTTGAGGAATAGTGAAACCACTAAGTGGTAGTTAAATAACTGATTTTTCGTTTAAATGAAATATTACCACTTCTGTGATTTGATTTTCAAAAATCCGACAAACATGGTTGTCATTAAGAACTAAAATGTGGTTCAATGAGATTAAAATAATTTTTTGGTGAATAGTAACTTTTAAGTTCTTAATCGCGATTAGAGGTAATTAGTGTAGTTTAAGGTACAAATAATGTTTTAATAATATGAGATGAGCATGAAACTTGTCCTACTCCTATTGGATGAGTCATGCCCGACCAAGAAAACCCATGGGTAAACTTGGGGACCCCATGGAGCTACTTTAGTTGGAAATGACATTAATATATATTTATTTAATGTTAAAATTAAATTGACACAAACATGAGTTGTTTTACTAAAACAATTTTTAATTGGGGTTACACAAGTCCAAATTTTGATTATAAAAATTCATTAGAAAGCTAAAAAGATTTCCTACATCATAGTAGTTTTTTTATAATTTTTAGACATTAAATAAATTAAATTATTTATGACATCATGATGATGCAGCGATGACCTCATTATTTAACGATTTAAATAAAATGAGAAGATAATGTAACATCCAAGGCTTACACTTGTCCAAAGCCTATTGGATGAGGATATTTCGAACCCTTATCACCTTATCCTCGAATTATACAAGTTTGGGACCTTTAGAATCCGAAAATCATTGTATAATAGAATAACATTTCATTACTTTCCAAAAGTGCCCCTCCTCTCCACTTATAAAAGGCCCCCACCACTCCCACCTTATTCACACCTTCAAGCCATTTGTCTCGGCCAACCTCTTCCCAAATACTCTCCCAAAATTCCTCCATTACTCCTAGAAGCCTCACATTGGGCATAATTCTCCCCAAGGAATCCTTTGGCTCAAATCAAAAAGAGATACCCTATTTTTAAGGTAATGTCTTCTCTAATGTTGTTTTGTTTCATTTTTCTTCTCCAACCCCTTAAACTCTTTTCATTCATTTATTTTGTAACAACACCAGTATCTAAAATATACTAGGATGTTGTTATTATAAGGATTTGGTTTACACTTATACACACATTCGTCTAATGGTTAAAGAACATACTGTTTCTGTGGGTGGCGAAATACTGCCTCATGAAACGATGATTGTTCAAATTCTTTTAACACCTATAATGGTGGCCATTTTGATGACACTATTTTCATATATGATATATATATTATGTTTATTTTTTCCTTATGCTTCTGTATTTCTCATTTATGGAATACTTTAGGATTTCCATTATGGGTAAACGCGATAATTTCATTTTAGGAAGTGCGGACTACCGCCCCCTCAAAGTGATTTGAATCGTTAATGCCATATGTGGGATGTAGAAAGGATGGAGTAAATGGTATTATACAATATATTATACTGTAATTATGTTATACATTTATATCATTATGATTTCATTCCATTAGATACGAAATAGAAATGAAAGTAGCGTTCATGCGTACGTACGGCTTACCGTCTCCATGAATGGTGCATTTCATTTCATACCTCTAAATGTTACGTAATATTATGAATGAATGTATATACTGGATATATATGATATATATGACATCTAAATCATGAATATAATTCTGGAGATAATGGATATTCTACCACATAAACAACTTGTAATTATAAGAAGTTTATTGTTGACTCAAGTACCAAAGATCGACAAAACGACCGTTATTAACTTAAATAATTACATAATGTTCATAACATTGTAATAAGTGATATAAAAAGGATAATGAAATTAAAAATGGTTCTTAATAAGGTATATATTAAATCTAGTTTATTATTCAGGAGGTTAAAGAACGGTTGAGTCAAGTCAGACACGAGGTAAGGGAATTTCTTAACCCAACTTCCATTCTTTGGGTTAATCTCCTACTTTCAAATTATGTCATGATATTATTATGTCCTATTATGTATTATTAATTTCTTTATGTGTAAATATAGTGAATACACATAATAGATCTATTTTATTTTAAAAATGATCTTTTAAGGACTTCTTCTCAATCCCCTTTCATTGAGGCATATTTGGTTTTATACACAACTTTCTTTTATACGGTGTATAAACCCCTTTGACTTTTATGGTTATTCAAAAGGAATATTTTTATACGAAGTTTTTTTTCTAAACGACAAAAGGGAATGTTTTCCTTTCCGTACTTATGCGGCGACAACGACTTCTCCGCCGCAGTGACCATTATTTGAGTTTCGGCTTCCTCTACAAGCCATCTTTTTTTTTTAATGAAAAATAAATACAAAGTTTTAACTTTCTTTTATTTTGGTATTGAAAATGGTTTTGAAAGTGTTTTTATTATAACATTGTGTTGTATTGATATCTTGTGATTGAAATGTGTAAATGTTATGTTTCCTTTATGCATGTTTTATGTGATACGATTATGTCATGGTTTATGATATGTTTAAACCTATTCATATGAGGAATGTATTGGACTTAATAAGTGACGGGTGGAGCCCGCTATAGCTCCTCGATGCATCGGTAGGTCTCATGGGACAACTAGACGTGGAATTGGCCGAGGCCCTTTCCCAATTTGATTTATGGTTTTGGCCGAGGCCTTAATCATTTTAGACGTCTTGGCCAAGGCCTTAACAAAGTTTTTCAGAATGTCTGGCATTATACATTCCCTCATTATGAAAGTGGTTATTGATATTTCATGTGATTATTCGTCTAGTAGAATATCCATGAGAGTAAGTAATGGCATTATTTTATTTTACTTTTGCCATATTATGCTGAAGTTCAAGTTCAATAAGGCTTTTGTTTTAGTTATACATTACCTTAAATGCTTATGTTTTCTTATAAAAGCTTCCGCAATATTGTTATCCTTACTGAGCATCTGAGCTCACCCCTTTCAACGTTTTTATATTTTCCAGGATTTGAAGAAGTGTATTATGACTGACTTGCAAGAATAGTCAGTGAGGATATGAGTGTGGACTATGAAGACCATGTTATCGTATTTTGTTTACTTTTTGATGTAATGAAAGAATTATGAATGTATCTAGTGTTTCCAAGGCTACTAAACTAATCGGTCTTTCGAGACTTGATCTTTTGTGATCATGCCAATGTTATGAAGTAACGCACCAGCTATGGGTAGCTGGGGTCGGGGCGTTACAGTAGAACCTGGGATAGACCCAAAAACAAAATATTCGGGCATCCCTACCTATCCCATGAGGGTGGGAATCAAAGTGTAGTTATCGAGAGGCCATGTAGTTTAATATCACATGACAAGGGTGTGGTAGATCTTTATTTATGGTCATAGATCATAGACCATAGATGCCCAGTTTAATGTCATGTGTTTGGGATAGAAGGGAAGAAAAGGTGAATCACTACGCCCATCATCTGGGAGACCATGGAACGAAAATAACGATTAGTGATAACTATTGACCATGTTTGCAATAGACTATTAATCTCGTGTGACCTAGAATAAGAAAAAACAATTCAGTATCGACCGCTGACCATATTCACAATGTTGGACATGTGTAAAATAGTCGTTTGAGATCCTTCGAGATGTTGGCCCATACAGTAGGTGAACTAGGGTGGCGTGAAACCAACACTCTAGAGTGTCCTTTAATATGTGAAAGACGGAGACCCAAATAGTGGGATGTGTGAAGTGTGGGTGTACCCATTTAGTTGAACATCTGGATGTAAGGATATAGGGTGAAGGAGGGGTGTGTCAAGGAGATGTGCACAGCGTGACAAAAATAGCCCGCTGTAAATGAGGTTGTAGAGTCCGTACCACACTACACAATCCTAAGTGAGGACTTCGAAAAAGATGTTGTGGGGTTGAGATACCTGAGGTAGGGCCATAGATGGAATTTCCTGGCATTCTAACGTATCCCATGAGGGTGGGAATCAATCCATACATAGTTCTGAAATGTCATGTAGTTTAGCATCATTGGACAAGGATTTAATAGATCATATTTTATGGTCATAGAGATCAGGCCATTTTTGCAGTTTTTAATCATGTGGGGTGAGGGTGGTGGTTTAAAATCCACAGGAAAAGAGTTGGTAGTTTAATGTTTTGTAGGATGGTAATATAGTTTAACATCATTATTGACGAGTTATGGATAGATTTACACCCATCAACATGGAAGGACCACATAGTTTAACGTCATGTGGTAAAGACGCAATAGTTTAAAGTCACGTGGGACTATTAAGAGATATTTTATTTTGGAATTTATCATTGGTGGGAGGAGTAATACACCCACCATGCATAGTGACTATAGAGTATGCACCATTGGGGTAAATAAAGTGAATTCTATAATTTCCCTCCCATTTGGTCTCTGGCTTTGGCAGCTTCCTGCTGGCTATCATTGGCATTCTTAGAGGCAATATTGTGTCACCATGTAAGAAAGAGAACATGAAAACTTTCTTATTGAAAGACCAAGATATCTTGTTCTGATGCCTCTCTGGATTGTGAAGGGAACAAAGCCAATTCTCGTCTAGCACTTTCAATTGAGCCAGATGGATTTTGAATACATAGTTGGGTGCCTGCTGATCATAGATGGCTATGTGTAATTAAGGTAACTGAATATTGAAGGGAAGGACTACCTCTATTCCATACACTGGGGAATATGGTGTACCCAGAGTGGAATTACGAGTTGTTGTGTAGTAATTCCATAGAGCATTGGGGAGTTTGTCTGGACAACGCTTCTTGATCTGACCCACTATCCTCTGCAATATGTTATAGATAGTTTTGTTAAATGCATCGATCATCCCATTTTATTTTGCATGATAGCGAGAGGTATGATTAGAATGTAAATTTTACTTGGCATACAACTTGTTCAATAGAGCTTCTCGAAATTTTTTGTTGTTATCAGTGAGGATGGTGTGAGGGACTATGAATCGATAGATGATATTAGAGCTCAGAAAATCAATGATAGAATAGGCCTTGACTCCCTTGAGTGGAACTACCTATGACCACTTGTAAAAGAAATTCATATTGGTCCAGATGAACCAATACTGGCGAGATTTCACCGATGGATATGGTCCCAAGACATTAAGTCCCTATACTATAAAGGTACAAGAGTACATGGTAGTGTGGATTAGTTCTGGCAGTCGATGCACGGAATTTTCATGGATCTGTCATGCACGTCAAATCATCAAAAACTCAATAAGGTCCCAGATCATAGTGGAAAAAACGAACCCAATCTCCAGATATGATGAGAGATCATAGAACCTATCTGATTATCTCTAAAGGAACTACCCTTAAATTCCTGCATGACCTGAGAAATATCACTTCTCAGAATACATTAGAGGAGAATCCCATCAAACCCACATCTGTAGAGGACCTTCTTGAAGTTCCCAATCAGGATCTAAGTATCACTGAGAGGGGGAGGGGGTGAATCAGTGATATCTTTTTCTTTTTAAGTTTCTCCCTTTTTGAAACAACCTTCGCCTCCTGTTAAAGAGTTTCTTCCCTGCTGAACACACACAACCACAGGAACACAAGATTTACAAGGTTCACTACTCAACAAGAGTAGCTACGTCCTTGGTATGGTACGGAAACAATCCAGTACCACACAATCCACTAGAAAACAATCCTTTGATGTGGAATACAACGAGTAGGATATAACCTTACACTCGTGCAACACTTTAAAAACAATCTAATAGTGCATGTGCTCCCTCTTAGAACAAATAGGGTAACACAATGTTTCATTGCTTCTTTACAATTGAACAGATGTATTCTATGAAGTACAAATCTTCACTTTCTTACCCAGAAGCCGGTAAGAACCCTCTTACGCAAAACTGAATACGTGCGAAGACCCCAAATATTTCGCGTAGCCTTTAGGGTGACTTGCACGCAATTCAAATGACTTGCGTGTAAAACCCTTTTGGCGCGAAAAACGTTTTCGCGCACCTTTCCTTTTGCGCGCAACTTTTTCTCTTTTCGCGCAACTTCTCATGTTTTCGCGCAGCTATCCTCTTTTCATGCAAACTTCTTCCTTTTCGCGCAACTCACTTAGCGTATAATTTACGCACACCAGAGCTCGAGATTTCTTCTAGGTGTCGAGCATTAACAACTAACAAGGGTTAGCCTCATATTTATAGGCATTTTTGAACCCGCGCAAAAAACACTAATCCGCGCGTAAAACCTCCTCCATGCGCGTAAAAACTATTTTATGCAACTTCACATTTCGCGCCATGCTTCAAGTTTTCGCGCACCTCATGCCTTTGCCATTTTTCATCCTTCTAAGCATGAAGCACCAATTGTGCGCAAAATTCCGCACCACGTTCCATATTGCGCGCAAACCCAATCTTTCCTGCAACATCAGATTTCGCGCACTGCTCCAATATTTCGCGCATTTTATGCCTTTGCCAATTTTTGATCTTCTGATCTCGAACCATCATTTGCACGAAAACTTCATTCCTCAATTTCGCGCACCATGCCAATAGTTCGCGCATCCCGCAGAATTTTCGTGCAACCCGCTAATATTTCGCGCATCCCGCAGATATTGCGCGCACCACTTTATTTTTGCGCGAAGCATGCCTAAATTTCCGCGCACTCCATTCCTTTGTCATTTTTCAACGTTCTGACCTTGAATAAATCTTTATCACATATAAACCATCTTCAATCGTATGTGCAACATCCATTGCCAAGCACATTTCTTCATTTCCTGATTTTCAGGCCCTAAAATTTGGCAAACACTGGAAAACGGAGCCACCTTAAACTGTGCTTTTATGCCATCCCCAGATTGTCTATTGCTTTGACATTTTATCTATTTACTGCTTCCCATAACCATTCTTCTGCTCTTATCACAAATCCCACTATCGTGATATTTATCCTTTGATAGATCAGCTTAAGCATCGTCAGAGTTGCAATGGGAACTGAATCTTTCCTATCTTCCAGCAGCATCATTCCTTCCTTTCAAAACATTATATGACTGGCATCATCATTTCTCCCCCTTTCCTTCATAAGTCTTGCATCACAAGTTCTACTATCTCATGATTTGTGTGAAATACATACCAGCAAAGCATCGTCTGATTTATGATCCTTCTACAAAGTGAATTGATTTATCGCCTTTGACAACAAAATACAACACTCTGCAAAAGCTAACTCTTCAAACTTTCATCTTCATTCAACCTGGTCCCAACAATCTCCCCCTTTGGATTTTGTTGTCAACAAAGATTCATAAATCACTGAATTTTGAAACCTTTTGAAATGGATTACTTATCAACAAATCTAAGCCTACGTGAGCTAACTCATTGTAGGAAACAAGATTTATTGACAGCCAAAACCATGCTGTCCAAAAGCAGTGACTGTAAAATCTCATGAACATACCTCCTCATCCTTCTTCAGAACATCTTGCAATCTTTTACTTCAGCATTCTTCACTCTTGCAATATAATTCTTCACTTCTTCAACTTTCCTGTAAAACAACTTTGTTTCCTACAACCACTCCAACAAATAGTTAGAATAGTTCACTCACTTGCATGCTGAATTCATAGCTTACCCACAACTCTCCCTTAATACATTCTTCCTTATGGATAGATTTATGAAACAATTCTCCCCCTTGACAACACTATCAAAAGCTAAGACGAGAGAGGGGACAGAAACATGTACCTTAACCTTGATGAGAAGGAGGTTGTACACCCATGTTCAACCTCAACTTTGCAAATGGTTCCTTCGGTAACGGTTTTGTAAGTATATCAGCAACTTGTTCAGATGTAGGAACATACTCCAGCCTCAGTTCATTCTTTTCAACCTGCTCTTTGATGAATTGGTACTTTATATCAATGTGTTTTGAACGAGAATGTTGTACTGGATTTCTTGTAAGATTGATTGCACTCTGATTATCACAACCCAAGAGCAATGGTAGCTTTACTTCAACAAGTAGATCTTCCAGCTGAGTCTTCATCCACATTAGTTGAGTTGCAGCTTGAGTAGCAGCAACATACTCAGCCTCATCTGTGCTAAGAGTTACTGAATTCTATTTCTTGGTATGCCAACTAACACAGCTTTTTCCTAGAAAGAATACTCCACCAGATGTGGATCTTCGATCATCAACATTTCCTGCCCAATCAGCATCAGAATACCCAAATAGATCAATATTTTCAGGTTTGTCATACCGGATTCAAAAGTTTGTTGTGCCTTTGATATATCTGAGAATTCTTTTTCCAGCAATCAAATGTGATTCTTTAGGAGCAATCTGAAATCTTGCACATAAAGTAACAGCATAGACGATGTCGGGTCTTGAGGCAGTCAAATATTGCAGACTTCCAATCAGTTTTCGAAACTCTTTCTGATCAACTTCCTTGCCTTCTCCATCTTTAGACAACTTGGTTCCCACTGAAATCGGTGTGGAAACTGGTTTCGAATATTCCATGCCAAACTTCTTCAGAAGTTCCTTAGCATACTTTTCTTGAGACAGAAAAATATGATTCTTCTTCTGTGAAATTTGTAACCCATGAAAGTACTTCATTTCACCTAGCATGGACATCTCAAATAACTTCTTCATCTCCTCAGCAAATTTTTCACATGATCTTTCATTATTTCCAGCAAATATAATATTATCGACATAAACAATAACGATCAGTGAAAACTCCTAACATTTCTTGATGTAGAGATTGATGTCAACTCTCCCTTTCTTAAAGTTCATCTTCTTCAAGCAAGTATCTAATTTAGAATACCATGCTCTCGGAGCCTGTTTTAGCCCATACAGAGCCTTCTTCAACCTGCACACATAGCTTTCATCTTTCCCAATAACAAATCCACAAGGTTGATCAATGTAAACTTCCTCGTCAAGATCACCATTCAAGAATGCAGATTTTACATCCATTTGAATGATTTTGTAACCTCGTTGTGCAGCAATGGCATGAAATATTCTGATTGTTTCTAATCGAGCTACTGGAGCAAAGGTTTCATCAATGTCAATGCCTTCAATTTGTGAATACCCTTTGCAGACCAATCTTTCCTTGTTTCTTATTACATTACCTTCTTCATTCAGCTTGTTTCGAAAAACCCACTTTGTACCAATAATGTTCTTGTTGTCCGGCTTGGGTACAAGTTCCCAAGTATTGTTCTTCTCTATCTGATCAATCTCTTCATTCATAGAATGAACCCATTCTGGATGCTCAAATGCTTCATTTACATCATTCAATTCAACTTTCGAATAAAGATAAGTATGTGATATAGCATTAGTTGTTCTTCTTGTTTGAACCCTCTGATTTTTATCTCCAATAATGTTCTGAGCTTCCACTTGTTTCCTCAACCTAGGATGAGTTGTTTGAACTTAATCCTCATCACTTGATATTTCTGAGTCATATTCCTCTTCTTGAGTAGGATGAACAAATTCTGCAACATTATCAGAATTGTTAACAAAATCTTCTCTATCCCGCTCGACTTCCACATCAACATATGACTGCTTTTCTTTCTCAGCATTTTCAAAAACTTTTACATCTGAAGAATCAATAATTCTTCTTGTTTCTTTGTTGAGGCATCTATATCCTCTTCCTTCTGGAGCATAGCCAAGAAAAATTCCGTCATCTCCTCTTTGCTCGAACTTTCCCAGATTTCCACCTTTCTTCTTTATAATACATGGACTCCCAAAGAATCTCAAGTGTTTCAGACTTGGAGTTTTTCCATAAAACATTTCATATGGAGTCATATCTGAGTTTGGCCTATAGAAACACCGGTTATGAATATACATAGCAGTGCTCATGGCTTGCCTCCAATAATAATGAGAGAGACTATGTTCAAGTAACATTGTTCTTCCCATTTCCACCAGACTTCGATTCGTTCTTTCATCCACCCCATTTTGTTGAGGTGTGTATGGTGAACTAAACTCATGCCGAATTCCATGTTTCTCAAGATAACTTTCAAACTCTTCATTCTTATACTCACAACCATTATCAGTTCTCAACTTCTTCACTGAATACTCACATTCTTTCTCTTCTTTCCTTCTGAAACTCTTAAACATTGTTAGAGAATCTAACTTATGTATCATGTACATAACACAAGTAATGCGAGTAAAGTCATCAATGAAAGTAATGAAGTACTTATCTCCATTTGAAGATTGCTTGCTCATTGGCCCACATATATCTGAGTGTATGAGTTCTAAGGGTCTTTTTGAGAGAATTTCAACTCTCTTGTGCATAGAATTAGCAATCTTCCCTTTCTCACAAATAGTGCAGCACCAATCTCTTTCTCTTGATAAATCAGGCATATCCCGAACACTTTCTCGCTTTGATAACTTGCACATATTTCTCTGACACATATGCCCCATCCTTTTATGCCATAATTTATTTTCATCCACCACACTCATGTAACAAGAGTTCTGTCCATCCCCAACTTGGAACAAATTCCCTCTTGTACGCTGGCCCCTTGTAACTATGTTTCCATCATTTTCACTTTTTACAACAAATCCATCTTTTCTGAAGATCACTTTGTTGCCCCCATCACAGAGTTGTGACACACTGAGCAGGTTGTGTTTCAGTCCATCAACATATAGTGTTTTTCTGGATTTCATCTTTTCTTTTCCAATGATGGCCGATCCAACACCTTTGATCCTTAGAGATTCATCATTTCCAAATGTCACAGTTCCTTCTTTAAAGTCTTTCACATTCTTTAGAAGCTTTAAGTCTCCTGTCATATGAGATGAACATCCACTATCAAGAATCCATGGACGTTCTCCTTTGGTAGCCTTCAAAGCTGTTTCAACAACAAGTGCTTTTTGTTCTTCTTTTTCCTTCACTTTCTATTTTGCTTCTTCCAATTTCCTAGCCAAATCAATGTGTTCTGGCCAGAGAACCATGCGTTCTTTCTTTTCAGACTTATCATACTTGTCCCTTTTGTATTTTAAAAACTTTGTCTTCTGAGGATTATTAACAAACTTTTGTTGGTCTGGTAACACACTAAGGCAGCCCTTAGCAAGATGTCCAGGTTGATCACATCTTTCACAATAAGTTTCCAGTGGTTGGAATCTATTCCCATATTTCACACCAGTCTTCTCAGATATCTTCTGAAACTCATTTGGAGATCTTCTATTTTGAAAGCGTTGACTCCCCCTCAATCCTTGTCCTTCAAAACTTTTGGAATAGTTGTAATGTTGTTGGTTAAACCAACACATACTTTCCATGTGTCTGAATCCACCACAATACCAGCAGTAACCATAGAAAGAATATTTACCTCTGAAACTTTTATTCTGAATGGAGTTGTGGACATGCTTCTCAAAAACCATCATATTTTAATTTGTAACTCTCTTCTTCAGCTCAGATTCAACAGTACCAGAAGTATTAGAAGCTTTTCTTGACTCAAGATTTTTATGCACTTCTGATTTTTCTGCATTGCTGATTTTGACCACATACTTTGTCTTCCCAGCCTTGTTCTTATCAGAACCAGTTTTGTCTTTCATTTCAACCTTTGAAGGTAAGTTTTGTAGATCCCTTTTTGGTTCATTCTTACTGGAACATTCCCCGACTTCTGAGATAGAATTTTTGGAACTGATATTCATTTCTTTAGCTTTATGCAGTTTTTGTTGGACAAGTTCCAACTCTTCTTCTGTTGCCTTCAACTTCACTTCAAGATGATCATTACGATTCTTTGTATTCTCAAGATAATTTTTCAGATCATCAATCTCTTTTTCCATCATGATTTTATCATCTGTAAAACCTTCTTGATTGTTTACTGTGGAATTTTCTTTTATTAACTTCTTATTTTCTTTCTCAAGTTTTCTGATCTTCCTCAAACATTCCTTCAGCTCTTCTTTCAGATACTGTTCAAGTTGAGTCTCTTCTTCTTCAGTACTACTACTCTCATAATCATCATTGTTCACTGTTGCAAAAAAGGTACTCTCTCTAGTTTTTTCAGTAGCAGATTTTTCTGATTCAGTCTCGCTATCATCATCTTCTTTATCTTTTGACAAAAAGCTTCTTCTTTTTGATTTAAAGAACTTTTTATTCTGATTTCTACCAGAATATTTATCTTTTCGATCCTGTCTCTTCCATGACCTTCTTGGTCCTCTGTCTTCTTCATCACTGACGGCATCTTTCCCCTTTTGAGGGAAATTAGCCGCAAAGTGGCCAACTGCTCCACATTCAAAACATTTCAAAGGGTGTTTCCCTTTGTATTTCCCTGTGCCTCTTTTAACATTTTTAGAAAACAAGGATAGAATTTCATCAAAATTTTGACATACCTCATTTTCAGAGTTGGATTCACCAGCTTCTTCATTAATAAGAATTTTCTTCAACTTCTCTTTCTTTTCTGCCCTGAAAGACATTTCTCTATCAGTTTTTGCTTTTCTCTTCATGGTCTTCTCTCTTCTCATCTCATAAGTGATGAGAGTACTGTGCAAATAATCAAGAGATAATGTTTCCGGATCTCTGTCTTCTAGTGAAGAAACTTTAGCATCAAATTTTTCAGGCAGAATTCTCAGGATCTTTTCAACAACTGTATCATCTTCTAACTTTTCACCAAGACATCTGATTGTACTGACAATGTCATTAACTATGGTAAAGAATTCCCCAACAGATTCAGATTCTCCTATTTTCAAGTCTTCATACTTCAGCCTCCAGATTTGTAGTTTTTCCTTCTTCACTTTTGTATTTCCTTCATAGATATTCATTAGCTTATCCCAGATGCCTTTTGCAGTAGTGACACCTTTCACTCTTAAAAACTCACTCTCAGAAAGTGATGAGAGTAATGCATTTTTAGCTCTTCCATCATTCTCAAGATTCTTCTTATCGACAGGAGTAAGAGGGACCTTGTCATCAATATCAGGAAATCCATCTGTTGCAGTTTCAAGAACTTCATATCCAAGAGACATAAGATACGGCATCATTTTGTCCTTCCAGATGTGATAGTTCTTTCCATCGAAGATTGGAATCCCCTTACTGTTCATGTAATTTAGATTTTCCATCACAACTTCTCTTCAAACACTTCAGCAAAGAGTAAACGAAGGCAACCTGCTCTGATACCAATTGAAGTTCCCAATCAGGATCTAAGTATAACTGAGAGGGGGAGGGGGTGAATCAGTGATATCTTTTTCTTTTTAAGTTTCCCCCTTTTTGAAACAACCTTCGCCTTCTGTTAAAGAGTTTCTTCCCTGCTGAACACACACAACCACAGGAACACAAGATTTACAAGGTTCACTACTCAACAAGAGTAGCTACGTCCTTGGTATGGTACGGAAACAATCCAGTACCACACAATCCACTAGAAAAAAAATCCTTTGATGTGGAATACAACGAGTAGGATATACCCTTACACTCGTTCAGCACTTTAAAAACAATCTAATAGTGCATGTGCTCCCTCTTAGCACAAATAGGGTAACACAATGTTTCAGTGCTTCTTTACAATTGAACAGATGTATTCTCTGAAGTACAAATCTTCACTTTCTTACCCAGAAGCCGGTAAGAACCCTCTTACGCAAAACTGAATACGTGCGAAGACCCCAAATATTTCACGCAGCCTTTAGGGTGACTTGCGCGCAATTCAAATGACTTGCGCGTAAAACCCTTTTGGTGCGAAAAACGTTTTCGCGCACCTTTCCTTTTGCGCGCAACTTTTTCTCTTTTCGCGCAACTTCTCAAGTTTTCGCGCAGCTATCCTCTTTTCATACAAACTTCTTCCTTTTCGCGCAACTCACTTAGCGTATAATTTACGTGCACCAGAGCTCGAGATTTCTTCTAAGTGTCGAGCATTAACAACTAACAAGGGTTAGCCTCATATTTATAGGCATTTTTGAACCCGCGCGAAAAACACTAATCCGCGCGTAAAACCTCCTCCATTAGCGTAAAAACTCTTTTATGCAACTTCACATTTTGCGCCATGCTTCAAGTTTTCACGCACCTCATGCCTTTGCCATTTTTCATCCTTCTAAGCATGAAGCACCAATTGCGCGCAAAATTCCGCACCACGTTCCATATTGCGCGCAAACCCAATCTTTCCTGCAACATCAGATTTCGCGCACTGCTCCAATATTTCGCGCATTTTATGCCTTTTCCAATTTTTGATCTTCTGATCTCGAACCATCATTTGCGCGAAAACTTCATTCCTCAATTTCGCGCACCATGCCAATATTTCGCGCATCCCGCAGATTTTTCGCGCAACCCGCTAATATTTCGCGCATCCCGCAGATATTGCGCGCACCACTTTATTTTTGCGCGAAACTTGTCTAAATTTCCGCGCACTCCATTCCTTTGTCATTTTTCAACGTTCTGACCTTGAATAACTCTTTTTCACGTATAAACCATCTTCAATCGTATGTGCAACATCCATTGCCAAGAACATTTCTTCATTTCCCGATTTTCAGGCCCTAAAATTTGGCAAACACTGGAAAACGGCGCCACCTTAAACTGTGCTTTTATGCCATCCCCAGATTGTCTATTGCTTTTCCATTTTATCTCTTTACTGCTTCCCATAACCATTCTTCTGCTCTTATCACAAATCCCACTATCGTGATATTTATCCTTTGATAGATCAGCTTAAGCATCGTCAGAGTTGCAATGGGAACTGAATCTTTCCTATTTTCCAGCAGCATCATTCCTTCCAATCAAAACATTATATGACTGGCATCATCATTTCTCCCCCTTTCCTTCATAAGGCTTGCATAACAAGTTCTCCTAACTCATGATTTGTGTGAAATACATACCAGCAAAGCATCGTCTGATTTATGATCCTTCTACAAAGTGAATTGATTTATCACCTTTGACAACAAAATACAACACTCTGCAAAAGCTAACTCTTCAAACTTTCATCTTCATTCAACCTGGTCCCAACACTTCTCAATACTGGAACCACTATGAAGGGTGAACTGCTCGGTGATCCTATGAAAATTCTCATGTTCGGTTCGGTAAGTCAAGAGATTACTGGGATATAGATACTAAAAAATGGGAGTCATCCAATCAATGGTCACCTCTAATACCATGGAAGGGGAACCTGGAGGTCCCTTTGTGGAGGCATTGATAGTAAGGTGGCATAATTGTGGGCTATAAACATCTCTAGGAGTGACCAGAATGAATACCCTTCAATGCGCCGCCTGGATATTAAGATCATCCTAGTCGGCCTCTATAAGTGATGCTTCCAGACTATCCAATGAATAATTTCGACCGTTTTGTGAACTAGGGACATGAGTAACATCTGGACAAGAAGGGAACAGGCCATCGACTGGTGGGTATGCTCTAAAAGTGTGATGAGCTCTATCTTACTAATGACATAGTCACTATTGATATGCTTGATACTTGTTTAGAGTTTGATTTCACCTGAAGGTGGGGAATGTCAATCTCGAGGGCCATCTCGTGACTAGTGATCAGATCCTGCTACTCAGTCTCATTGTTGGTACAACCTTATGACAACATGAATGAATATGACATAAAATCACGTGAAGGCATGTTTAGTAAGATAAGAAAACCTACTCCATTGAGTCTAGAATCATTGAGTCTTCTATCAGTGGTGCATCGTAAAGCACCATCAAATTTAATTTTCCAACAGAGAAGGGATTGATATATTGATAGGATTGCCTCATCAAGAAAACCGAGATTTAAAAATTTCTCTGCAGGAGCTGGTTGGGTAGCATGGAAGTATTCCAATGATTGTCCCTTGATAGCCTTCTATGGGAGAAACACATTGTTGAACTGTTGGAGGATCACTTCCCACCAATCTAGACGACCTATCAACATGGGGCAGTTCAGAATGTACTTCAGCAGATCCACATGGGACATAAGTTTTATCTTATAGTGATGCATGTAATGTCCTAATTTATTCTCTCCGAATACCAGTTCAAGGAAACTATTCTATATAGAATAATATATTGTCTCTATATCTATGAGCATGCAACTAAGATGATATAAACAGCTCTCAATTCCCTCATTATTCTTATGGGAATGAAAGATGATGAAAGATCTTTCCAGATCAGTAACATAATGGACAAGGAGTTTTCCAGAAATAGGTGGCATCAAAACTGGAGGTTGTAGTAGGTACTACATTATTTCCTCAAAATGGCTTAACACTCCTCATCAAATTGATAATCATAACCTTTCTTTATGATCTGGGAAAATGGCATACACTTTCTAGAAAACATTATATTACATCAGTGTATATAGGAAATGTGGACTTGAAAGCCTCAGAGCTCCAAAATGTTGCTCCGAGGAGACATCTGATTGATGGACTTAATCTTCTCCGGATCAATATCAATGACACTATATCTAAAAATGAAATATAGATACTTTCTGGAGCTGACCCCTAAGGCACACTTCAAGGGGTTCATCATCATATGGCGGGAATGGAGAAAGCCAAACAATTTCTCATGATCTTTGAGATGGTCAGGGTGTTGGTGATATTTGACCACCAGATCACCCATGTATTATTCCCCAAATTTCCCTAGGATCATATTGAATATGAGGTTCATTGCACTCTAATTGGTGGAACTTCCATTCTTTAGACCGAATGGAATTACCTAGTATAAGAAAGTATGTTTTGGTTCATCGAAGGTGGTAGACTCTTCATCCCCAAGGGATATTAAAATTTGATTATACCTGGAATACCCTTCCATGAAGGAGAGATCCCGAAACTTAGCAGTGGAATCAATCAACATTTTCATCATAGTAAGATGAAATTCATCCTTTGGGAAGTGACGACTGTGATACTAGAAATCGATGCAGGCTCTGATATTTCCATTCTTCTTTCTGAAAGGTAAAATATAAGATATCTATATGGGGGTACAGTCCTCCTTGACAATGTTGGATCTGATTATCTTGTCAACCTTAGCCTCAACCAAGGCACAATGAAAAGGGTGCATCTTTTTGGGAGGTTGTTTAAACCCACGATGAATTGATGGAAGACCGAGACGGTGGACGACAACCTAATGATTTACCTTTGGAATCTCATCTAAATCCAAGATAATATATCATGATGTTTCTTCATGGAATCCACATATCGTTGTTGCTCTTCAACAGGCATAGCAGCACTAATCAATGTTGGTTTCAGATCTGTCTCATTACCGAGTTTCACCTATACAAATTCTTCGACTTTAGTGGTGACAACTAATTAGAATGAGGGAAGATCATCCTCCAAATAAAATTATTCTTCCATAGAGGAGGGATCATCACCAGGAGGTGATTCTTCCCAGTCAATGGATTGTGACAAGAAATTGGCACTAGCATAGGTGGTGGTGGACTCCTCATCGGGGGACTCTTGCCCTGTTGAAACCATAGTCACCAAAGCTATCAACCCAATCACATATGATCTTTGACCCAATGGGCCACATTTGATAATATCAATAAAATATTGGTTCTTTATCTTGATTCAGTTTTCCCTATCCGGAAGAAATGAGCATGTATGCCATGTTTTCATTGCCATGGGGCAGACATCTTGATATCTTATAGGAGTAGGGGGCTCTGTGATCACTCAAGACTGATTTTTAGAGGAATAAGAGGTGATCATTCACCATTTCTTAGACATGGTAATGAAAATCCACCTCATTCCCAATACACAAATAATATCCCAAAATCCAAATTCATGGCATCTAATCATTGGATCAGGAAAATATAGGCGTCATTTAGATCTATCCACGGGTCAGTTATAGTTGTAGCACACACAACCTCGTTATCCTGAATCCTCATGTCCTTGATTTTGTAATAGTCATCATCTAGGTATCAGGAATCAAAAGAGGAACCTTGGTGTATTCCCACTCAACCATTTAAGGAGTACTTCAAGCATTGGTGATATGAATAAGGGACTGTCTCGTGGAGGTAGAGCCATGGATACCCATTATAGAATTGTAAACGGTGTCTTGAGAGATGACCATGTACTCGGTGCTAGAAACTTGGCCAATGAAATGGGTCTTCAAGATAATATTTCCAACCATTTTCTAATCCATCCTGTCATAAATTTGAATTTTTAGGTCAGAGTGAATCAGATCAGGATAGGAAATTCCCATCATTCTATGTTTCCGGGTTGGGATATGGTTTATCCCAGAGCCTGTGTCGAAACATCAATAGAGAAAGTCCACGCTATTGAAATGGATAGTGATTTACAATGGGAGGATGTGCCCCTATATATAAGATCCCTAAAAATCTATATAGAAATAGATAATTGATTGAAATTTTGTATGCTCGTATACCTCAACATGGAAGGTTTCTGCAGCTACCACCTTTACCTAATTCTAGAGGGGACTTCTTAATGTATTGGAAAGGGATTCAAAAATATATGTTAATTGGAGAAGATCCATACGGATAGATATATTGTAATTATGAAGGACAGATTCTTGATAACATCACACTTCTAATCTAGGCATGTACTTCTTCCGACAGGAGGTTGCTCTATAGAATGAGTCTTGACGGGCACTGCTAGTTCAACCCACAGGTTCTTCATGGTGATGGGAATGTCCCGATGCCCACTAGTTGAACCGCATGGAGAATCTACCAACTGATGGCTAGGTGAATGAGGTCAATCCATAACAAGACATGGATGATCATAACACGATTGTGGTGGTTTCTCCTGACTGATCAATACAAAGGGGAGTGTAGGCGGATATGTGGAAATTAGATGAGAAGGTTGCCCATGCTGATCTCTACGTTTGGCCTAATATCTAGTCTTGGTGGAATGCCCATCTTGGCTAGAAGCACTTACCAATGAATTCTAGTGACTCAGAAGACCATGGATCCATCAACACTAACATCATCTTGGGATGTTGGAAGGGTCTATCTGGTGATCTTTGTCATAGAGAAAAATGTTGGGGTTTACCAACTCCACGAGGTTAACTGAAGCATACCCTTGATTATAACATGAATAATCCGCCATCCCTGAGGGAATTTTGGGAAATATACATCTCTGGGGGCATGAAATCACTGAATCTATGAAATGATGATGGCATCAGTGGGGGAATATTTTTCCATTACACCATCGATTCATACCCATATTGGTTGAGGATAGTTAGGACGTTGATGTCGAAGTAGTGGCTGCAGGTAACGTTCATAACATTGAAGACTTGGCTCAATTCAAATTTTCATGGATGATACCATGGGCATGGGTGAATACCTTACAATCCATATAGTTATCATAATTCTGTGATCCGTGGTTAGGAACCTGCAGCCATTCCTCTTTACTATCACCATCGGGGTTAGGCCTTATAAACACACATGCCACCTATGTCGGGGCTAGACCTAACCAAACTAAATTGTTAACAACCTGGTCTTAGAGATAGTTTTAGAGACAAATCACTACTTGAGGGTGCTCCCAAGGATCTGGTGATATGGGAAGTAATTGGGATGATATGTGAGATCCACCACTTTGGGACTCTTGTATTTAGGAAACTGCAGAATGCCCTAGTTCAAGGAACATAGGAAATAACTATGGACCTAAGAATCATTAAATGAGTAGGTCTAGTTCCATTTGTCTTGAAGAAGGGCTTTAGGAGCCTGGCCCTAACGATGGGATAGAGGAGCCTGATGAAGTTGTCGAACCCGATTATCGCTCCAAGGTGGTAGAGAAATGTTACTTGGGGGTGCCTGCCGAGTATGAGGTGGGCGCTGTTAGGATTGGGGATGCACCTAAGGTGGTGGCCCTCGACGAGGCTATGGAGGTGGCTCCACTAGTAATAACTCTAGATACTTGGGGCCTCTATTTTTGATACCATAGTGGGCCCTCCCTTAGCGGCTCTTATTATAAGGACTATTGAAGGAAATGGACGCATATTCTTGGCTGGATACAAGGATTCCTCTAGACCCAGGGCTTTGTTAGATAAATGTCAAAATTCCCCTAGGTAGTTCTGAGTGATGAGAGAAGGGGCCATTTATGTCTTGAGATTCCCCACACACATTGTTAGCAGTTGTTCATGATTCATTGACATGTAAAGGGAGTACGTGGGGCCTTTACACCTGGAGACAATGTATGAAACACGTTTATCAGGCCCTTGCTTGCACTTGAAATGGTCATAAAATCAAGTATTCCAGGTGGTGGAACTGAAATGGTAGAGAAATTTCCTATGAAGTCCTCCAAACTGGCTACTATCCCAATGAGTATCTGGATGTACCAAACGAATGTGGGCCCTTCCAGCATATGTACGAAACATTGGAGCTTGGCAACCTCCTATTGTGCTGGAGTTCCCAGCATGGGTCCACACCTTGAAATAATATTTTCCAGATACTACAACATTTCTCCCATCCCATTAAAGGTGGGTAAGGTAGGATTTCTAAAAATTGGGGGTACTGGCATATCATCCACCAATGTTAGATATGACTTTTCATCAGGTGATATTGCCACCGATTGAGTTTCTAGGGCCTCGAGGTAGGCAAAGAGAGTGTCCATTGGATCATCATGGAAGAGATTCCAATATTGATGAGGATCTCTGACAAATAGTGCATTGTAAGGTTCTTTAACATGATTACTAGGCCCAATGGCTCATAGAGTGGTTGGTGGGTTGACTTGCGGTGCCATCAAAGGGACGACTTGTGGAGTGGTTGGGGGTACCTATGTTGGGTCCTAAGGAGGGTTATCACGCAAGTTTGATGGATTGGGTGATACATATAATTCCATCTTTTCAAATGCACCCGACCTCTGCCCTATGTATTTGGAAATGATCTTCATGGTCACCCTTAGGCAACTCACATGAGGGAGGCTATACCTTCCCCTACTACCCCCATCGAGGGTTACCGTAGTCTAATAGTCGTTTCTAAACACATTAAACAAGATGTTAATCAACTTTATTTTTATGTTCTGTGCGTTTTTAATGAAACAAAGCCTCTTAGTTCCATCTTTCATCTTTTTTCATTGATCTAGATGGATCATAGGGTTTGGGGGTCCAACGTTCTCTTTACCATTATTTTGGTCTCGACCGGGGGATAATGACTCAGAAGCTATAGGAAGGCCAAATAAATTACTATGATAGTGAGTAACCCCTACCAAATGATCGAATATGTGTGGCACCACCACGAGGTTTGGTTATCTTTATGTAACCCTAGCTCGGTCACTTCCTCTGATTGGTCAGCCATGTTAACTATGACTGTACCTGAAGGCATATCTTCATTATCACATGGGAAGTCAGGATGGAGCCAGATATGACTAAAATAAAGGGCAACATACTACACACATCCACATATTTGTACATGGGAGAGGCCACCTTAATAATTATGTGGATCACTCTAAATCTATAGACGCATTTTTGCTAGAGGGTCTGATGGTGACTGGCTGACTCAGGGCGCTGAGCCACGAGGATTATAGCCAAGTCGAACACATGGCATTGCTGGACAACATATTCAAAGTGTTCCTATCTCTTATGGTATGACACATGTCGATGATAGAGACAGACGTGTGTTTCCCATATAGTTTAATATAATCATATGACCTCCTCCTGGGTGAGAGATTCCAGAATACTAAAACCTAATGTTTCAATGTTCCATAACATTTCTGGGAACTGGTCCACAACAAGGGTTTCCCATAAGATCATCATATCAGACTCGAGATATGGCCCGTGGATGCCCAATTCATTGATTGGGGATAGCTGAGGGGCCATTAATGGAACTGAAGTGGACTGCTGAGATGGTAGACTAGCCGGTCGAGAGTACAACACATGATCTGACAAGCCGCAACATCTTAGACTATCTTTTGATGAATTCACTGATTGTGCCACCACATCCTGGTAAGATAGACTAATGACCACAACTTCCTATGCAGGGGACGCAGTTACTAAAGCTGGTTCATGCTATTTCTCGTCCTCTATTGGTCCCTAAAATAACTGTATGTGATCTATGGTTGAGGTAGAAAATGATCTTGTTGACGATAGAGAGGATTTATTGACCCGGACCTGGAAAAGGGTATAGGTTACGAGGGCCAAAAAAGAACGTGGATTATATAACAAACTTTAATTTCTTCATTAACAATGATCAATCCGAGATATTTCATGATGATAAAACACCTGATCTTTGCAATAAAATGAATAAGTAAAGAAAAGAGAGGAGTCCCATAACCATAGAGATAATCATCATATGTTTGATATAATTAATATACTTAAAAGTTAAGAATTACCTTAATTAAATTATCTCTTCGTTCATGTTTCCTATCACGATCTGATGTGATACTTCATTGCTTCACAGAAGCCAAGTGTAAGCTTCCTCTATAGGTGGTCCACATCTCCTCCACATATCTCTAGACATCGGCAAAATAATATTATTTTCCTAGCATAAAAGAGCCTTCACTTGTGATGTCGGACTTCGATCACCTTGTGAGCATATTCCGAAGTGCTCTCCTTGATCCCAGGGATGAGGATCTCTCTTGTAACTTGAGAGTATTCTTCGAGGAAAGGAATTCTCTCTCGGTTTGAGAGATTTTTCCAGATCCATTGTGAACAACCAAAAATAATGGCTAGGATTAATAAGAATAATGTAATTGGAATTTTATTACATAGAATAAGAAAAATAATTAATTACCTGAAAGCATTTCTTCATTTCATTTAATTCTATGTAAAACCCCATTTCTAATAATAACAACTGACTATTATTATCATTGGATATGAACCCAGAGAATTACACCAAATATTATATAATTAAATAAATAATATTATTTCTCACAAATCCATAAAAAAACTACACTGCGTGAATATTAATGTACATGACGCGTACTTTTGTCTTTCGATTTTATTTATTTCCTCCACCACATTTATTAGACCTTGAATAATGACTATTTATTTCATAAATAAATATCAGTACATTACTCTCTAATAACTTTATTATTTCACCCACAAAATATTCTCTCTAATAACTAGTATTGAAAAAAATGCGATTAGGGATCCTTGAATAATTAGTAAACAACAATCGGTAATAATAATTATTCAACTTTTAAAGTGAATATTTAACTGGTATACTTGGAAAAACATAATGTGTGACCCTCTAGGACTATTTTTAGTGGCATTAGGTGGAGCCTGCCTAAAGTCTAAGGATAACGTCTAGAAACATGCCATGGAACCTATAAGAAAATAAGTTAACTCTGCAATGACATGTCACCTCCTACAAACGCTTACTGTGTAATGAAATACCATTTTCAAGATATCTCTAATCAACCATGTTTCATAATAGGGCCGTCAACCAATGTGCTCTATTATTCTTTCTTTGACATCCCGAAATTGAACTTTCCCATTATTTACAATAGACGTGGATTTATTTAGGAATTATCAATTCCATCAAAGGGCCTGAGATATCAACTTCTTTTATGGAACATAAGTGACAAATCCTTTATCACATTATCTATTAATGTAGTATTACTAATGACGCACCCAAAATATCCTACCTCGCTTCTAATAATGTGTCATTATACTTTTCGTCAATACATCTATGTGTGTGAGTTGTAATACCCATTAATAATAATCTTAATGTCTATAGACCAATACTTATGTCTGTAGATAGGAACATACAATGAGACTATGATATGTTGATTTCCATCTTGCGGGTCTCGTTATCATAATATCCACCTTGATATTACCAAATGCGCTCACTAAGAGAAGGTGCCTCAATGTATTATGAGTCCTCACCCATAATGTCATGTATTATTTGTTTCCCTTAAATAACATCATCCGAACATAGAACATATATTCAAGAATAGTGTTATGGAACTTCTGGGTTCTCATCATAGTAGGAATCATATATGAACCTTTAGTGAAACATATATCCTTAGGACATTATCACATGAATTGTCACATATAGGAAAAATCATGATGTGATAAGGTATCTATTAATAAAATCTGTTCATAAAGTACAAAGTAGATGGTTCTAGGCCACCAACCCCAAAAGACTCCCACTTAGACTAGATCCAACTACTAACAACCTTTTACTTGCAAGATCTCAAATGATATTATTGCTTCTTATGAGTTAGGACTTTAGTCACGGGGTCTACCATGTTCTATTCTGTGGACTCTCTGCTCACGGTAACTTCACCCATTTCATAGAAATCCCTCTAGAAGTTATATGTGATTTTTCCATTGATGCGACCTTGGCTATTTGGGAAGATCCACCATTGTAGTATTATCGCAACATAATGTGATAGGGTCTATAATACTAGGGACCACATCAAGCTCCTAGAAAAAGTTCTGAATCCAGATAGCTTCCTTGGATACTTCAAAAGCTACTATATATTCAGACTCCATTGTAGAATTGGCGAAAAATGGATGCTTTTAACTCTTCCAGCTTAGAGATCATCTATTGAGACAAAAAAAATATCCTAATTTTGAATTCATATCATTCTGGTCTATCTGAAAACAAGAATCACAACACCCTCTGATGACAAGAGGTTTTAGCTCAATAGAGTCTAAATAACCATCCTGAGAGTTCTTTTTCAAGCGCTTCTCATTTACATGACCAATATAGGTATACCATGACTGGGTTTTGTATTTGATTGGTGAGTTTATTTCATTATCGATTTCCAACACTTGGTTGTTGCAAATTAATACATACAAACCATTATTTAAAGGTTATATACTATAAAATACATTGTTCTTGTAAAATAAATGACCCTTACTTCCAAACATGAAAATAAATCCATCCATATCCAAACAATATACATAAATTATGTTCTGGGTAACACTAGGTACATAATTATAATTATGTAAAACCAAAATCCATCCCGTTGGCAATGAGATATGGTAATCTCCAATGGCCAATGCCACCAACCTCATGCTATTGGTATCTCAAAGATCCACCTCTCCTATAGAAATATTACTAAATCTACTTGGTTCCTACATTTAAATAAATATGTGATACAACATGCAATATCTAATACCTAATGTGTTGAAATGGAAAGATTACACACAATAAAAAACACACATTTAGCATCTCTATGATTATGGGTGCATTTCCTCTTACAGTGGACTGACATTCCCCCGGAAAAACATACCGCCTATTGTTCCATTCCCAGTTTTAATATCTTCACCTTCATAGAGGGACAGTTCTCAGGGGATTCAGACCATTTATGAATCCATGGCACCTTTTCCTTGCCCGTACTCTTTTTATTCACCATAATGAATGTGTATTTGTAATGCCTCATGTCCTTATCTTCCTAGAGAATTAAGGTTAGAAGTTCCAATAGTGTCATCTCGTTATTTATCATGTTGTAATTGATAATTAAACAAGTTAAGGTCTTGGGTAGTGATGAAAGGATGAGATATGTATGCAACTCATCCGAGATATTAATCGTTAAGATGTCCATGTGTTCAATGTAGACATGAAGCTTGAATACATGAGGCCCATCTGGCATAGAATCTCCAAGAATAGTTGTGAAAAAATCATTAGATATATCATATATCTCCTATATCGCCTTATATTTAAAGATATCCTTAATGTGAGACATCATGCTATAAGTGTCCATGTTTTTATGTTGCTTAAATAGCTCATTAGATATGGATGATTGAATGAAACATTTGAGATATGTGGAATCATCCAAATGTTTCATATAGAGAGATATTTCCTCGTCATTGTCCTCGTTTCCAGGTACAACTTGAACATGCTCCTCTAGCACATACAATTTCCGCTTGTGGAGAATGATGATGCATAAACGCCTCTACAAATCTAGGAAATTAGAGCTCATTATAAGGTTTTAATTCTCAATTATAGTTAAAAATGATATTTTTGATGTAATTGTTCTTTCCATTTCTAAAAATTAAGATGAAAAAATATTTAGTACTTTATCATCATATAAACTAAGACAAATAAATAAATTAATACTTATTTGGCTCCCACTATTTTATCGAAATCCAATAGCCCTCACCATTGACTTTGGAATATTAGGTTTCCTAAATATTAAAGTGTCAAGGATCCATATTGGCCCTTGAATTACCTCAAATAGGTTTTATCAAGAAACATGAAAGGTTTTTGGTAGGCATTCCACATGCCAATTGCACTATCTCCTAGCTCCTTGATCCTCTGAGTGGACTCCCCAATCCTGAAAGGCTTTTATTTTGTATTTCCTCAACCTTGTCTCTTGGTCACACCAAATCCTGTTGTGGCAGTCAAGCCTTTATGTGAACCATTCCAATTCAACACAAAAACTTGAATTATAATTACACAATAATTGAAAACACCCCAACTAGGGATGGTCAATCACTTTTAAATATGGTTCGATTCTAACGAAGATTATGGAAGGCTATACTGACTTAATATTTCATTGAGGGTTTCTATACTTATATAGAAATTTCAGTTTTATTATCTATAATACATGCTTATTAACAATATGTGGTATATAGTTAAGTTATTAACCATGTCTAAGATAATATGTACTCATAAGACGATCTTATTTTAGTTCTATCTTACATGCTTTTTTAATTCATTAATTGTTTGATCGTGACAACAAAACCACAATAAATAAACCATGAAACTAATAGAAATAAAATAAATAGAATGATCATGAGCTTGTTCTATTGGTTAGTTTATCTAGATATTGGTAAACTAACCCAAGACCTAGGGGAGAAACACATTGAAAATTTTGGGTTCGTGTTTATAGTTTTCACATGTCCACCTTTGTATCTCCTTGGGTTGATTTCACCTTGGATCCGAACTTGAGATGCCTCTATTAGCTTGGGAGATCCATCCATTAAATATTCTTTTATCTCACTCACATGTGAGAGGTACAATGGGGTTTTATATAAAAGAATTATTGGGCACGCATGCCCTACATATTAAAGAGGAGAAGGGTTGTAGGCAAACAAATTTAATTTAAGTAAATAATTTAAATGAAACTATCCACATACAAAGGTCCTTGTCTAGCTCATGATCGTCTATTTATCTAACAATATTTTCACATAGATAAAAATAACATAAATTATTTAATCATTCCTGTTTAAAATAAATCATGCTTGAATCAACTAATTTTATTTAATTAATCAATTATTTTATCATAAACCCTTTTATGAATTTCCTTGAGATTCTCATCCAACATAATTTTAAACAAATAAATTAATTTAAAATTATCATTGCACATCACTTGTACCTTGATGTAAACCCATTGAATTATCGTTCATAACTACCTAATCTGTAGAAAATGAACATCACGTAGATGCTAAATTAAATAGACATATATATAACACCTATCACGTGTCGTGACTTATCTTTACGCCCACAACATGGTACACATCTCAAGGGTTTGTATAATATAATAATAAATTTTAATAAATCTTCAAAATTTGGATGATGACACAACATGTAGTTCCAACTACATGGTGTGTACTATCGTTCATTATCCATCCGAAGTACACACCTTGGGATAGGGCGTGTGGGTGTAGTGAATAAATCTTTAGAGTACATGGATTTTCCAATGGGACACATGCCGTGTAGTATTTACATTACATGGTCTCTAGTTGGGCAAGCTATGTACGAGATACACAGTCCAACCCTAACCCAAAGGGACTACACATTGTGTCCAGTGGGAAACATGGTGTGTAATCTGGAAACTGTGTGCACCGGTTCTTGGTCAACACATAGTGTCATAAAGACTAAGATAAACTCCAATGACACAACTTAGTTTAGAAGACCTGTCTGATGCATTGAACCAATAATACACGGCATGAACTATCGAATAAACACCATGTATTCTTGTGTTGTATGAACAAGAACATTTGGCACCTCAGGATGAGATCCTCTATTTTATTTTAATCAAAATTAAAAGTATAAGATTGTTTCTGTAAGGTGAAAAAGAAATGGATGAGGGGGAATAGATCCCATGTTTCGTATTTACAGAACAATTAAATTTAATTGAAACAACTAAATTATTAAATGAATAAATAATCAACAAAAACTATATTATTATAATAAACAATATGACCCCTCTGATACCACTTGTAGTTTTCAGGTGCAATGAAATCACATGGATGGGTGTACCCAACGTTATTTTTTCTGTTAACAATGATCAATCTGAGATCCCTCATGATGAAAAAATTAGCAGATCTTCGGAATAGGATGAAGAATGAATGAAAAGCAGGGAGTCCCAGAACCAAATATAGGATCATAATATGTTAGTTATATTTAATTTAATTAATATACAAGAATTACCTGGATGGAATTCTCTCTCCATTGAAGTTTCTTGTCACTATGCGATGTGATCCATTTTTGTATCACAGAAGCCAAGTGTAGGATTCCTCTAGCGGTGATCCACATATGCTCTACATATCTCTGAACATTTCTGATAGAATCTCTATGTACTATAATGGATGATCCTTCACATGTTATGTTAGTCTTCGATCTCCTTGAGAGCAGCTTCCAAAGCGCTCTCTGTGATCGGGTGGAGGAGGATCTCTCTCGTAACATGAGGGAATTCTTGGAGGAAAGAATTATCTCTTGTCATGAGAAGTTTTTCCAGATATGTTGTGTAGAACAACATAGAATGTCTTGGAATAATTGGAATAATGTAATTGGGATTTTATTATTATAATAATAAAATGAATTAATTACCCAAATGCATTTATTCATTTCATTTGATTCTTAGTAAAACCCCATGTCTAGTAATAAAAGTTTATTATTATTATCACTTGACATGCACCCAAAAAATTACACCTAATATTATTTAATTAATTAAATAATATTATTTATCAAAAACCCCTAAAAAACTACATGGCACGTATATTAATATACAGGGTGTGTACTTTTGTTTTTCCATTTTCTTTATTTCCTCCACCATAATTATTAGTCCTTGAATAATGACTATTTGTTTCTTAAATAAATATCACTGCATTACTTGCTAATAAATATATTATTCTTCCCACAATATGTTCTCTTGAATAAATAGTGTCGAAATAAATGTGATTATGAATCCATGAATAATTATTAAACCACAATGATGAATAATCTTTATTCAACTTGATCAATGAATATTTAACTGAGATACTTGGACACAATTAGTGTGTGACCCTCTAGTCCAATCTCTCAGTGGCTTTTGGCGGAGCCTAACTATAGACCAAGGATAGAATCTAGAAACATTCCATGAATCCCATACTAAAATAAGTTATTGCTGTAATGACATGTCACCTCATACGAACACTTACCGTGTAATATAATCCTTTGTCATGATATCTCAAGTAAAATGGGTTGAATGATAGTGCCATCAACCCATGTTCTCGATTATTCTTTCTTTTGCTTCACGGAATGTAACTTTCCCATTCCATTCCACGGCAATTTATTTATTTAGGCTATATCAATTCCATAAAAGGGCATGAGATATCAACTTTCGTTATGGAATAGAAGGGACAACTCATTTCTTGCATTATCTATTAATGCAATATTACTGACGACGCACCTAACATATCCTACCTCGTTGCAAAAAAATGTATCATCGCAGATTTCATCAATACATCTAAGTTTGCGAGTTGTAATACAAATTAATAATAATATTAAATTCTAAGGACCAATACACATGTCCGCAGATAGGAACATCCAATGACACTATAAAATGTGGATTTCCTACTAGCGGGTATCATTCCAATGATATCCCCATTGATGTTACCAAGGGTTCACACCGTGTGAAGGTGAATCAATGTTTTATGAGTTCTCACCCCTAATGGACTATATTATTTGTGTCTCTCAAATAACATCATCTGACCATAGAACATATAATAAGGAATAATGTTATGGCATGTTCAGGTTCCCATCATAGCAAGGATCCGCTATGAACCTTTAGAGAAACGACTATCCTTAGGACATTATCCCATGGATTTTCATGCATAAGAACAATCAATATGTGATAAGGTATTTATTAATACAAGTTTTTCATAATGTACAAAGTAGTTTTTTCTATGCCAAAAACTCCAACAAGGGGCCAAATCTTCTACCTCCTCGATATATCATCCGAGGGATGCTGGGATCTAGTGGACCTTAATTTTGGGAAGGATGAGGCTTAAATGAGTTTTTCCTACCCCACCCACTGACATAGAATATCAGGGTGTGGGTTCCATCATTGAATCACACTCCGCCTCAGAGTCTGAAAGTCATATGGGTTTAATCGTGATCTGAAACTTCTCAGTATTCTTCCTTTGGTGGAAACGACCCGCCCTCCTACCCCAGGATGGTTCTTTAAATTAGGGTAAGTTGTTTACATGAGGATGACCTCCATAATAATTGGTACTAGGGTAGATAAGACTTTCTCTTGGGTGAGTCAGGGTTAGAGAAGCTTGGAAAATGTCAAATGGAACATGGGGAGAGCCTTTGTGTCCACTAGCTAGTGCGTGGGGGGGGGGGGGGGGCTCTACGGGAAGTGTTAGAGTGGGTAGGACATCCTTTGGAGATGGTGGGAGAATAGACAGTACTTCCATGTTTGTTTCCCACAGTGGTGGTAGTACGAGTGGGGCCTTAGTACCTGTCATGACTGAACATGGGGAAGACCCCCGCATTAGACGCTAATGAAGCAGGGCAGACCTCCACTTCTCTGATTGTTGTAATGGGGAGGAACTTCATCAATCATGGTAAGAACATGGGGAAGAACTACATGCTGATGGTTGACTAGGTGAGGAGGATCTTCGCATTAGCGACATATGATATGAGGAACAACTCCATACCTAGGATCAAGGGTGAGAATGAATCCTACCTACTGGATGTTAGTACAGTGGCGAGGGCCTTCACCTAGACTAATTGTAACATATGGAGGGCCTCAATGTCGATATTGGGAGTGGGTAGGTCCTTCAAACTCATTAATGGTGGAACGTGTAGGACCTCTGTGCTAGATGTCATCCCCACGGTTCAGCCCGCGATGGGCAATACTTGTGACGGCGACGAAGAGAGTCGTCCCAACCATCCAGTTGGGCAGTTGTGGCCTCTATATGTGTCGGGATTATAATTTACCATATTAATTATAAATTAGGAATTGATATTATGAATTTATAGTGGTACAAGCCACTATAGACTTTGATTATGGCTCCCCATGGTGTATATCCTCCTCACCCTCCACACGGCGTTGGGATCAGGTTAACCGAACTAGGGCCAATGGTGCAGGTGTCTAACTTACCTGCTTTTCAGCTAATGGGATCAGGTGGTGGAGTTGACACGAACTAATGGGAGCCCTCTTTAAAGGCCCATAGGACGGGATCATAGATAGGATAACCTGGACAACAATTACCTTATTGGTGTAAAGGATAGAGTCATCAAATCATTTTAGGGAGAGACTCCCAAAATAGTTATATGATAAAGTGGGGAGTAGTGGCTCTCTACATGGACCTTGGGGGTGGAAGAAATGGTGAGGAATAGAAGCCTCTTGGTCCTAACGGTCCATATCTTGAGTTGGGATAATCCCTTCATCCTCCAAACACTAGTCGAGGTCATTTATAACCCTCATCTAAATGAGTTTAGATGTTAAGATTGGGAATGGTTTCCTAGTAGCTCTACATGTGGAGGTTGTCCCAAAAGATATGTAAACGCATGGGATTTCCACATTGGTGATCCCTCAGCCCCTGCGTTGGTGGGTGGGTGGTGATTAGTTACCTAACATAGCATCTTGGGTCCTAAAAAGAAGTATAATTCGATAATTAGCGTTGAAAGGAGGAAAGATACGTTCCATGGCCTAGATTATTTCTTTATCCCATTATTGGTAAGAAGGATCCATGCTAACAATGTCACTGAATGGGATGCCCAATGTTCAAATACTCCAAACTCTAGTGAATTTCATGGTAGAACCACTATTTTCATGGTGGGAAGTGGAACCAGATAGCTGTATTCGGTGACAAACAAATCCCCCGATGCCTCGAATGCTACTAATCATCCACATTGTGGAGAAGATTCATGTCAGGTTCACCATTTCTATTTCTGATGATTTTTCTGGGGTGTGTGCCATTATGCTATAACATGTTGTCTGTTTCCCCACATTCCAACTTTCTAATTATGGGTGACATCCATCGCTAATTCAGGGACATTTTCTCCTTAATTGAAATGTGTTGATAGGATGTTGGTCTCTCCTTCGGTGGATTCCTCCTCAGAATTCATTTCCTAATCTTATCCTCACTTAAATATTAAGAATTTGTCTATGAAACTGTTCCCTGATGCCATATCATCATTGAATTGGTAAACTACACTACTTCTATTGGGACATTCCAAGGGATCATGTTAGGGTGGAAACTATTGATCAAGGGACTAGTCACGTTGGACCTCGTCGGTGTCTCTAGATGCTGAAACACTGATACACCCGGGTTTCTTCTCCTTACGATAAGGCTTCTCGAGGGTGTGGAAACCTAAGGCATCCCACCTCAAGGGAAGGGAGTAATATTCCATATGCATGTCCCTGAGGTTTTCCTTATCTTTCTATGTTTAACTGAGGGTATTCCTTGAGTTTATCGTCTAGTATAGATGGTTATGAAAAAGAGGTGCCTTCCAAGGTTTTACTCCGGTATATCGTGTTTAGAATGAGATATGACATGAGTTTAACATCTTGAAGAGATGGTATGAGAGTTATCTGAAAATACCATGAAGACAGATCAGATTGGTACATCCTTATGAGTGATCATCTGGAATTCTTAGCAGATGATATACTAGAACGCCCAAAGAGGAAGGGTCAGAGGTGGTGTGTCCCATAGAGGGTACTCGATGATGGACCAGAACACCCAATGGGGATGGATCTGAGTTGGTGTGTCCCATAGAGGGATGATATCACACCATGAAGGTTGATCTAGACACCCCTGAGGGAGAAGCATGGAATGTGCACCCCAGAAATGGGAACACCATGGTTTACCATGGGCTAGGATTGAACTTCATGGAGGTTTCCTACATACCCTGTGTAGACGACGGGGATCAAAACCCACTTAGATTGAATAGTTGATGAATCTGGGTGTACAAAAAAGACAACAACTTGGAGACATGATAGGGCTTATGCATGGATGACATCCCATCGCACAAGGTACGGTCTTGGTTGGATGGTTATGGATTGTGTGGGGCTCATGCATGGTTAGATGACCGAGTGGATGGAATGATTTTACCAGGATGTGGCGGCCCGGGTAAGAATTGGGATGAATATGGATAGAATGTCAAAGGATAATGTGAGTGGGGATGAAACCAACACGATGATGATAGTGATATTGGGAATGAACCTCAGAGAGGCTTCCTACGATTCCATGTGGAGGGGAATCAAAGTCCACATAGTTTGGTGGGGTGATGGGAAACATGAGGAGGTGGTCCATGAGAATGGACTCATGGATGGGACTTGGAGTATAAAACCTACAAGTTGGGGTGTTACCTTCTTAGAACACAAAAGATCTAGGGAAAGACAATTATGAGATATGAGTGATTGGATTGAACTTGAAGGAGTGTTCATACATAAACCCATGGTATGGAATCAAAGTCCACATAGTTTAATATGGGGCATAGAATCGGGGAGTATACAAAGTATAGAGACCTGATGACATACTAGGGTGTATTCATGGTCAGCATCCTGAGAGTTGGTCTCACTCCACTAAGGGATGGACCAATGATGTGGTTCCCAAAAAAAGGTACACCAAAGTTTAACGGTGTTTGGGGTTGAAACTCAGGGATTCTTCCTACATATCCTTCATATGATAAAGGAATCAAAACCACATAGTTCAGAAGAATAAATTTTAGCATCTTGTTGGATGAGGGGTGAACCGACATGAAGTGGTTGGGACCGACAGATGAAGTGCTCGAATCTCAGGGAGACATCCTACGTACCATGCTCAGAAAGGGACAAGATCAAAGTCCATGTAGTTCGGTGTGGAAGGATGGGGCATACACACTACAGTGGCCCAAAGATAATTTCATGGTCGATTCTTACTCTAATACCACATGAGTAATGCTCTATGTGAGAAACAAGTGGAGACAAAGAATCGACAATCACGTGGAAAATGATGCATCTATGAGGAATGGAGTGGGGCTTACACATTGTTAGTGGCCTAGGGAGATGGATATTGGAACTTAATCTAGTATAGAGGCCCATTGAATCTAAATCCCAAAGGGAGAGGGTCAGTGTATCGAGAGTCACATGTTCTCATTTCTCCTCTAGTATTTGTGAACCGAAGAAGAGAGGAAGAGAAAGGGTGATACCTCTTACATAAAAGGCTTGGGGATTACACTAATGTTGTTTCCCTCCCATGTGGAAATATGTCATTCCATTTAAGGATCATCTCAATCCAGGTGAGGAAGATATCATCCTCATGGAGATGAGTGTGTGTGGAAAATTCCGGATGAGGGGAACCTCGTGTATATTGCACTAAGAGAGGATACAATTCAATTCAATGTGTTGTGAATGATGATGCTTGGAAGTTTAATATCCTACAGCTCAGAAAATGATAATTCACTCCTCACAATATGACTTACTTAACTATTTTAATTTAACCATTTGTGATGGGAATACACTAGCAATGCTGCAGTGAGATGAGTTTGTTGATCAATCCATTGAGAGGATCATGTTAGTGTGGCTATTCGAATAAGCAACACACTACTGGAAATTAGATCTTTCCCAACGCTTCTATACCAACGGTTTGAAAAAACCCTTGGTATAGGTCACCTTTCCCAACGGTTTGGATAAACCGTTGGGAAAGGCGCCCAAATTGGCCACTTTTCCCAACAGTTTGGCCAAACCATTGGGAAAGGTAGACCTATCCCAATGGTTTGGCCAAACCGTTGGGAAAGGCCCTCAAATTGGACACCTTTCCCAACGGTTTGTCCAAACTGTTGGGAAAGGTGGACCTATCCCAACGGTTTGTCCAAACCGTTGGGAAAGGTCCCCAAATATGCCACTTTTCCCAATGGTTTGGCCAAACCGTTGGGATAGGTCTACCTTTCCCAATGGTTTGGCCAAACCGTTGGGATAGGTCTACCTTTCCCAACGGTTTGGCCAAACCATTGGGAAAAGTGGGCCAAAAATCAACATCCTACACAGAATCAAAATTACAACCAAAGACCTATACCAACGGTTGTTAAAACCGTTGGTATAGACCTACACCAACGGTTTTAACAACCGTTGGTATAAGTACTTTCATTTTTTATCAGACCTTCGTACCGAGAACATTATATAAATCAAAATTTAAAATATTTATGAGAATACATATATATACATATATATATATATGTAATTATGATCACAAAAGACATGTTAGGTTAGTGGTTGAGTCGTTCAATTATAAACGAGGGGTCCTGGGATCAAATCCCAGCGGATGTTTTATTTTTGGAATTTATATACCAACGGTTCCATTACCGTTGGTATAGATTTCATATTACCTATACCAACTGTTTCCAAAACCATTGGTATAGGTCTATACCAACGGATTTTGGAAAACCGTTGGTATAGACCTATCCCAACGGCTTACTTGGCTACGGTTCTCCAAACCGTTGGTAAAGGTTAGATTTCCAGTAGTGACAACTGTTAGTGTTCTTATGTGAAGAAGCATGAGGCAAAGAAACATAACATGAAGTGCCGCCGAATGTACTTTGTAATCTCTTTGTACATACCTGGAGGGTCGTACGAGAGAAGGGTTTGTGAAGAAAAGTGGTTCACATGAAGTAACCTTGAGAAGCCCTGGTGCTCCACAAATTTGAGAGACTCTACGAAGGGGGATGCATCCGAAAGTGCAGTGTTCTATCCTAGGCATGGAATATACATGCATATGAAGAGTGCTTCACAAAGTGGAACTTCTTTTATGAAGTTCGAGTTCATGGAGCATGGGGCCTTTCAAAGTGTGGCATTGCGAAGCAATGAACTACGAAAAGCATGGTGAACCTTCCATAGCATGGGATTCACATCAGCGTAGAAGGTAAATCATGAAGCATGAGTGATTTTCAAAGACCTATGTTTCCATAGGGATATCCTTCCATTGAAATCTGTCTTGAGATTCGAGAAGGTTTCCCCTCCTTGAAGAGGAGTCGAATATTTGCATAGGAAAAGTTATTTTTCAATGCTCATATACCTTGAGCATTTCAATTTCTCAATTATATTTAGAGAAAAGGGTGATTCACATTTTGATAGGTGTGAAGGGGAAATTTCAGGGTATCAATACTTTGTAATTTGGGGAGATTGGAATTTGAATGCGAGAGGTGGCACAAACCACATTAGTCAGGTCATGAAGGAATTGGACCACACAATCAGAGGCATATCCATCAAGTTCCTCAGGCTGACAGAGCTCTCCATCAGCCACGGTGTGGCACTCATAGAGGGATCTCTCCAGTGTGTCGTAGTCACGAAGGCCTCCTTCATCTACTCTGTAGTGGTGTTGAGACCTCTATCAAGTGCATAGTATTCACGAATCGCTCCATTAGTTGCTCCATGGCGGCTATAGAGGAGTATTTTTCTCACTGATTTGTGCATATCATATAGCCGAAGGGGATTTGTGGGGCTTCTCTGTGAGGCCGCTCTATGAGGTAGGATTCCTTGGAAATGGGGGGGGTGTTTTCCCAAGGAAAAATATTTGGTGCCAATAAGATACATGATAATATTATATAACATAGATATTATCAAATTATATAATTGTTTTTTCATGCAATATATAATTTTTTTGATATGAAATTTCTAGTTAGCTATGAATACTAGGGATGATTAACTACTGAGTTCATGATTTTTTATTGAGTATTATTACGACTATTGTTTGGGCCTTTATAATGTCATATTTGGAGGCAAGTTTGTTATTCCTAAACTAATCATCAGATAATGACATGAAATTGTTTAAATATTTCATTACAATATATTAAAATTAACTTTTATGTATAGTGTTTTATATTATTTGGAAATTATATAAAATAAAAATACTATATTTTTTAAATGTTGGATATATTTACACTCCTATATGATAGAAACTGCATAATACCTAACAATTCTCAAATAACTATCATAAATTCTTCTCAAAAGAAACCCTTCTACTTAAATAAAACACATTAATCTTCATTATAACATGGGGAAATATGAATATAAGAAAGTGGTAAGACTATATGATCTATATGGGTAAACATAAGTTATAAAAAACAATGATCACAAGTGAACATAAGTTGAGAATGTGGATATAATCATTATACATAATAATATAAAATCCATACAACCATAGGTAATAAAAAATGGAAAATTGTTTGAGATAAATAATAAATTAATTGAATCAGTGAGTGAATAATAATGATCCATGAGTGCATCACATTGTCGTAAGATAAATCATAAAACTATTAATCATATTTAAAATATGGAGAAAAACGTTTTTATAGGGATCATTGCCTTAATAATCCACACCCTGAAATCCAAATCTGATGAAAAAATAAAATTTACTCATAAATACTTACCTATTGTTAAATAATATCTAGGAAAAATAATTGTAGGGAGATATATGAACCCACTATTCAACATCAATACTTGTGAGTTAAATTGAAATCAATCACATTTAACTTCATAATGAGACTACAGATAAAAATTGGTTCCATAAAACATTGAATATGACTATTATTCACTTTTATAACATATTTAACACATGAAATAATATTGTTTTTATTCAAAAAATAAAAAATATCCCATGGGTGAAAATGGGATTCATATAGATTTACATAATGAAAATTATTAGTGTGTTAATAAACAATCATAACATGTGAAACTAATGAAAATGAAATGGGTATTAATTGAAATTTATTAAATATTTTGGTAAATAAAATTAAACCTATAATATAGTGGAAATTATATTTTCATAAAATATGTAATGGGTATATGGTAATGTTATTAACATATCATAATGAACTGTTTATAGAATCTAAATGGACTTGGTTCAATCAAATGTGTCAAAATAGGGTATTCTCGTATGGAAGGAATTTAGTGAAAAATCCAAGTTATACACTGATGGAAATATATCAAGATGAGGCGGCAATAGGTCATTCCAAAAAAACTGAAGGATATTATATAAATCATCGATAATAACATTTTTAATGTTCACATATGAATAATATCATTATTAATGACATGGATATTTTAAAGATCAATTTATTATATGAATACTGATTACTTTTGTATTCTTGAAAAATAACATTGGAAATTATAAATTCCCCTATCCTTTTAAAATAACTTCAACAAGATATTTAATAAAGAAATATAAATGTAATTTCTTTAGAATCCATGAATATATATAGAGAATTCATTATATAAAACGAAAAAATTGGTGGATTAATAGGTTCACAAGTCAAAAATAAAAAGAGAAACTTTTCTAATATTGATGAAAAATACCTATATTGAAAATATTGAAATATATTTAATAGTGTTAAAAAATGTAATGTTAGAATAAAAATAAATAAAAAAAATTAATGAAGAATGTATAATAAAAAGTTTTAAGGAAAACAATAATATGGATAATTAAAATGGGTGTTTCGCGATAGAAATTGAAAGACATGGTCCGTTTTAAGCAACATTGTTGGTAAAATATAAAAACGGGGAAATTGAAATCATTGGAATATAAAAAAGATTCAACAATAAATTAAATGATTTGATGTATTTTGAATAATAATTATTCCATAGATAGACAATGCCTTGAATGACATACTGATTCAAAATTAATATTGGAAATAAAACCCATAGGGTATGATAAACATTTTGATTTACACCATATTGATATTGGGTATAATTTTTATGAATGTACATAAAAAGAACCCTATGTGGATCTTAAATGAGATAAATATGATAAATATAATTATTTATTAAATAATCATACCATATTATTTGTATCAAGGGGCACATTGGAATATTTTTATATTTAAATTAAATCTGAGATATTGAACCCCATACCAATTTCCCTCGATTAGTTATATGCAGTATAATATCCTATATAAGACACATGAATAAAATAATAACTTATTTCAGAACGATTTCCATTAAAACAATATTTATAAACATTTCATATATTTAGTCTCAATATTTACATTTGTTAGAAAGAAACTTTTTTGAGGTCTAGTTTGGGTAATGTTGATGGTTTTAAACTATTTTGTATAAGTTTTTATTGTAACTATTATTTTCCAATTTGACTAATTGTTATATTATATAATTTTGTATTGTGTATTTTCTTTGATTATTTATGATGCAATAATTTCATTCCATTGCTGTTATAGTTACAAACTAGAAAGATGGAATCAGTGATGATCACATTACAATGATTCTTAATTAACACAGTGTGTTTTATTAATTAGTTAATTATAATTTTTATATAACATTATTTAAACAATTTTTTTTTTATATATTTATATAATTTAAAAAAAATAATTTTTTTTCATAAAAACTATGTTTAAAATTATTATTTTTGTTTGAGTATGTGGTAAAACAGATCCAGAAATGATCCTAACATGATTAATTGATTAAAATGACATTGTGTGGAAGTAATATCATTATACAATAAAGATAATGATATTATTTTGTGCATAATTGTGTGACATATCATAATTTGAAATATGATTAAAGAATATACAGTTACAGTACATCAATTAGTTAGAAAGGATATATCATCTTCTACTCAGTTCTCTCATTTTATTTGTTTTAATTAATGAAAATCATTAATTGATCATAACATATATAGGCTCAAAAATGGGGGTTCAAACCCCATGGGGCGCAGGGTACTGTAGATGCACCGTAGCGCTACTGTAGCAGCCGAGATACTATTGCAATGGTGGCACTGTAGCGGCAGTAGGGGAACTGTAGCGGCGACAGGTACTGTGCGACACTGTAGTAGAGCAGGTACTGTATCAGTAATATTCACAGAATGGTTCTTGGGCCTAAAATTTGGGCCTACGGGATATGTAATGGGCTAAATTCCCACTAGGCCTACGGGCTATGTAATGGGTCTCCCTATACACAATTAAAGAGGTCTTTGCTTTGATTTAATAATAATAAAATATAGGCTCAAAGTTTTCCCATAATAATTTATTATTTGTATAAAATACAAATCATTTATCATTTAATTCTATCATCATGACCATCCATGTATGGAAGTGTTGAAACTAAAATCAGAAATCAATCATTCCAAGGTTGTGGTGGTCCATATATTCGCATGTATGATGAATTCATTTCTATATAATTGAATAAAAAAGTAGTTAGGATCAATGTTTAAAAATAATCATCATTATATAAATATAGAAAATATTTAAAAATACTATAATTTTATAAAATCATGGTAATATTTTTAGAGGAAACAAAAACAAATTACATTGTGAAGGAAGTAGTTTTCAAAATGTATGAATCACTACTTTTTCATAATTGAATATTAAAAAAAAGATTATTTATTTTTATAATAAAATAATAAAATTAGGTTTATAAGAAAAATAAATTTCATTAAATATGTACTTGAAATTTATAATTCAAGATTACAATATAAAATAAACTTGAAAAGTAGAAGTATTTACTCATATTGAGCAATTTGAGATTTCCCTGTAAGATCAATGAAAAATGGATGGAAAATTAAATAAAATTACCAGGAGCTTATGGGAGTGAATTATTAATATACAAGAAATAATAAAGGATATTTTTTTGGAGGAAAATTAATTTTATGTGTTCCATGAAGTGGTGGTGAGATGACCATTTTATATGTGGTGAGATTGGAATTTTTGTAATTAGTCCAACTTAATAAATTGGGAGAACATGTTAAACAAGACAATTGGATCCAAAATTAAGGAAATAATTGAATGGGGAAGATATACGTTCAATCATAACATCATAATATCAATTGAAATTTTTTAATCATGTTTCTAGCCCTTTTATGACCTAAATTAGTGTGTTTAGCATTTTAGATCTTTCTATGGTATGTATTTGATACCGAATATAAAAATTCATTATGACTAAAAATGAAGTAGATGTCATTATAGTACCTAGATGCACTAATTATAATATTTCAATAAATTATTTGATTTTAATTATAAAATTTATAATAAATAATTTGAAAAGTAATATATATTATATTAATATATATTTATATAGGTAAATATTTTTTACATTCCAAAATATCATATATTATTTTCAATATAAAATAATATCATTAAATATATATATTTTTATTATAATTCAAGTATCTTCTTAGGGATTTTCTTTCATATGTTTTAGGATCAGTTTATTTTGAAGTGATTTGATAAAAGTAAAAATATTTTCTAAAATGATATTTTTCATTATTCACCAAAAAAACATTTATTTCAAAAAAAATCCAGAAATAAATCTTTTTATTATATTAATATTATTAATTAAAAAAATTCTTTTTGTTAAACAAAATTTATAAAATTTTATAATTAAATATTTATGTAAAATCTTATACTACAGTGAAAAATCAATTAATAATTGAAAGTATATTTTAAGATGTATCCTATTTTTTATTCTTTCTTAAATAAATTACAGAATAATATGTTCTGAATTTATTATTGGTGGTATCAATATGTTTTTTATATGTAACCATAATATAAGCATTTTCTTGAGATAAAAAACCAATTTTTTCAAATGTATTTTTAACCATGATATCATTGTCATTGTTATTCTAGTCATATTAATTGAATTTTATTGTTATTAAAACATTTATTTATTTTTATTCTATACATGTTTCATAAATATGTTACTCATATTCAACCCCACTAATTAAATGTCACTTTTAACCATAACTCTAAATATATATATAAATATATTATTAAAATATATCCTGGATTTTTATTAGTTTTCTGTATAATTTGTAGAAAAAGATCGACCTCATTTACTTGTTTAAAGGAAATAATCTATTAAAATCTTATGGTTATTTATTCAATCCAATAAATTTAATTTGGTCCTAAAAGATTTTATTATAACATCAGAGTAAATTATATAGGGGTCTCAAAATTAACATCACAACTCTATATGATCAAGGTTTTATTTATGATATGGAAAGATATTTTTAAATAATACATATTACAATAAGAAATTTAAATTGGGATTTAACACATAACTAATTTACAAAAGAATTATAATAAGGGATTAAGATCTGGATCCATAAGAAATAACTTCTAAAGGACCTTGAATATGATTTACATTATAATCATGGAATATGATGTTCTAATTAAAAAATCAACATTTAGTAGGTAGTGATAACGTGCATGAAATATTTCATAAGAAAATATAATTTCAAAACACAGTATGTGATATAGAAGTAGTAGTTCCATAGGATTTTTCCTTTGTTCATTATTTTTGGTGAGTATTTTGATTGTTGGCCCATGGATTAAATCATATTTTAATATAATTTTCTTCACTTATGGAATTTGTGAATATATATATAGATATATATATATTTTATCTCTTTCACTATAACTTATGATTTTGATAAGCCTCGTCTCCTCACTTACTGTGCTTATCTATCCCACAGTAGAAATTTCCCAACTAAACCATTCAACATATTTACCATATAGTAAATTGAATCCTATTTACTTATTAATCTCTATTAGTTGGTCCTTCATGAGAATCAATATTTTTATTTTTGATGTGATTGGTATTTAAATAGTATTCAAATTATTAATCATGATTCTTGATAGTAGTTTTTGTTTAATAATTTTTTTGTCACTCAAGACCTTATCTAGTTTGATTGATTATTGGATTGTCAGTAAACCAATGTAGTTCCTTGGAATGTTTAAAACAAGGTGTGCAACTAAGCCTCTATCTAATACAATAGGTGATGACTAAGTATTTACCCAATATTTATTTTTTTGGTGTTTTCACCCTTACTTAATTATATTCAATGCTCGGAAACGAAATTCATTATCTTGATATGGATGTAATTTCTATGAATACAATACACTAATTCACATAAAAAATTAGTTTATTATCCTATATTTAGAATCCTTTATTTGACTTAACTGTAAGGATTCTACTAAAGATTTTTTTTACTAATCCCTTGATATAAAAGATCATTTTATCAATATAATTAAATTATATACTATCCTAGATGGGTGTTAGTAGCATTTAAATTACGATCAACATTATCTTATCAAAAATTAAATGATACTCAACAAAAATCTCTATACGTAATGAAATATAAATCCTTCTCTAATAAAATCTATGACAACTCAAACCATATAAATCACTTATTACAAGAATTAATGAAAATATCTCATTTCAATACATTCCCATAACATTTTACCTTTATTGTTTTAGATAATTAAGACTAAACATTGACTACAAAAATATAATGAATTTTTCAATGTATGGATATTTTTCCATTCCACAATGAGATAAACCCCCTAATCCCAGACATTTATTAAAAAATTCAAAAAATGTTTCTCAAAAGTCACCCTTCTTTACACATCATATGTATTATTTTTCTTCATAACCTAGAGAATATGTGGCATAATTTGTTTTAAAATTATAGGATCAGTAAGTGTAAACATTTGTTATATGAATCAAATATCATAAGTGAACATATGAGGATAATATGGTTACCATAAATATGTCTGTAAAATAATACCCAAAAATTATTGTGTAAATAGTCAATAAATTTTTATTCGTATGATAGAGTAAATCAATTAAAATATTTATACAATAAACATGATCCATCAATAAAAACAATTATGAGGAAAAACATAAAACTATAATACAACTATCAACTTTTACCCATAATTTTTATATGAAACATTAAATCAGTGTGACACGCTATTTGTGACCACACGTGCAATAAACTAAAACTTACTCTTCAAAACATTCCTCGTGGAAAAGACATTGAAATAATTCTTTGTAGGGAAATTAAATACCCCACCACCAATTATACATACTTATGAGTGTCATGTGAAATAAATAAATTATCTTATAATAATGATCTAATTGAATGATATTGGATTTAGTAAATCATAAAAAATCAGAATCCATCACTTATATAATATAAACAGCCGATGGGAAAATATATATAAAATCAACACATCACAAAGAAATTATAGAAGTAAATTGGGTTTTCTATTTATACATATGAAAAAATAGTAATTATTTTAATTATTGAAACACATGAAATACATGGAATATAAAGAACCATAAAAGGCCATCAAAAACTTTTATGTAAATAATATTACCTTAAAATGATAATTTATATTATTTGACACCAAATTAATAAAGAGTATACATTTAGGTTGATACCACTAAAAAATCTATCATTGATTTCAATCTAGTTCCACACCCTTTGTTATAATTAATATTAATTGGGTATTTACAATGGAATTTATTTGGATGAAAACTAATAGTTATACACCGATGAAGAAAAGAAAAATAAATTGATGTGACAAATAATTCCCCTAAAATAGAATTACAATAAAAAATTCCTAATAGAAATAAGAATTCTGTATTTATTTGAAAAAATTTAGTCAATCAGTCATATCATTTTTCAATGTATATGACATATATAAAAGATATTTTTACGGTATTTTTAGAAAAATATCATTAGAATTATGAAATAACCTTTATCATTTGAAATAATTTTAGAATATATATTTTATAAAACTATGTGAACCATAATTTCATTTTCAATAATAAAAAAATAGGTAAATCGTCATTTACAACAAAACAGTTGGTTTAATGTCATGTTCACACAAATTTTTTGAAAATTCAATCTTTTCACATTTTGATGAGGATTGCCCATAAAAATATAAAATATTATTTAAAACACTAAAACTATTTTAATGTAGAATTAAATGGGCTTAATATATTAAATAATAATTTATAAATTTACTAGAAAAGTAATCAAATGAATATAATTATGTAAAGAAGGAAACTTGAAGACTAATAATAAAAGATGCAGTCTATTCAAGAAATATGCCAGGTCAAATATGAGTCAAGTGGAAATGAAGTACACACTAAATATATAAAAAATATATAATTTGAAATAGAAATTATTAATGGTTTCATAAAAAATTACAATTTACAAGATAGATTACCTTTGAACAACAATATTGCATTGAAAAAAAAATTTCTATGAAACTCTTATGGTTTGTGTAATAATTTTTTCAAATTCACATTCATGCTAGATAACAATTATGTTGGTAGACATTAAAATTGTAAACAATATATAATTTTAAACCCAATTAATATTCTAAAATTAATTGATTAATAAATAATAACAATTTTTTTTAGGGATAATGGTTAAAATAAAGAAATAATTATCTTCAAATTAAATTTTATACAAATAACCCCATATATTTTAACCTCATATTTGAAGTCACACTAGGATATTTAATAACAAACATTCACAAATTATAAAACCTATTCGGGAACAACATTAATATACATAAAACTTTTTAATCTTCATTTATAAATATTATCTACATTTATACTAGATAGTTATTGCAGATTAACATTGGCAGGTGTGGGTAATCATGATCATATGAAACTAGTTTCATAAATCATTTTTTGATACTTATCAATTTTAATAAAAATAATAATTCTTAAAATACATAAGTTACTATAATATATTATTCTTGATATCTTATAAAATTATAATTTCATTAAATGATAATATTTGTTAAAAATCGTGAAGATGAAATCTACAATCCACACATTCTGAGGATTCATCACGAAAAATGGTGTTTTATTCATTGATGACATAAATTTTTATATAAACATAATATCAAAAAATATCATCATTCACATATTTATATAATACCATAAAATTAAATATGTTCTCATAGTAATCCATGATATAATTGGATATTGGTTTCTATAAAGGTGGTTCAACCAACTCGAATATTAACCATATTGATTATTAGATTATTATGAGGTGGATTAGTAGTCAATTATTTATAAGATATGTTATATGAACTTATATGATAATTATTAGTGTCATATATTTGGATTTTACATAATCATAAATATTCAATTCTTTATATAATAAAATTACTTAGAAAGAAGAGATCATTTTCCTATTAGTTCATTCATTTCAAAATGTTGACTTAATGATAATTATTCATTGATCATATGAATAATAGTTTTCCAAATTAATTACAACATAAAATTAATTATATAATAAAAAAATTATTCATCCAAAAATCCATTCCTCCATACCAACCATGTAATTTGGTGAAGAAAAAAAAGTGAAAACAATTGTTCCATTAAGGGAGTAGTCCACATGTAAATATGGTTGAAGATTTCATTTAACTATTAAAAATTGGGAAGGATTAATATGGTTTAATGTTTTAAAATTATAAAAATAAGTAAATAACATAATTATTTAATAAAATACCCATTTAGAGTGTAAATTCAATGTGTTGAAGGAAAAAACATAGTGAGTCATTATGGTTGTAGTATGCAAAACGTATGCATTATATTGTAGTTTTTCATAATATAAATTTTATAATATTATTAGTGGATATTAAAATTACATAATTAAAATACACAGAAAATAAATTAATATTTAATTAAATATATATTATATATATATAATTTAAATTTAAATTATTAAAAGAAACAAATTATGTAAAAATAATAACTCGGATTGAGTAGTTTTAGATTTTTAGGGAGGATCCCATGGAAATTGATTGAATCTCCTAATATCATGTGACCAAAATATCATAGAGTAAAAACATATTCTAGTGGAAGTAAAATATTTAGGGTTTCAAGATGAAAGATAATGTTAATGACTTATTTAATATGGTGTTGATAGGCTCCTTTTATATTTGTTGAGAATGGAACATTAAAAAAATACAATGTAATATAAATGGATGTAGGGTCCTAAAAAATTAAAAATGGGAAGAAAATATTCCCACAAACACTTTTTAGAAGGATGAAATCATTCCTACAATTATAATAATGAAAATGGACTCAAATTGAGTTACAAACATTGGAAGAAACATGAAGGAATTAAATTAATTAAGAAATTTTAAGTGACTCACGTACCATCATCAGGAATGGTTTGCAGACCCAATTGACCCTGAACCATCAATATGTGGAATGAACTATGAGGCACTGGCCTGCAGAGCTATGGTTAGTGAATCCAGACAAGCACGAACTACATCGATGAAAGAATCAAGTGCGTAATGGCTGTTCGCATACCATCCTGCGAACTCAGAAGTTCGCAGACTGAGAAAATTTGTAGGGGTCTACGGACTATGAATTGCAAACCAGTCTCTGCAAACCGCGATTGATCAAGTCTTTCACGGGTAAAATAACTCTTCAAGGGATTTAAAAAATAGTGCACCATGGTCATAGATATTATTTCTTCAATGCTCTATAAAATGAGAACATAAGGAATTGATAAAGGACAGATGAAGAAAGAATGAAGGGGACCCCAGAAGTTGGAAGAATGAATTCGAAGATGATTTCGACTTTAGTCTCGAATCATCAGTGAAGCCTGAATGGAAAACCACTTCTTCTATAGGTAAAACAAGCCACAAACCATAAAATGAATGAACATAATAAAAATTAGAGGACCGCAGACCTAATTATTGAAATCGAGAACCACATATCTCTCGTAGATGAACATCCCATGAACGATGGTCCCTAAGATTGTTCATCGATATGGTGTTCTGTGTAGTGCATCACTAAGGGGATTCAACCCAATTACACGTACATCATCAGTATGTGGATGGAACACAAATCGGCGTGATATACTACATCTAGGACGGCGTACCATTGTGGTGTGTGGTGGTCCATTCCCATGCCTGCATACTACTTCGGTACACGAACAAACGTTTTCCCTGCATACCGCTATGGTATGCGGAGCCCCCCCATCCCGCATAAGATAACAGTATGTGGAATGGGGTGTTTACGGATATTTTTCCCTCTGGTACCAATCTCACCCATCTGTTACCATCCATTCCACCATATTCCTTCCACGAACCAACCCCCCAACATCAGGACAAAGCCTCCTCTAAAGCCACCAAACCCATATGATCAGATCACTAGGCACATAAGCATGCCCATTTGATTCTACATACCCATGGTAAGTAGAGACACGAAGGATTTTCCCACAATAGTTTAGACTCCATATATTTCTGTAAGTCTACATTTCCATGGTAACCCGGAGTCCAACCATGGTATGGTAACATGAACCTCCCAGTTCGAGGGATTTTGGGTGATCTCTTGCTTTTCCATTCAATGAGTAATAGTGATCAATAAAAGGAGTTATGTTTTATTCTCCCTGTGATGTTTTCGACACTCAACCCCTTTCCTAGAACATGTTTTGGGCCACTCCCACTAAGGTATGTCCTCAATCATCTGAAGGCTGAGCTTCATGACCTTTAATGTCATCCCAAATTAAAAGGTTCATCTCTTTGTGCTCTCTCCCACGGTCTCCCTAGACTCTTCTGTCGTAGGCCCTCCCTCTCCCTTCAACAGTAGAAGAGGTGTGTGGTTGGATGTATATTTCACATCCTCTTGTTTCTCACACCTAGCATGACTCATGTGGGTTTAGAGATTTGTGAAAATTACAACATCCATACAATTCTGAACTACACGAACTCTGATTCCTAGTCAAACCAAGATATTTAGGACACATGCTTGAAGGCCCGAGCTCACAATGGTACCCTTCTAAAGGGGTTCACCCAATCATGTCCCCTAAAATGGGAAACTACCATGTGTAATCCCCAGCCATTTCAAAACACATGGGCTCTGATTCCTCTATTGAGGATACATAGGGAGTGTATTATATGTGTCTGACCCCAACATGGAGTCACCTTCCATCGTCCCTAGAGGATGATAAACTCCAGAGTGTATTATTGTATGGATTAAGTCATCATTACCTCAATAAAATCAAATCCATGTATACCTACAATGATCCTATAAACCAGGGGTAATCTGTGGACACACTCTTTGGTAATAAACCAAGGATTCTTGAACATATGAACATGAATTAAATCTATAAGAGAATTTCATAATAGGGTATAATTTCCCAAAAATGGCATGAAGAGCTCGAATTACCATCCTCTCGACCAATGGTGTCCTTATGTATCATTGGCCAAATAACCATCCAAGGGCACCGGCCTTTGAAAATTAGGTCTATGAATCATGGATACAAGGGTCATTGGGTGTTTATGGATCCACGAATATACCCTCTAGAGACCATATGAGGATTTTATATCCTAGGAGGACCTATTGCACAAGTACTTGACCCCGTGAAATCGCACACTAGGAGGATCTGACTGTGGTGTCTCCCCTGAAATATAGAAGGGATAAACTACCTAGTCCGCTCAGGCTTAATACAACCTTCTATTAGAGGATAATGACTCAAAACAATTCGAAAAACATAAATATTAAATTTTATGTGAGATTGCCTCTACAATAATAGATGTGTGGAAATTCTTGTCAGATCATTTTTTCATCACCCCAAATGCTCCACCTTAGAGGTCAAAAAAATGGTGAAACTGGTGTGAATCCTTAGCCATGGTGGAAACCTTAACCCACTCAACCCCCTTCTCTTCACAACAGAAAAGGGGAAATGAGTCCTAGATAAACCACAAAATATGCATATGTTCATTAGAATGTTACTTTGATGGGGTTTTGTGATTTTTTGTCATATTTCTATATTGAAGGTTCCTATAGAGAAAACTTTGATCCAAATAAGTTCTTGACAACCAATGATGACCCATGCATCAGTTGTCCCATAGGCAGCCAGGGCCCCAATGAAGAGTTGGACCCCCTTGCCTACGTTGTGTCTTTAACACTGGGTATCCAACATGCTGATCAAATAGTAACACTGAATTGTTACTCTGCCCACAATGGAGGCCATGAGGAAAGCCCTTTAATATGCGAAGTATCTCTAGTTTCCTCCTTAGTCATGGATAGAGTCCCAACACAAGGTAGCCCCAGTTGTCGTCTCAAACTGTTTCAGGAACCTATCCATGGAACAGGACAATGAGTACCTTCCTTATCATAGGGAGGCCGATGATGTCAATATTGATAGCTTTTTCTCAACTGCACAGAGGTCCTACTCACGGACCCCTGCTAGAGAGCATTACCACTGACACCAGGAGACCATGTATCATCATGCTGAATAGAACCATATGCTGAGGGAGCCTACTGAAATCTAGAAGACTTGAGCCCCTTGAGATTCCCTCCAAGGGAGGAAAAAATATAATTAGGAACTATATTTCACCCTAGTTCTTGAAGAGAAACCCCTTCATAAAAATTTGGAAGTGTTCAATGGGTATACATACTACTCTTCCCATCCACTCAAGCCCACCAAAAAAATAGGGTGGCCTAATACGAGCACAAGCACATTCCTGCTAGTGCTCGTCGGTCCGGTCATGCAGACAGAGGAGTAAACTACAAGCAGATATAGATATCTAACAATGCCCAATAAGCCCTTCATCCAGATGGGATGGGAACCCTCTACACGCAGGAAAAAATACCTATTGATTCATATCAATACCTCCATCCAAATAGTTCAATAAGAAAATATGAGCATAGTCAAATTCTTATGATGTATACAAATCATGTGAGACAAATACAGTGTCAAGTGAGAAGATGAATATCCCCACTCACGAATATGAATTCCATCAGTCAAATATGGTGGCAACTATAGAATACAATTTTCAATAGACTCATTCCTCTATCTTGACATAGGAGAAGTCCTAGTATCTACTTCCCACCCATGGAGGACTAAAGCAAGAACAAACTCCTGCTCTAACATCAAAATGGGATTTCATACATGTTGTAGAAAAATATTTATCTCATCACATCCTAGAAATGATGGATTATAATATGTCGATCCCATACTATATCATACAAACTAGACAAGATATTATTTTCATCGGTAACAAAGGATAGAAACTAGGACCACGACCTGGTTTCCTCGAACTGAATGACTTATTCGACAAATGGGGTAGTCACTATGGAGAATTTATGCATCCATGCTCTATTCCAGGGGGCTCTACGACATTATCCCATGATATAAAAACAAATGGATCATGAACAAATACATGTTCTAAATGGGGGATGCCAGTCCAATGTGGTGGCTACACCAGGGAAGGAATATATCCCTACTAAAACTCAAGATTCCCATCGGCATATCCCAGTGGAGTCAAGGGACCCAAAAAGAAAGGGGCCTCCATATAAAGGTCGTTACCAGTAGCCGGTGGACCTAGATACCCTCAAGAGAAAACTTAAAAATAAAATGCACTGATGGAAACCAGAAAATTAAGAGAAAATACTTGATTCTACTCTACTGGAGGGTGGGGTTCTTGAAACCCTCAAGCATATATCGATAAAGGATCAAGACCTTGTTAGAACATTACCAAATTATGGAGGTTTCATTAGCAGTTGTGAAGGTGATCACCACAATATCGCTACCATTAGCTCTAATGGTCCTCCACAGAGAACCCATGGGGGCTCACTCAGTGGGTCCAAAATAATTTATCATTAGAGCCTATCTCCTAATGCACATCAGGGTAGGCCTCCCATTGACTGGATGATCAGATAGAAAGAAGTTCCTCCTCTTGTTGTCGTCCACCCTGATGGTCCTCCATAGGGTATATGCTATAGATATGCTTATCCCTACAGTCGGACATCGAGTCATAATGGTAGTCCTAGCCATGACTACAGTGACTACGATGATCCTTCCCGAAAAGGTAGTTTCTGTGGAGGACCTCCCCAAGTAACATCAAGTAATGATAAGGTCCTCCCCTCATTATAGTACACTCTTAAGGCCCTCCCCAAGATGTACACTATAGAAATTCCCCCTTCAACTATGTTTCAAGATGTGATGGTAGTCCTCTTCATCATTGTAGTCATCGAGAAGGTCCTCCCCTCAGTGACATCAAGAAGAAAGAAAGTCCTCCCCTCACTATATCCCACCTTAAAGGTACTCCCCAAGGTATACATCATAACAAAATTTCCTATGGTCGGGAATCAAGTTACAATGGTAGCTATTGCCGTTGCATCACCAATTATGAAGGTCCTCTCCATAAGGAAAAATCCTATTATAAATATGGTCCTCCCCTTTCCGAAACAAATATATGAAATCCCTCCTATGATGAGGTAGTCATAAATATGGATTCAGATATATCGGGCACTCCGTCTAGGACAAGTGATAACCTTCTTCAACCAACTGACAATCCAAGGACACACACAACTTCATAACCACCCCGCGTTGTTCACATATCAATGAGGCTCCCACCATCCTAGATTCTTGGAATGAAATTATTAAGAAGAAGTCAAGCTGGGAATATCAAGTAGAGGAGTCCTTGGAAGAACAAAAACATGATATGTTTCTCATGAGAAGACAACTAGATAAGGATAATATACTAGTTCTATATTGGCCTACGACCACTTCTAACTTCAACATAACAGGGGAGTTTTCTAGGGAATGTATGCATGACATTTGATTCAATATATGGACAACTCTCAACCAGATAAAAGAAAATTTTCTACTCTATCAAGGGTATGCAAACCATGTTAGCAATTTAGGGGAGCTCCACCATCTAATCGACCTGGAAGCCCTCCTGTCCGCATGATAGACACGATCATAAAGGTAAAAGAAAAACCTTGAACTGCATTTCCTACATGCACTGCACATGTTGCACCACCTCATTGGTGATGCCTCGACTAAAGTTCATATTTAGGTATGGGGATAACATGGAGATCTACACTTCACCCCTAGTCTGGTCCAAAATACCTCATTGGAAATGACTTATTGCAATGTCATTACCCAAGGGAAACAATCAAATGAAATCCCTCCTTATGAAGGATGGAATGCTCAATAAAGACCATCTCAGATTATATCTCGAATGTGCCAGGACCGAAGAGATGAAGCCATCGAAATTCTTTTGAGCCTCGAATCCAAGAACATCCAGCAGTCTTCCTTCCCAAGGGAAGGCAACTAGAAAGTAGTTTTCATGTCTTCAAAAGACCATATACCTCGTGCAGGTCCAATTCTGTACATGGATCGAACCTGTGCAAGAGTGCGTGGAGTCAATAATATGGAAATAATGGTGGCTGCCGCCAAAATGTGGGAACAACACTATCCCACAAGTTTGGGGAATTTTTAATTCAAAATCCCCCAGAATGACAAAAAAATCCAGGAAATAGTGCATCAAGGGAAGAATGAGAACAATAGTAGCTCATAGGGCTAGGGGCATTTTTACATCAAGTTCCTGTACCACGGACGACTGTCTTCTCTCATACCGGAAGAACGTTGACTTGATTAGTAACTAATTCCACCTCATCTCGTTGGTCATACCCTTTAAGACAGAGGCTCATTAAAAGGTTAGATCAGGTCTCCCTTCAGGTAAATCATTATTAGGAAACCTGAGGAATACCACATAATGGTAGGAGAAAATGAAACAAAGGATATGGAAAGCCCTCATACCATTCAGAACTAGGTACACCACCCCAAATGCGATATGCATCAGTAAACATGGTAACCGTTAACCCCAAAGTCCTAACTTGAAATGACACAAATGGAGAGGATGTAAGTGAATATGGCTCCCTCCCAGATGAATCTCACACCAAGCTTGATGGTGTGCATACCCGAAATAAGAGAGTGGTCTAAATCTGGGCCCCCCTCAGTTAATCTGTCACTACCACCCCCACGAAACCCCAACAAGGAGAAGAATAAATACAAGTTCATATATGAACCAAATCCACCCAAATAATGTGTACCTCACTATCATGGGAAGATTCACCAAGAAGAAGGAATAAATGAAAGAGTTCAAATGAATTAATATCGATCTGTGTAATGGGAGCTATATTTTTAGATGTGTCCCCCCCCCACAGAAAGGTAGTAGGTATTCCTATAAGAGGTACCATTTCCATAGGCACTTATCCCAGTAAATGAATTCATGCCCAGAGGTCCATCCAATCCATCATCAGGACTTTCAACCTACTTAAACCTAGCCATGGAAGGACATCAAGACTCCCCCCCACTAGGAAGGCATCCAGAACATATTCAGGTAAACCGAAAAGGATACCCCCCGACTGGGTACCCACCCCAAATTCTAGAAGCACTGTCACACCCAGCTTTGTCTGCTAGCATAGTATCCTTAGATCAAAAATAATAATATATTCATCAAGGGATCATGAATACCATCGTGTAACTAGGAGCTCGACTAGAATCTATAGTGGGGTGGCGCACTCCGATACTACTTGAGTGAAAACACTTCCTTGATTAAGTGAGAAATGTCCCACCACAACAAAACATTGGAACCCCCATATTCCTAGAGGTCAATAGCTCGGGGGACCCAGAACAACATTTAATTCAGTAAACCTCTTACTGTGACCCTAATATGGGCACTCCAGAGTAGTAAAATACATTAAAATGCATATTCTTTGTGCGAAACCTATAGTTCTTGGCCATTGTATGGTATACCAGTTTTCCAGCTAACTCAATCACTAGTTGAGATGACCTCGAGTGACAGTTTCTGTTCCAGTTCAGTTAAATACTATCTACGACAATGGTTAGTGATCTCATGAATTGAAAACAGCAAGATAATAAAAGATTATATGACTTCATCACTATATGGAAGGGCCTAACTTATTCCCTTAATCAACTGCATCCCCAAGATGAAATGTTTTCCATGTTCATCGATAACATTTGTGATTAATTGCAAACACCTCTCATTATGGTGAAGTAAAAATGTGGGTTCTGAGATTTCTCATCCATTTCCCAATGGATAGAATAAGTATTCTACCGTACCAACCTAAAGTCCCAAGTGACACCATGAACACCAAAGAAAATAGTGAGGAAAGTTGAAGTGGATTCTGTCCCACTTAAGCCACCCCTGGAGGTGGAACCACTTTCGAGGCCTCCTCCAAACCGTTCGGGACCCCCTGGACACCAACAAACACCCACAACTCAGAAACATGAGAAACACAGTGACAAAATAATTCAGTTAGAAGAATTAAGAAATAATGTTTACTCATTCTGAGATGACCAGGTCTGAAGCTACTCCAAATCCACCATGAATCGCAACTTTCTCTGGCTACTAGAGCCAAAGAAAGACAATGAAGTGGGTCTTGAAGTCCATCCAAATTATTGTCCCTATCACCGGATACTAGGACACACCATCCACGAATGATTTGTCTTCAAGGATCTCCTACAAAAAAAATGCTTGATTCTTGGAAAGTCCAGTTGAACCCACCACCAGTACAAGTGGTGCATGTTTCCACATCAGTCCTAAGAGAGGAAGAGGAATGGAAAATGGTGACCAATAAGAAGGTGAATTTGTTTTACTATTGGATGACCCCGAAAAGAGTAAAATGAGTTCTTAGAATCCATTAGGCACAATTTAAACCTCTAACTATGCCCCCAAAAGCTCCTGATGCAACAAAATCGTCATCCTCATCCCCAAAATCCTCTAAGGGATATATGGGATGAAAAAAGGAGAAAAAATACAGGATACACTGAAGTTGAGTCCAATATTGACACATTAAAACTTCATACCAAAAGACCAGGTACAACTGGCATCGCCTCGCCAAATGGTACAACAGGTGCCACCCTGGTAAATAGGAGGAAATCAGACATAAACATTATTGGATAAAGAACTAATATTTTTATCCATTAATTTAATTCACTTGATAGAACCCTTATTTGATTGATACTATGGCCACGATCCTAAATTCCCCATGTCCAGTCGGAGAGATGGAGGAAGAGGCCATAAAGGCTGAGGGTTTCTTGGAAGGTATGATTGTGGTAGGAGTCTCCTTTATGGAGAAGGAATAACTCAAACTGTTAACATCGTGTTAACAAATGGAAGGACCATAGAATAGAAAAAATTGGAATTCAAATGCTCCTCCACCCCCATCGAAAGTAATCCAAGCCCAGTTATCTTAGAGTATCTGTCAAAGGAAGAAAAAAATATCAAATCTCCCAAGGTGTATGTGCAAACTAGTTTGAAAAAACTCGGAAAGGACCGTAATGCCATCATGGCCTATCATAGATGACAAACCATCTATGTACAAAGCACAAGACCCTAATGTGTCTATGAAGAGAATCCTCGATCCGGGAATTTCCTACCTTTGGAGGAGAAACATGACATTCTAACGAAGTTGAATTCAGTACCAGAAATGTTGTAAATCCTAGACGCATTGAGTCTGTCTGCAGGACTTGTAGAGTCCCTCATCGAATCCTTACTATGTCCCCCCGAATTTTTCCCCATGTAGCAGCATCCAATGTCTATCTGATAGAGGCCAATCCCAAAGAATATCACGTTGTCATCTCCTTCATAGATAGGGATGAGGACACCATCATGCAAGGGCAGATAAAAAACTTAAATGTGTCTGGAAAGATAAATGTCATTGATTTCTGAATTATTTCCATCGACAATTCCTTATGAGTAAACCAACTCCTACTGAGAACACTTCGTCTACATGGCTCTGATGAAGACTGCTTGACACCTTGCACAACAGCTCTACTTAGGATATGGAAAACGTGAACAGAAGCCATTGGAAAAAATCAAGCTGAAAACTTTTCTTGGAGACCTCATTTCAGATTATGAGTTCCTGGTAGTGCGGAAAAGTATGGCCTTCAACATCATGATAGAGAGGCCTTGGATACATCATCATGCTATAATTTTGTCATCATACCATCATTTTGTCAAATATTTCACTAATGGAAAAAATGAGACATTGCACACTGATAAATCTATGTTTCTGTCCTGTGAGTCACATTACATCGACATAGGGTTCAATGAACCGAAAGTGAAGCAACATTTTCCAGAAAACATTGATTGGATCACTACCTAAAATGGATTGTAAATGGCTCCCACCGACCTACTCCAACACCTTGGGAAAGAGTATGTATTACCCATCATCCATGTTGAATGTATAAGTTCAATCTCATATGTAGATTCAGTTGTATGCAAGATTTCTGTTGTAGTCACTAATCCCAAAGACACGAAAAAACAGAATGACTCTTATGATGATAGGAAAAGCCCTATCCAAGATGTTCCAACCCATCCTCATGACCATATACTACCCTCACCTTACTCACTACGAAAAAAATATGATTTCTCTCCCAACATTGAAGATTTCATCTCAAGAATCCTCTCTCCATCATAAGAGGAAGAAGATGTGGAGGAGGATGATAAAGAAGATAGGGAGGAAGAATAATTCCACAATGATTCCCCTCTCACATTTGAAGAAGGCATCTCCACCAAAATCAATGCACTTAGATAGGTAAACCTAGGAACTGAAGAAAATAGTGGCCTACCCTGATCTGTATGGCTATTTTTGTCAAGGAGATGGAGACATGTACCTCATTCGTAAAGAATAATCGAGATGTGTTTTCCTATAACTAATCGAGATGTGTTTTCTCTCCATAATCGAGATGTGTTTTCTCTCTACAATCGATGTGTTTTCATGTCTACATGTGGCCTACCCTGATCTGGGTTTACTAGAAGATCACCGAGACTATAAGCAGGCGGCCAGACAGACTCACCCAATGCATACTGCCAAAATAGAGGCTGAAGGTGACAAGATGATCAAAGACAACTTCATCCATGAAGTATAACATCTAATATATTTGGAACACATTGTTCTTTTCAAAAATATGAACATTTATATTAGAATCTGCATTGACTTCAGGGACCTTAATCATCACTACCCAAAATATGATTTCCCAATACCAATAACAGAATTGTTAATCATTTCAACTGCGGGATATTAGGCCCTCTCATTCATGGAGGGATATTTTCAATACAGATAGATCTGAATAGTCCAAAGAGATGAAAAAGCTACTTATTTTAGGGCCCCTAAGGGAGTGTTCTATTATTAGGTAATTTAATTTGGTATAAAAATTTTAGTGCTACATATCGACGTTCCATGCATAGCATTTTCAAGACCTTCCGGGTAAAATTCATCGATCGATTTGTTGAAGATTTGTTTGAAAAATCACGATAATGCTAAAAACACCTGGCCGATATTGATACTTTTTTAATAAAATCTGACACTATAGTTATAGATTAACCCATTAAAGTGTTCCTTCACTGTTACCTCTAGGAAATTCATTAGATTTTTCATACACCATCGTATCATCGAGCTCGACCCTAATAAGACAAAAGCCAACCTTGGCATGTCCCCTCCTCACAACCTCACTGAGTAGAGAGGTCTCTAGGGGAACCTGGCCTACATCTTGAACTTCATAGCCAACATGGTGGGTAAATGATTACCATTCACCAGGTTAATGATGACAGTGGTGATGTATGAGTGGGACAATGATTGTCAAGAAGCATTTGTCAATATCAAAAGATATCTCCAAAGCCCACCGGTGGTGATTCCACTAGTTTAGGGAAGACCACTACTTTTTTACATAACCTCTTTAGAATAGTCATTAGGAGACTTACATGCATAGAAAAATGATTTCGGCAGTGAGGAAAACTTTTGTTACCTTCGTCAAATAATTATTAATTCTGAAACATAATATTTAAGGATCGAAAAGAACTTCCTAGCCCTAATATTCATGGTTTATAAACTCAGTCATTACCTATAGCACCATGAGTTCCACCTAGTCTCCCACTATGACATGCTCAAATATATCCTCAACCATCCCCTACTAACTAGATGCCTATCACGATGGGCAGTCATCCAACAAAAGTTTAACATATAGTATGTGCCCCAAAAGGATATCAATGGACAGGCATTTGTAGTCTTCCTAGAAGATCACCCCTCAGATAAAACAACCCCGTTTGATGCCAAACTTATGGATGAAGAAGTCTTCTTTATCCAAGAGGACCCCCACCCATCGAAAATGTACTTCGATGGTCCTTCCAGATGATCGATAGGGAAAAGGATGGAGGATCCCCATCTCAACATTGTGGCGCGGGGAGTTATTATTGTATCCTCAAAAATGTATGTCTTACCTTACACCTTCATAATTTCATATGGATGCACAAATAATGAAGAAGATTATTAGGCCCTCAATATGGGCTTAGAGTTTGCAGTCCATGCACAAGCCAAGCACGTAATGATAAAAATATAATTCAGAGCTAGTTATCATGTAGTTTATCGGTGGCTATTCCACTAAGAAAGAGGTATTGTCCCCCTAAATGAACCAAGATATAGAAATGATGGTAGAATTTCCATCAGAACCAATATTGACCTATGTCCCCCAGTCCCAAAATGCTCAAGACGATGCTATAGAAAATGAAGCCACAACCATGACTAATCAAGACCAGGAGGAAATGATTATTAGAATTTCCCACTACCAGAATTTTTTCCATTTCTCTAGACCAATAAGAAGGATTTCGATGAAATTAGTCCCTTTTTTGAGCCTTATGACCACACCATCAGAAGGATGATACCCATTAAAAATTAACGTCAGAAGGGGGAACACCAACCAGATAGGGATAGAAGGGAACCTTTCTGAAGATGGGTAGTTAACATTATCTTGTACAATAGGGTAAACCAAAGAAAAAGATATCTAAAAAAAGGGCCTTGACAAAGCCCTTCTCATGTGAATTTATGGAGAAGAGATAGCTTCCATAATGAAATAAGTGAACGTTAGAACTTGCGGAGAACACCAATCAGCAACTAAGATATATAATCAAATCTAAAGGGTTTGGTATTACTAGCCAACTAATATACACGATTATGCCATATGCACCAAGAAGATCCATTCCTTCCAAGTTCATGCCAATTTCCTTCATTGACCCTGGTATTTACTGCATACATATATGTACTCCTGGACATTTTCCTCCTGGGGGATAGATGTTGTGGGACCATATCCCCCCGCTATAGCCAGACAATTCATGTTCAGAATCACCACAACCTAATACCTTTCCTAATGGGATGAATCTATATCACTTAAAGAAGTTGGGGTGAAAATCATAGTTATCTTTGTGAAGGAAAACATCATACCAGATTTGGTGTCCCTTATACAATACATACTGACAACAGCTCCAAATTCTACTCTACTGAGTTGGAAAAATTATACTTGGAGTATGGAATCAAATCCGACTAGTCTTCCCGCTACCACGCAATGACTAATGGGTAGATATAGGCCTCCAACTAGACTATTTCTAAAATACTCAAAAATAAGGTAGATAAGGATAAGAAATAGTGGCCATAAAATCTTCTTTATTCCATGTGGGATTACTAGACCATGAACCACACTACCACCCAGGAAACACCATTTTCACTAGTTTACGGGGAAGAGGCGGTTTTCCTATATAAATTTAAGTTCCCTCATTTGTTGTACCCATTTGCAATCAAAGTCCCATAAACGAGAAATTACAAATATGGTTTGATGAGTTGGAACAACCATATTAGAGAAGGATTCACAATTTTCACCATTTAGAAATCTACCAAAATCAGATCGCACGAGCCTTAAAAAAAAAAGGTTCTCCTTCGATTTCTCCTTGAAAGAGTGATGGTGCTAGACCTTGGAACCTTGATGATACTTGAGAAGAAGCCCCCAAATATTGAACCAAATTTGTAGGGACCATATGTCAAACATAGGGTCTATTCAAATAGAGAATACACCCTAATATCAAAGAACAAGCCACTCATCATGGATCCCACAAATTCAATGTTTCTAAATAATTACTTTGTGTAACATCAACGCTAATTCTTGGTCCATACTCTATGACCCTAAACTATGAGTTGTAGTAATGTGATGTCATGGTCCAAACTCTATGATCATAAACTTTGATTTTTAGTACTTTGATGTCATGGTATAAACTCTATGGCCCTAAACTATGATTTTTAGTAATGTGATGTCATGATCCAAACTCTTTGACCCAAAACGATGAGTTATAGTCCTATAAACAAGAATTTAAAATGTAAAGAACTCATCCCTGAAACATGACATTAAACTGTGACTTGTGTCCTCACTACATGACACTAAACTACATAGTATAAGTTCCACACTACAAGATGTTAAACTTCATTGAATAATTCATCATAATATCATAATGATAAACTCTTTAATACCTCAGAGTACTATGTATGTCATGATTCCTGCCCTTGATAGATACGCAGCGATGCCCAAATCGTCAATCTTCGCCCAGTCCCCAACATATTAAAACAATTCCTCTATCAGATCCTCTGTCTCCCCACATTTTTGAGGGAAACCCTTCTCATTCATTATTTCTCACATTGAGTATAACTCGCATGAGAATAGGATCAGTGATAAGGATTCCCTTACATAATCAAACTATAGGGAAATATGGTAGACCAAGAACCCATAGTGGATGAAGCCAAAATAACCCTACTCTTATGTCTGAGCTAGATCAGTATAGGGAAAATTCATAACTATGTACGGTGACGCCTAGATCTTCCATCTCGTCCCATCAACCATTAAAAAAAAGTCCCCCTCCCCCGTGCGTAGGCCATACTTTTGCGGGGATTCCATGAAATGTCCTAACATCATGAAAATAAACTGTGAGATTCTTCAAAATTCAAATGTGTACCAATTCTCTATATTAAGAGATCCTGCACATGCCCCCCCCCCCACTCATAAGAAGTTAAAAGAACCTACTTCCCCTTATACATATGATTCAAATCTACATAGAATATCTAGTTGTTTGTGGATAATCATTATCCGGGTGTTTTTTACGTTCCCAGGCACATCTTTTTTGTTTGTCAAATTCCATACTCACTACAAGAGAAATGTTGTTTTGCGGCGGTTATTTTTGCCTGTAGCGGCATTTTAAACCGTGACTACATGGTTTGGCGGTAGTTTCTGTAAACTTCCACCTAATACGGTGTTTCCAATCTATTATCTCGGTTATTTCCAATTCACATCGGTTTAAGGAAAGCATCATAGCTTCCTCATTTTGCGGCGGTTTACTAAATTTAGCGGCTGTTTTTTAAGAGCCCTTGATATTAGTTTATTCGCGGCAGTTATAATCGCCGCGAATAAACTCAAATCTTGCGGCCGTAAAACCACCTCTGAAGTCACGAGAACTGCGGCGGAATGAGGTAGCTACGATGTGACTTTATAGCGGCGGTTAAAACCGCCGTGAAATATAATTTTTATTTATGTTTTGCAGCGGGTTTCACAGTTTAGTGGCGGTTTAACCCGCCACCAATGTACATTTCGCGGTGGCTAAAACCACCGCCAAAAGCTGACTAGAAAAAAATTGCTTCCACTACACCACTACCCTGAAAAACAAATCAAACCAGAAATACCATATTGTGCATACCAACAGACAACAAGAAACATCAACCTAGGAAATCAGTATAGAATAAATTGAAAAGAAATAAGTAAACATTGACATGATATATAAGAATGAACCATATTGTACATACCAACATACAACATGAAACATCAACCTAAGAAATCAGTATAGAATAAATTAAAAAAAATGTGATAGAATCAAATATAAAACATAGGTCCATTATTTGACTACTCTCCAAACACACATCTAGCTGATCATTCTTGATCCCCCATAATATATATCACTTGAAAATGAAACATTAGATCTACATGTGTGTCGGTGTTCCCATATAGGGAGTGAGCGTAAAATGCAGTTGGGTATCACCTAGTGAACCTCATATCACTATCCTATAAACTGTATACATGTATTATAATATAAATTATTCATAAATATATAGCATGCAAACAATAACATTTGGGTATAGTGTGCTAACTAAAACACAAAGATTCTAGACCTCACATTCATTGTCCAATATTGAAAGAGAAGGAATCCCACTATACAAACCAAAACAGGTACCCTATAACTTTGTGTAGGGTCCAATAACTGAGTCTCAACCTCTACCCTCTCACTTAGGGTACATTCTCATAAAAAATCATGGTCTTACATCAAGTCTCATACTAATATTGTCACACTCAGTGTAAGGTCCCACACAATATCTCAAACTAAATCTCATACCTCTACCTTGCCACTTAGGATGGGGCCATAGAACAGGTAATGTATTAAATCTCACAACACTAAACTCCACTAAAGGTTATTTGTTACATTATATCAAAACCCTCATCTAATACCATATCTCATACTACATTGCTATCACTTAAGGTGAGGTCTCATCCCATACCACATTCCACACCCCAACATAGCTTTCTCCGAGAGGGAACCACATACCACAAAAAATAACCACCCTTAAAAATATCATCCACCAAAATCATTAACATAATACATAGCTTCACAACACTAGCAGTCATCCTAGGTCCATAGTTCATACCCACAAAACTAGCATGACACACAGGTCACACCTAGACACATTAAAAACACAAAACCTATCATGCAGATCAATTACCATTCACAATGGCCTCCCAGTAAGACAAATTACAGGGGCCTCACCAAAGTGTCCACAACACTATCCCCATGATCACTATGAAATAACCCAATTTGTTAAACACATCAACATTGGGTTTAACTTCTAGTCATCCAAAATCCCGACTACCAATTAAGACACAGGCCTAAATGGAATGAGGTATACCACACTCGATAAATCAATACATAAAAAGAAACATCAGAAATCAATAAAATGCATAAAAGGAAACATGAGAAATCAAAGAAATTTTTGGACACGAAAATGTTTGGTGGAAACTAAGTGCCACAAATGTTAGAAATACAAACAAAATATTCCCATATTTGTTCAACTCATTAAAAATACAACTACTCATGGTCCGATGATGCATCGTCACCCTCTCCACCTTCATCTCCACTTTCTGCTGTCACCTGTAAGAACATTATATTGAAAATTAAATACGGTTGCATATTTATATTAAAATTTAAAACCAATGAAAGTTAGAAAACTAAATTATTTTTATTTTTTGTGATTTACCTATATACCACCAGTCGATGCACTACCACCGGGGGCATATCTGCTCGTATGCTGACGTATTTTAGTCAACTCTTTCTGCAAATCAGATATCTGATCCCCTTGCTGGTGAACTGTGTTTCAAAGAGAAACAATATCTTTATGAGCATATCTTGGTATGGGATGATTAAAGCCAAGTGTAGATGCAGCTTTCATCCCCGGTGGCCTAATAAAAACCTCAGATGGTACGGGTCCCAAACCCATCCCGCACACTCTACCAGAATGCTCCTTCCCAAGGACATTAGCAACCGGGTCATCCCGGGAGACTGAGTAGAACTGCGCAGGATTTTCATCCCATAGTTCTTTATTTTTTACCTATAAATAAAATATCAATATATATTAACATAGTAAAAAATGATAATAAGTTATTATAATAAAAAATTGACTCCATACCCCAACTTCTTTAGCAGGCTCATTAACAAAACTTCCATTTGATTTCTTGTGAACATCCAACAACAGTTCAGTTCGGGATGCATCATGCCCTAAACTCTGTGACTGCATTAAACAAAGATAAATCAACAATTAAATATATTAAATAGTTAATATTGTCTTATAAATATTTAAACTAATTAAAATATTACCAATGTTGTTTGGATTCTAGAAAAGCTTTTTGAGCCCGTACTGTGAGGGATGACTTTCTTAGCCCGGTTTGATGCATTATGTCTTGAGAGAATCTAAAATAAATAAAATTCAATTTAATATTAATGTACTCAATGTCATTTCCTCTTCATATACATGTATAAATGTAAAATGAGGATAATATAATAATATATATTTCAATACCACCCGCTTCTCATCACGATGTCGGTCAACAAAAACATTCCACTATTCTTTCGGTACCCCACTGGGTAGCTTCTCATACATTTGTTTCACAGTCAATGAATTATCATTGACATCACACCACAATATACATTTGAAATCTTTCCATTTCTTACCAATATTTTTCAACATCCACTTCCGTGTTATCACATCAGCAACTGTAAAGTGGAAGAACATCTTTACACAGAAATTCATTTTGAACATATTAGTAACATGACATTTAATGAAACCATAATGTAATAAATTTACCTTTATTTGATAATCAAAATCATCATTTTTCCAGCTTAGAGGCATATGTCTCCAATTATCATAAGAAATATGATGAGAAATGGGCTCCGCTGCCAGCTAACCTAGAATCTGGCCAAGTAACCCTGCGGTGTCATCCGTAGGGACCCCACAAGAATCAAATGGCACGACTATCTTCACACCAGTCATATTTCAAACATATGAAATTTTTATGTTTTTCTCCATGGTTTCATTTGTTTCATCTTCAATGAGAAAAAAATTAGTATAAAGAAAATGCTATAAATTTATTTAATTAAAATTTGTACCTATGACAGTGACACTCAAGTATGACAATGATGAACTGGAAGGGGCGTGTCGCCGCCCCACTACTGAGGCTCCTGAAGGGGGATTAGATGACTCAGCCTCTAATGTGACATCCACAGATGGTGTATGAGATGGTGCAGGAGGATATGGTGCAGGGGTGTAGGCAGCTGGTGCCTCAGATGTCATGGGGAGGGAGCCAGATGGATCATCATCTGTCGCAGAACTAGGTGAAATAGTGTACCGCTTCCTACTTGGAATTCTGGAAATTTAATCAAATAAAATTAAGTTCAGAATATATATTTCAAAAAAATTATACCGAAAAAAAATTAAAAATGATAATAGATTCCCAGTACTAATAGACAAAATATATATAACAATGATAATGAATGACTGCAGAAAAGAAATAAGTGGTTGCTGAATAAATAAATAATTGTACATACAATCATTTTACCCATCAATCATGTTGGTTTCCTACTACATTTATTCATCCACTTCATTCATCCTTTCTAGACTAATATTTTCTATATCATGATGGACAAATAATTCTGCTTCTTGTTGTTGATTAAATTTAATTTCAGAGGTCAAATTTTCCACTTCATCATCCATATCATAAAATCTTTTTGTATTACATGGGAAACTACACTCCACCCTTCATCGAAAACATCATTCACATAATATACCATTTTTTATTGTGATGCTAAGATATATGGGTCATGCAGTTCACGATCACCAACATCCTTCAAGCGATAGAAGTTCACAGAAGTAAATTGTAAGGAATCTCTTTTAACACCTCTTATAATATCGAACATTTAAATTTGAATAAAACAACAGAAAAATGTCCACGGTAATTTAATTCAATAATATCATGCATCTTTCCATAGTATTCCACTTCATCAAATGTAAATATACCACTATTCTGTGTTTTCAAACCCACTTCTCAATCGATTGTACGAAATATAAATCCATTCACATTATAAGCATCGAACTTTCTAACTTGTTTTAGAGGAACTCTTGCAAGAAACTTCAAATATTATGACACCAATACTCAAGTATCAGTATTCATGATCTGAAAAAATAAATATACTTTATTATATTTTCAAAATGTATGTGTCAAACTAATATTTGTATTTATTGCAATATTTATGAACATACACGTCGTGCAAACCATTCTAGAAGATCTTCATTAATAGCTTTCATTGTATCTTTCTCATTTCATGTTCGACCTCTCATTCGTCTCTTTATTTGTATACTCAACTCTTCAATAAATGGATCTGCAATTTCACTATTCAGCAACACATATATATGTGCCTGTAGTAATTCCAATTTAGTCAGTGTCACATTTGAGGTCCTCCCAACTAATCGGCCAATAGCAGGAAATATTTTAGATTTCTGATGTATTTGAGATTGATTCGATGTGTTGTCAACACATCCAACTCAATTAAATCTTGTCTCAATATCATCCAAGTATCGAGAACAAAAGGTAAGACACTCCTCAGCCAAATTTCCTTCAACAATAGAGCCTTCTGGTTGAGCTTTATTTCTCATGTATGATTTCAAATTCCCATGTTATCTGGGAAATAAAATAAACATAATTATGAATTTAATTAAGTAAAAAAAATTGGTTACTTAACTACAAAAGATATAAATAAAGTACCTCTCAATTGGATACATCCATCGATAATGAACGAGGCCTCCTAATTTAGATTCCTCAACCAAATGCGTAGTTAAATGCATCATTATAGTAAAACATGATGGAGGAAAGATCATCTCCATTGGACAAAGGATCAATAAAAACCTCTCCTGGGGGTTGTCAAGCTAAAATGGATGTAGAGAATTATCACATAGTTGTCTGAAAAATGTACAGAATTGGAGTTCTACAACAGTAATTGTTTCAGGTAATAATGTATGAAATACCAATGGTAGTAACTGTTGTAACCAAATATGTGAATCATGACTTTTCAATCCATGTAACTTATTATTATTCAAGTGAACACACCTCGAAATATTACTTGAATACCCATCAGATACTTTAACATTCTTTAAAATTTGAAGGAATGTATCTTTATCCCTATTTTTCATTGCACAAATTTCAGGAGGATACTTTTCATTCTCATCTAGCCAGAGAACATGTTTTATGTTCATTGCTTGTAAGTCTTTGTGAGCATTGAGATGATACTTCGACTTTCCATGCTCATTAGGCAATTTGAAAATCAAATTGTCACAGACATTCTTCTCAATATGCATCACATCAAGATTATTCTGCAACAAATTAAATTCCCAATACGGAAGTTTGAAGAATATACTTTTTTTTCTTCCATTATTGCATTCCGATTTCGCTTGACGATGCACTTCAGACACATTTTCTTCTATCATTTAAATGATGAAACTTCCCAAATTATGTTTCAACATTTTCAAGCTGTGTCAATATTTCAGAACCAGTTAACAACTTTGGAGGTGGTCTATGATCAATGGAACCATTAAATTCTGATTTGTTCATCCAAAATCTATGAGATGCATCGAGAAATATTTGATGACACAAGAAGCACCATTTTATACTGTGAGGTAGCCGTTTGGGATCAAAATCAAAGTTACAAACGGGACAAGCCAAACCCATGTAAGTGTTCTAACCAGATAAATTTCCAAGACCAGGGAAGTCACTAATAGTCCACATTAAAGCAGCATGCATTTTGAACATTGTTTTAGAAGAAGCATAAAATGTATCAACATTGTTGCTCCATACCTCATGCAATTCTTCAATAAAAGGCTGCAAGTATACATCAATATCAATTCAAGGCATTTGTTTTCCAGGAATAATCAATGAATGGATAAAATATGTTTGTTGGATACACATCCATAGAGGAAGATTATAAGGGATCAAAACAGCTGGCAAAATGCTATAACTGGTACTCAAAGTCCCAAATGGGTTGAATCCATTAACAGCCAATCCAAATTGAACATTCCTTGGATCATCTGAAAAATCTAGATGTAATGAATCAAATGTCTTCCATTATTTGGAATCTCGTGGATGTCTCATTAACCCATCATTGTTATTATCTACAGAATGCCACTTCATGTATTCAGCAGATTTTGATGACATGAATAATCTTTTCAATCGAGGATTCAAAGGAAAGTAACACAAAACCTTTGCATGTGTGTTCCTTTTCTTCTTCTCCATTAAATTATGTTCATTCAGACTTCCAACATCACCCTTTTCCCACCATCTTGTAGAAGAACATTTCTTGAAATTCTATCTACTTGAATCCTCTCCCCAATAAAGCATAAAATCATTGGGACACACATGTATTTTTATATAATTTAGACCAAGCTTGTTAACAACTTTTTTCATATCAAAAAAAGATTCTGGGATTTTTGCTTCAGGAAATGCATCATGAATCAATTCCAATATTATGGACATTGCATTATTTTTAATTCCACATAGAAATTTGATATCGTACAACTTCAGCAGAAATGTATGATTTGAATATTCGAAACACCCATTCTACAACTCGTGATTTCCATCGTAAACTAAATCATGAAACACATTTTCCATTAGTGAAGTTTTCTCTTACATTTTTCTCCACATAATCAAGTGGAGAATGCAATGATATGTTAAAATCTTGATCTTCTTGTGTTACAGTCTCAAAAAAATCACTTGTCACATTTCAATTTTTAGCACCCTCTTAAGGTTGTTATGATATGTTTTGATGCTGATAGTGGTGTCTTGCAGTGCCGAATGCATCATTTATGAGGTTTTTCATTTCATTTTCCATTGTCGACGAACTTGGGACCTCATTCTGTGGATTAACATCCGTACTCAATCTTTCTGTAACATTCTATTCTCCATGCCAAATCCAACACAAATATTGACTAGGGAATTGCTTCAGTATTAAATGTTCATAAACTTCATCTCTCTTCAACCATGTTATAAATTTACATTTAGGACATGGAAATTTTATTCTCCCTTCAACGGATCGATTAGAAATTGAAAAATCTAAAAACTCATTCAATCCCTTAACATACTGAGGTGTGTTCCTCAGTAATGTGATCCATCTTTTATCCATGTATATCACAAAGTTCCTACTCAATAATAAAAAAATTAAAACACATAGTTACTACTAAATAGAAAAAGAGATTCATATATATGATAGTACAAGATTATAGAAACATAATATAATAAAGATGATCCCCTGAGTTAGATATGAACCCTCTAGTGTTTGGGATAGGGGAAGTTTATTTGGTAAAGAGAAACAATGTGCTAACAACATGGTAGCTACTTTACCATGAAAACCAAAGCACATTGTTAATTTGGAATAACCCCAACCTAATTTCTCTATAGAGTCTTCATATAAAACTCTAATATCGAATAAATCTATTATAAATAATGTTCAGGGAATACCTTATGATGCTTACAAAACTCAACACATTGTTAATTTCGAGTGACAAGAACCACATGAGGGATGGTAGTATTGAGGCATGAAATGTGGTTGTGTTCATGGAAATGCATGATTAAATAACTTGGGAGATTAGGTTTTCAGGTTATATGAACCTTTTTTGGATTGAATTCCTAGACCTCTCTTTGGTGTATTCACATAGAAAAGAGTGATGGTGTGACATGAGGGTGATTTGGATCATATATGCGTTTGTGCTCATGAGTGGAGAATTATGGTTAAATGGGACGATTGAGGATCTGAACATGGAGTTAAACTAAGAGTCAGATTCAGAATTCGGTGTGGTAATTGAACATTTTTGTTATTCCTTGAGTTTTAAGGCATCGTGGTCGAGATATGATAGCGCATTGGTGGGTGGGATTGAGCGCCTTTGGTATAATTCATCTAGAGAAAGGCTTAATAGTGTTGTTTCAAAAAACATGATGTGTTAAGGTGGATACCACATTAGAAATGGCATTCCAGATGTGGCTGATGTGGCTTGGGATCAAACTAGGATATTTGAAGAATAGTTGATGTGTCTGGGCTTGGTGTTTGGCGTTTCATAGAAGAATCATGTTGGGAATTTGGAGATGAAATGTGGGGTGTTGGTACTATCATCCAGGACAACATAATAAGATAATCAGAATCACATAAGTGGAAATAAATCCCAGAAGGAATTATATCTAAACATTATATTCGGGAACTCGGAAGAATTATATTCATCCAAACCACCACAATAAGTTAGAATGAATTCAATACCATTCACTTCAACATGCAAATGAAATTTATGAAAATTAAAGGGATGATATGCTTGAGTAACACATGTTTGATAGAATCCATGATCGAGTATCAAATGTATAAGGAACTCCATACCTAAGTGTCATAATTCATTATAGTCAAGTGGGACTTATAATTAAATATGTTATCCATTTCAAAAAAATAATGAAAAATACAAAGATACATATTCAAGGAAAGTGATTACTTTCATCCAAGACTATACATATTAATGAAAAATCATCTAGTTTGGATAACATAGAGAGAAAGAAAATAAAAATAAAATTTAAATACAAAATAAACCTTTTTGAACTTTCTCACAATAAAATTTCCCAAAAAAATTCACAACCATATTCACAACTCAAAACATCTCCAAGTGATCCTCAAAAAGTCAAAACATTCCAATATAATATTGAAACACTTTTGCAATATCACATTTATTTATCATTAAGGCATCACTTAAAATCATTATCCTATAATGAGTAAGAAAATAAATATCCTTCTAGTAAAATTGATGAATATATATCGATAGGAAAGTAGGTAGTGTGATTTAACAAACCTACACTTATATAAGGTAATGTTTTAGAATACAAGAATTTATTGTGATGATGTGTAAAAAAATAATCTTAAATTATCATATAAGTCTTGGAAATTGAATCTACATAGAGATAAATTCCTAACTTGGAAATAAGTAGAGGACCCTTATACTCATTTACCTAGAAACATTTCTCATCATCTTCATGATGAATCCACAGTGGCACTTATATAGGTGTAAACCTAGTCGTGTTCAGGTCATAAATTCACATAGAAGTTTTCTATAAGATAAAATATCAAATATAAATGAAGAAAAATATCTCAATAGGTTCAAAATATAATAATGAAAATCATTTAGAAAAAATCATTGGAATTCCAAGACTATCCATCCCGTGGTAGTTCAATTATCACATGAAAACAGGAACATAAATCAAATCCTGATCACTATATAATTCATTCACTGATCCAATAGTATTCTATAATTAAATAAATGAGTACTAACGTTAGAAAATATATAATTAGTTCCCTTATGTAGGAATTAATCAACTATCATATCATATACTGGATTATATAGCCTATAAGTCTAAACTCTAATACCTCTAACACCACTACCCTAGTTTTAATAAAACAGCAGAAATATCATTAGTAACTAACTATAATACCTCTGTCATGACTTGATTATTCAAGAACCCAGCCTGGGTAGGCAATGAAATTGATTTTAAACAATAATCAAAAAAATTTATTTCAAACCTTAGGGTTCGTATAGGTCGTCGAGGTCACGGGGGGCCGGGGTCGACGGGGGAAGTGGGGTCGCCGGGGTCGTGGGGCCGTGGGGTTGCCAGGGTCGCGGGTGGTCAGGGTCGTGGGGTAAGCGGGGTCGCGGGGTGCGGTCGGGGTGGGGGGGAAGGGTCAGCATTGTAAAAAAAACATGTTTCGTAGTGGTTTATTATAAACTGACATGAAACCATTTTTAAAAAAGGTTTAGTGGTGGTTCCCAGAACTGCCGCTAAACAACCGCCGCTAGACTCAATTTTTGTTGTAGTGACTCTGGTAAAACTTGGATCCCCAAAAAAATTCATGGCCATACATGATGGAAGGCCAGTGTCCTATGGACACTATTGTTTGATTATTCATATCATGCCCTGGTGGCTTGGCATATGTTTCCTACAAAATGGCTGTCAATAAAAGGAAAATTTGTCCTCAGGAGAGTCCTCTCATACCTCATTATGCCCAACGGACTCCAATCCCCATGTCATTAATCTTGATCGAAGTTTATTCCTGGGACTATGGTTCTCAAAATCTGTCATCACTCACATATAAGGAATGCCAGAACATCTCGACCACGATTAACTCAAAGATATTAATAATCATTGCGACAACAGAACATCCTCACTACATGACCCTAAACTGCACCACATGATGTCCTCAATGAGAGACATTAAGCTATAAGGCTAAAATCTTCCTTGATGTATGATGTTAAACTAAATATATTTTGTTTAATCCTAAAGTGATCAACATTATTGATTTTTATGTTCATAATTGGTGATCCGGAATCCTCATAATCCATTTTTTCTGAAACAGAGCATGGATCGCATGAGATTAATGATCTAAGAAAGAGATCCACGATTACGTGAAGGCACATTAGTCCAAGAATTTTTTCTGAGAAGCACGACCCTAAAAGTCATGTTATGGTTCCCTTCCCCATAAGCAACCCCACATCCAGGCTGTACAATGTTAAACTACAGTGTACCCTAAAGATTGGATGAATACCTCACCATGTGTATGACTCAGATATACATAATGGATGACTGATTCCATGAATGAATCACATCCAAAATGTCTCTAATGTATATGGATAAAATCCTACCATACCTAAAACTCTATTCTCTGAGTGATATTCAATCCCCATAATCTTCCATGGACATCTAAGATGGATGGTCAGTGTCTTGCAAACATATTTTTTTGGTTATGCACATCACTACCATGTGACTCTTCATACGGTGCTTACAAGGCAACCTAGAATCAAATGAAATTTTTTCCTTAGGAGTGTCCAATCCTATCTCCGGGCGCCCAATGTATTTCACTCCTCGTGGCCCCCTTCTTAATTCAAAGATCCTCAAAGCCATGGTTCATATTATCCTTCCTGCCAACATCCTAGATATATCTGAAAATGATTCCTGGTTCATCTATATTCCTTTTAGAGGTTTATGTATAAAATTAGTGAGATACCCCCTCCATATGCATGATGTTAATCTGCATATAAGAGGAAAAAATTCCCCCACTTATTTTTGGGTTTACTTGAGAAGTTCAGCTTAAAGAAATGTATATTTTCATGCTCACGTGAACACCTTTATGATGGTTATAAACCTTGATCAGAAATGTCCCAATATCCATTATCCTTCATAGCCATTAGAGATGGAAGGCCTGTGTCCTACAAACACCCTTGTTTGAAAATGTACATCATTCCCGGTGGCTCTACATATGGCGACTACTTGAAGACTATCAAACAAAAGCATATTCAACCTTCATATAGTCCTTTCTAGTTTCTATACACTCATATGTCATTCATGGACCATTTCAACCCCTGTATTTGAAAAAGCCCTCTGGATAACGACTTACATATCCTCTCCTTTTCAAATTCCCTAAAATGAAAAATATTTAAGTAAACTAACCATTCACCATCTGCCCCTTCCACAAGAAATAATCTTGTGGGAATAGTTTCCATCTCCATACCGATATGGATTCCCCAAATACTTTGGGACATCATCACCCAGACAGGACACCCACTGTGGCTCCCAACATCAAAATAAATTCAATATGCTGTGAATCCTCCCAAGACATCATAAATGGAAGGCCAGTGTGCCGCATACACCATTTTTTGACTATGTACATCATGCCCTAGTGGCTCTACATATATCTTGTTGGGAAAATATCCCTCAAGGTAACATTGAAGTATTTTTGGGTTGATTGTGTTTGTTGACAAAGCAGGTTTCCATGGAGAATTGTCGAGTTCCCGAGAATTTGTTGAAAATCCTTGTTGACAAAGAATGATGAAAAAGGAAAGGACGATCTGGAGGCGGTACAAAAGAGCAGTACATGGTGGCACCGTTTCCCAGTGTTTGCCAAATTTTTGGGGTCCAAAATATGGAGTTTGGTGAGCATCACGAAAATTGGATTTCCATGAAGAGAATAATTTAATATGCCAAAGGCATGAATTTCGCGAAGATAGGATGCATGGATTGGATTTCGCGAAGACCAGAAAAAATGAAGGTGGTGATGCTTCGCGATTACGTCAAAGCTTCGCGAACGGCAGAGTTGAAGCGCATCGCGGCGGTGAAGGGCTTTGCGAGGGAGCTTCACGGAGAAGGCGCGAAGGAATGTTCATGGTGATTCTTCGCGATTACGGCGAGTTCCACGAATGGAAAATTGCTGTGGTGCTTCGCGATTTGGACAGAATTATGGCAGAAACTTCGGAGCTTCACGATTTGAGATGACGTGGCATTGACTTCACGCTGAAAGTTCGAGGGTCGGTGGAATCTCTTATAAATAGAGGCCGACCCCCGTGAGATAAGTAGAGAGAATTTTGGGAGAAAATATTTTGCTCTCGTATTGTGAAGGTGGTTCGTCGAGCCAGTGTGCTTTGTGAAAGAGGAGCTTTGAGGCGGCTATTGTAGCTCCGCGAAACCTGCGAGCTCTGCATTGGCTTAGCAAGCTTCACGAGGGATGTTGCTTTGCGATGGATTGAGCTTCCCGAAAGTGCTTCGCGAAAAGGTAGGAGCTTCGCGAAGGCATGTTTGAATTTCGCGAAATTGGGTGCTTCGCGAAGTAGGGTTCTTTGCGAAGCTGTTTCCAAAAGGAATTGCCCAGTGTTCAGAGGCAATGTGGTATTCATCAGTGGATGAAAGTTGGACTTCAATAGAGCATCTATCAACAGTTTACGATGCATTATTTCATGCAAATGAGGATACCTACAGGTCTATAAACTGTGAGTGGATTCACTTCCAAGTGCAGTGAGAATAGGAAGAGGAATAAGGTGATCCTATCCACCGTCAGTGAGCCAGAGAGAGAGAAATAGGGAGTGACCCTTGCAAAGCAGTGAGCTGACCCTAAACCTTATGAAGGCTGTGAGTCTGGGAATAGAAGTGCTCTATCCCAAATTTTGTATCCACATCTTATGAATACTAGTGGGGTTTGGTATTAATGGAAACTTTTTGGCGTATGATCTTTGGACGTAGCCCAGTGAGGGTGAACCAAGTAAAAATCTTTGTGTTTTCCTGCTTACTTCCCTGCATTGAATTTGAAGCATCATCATTAGACAAAAAACAAAATAAGTGATCATAATAAACACACTAGTGAAAACAAAGTGACCCTTGTAATAAAGAGGTCATGATCCAGTGGTGCAGGAAGAATTTTGAAAAAGAATATCCCTACCCTGATTCACCCCCCCCCCTCTCAGGGTATATAGGCCCCTATTGGTCCTAACAATTGGTAACAGAGGGAAGGTTGCTTTTATCATATTTTTTTTCTCCGACTTGGTGTAGTAGATCTGTTTGTTTAAAGAATCGGTCTGGTCTTATCTCGGTGAGCCATGGAAAAGGGAAAAACATCCAAGAAGATGCAGAAGTCAGGTGGTGTTCCTCAGTGTGGACGTGTATATGGAAAAAGTGTGATTCAATTAAAAGAATCAAACTGTTTACTGAAGGAAGGTCTGGATGAATCTGACAGGGAAAAGATTGATTCACTCAAGCATGATGCAAGAATGAGTGAAGTACATGAACATTAAAGTGATATTGAAACAAGTGATGATGAAGAAGAAAGAATTGAAGGAAGAATATATATGAAAGATGAGTTAGAGGATGCTCTTGAAGAGATAGATGTTTAGAGAGCCAAAACCAAGAAAGCTAACAAAGTTTTTCATGATGCCAAACACTATATGCAACAGCAGGAAGAAGAGAAGTCTATGTTGATGGATAAAATTGAGTAACTCAAGTTATCATCACCAGAGAACTCAGAAACAGTTGGTGAGTATAAGATTAAGATTGAAGAATAGAAAAGGCAGATCGATGGCTTGAATAGAAAAGTGAAAGATCATGTCAAGTGCATCAAAGAACCTAATATTCCAAGTGATGATGGAAACACCGAAGAAGTCAAATCTAAAGATATCCGGATCAAAGTATTGGAGATTGAGGTCAACAAGCTAAGAGTCTTAAATCAATGTCTTATTGACATAGTTACTAACCTAACAGAGGAGAATGATTCTCATGATGAAGAACTACAAAAGATGGCTAAAATGAAAGAAAAACAGAAGGCTTGTGATTTTGAAGAGAATCAAAATTCAGATGAAGTTAATAATCTGAAAGCTAGAAATGGTGATCTAGCAACACAGCTGTCTGAATAGGTTTATAACAATCAAATACTACAACAAGAGAATGCATGTTGCTCTGATTCTATTGATGAAGAAAAATTGAAAGTGAAAGAGAAAAGTGACATGGTGGAAAAGATGACAAGTGAATTGGAAGATGAGATGAGTAGTGGGAAGCTTCTCAAGAGAGAACTTTATGTCCAACTTGAATCAAGGGAGATGAAGATTCAAAATTTGGAAGAGGAGAAAGAATCAGTAATGAAGGAAGTGGAGAAATCCAATGCTAAAGGAATGCCAAAAATGAAGGATTCCTTACACTTTCTATTTGATCATCCTTAGACAAGTGATGATAAAATGAAGAATAGATATGCTATTTCTGAAGAGAAACAACATAATATTTTCTGAGCTCAAAGACCAGCAAGTTTCAGAAAAGATGGTATCGGATTTGATGAATCCCTTCCCATGCAAGATAGAAAGAGAGCTATGAACAGTTCCAGATGTGAAAGAAATCCTATAGGTGCTGGAGATAGGCCTAAAAGGACAGTTACCAAAAGTAGTGATGGCATGTGCTATTTCTGTGGGATTCATGGCCACACAAAAAGATTCTATTCAGAGGATCTGGAATACATTTTAGGATGTGAAAACAGAGACATTACTAAATATGAGAATAAGAAGAAGCATCATGATAAATCAGAGAGAAGAGTTTCCCATAGGAGAACATTCATTAGATACTATTACTGTGGAAGGATGGGACACACCATGCCTATGTGTCAGGAAGCTCAGGAGATCGATGCCAGAAGAAGAAAACAATTTGCATCAACATCTCAGCAGAGAAGTGATGAAATGAGGTATGCCTTTAATAAAAAATGTTTCATATGTTCTGATCATGGGAATTTGGCCAGACAGTGAAACAAGAAGAAAGTGGGGAAGGAAAAAGACCCAAGAAAGAGATTACCAACTCCAGTGGTACATAATGAGAAATTAAACACTGGGAGACAAAGTGGTAAGGTGAAAAATAGGCTTAGAGCCTCAGGAGAATCACATGGAGCTGAAAGAAAGGTGTATCAATCACCTCCTCTGTCGTACTCACAACCGCTCTCAAGGAGAGAATGTGAACAAACCTGGAAGATTAAGGGGAGATCTACTCCAGCTGTGATAAAGAAGAATGAATGTTCAATAGAGGACTCACCACCAGAGAAAATGAGTGTGGTGACTCAGAAATCTGATAAAAGGCATATGAACAAAGAATGCATCGAAAAATCCACATGTCATGTTTCTCAGCAAGAAGTGAAGGAAAGAGAAAGACCCCTATGATGGGAGAAGAAGAAAGGGATGATTCCAAACAGAGAGGTTCCTACTCAGATAAATAATCAAGGAAAATGGAATTTTGGTAGAACCTCAAAGAAGGAAATCTGTACTAGTGGGATTATACCCCAAGCGGTGAGAAAGGCCGAGCCTACAAAATCTACATATCAGAAAAAGGCTCAGAATTTAGGCAATGAATGCCTAGTCATATGGCAAGAACAGTTGAAGTTGTCTAGGCAGCTGGAGGAATCAAGAAAGGAGTGTGATGCCCTCCAATAAAAAATTAGAGGGTTGACCCGTTAGGATCCACCACTATCCTCGTTTTGAGTATTCGAGAAACACCTCTCTCCCTATGTATATAAATGCTATTAACTGAGGATTAATATGTTTTAGGTTTTATGGAGATATGATCCAAGGGGAAGTGGCATCTAAAGATGCAAAGTGGAGAAGTGATGTGCTCCATAGTTTAAATTGGATTAAATCAGGTACAATAGTTGAAGAAGAAAGGGAGCAACAGAGCACAATAGGAAGTGGTTGTGTTATTAACTTTATCTCTTGTTTCCTACACCGAGTTTCAACTTAGTAGGCTTAGAGATTTTGTTAATGGCTCAACTATGAGTTGAATATGGGAACAAATGATGTGGGAGGAAAAGACTAGTAATGGGTCTAAACAAATGAATGTTGGGCCTAACTACAGGAAGAGTTTCATAACACATGGGGAGTATTTAATAACAAAATCAGATGCAAGAGCCATCAATGCAATAATTGGATGACTCGGCTGAGGTGTTGCCTATTGGGGGAAGAAATAAGAATAGGGAGAAGCAGTAATAACCTTGAATTTCATGATTATTTACATTTCTCTAACAATGTGGTATCAGCTGACTACTTTCAGGATACCAAGAAGCTGCGAGAGAAAATCAAAGGTGTGTCAACAAAAATCCGAGAGAAGGAGTTTGAAGGAAATGACGTCATTAAACAATGACATAGAGAAAATCTTCCTGTTGAATGTGAGGAAGTGGTATGAGACTCAGGGAGAGAAAAAGTGGCTGAAGATGATTCAGAAAACGATACTGATGGTGAGTACAAGGAAGTAAAATCCTCATCTGCAAAAAATCCAAAGATTCAAGCTAAAAATGATAGGCAGAATATAATTAGTGATCAGTGAGCTCCAGTTCAGAAAAGGGAAATGAAATCACTATAGCATGCATCTTTTATATCTTAGGATGAGCTGAAATGAATTGTTGATGCAGCTGATGATGAAAATTGGGTTCATCCATGAACGAAGAGATAGATCAGATTGAGAAGAATCAGAAGTGGGAGACTGTTTCAAGGCTAGTAGATAAGAACGTCATCAGGAATAAATGGGTCTTTCGCAGCATGGTGAAAGAAGATGGCACAATGATTCGAAACAAAGCACAACTGGTGTGAAAAGGACACTCCTAGATAGAGGGAATCGATGTTGAAGAGACATTTACAATGGTTTCAAGGCTGGAGACAATCGGATTATTCCTAGCCATTGTAGTGAAACAAAAGTTCATGGTATTCCAGATGGACGCAAAATCAGCCTTTTTGAATGGGATTCTGGAGGAAGAAGTGCATATCGAGTGACCATATGGTTCTCTTATTCCTGAAGATGAGAACAAGGTGTGTAGGATGAAGAATCAATTATGTGGGTTGAAACAAGCCCCGAGAGAATGGTATTCAATGCTGAATCAATATTTGCAGAATCTGTGATTCAAATGAAGCATAGTGATGGTGTCTTTCAGAAATAGGAAAAAAGGGGTTATGATGAGGTTTGGAATGGAGAAGTCCAAGGACATGAAGACTCCGATTGCTACTCGGATAAAATTATAAAATGATGAGGATGTCAAGGCAGTTAATATCATAGAATACAGGCAAATCATTGGAAGTCTGTTGTACTTAACCTCAACAAGGCCTGAAATTTTTTTCACCACATGCCAAGCAGCAAGATATCAGAGTAATCCCAAGGAAAGCCGCATGCTTTAAGTGAAAATAATACTTCGTTATATCCAGGGCATAGTGGATTTCGGCTTGACATATACTAACAAATCACTGACAGAGTTATTGGGATATACTGATGCAGACTGGGCTGGTTCAGCGGATGATAGGAAATCAACGTCAGGTGGTGCTTTCTATCATGGTGGATTGTGTATTTCATGGATAAGCAAGAAGAAAGATTGCATTTCATTGAGCACCGAGGAAGCTGAGTATATTGCAGCCACTCAAGAATGCACACAATTATTGTGGATGATGCAGTAGCTTGAAGATATGGGAGTTGAAGTGAAGTCTCTGATCGGAATCCAGTGTGACAACTCAAGTGCTATAAATCTTAGCGAAAATCACGTCCATCATTCAAGGACAAAACACATTGAGATTAAGTATCATTTTATCAAAGAGAAGATTGAGCAGGGAATTGTGAAGTTGGAGTATTTTCCTACAAAGCTACAGGTTGCAGACATTCTGACCAAGGCCTTACCCAAGGAAGATTTTTAGAGGCATCGACTGGCTCTGGTAGTTCATTCGATTCCCTACATTTTAAATAGTGTGGATGTGAAACCGCCCCCCTCTCCCCGAGGTATGATGTGTTTTTCCCTAATGTGCTGATATGTGTTCTCTACTAGGTTACAGACTACAAAGGAGTGACCATTGGGTTCGTTGACAAAGGGGGAGAAAATAGTGATTGTTCAAGGGGGAGACAGTGTGGCTATATGAGAAATCACGATAGATATAGGGAGAAGCTGACCAATGGAGTAGCCAGATAGGGGGAGATTATTAAATCTGTCGATGCTAGAAGTGATCGATCAAAGCATAGATATCATGACAGCTGAGGATCGTGATAAAAGTATAACAGTGATGTTGGAATGGTGTGAAAAGGTGTCCAACTATCACCAATTGGGATCAGTGTGGTTCAACAATTGGTATCAATTTAATAATTGGTATCAGGTTGGAATCGACAATTGGTGTTTTACATGAATTGATTCATTGATGATCTTTTCATACTACTCTTGTTTCTCACGCCGAGCATTGCTCATGTGGGATTAGAGTACGTGTTAAGTGAATCTTTGAACGCTATCAGAATCGCAAGAGGCGAATGATGGTAGCGACTGGAAGAAGTATCAGTGATGTATCAATGTGCAGAAAATTATTCTGAGCAGAGTTGTGAAGAGTTTTCAACAAACCCAAAGGGGGAGATTATTGGGAAAAAATACCTCAATGTAACATTGAAGTATTTTTGGGTTGATTGTGTTTGTTGAAAAAGAAGGTTTCCATGGAGAATTGTCGAGTTCCAGAGAATTTGTTGACAATCCTCGTTGACAATGAACAATGACAAAGGAAAGGATGATCTGGAGGCGGTACAAAAGAGCAGTACAAGGTGGCGCCGTTTCCCAGTGTTTGCCAAATTTTTGGGGTCCAAAATTTGGAGTTTGGTGAGCATCGTGAAAATAGGATTTCAATGAAGAACATAATTTAATATGGAAAGAAATGAATTTCGCGAAGATAGGATGCATGGATTGGATTTCACGAAGACCAGAAAAATGGAGGCGGTGATGCATCGCGATTACGTCAAAGCTTCGTGAACAGTAGAGTTGAAGCGCATCGTAGCGGTGAAGGGATTTGTGAGGGAGCTTCGCGGCGAAGGCGTGAAGGAATGTTGATGGTGATGCTTCGCGATTACGACGAGCTCCGCGAATGGAAAATTGTTGTGGTGCTTCGTGATTTGGACAAGAATTCCGGTAGAAACTTCGAAGCTTCGCGATTTGAGATGACGTGGCGTATACTTCGCACGGAAAGTTTGAGGGTCGGTGCAATCACCTATAAATAGAGGCTAACCCCCTCGAGAGAAGTAGAGAAAATTTTCGGAGAAAATATTTTTCTCTCGTATTGCAAAGGTGGTTCGCAGAGCCAGTGTGGTTCGTGAAAGAGGAGCTTTGTGGCGGCTATTGTAGCTCCGCGAAACCTACGAGCTCCGCGTTGGCTTAGAAAGCTTCGCGAGGGACGTTGCTTTGCGACGACTTGAGATTTGTGAAAGTGCTTCGCGAAAAGGAAGGAGCTTCGCTAAGGCTTGTTTGAGGTTCGTGAAATTGGGAGCTTCGCGAAGTAGGGTACTTTGCGAAAGTGTTTCCAAAAGGAATTGCCCAGTGTTCAGAGACAAATAGGTATTCATCAGTGGATGAAAGTTGGACTTCAACAGAGCATCTATCAACAGTTGAATATGCATTATTTCATGCAAATGAAGAGACCTACAGGTCTATAAACTGTGAGTGTATTCCCTTCCAAGTGTAGTGAGCATAGGAAGAGGAAGAAGGTGATCCTCTCCACCGGTAGTGAGCTAGAGAGAGAGAAATAGGGATTGACCCTTGGGAAAGCAGTGAGCTGACCCTAAACCTTGTGAAGGAAGTGAGCCTAGGAATAGAAGTGCTCTATCCCAAATTTTGTATCCACATCTTATCAAGACTAGTGGGATTTGGTACGCACGACAACTTGTCGGCGTATTCTCCTTGGACGTAGCCCAGTGAGGGTAAACCAAGTAAAAATCACTGTGCCTGCCTGATTACTTCCCTACATTGCATTTGAAGCATCATCATCAGACAAAGAAGAAAATAAGTGATCATAATAAAGACACAAGTGCAAACAAAGTGACCCTTGTAATAAAGAGGTCAAGATCCAGTGGAGAAGGAAGAATTTTGAAAAAGAATATCCATACCCTGATTCACCCCCCCTCTTAGGGTATATAGGCCCCTATTGGTCCTAACATATCTCCTATAAAACGACCATCAATCAAGGGAAAATTATTTTGAAAGAGAGTCATCTCTTACCTCTGTATGATTACAACGGATACTGAGCCTCATGCATATCCAAAACCCAAGAATTTATGGTAAATAAAAATATCTCTTCCATGTTTGAAAGATATTAAGACATTCCCTACTGATGAATTCTGAAATGGGGCCCTTTCCCCATCATGTTTGTTTAAAGATGTTCATCCTAAAATATCAGTAATGAGTTTTATTTCTATGACTATAAATTTCTTGCAAAAATGACACAATACTCACCAGAGTGAAAACCCAGAAAGGGAACCCCTGGTTAAAAGTCGAGTTTTCACTCATTAAAACATACACCATATATGGTTTAGAAAAGAAATATTATTGTCAAGCTATCAAAAGAGATGTGAAAATTTCTAGGTTGAAACCCAACAAAGGGAGGCGTAAGAAAAAGTCAGGTGATAACTACTAATCTCGTGTCCAGTAGGCTGAGGAAACTATTAGGGTAACAATGAAAATGATACAAATGTTCATGAGTTCTTCGATAAAACTTAAGCAGTAGAAAAACTATGCTCATTGAGTCCCATGGCTCAAGAAAAAATTAGGGCATGAGTCTATTATTTAAATTTAATGGTTTCAAATCATGGTTTAAAATTAATACCGGATAAAAATAATGTTTTTATGATTCAATGTGATTAATTGATTTTTCATTAAAAGGAAAAGAAAAATAATTTAAAGGAAAATTGGTTCCCTAAAATTTCATAAAAATATATGGTGGGGATCCACAGTCCGAAGAATCTCCTTTTAAGAAAGACATGATCTTTATAAGGGATGTTAGACAGAGTAGCAATGTTGCATCAACGTTTGATGAAAATCCTTAATGGCATGGAGAATATTTAATAAATTCATAGTCTGTCCCTCCATGTTTTCCTATAGTTTCTTCACGTCTCTCATGGCTTTGAGGGTGATCCTTTATCCCTCTTTCATTATCCATCACCCCTCCTCAAAGGTAACCATGGATTGGGCATGCTCATGTTTAAGCTTCTCCAGTTTTTGGCCTTTTCACTCCACTTCTTGGTCGATTTGATCTACTAAGGACTCTGGTTTTGTGAGTTTGTTTTGTATCCTTGCAACCGTTCCAATGTGATTGACATCATCGTCAATAAGAATTTACCACGCAGTAGCAAGAACATCTGTAATCTCTTCCGCAGCAAGTTGAGACCCCAACATACGAGTTTCTTCAATAGATATGAACACCTACCTCACTATATCTGGAATACCATGATATCCAATACCACCAAAACCCAGGACCACAAACTAATGGTGTAAGTATTCCAATTTCCCTGGCATCTCAACCAATGGAGTCTAAGAAATTAGTCTCTAGATGTTCCTCAATTCCTTTAGATGGATGGGACGAAGAACAATCATGCCTTCTAGATCGGTTTAAGAGTCAATCCATGGTGATGAAATATAGCTTGGAATGAACTTTAGAAGAGAGAGACTTGATTCCACGGCCACGACACAACTCAACCCCGCAACGACCTCATCTATTGTAGTGGCATTGGAGGACATAGAGGAAGAATATGCCACTATTTATAATTCATGGGGTTGTGATTTTGAGAATAGGGAGGAAAACAATTAATTACCCCCCACCTTCACTACAATACTGCTACCTAAAATAGGTGATGCCACATCCTCAGTCACCAGTTTCCTCCTACAGCCACTTAGGAATACTGAAGACACAGGGGAATACTCGGATGAAAAATTAGCCCCCAAGGCGGCCCTCAAAATGTTTCATATTGATATAGGGAATGCATGGATAGTCAGTATAGATAAGGGAAGTAGTCTCACGATCCGGGGGGAATAAAATATAAATTCACTCAGAACTAGAAAAATGGTTATGATAGCCCGATCCAAATTTTCAGGGGTCGGAACATCAGTCTCCCTAGTAATTGTGATTTCTGCAAATCCATCATGAAAAGGCAGAAGATCAATGTCTGAAGTGACTCCCTCTATGGGGGGAAAAGTCCATCTGATCAAGATTAATTGGTTCCACAAAATTTGAATCCCCATGAAAACCCAGTAGGGCTTGGGGTCACTAATGGATTTGGATACTACCGTAATTATTACAATGTATCTCTCTATCAGATTCAACTCAACATAGTTATCCGAGCCCTCAACTTCTTGATGTCCTTCCATTATTAGGGTAGAGATTGTTCGAGCTGGATTAGGCACACGTGAAGGGTAAACAATACCCTATGTCTATTAGATAGGACCTACTTCCCCACTTTAGATAGCCGGAAAGCATGGTGACAATTCCTTTTCCATAAAAGGTAAATGAGTCATATATTCCTGATCAGTCGCCATATGATTACCGATAGCCCATGAATCAAAATAAATGCACACAAAATTGATTCAATAAAATAAGGGCACTTAGTTCAACTACAATATTAACATATAGTTACTTGTGATTCCCCTCATAATACACTTTGATAGTTGGTGGTCCCTCTTTCATTTCATTGATTTTTGTGTGGATGAATACTGAATAATAGCACCAAGAGGAGATGGAGGGGAAAATTCCCTAGAGGGGTCTTCAATGACTGCTTCCATTTGTTCATGGGATATACGGGAAACTTCCACAGTACCTGTTACCATCGGTAGAGGGAAATCTCTAGCTGCAGTTCCTCCAAGAGAATAAAATGGTTAAATAGCTGTTTCCTAAGACCATGGAGGCCCCTGAAAAATAAAAAGAGGAGGGGGAACCCTTAGCATCTCCACATCAAAATAATTAAAATCCAGAGGTTGCTGATAAAACAACCTCTCCCGTCGACCATGGGAGTATTTCCATCAACGCCACATGGTCCAATCAGTAATGTCTATCTTCTGGGGAATGGAGGCACTTGTCTATTTCATTCATATAGGAAACCACCTAATCAGGCGCTTCGTCAGCCGAAATACCAGTTGGATCAGTGTCTACCCCAAGATCCGGATAGTTGAAATGTCCTCACTGAACAAGAATCCATATGTATTCATTTGAATCATTCTCCCTCACTTCATCCTAGACTCTCCTGGAATCCATAAATTTAGCTATGACTAGGATGGCTGGCACTAGATGGTTGGTGTAAGGGAGCAGAGTAGGTTTTGAAAATTGTAAATGTTTCCCGAGTGTCCCTACAAACTTAGGACCTTTAGAAGATGAATGTTTATGAGACGTTGGGAGAAAGATAGAATTTTCTTCCATGGAATTAAAAATAGGTGAGAAAACAACGTCTTCATCCATATCATCAATCCATGATCACAACATGGAGAGTATTTATGGCGACCACATTGGGAATGGATGAGGGTCTCGAGGTCCTCACGGTAACCACACAACCTCTCTAGATCCTCATCAAAATAAACGTCAGTGGGTGATAGCCCATAAACAATTCCAATAAAATAAAATTTTGTAGTTCGTAGGAGCTTCCATAAATCATGAGGGGACTGGTCATGAGTAGATGGATTTAATTTCAAATGATCCCTTTTTCTTCAGGCCACTAGAAAGTCAGCCTCGGGGGTAATTGAGGGCGTACTCCAAGCAGTAGAATAAGTAGCTCGTTTGGCCACCCATGAGGTCAAAACCCCTTCTTTCACAATTTCGATAAGGGGAAGCAAGAGGCCATAAGAGGATTTTTCCTAGTCAAGAGTGTTCAGAAACTCCCTTTTTCTTCTCCATTCCCTTTTCCCTAGATGCCTTGGAATTTTTCACGATAGGAACCAGATTAGCTAATTGGCCATTAGAATATTATTTCACTTAGACATCAGTATAGCTTATCGTAAGGAAGTGTATAGAATCCCCAAAATCTATAAGTCTAGCCTAATATTGGGTGTCCTCCCAGGTGAACATTAGCCATAATGGACGGGCTATAACCAGATGATTCTATTAGTGAGAACTATTGAAAGTAGGAGGACCCAAATTCTTTGACACAGTTAAATTGGCGACTAAATCTGCAGGGTGAATATCCCTCGAAAATATACTCCCCTCCAATACGGGAAACCATGATACCTTCCCTAAAAGAAAATAAGTAAGCTCAGTTGAAAAAGTTTTCAGATTCCTTATTTGTAATAGTATCATTAGGAGAATCATAAGGGTTATAAGAGAAACATTCGAAATTGTTGAGGTAACCCATTAAGTCTTTCTTGTTCATTTTGGTTTTATCCTCTCCGTATCTTTTGAAACCCAAGATTCCGACATGACCACACTAGTACTCTGATGGTACACTTGGATGGTGGTATGTAGAATTTCAAAGGAATTGATAAAGGTATAACCTCCTATGTGGGATCCTATCCAACCCCAATGAATTTGGATGGGTCTAGTCATCCGGTAAGGTGGTCCCCCTATGTTGATTCGACCCAGTAGGTGATACATTTTGTCCAAAATTGGGATAGCTAAATTGATTCATCTGTCAATGGCCAACTGAGTGGCCATGATGAGAGTTGAGGACCTTACACCCCATATTCCCTCACTGGTAAGAGCCACCCACTCAAAAACATGGCCAAGAAAGCCGCTAGTCAACATAATCAATCGACGTCAGGGATTAGACCCCATCCCCACATAGTAAAATTCCCTCTTCTAGGTGGGCCAATAGGCACGAACTCTCCTCCAGGTGGTTCTAGTAGGACAGGACCAAGGTCTCTGTAGATCGGGTTCTTGACCATTATGCTTTATAAAGGCATAAAACCACATATCAAACGGAACGTCCTAATTCAGACAAGGATTTATTTCTTCTATAAGTGTCTTCTCTTGAATGAAATGTTTCTGTGTCAAAGGAGGGGTACCTTACTCTTAATCCCAAATAGAGGAGGGAGGGAGGAATTCATCATACATATCCATGATAATAGGAACTTGTGAGATTAGCCGGATGTCCCAAAGACTAATGTCGACCTCCCCATGGGTTATATGGAAGGTATTAGTTCCTGGGCTCCACCTTCCTGTGAGATGTGAGATAATGGCAATGGGATGGTGAAGATATGTACGAGAAACCCTAGAATCCATGTACAGTCCCATAATCTATAGCTCGGTTTGAAATTCGTTGTAACTCTGGAGAACCCAGAAATGCCACCCCAATCTAAGCATAATGAGTCTCCAGAGAGAAGATCCCTCCTAGATGAAAATCCATGCTACTTATCCATTGTATCTCTATGTATAATGCTCTGGTAGTAGTGGGCCATCTTGTTGGGATTTTGTTTCATTTTATCTAATTTTCGAGAAGCATATCTCAACAAGGACCCAGAGGCAATATCCCTTTGAAGATACCACCCCTTGGAAGAAATAAAGCCCTTCAAGATAAAGTATTTAATTATCCTTGTTGTAGGCTTATTGGTTGGATTTGGCACTGGGATCAAAATATAAAAAAATTGCCAAAACCATAAGAAGGAAGACATTCCGAAATTGGGTCCTCCCTTTTTCTCTCTATAAGCGGATTCGCTAGATATTGATGTATTAAATGGCCAGAATTTTGTTGTCAACCAAAGCCCCCATTTTATTCAATATTTCATTAGTATTATAAAGAGGGGAAGCAGTAGTAGCCTCAGAAGGGGCAATGACATCAATGCCAGCCTGTGAAAGTGCTATTGTAGCCTGCAGAGAAGAATTAAAAAATCCTACAAAAATTTAGTCAAATAAAAATTATTGGATAAAGGACATGGAAAATGGCTAAAGGACATAAAGAATATGTCCGCATAAGGGCTCCACGTACTATTCTTGGAAACCTTATGAGGTAAAAATACCCCACCTACTGCATGATACATGGATGAAGTCCCTCACATTTCTATGGTACATAGAACAATTATACCATGTACAACCATGGTATTTAATAAACCTATGAGGCACTGGTCCATAGAGTGTTGGCCAGTAAACAAAAGGATTCACGGGAGGTGGATAACATGAACTAAGGAATTTTCAATTTTATTTTAAAAATTTTGTTTTAAAAGTATAAAGATCAGAGTATTAAGGTTTACAGTTTGGTTCGCCGGTTCAAGAATGGTGTGAAGACACAAAAGCAACATAGAGTTATCCTATGCAGAATTCTGAATTTTAGTTTTAAATTCCACAATGACATATGAAAAATCCAAAATTTGGATCATAGGATGACAAATGGAGAAATGTTTGGTTCATGGCATGTATGGAGAGATTCACGAGTAGGTTTTTTGCAAAAGAAATGATTCACAAATGTAGAGGAAACTGAGGGAATTTCAAGTTCAATTTTCAACACACGAAGTGGTAAAAAAACAAATGGTATGGTCCCCAATATATAGGTGTGGTCCCCCTACTAAACTTTATATTCTACAACAATCCTTTTAAGTTTGTCCTGTTTCTACATCAGAATATTCTCCTATTCATTCCTAATGGAATCCATTCCAATGGGGGGAATTTGTATGGTTATGATAATTTTTCAATGGGAAGAAAATACTTACACAATCAATTTGATGAAGGAAGAAATATTTCCTACAAGTTTACAAAGGAAATTAACTCAAATTGAGTTTCAAAAATCAGAAGAAACTAGAATGAATTACATTCCTTAAATAATTTTATGTTACCTACGTACCATTATCATGAATGGTTCACATACCATGTTGACCTCTAACCATCAATACGTAGAATGTACCGCAAGGCGCTAAACAACATATCGATGGTCAGCGAACCCAAACGACTATGAACCACATCTATAAAGGAATCAAGCACTCAAAGGTTTTCCACATACCATCTTGCGAACTTAGAAGTTTGCAGAAGGAGAGAATTGGAAGGGTTCTATAAACCAGGAATTGTGAACCATTCTCCACAAACCCCGGTTGACCGAGTTGTCCACGGGTCAAGATAACTCTTCATGGGATTATGCAAATTGTGTCGTATTTTTGTAGATACAATTGCCTCAACACTCTATAAAAGGAGAATAGAAGGAATTGAGAATGGATGGACGATGAAAGAACGAAGGGGACCCTAGAAGTTGGAAGAAAGAATATAGAGCGGATTCTAGCTTTAGCCATGAATCATCGATGAAGCCTGAATTGCAAAACACACCTTCTGAAGGTATAACCTTCCACGAACCATAAAACGAAGGAAACCGATAAAAATAAGAGGATATTGAACCTAATTGGTGAAATCAAGAACCACATATCTCTTGTGGATGAAATTCCCATGAACGATAGTCCCATGGAACCTCAATCAATATGGTGTTCTGTGTAGTGTATTGCTTTGTGAATTCAACCCGACACCGCATACTACATTAGTATGTGGATAGAACCCGAAGCGGTGTGACAAACTGCATCAAGGTCCTCATACTATTTTGGTGAATTTTGGACCATGCCCTTGCCTGCATACTGCTTTGGAATGTGGGAGAGAATTTTTCCCACATACCTCTATGGTATGTGATGCTCCCCCATACCGCATAAAAAAATAGTACGCAGAATGGGGTGTTTACGGGTATTCTAACCTCCGGTTCCAATCTTGCCCCTCCATTCATATCTAGTCCACCATAGTCCCACTATCAACCAGTCCCCCGAAATCAGGCCAAAGCCTCCTATAATTCCACAAGACCCATATGATCAGATCATTGGGTGCATCAGTGTTACGTTTTGAGTCTTTCTACCCATCGTTAGCGGAGTCACAAAGGGTCTCCCCACAACGATTCAATATCCAGGGGGTGTCTATAAGTCTACATTCCCACGGTAACCTAGAGTCCAAATTTGTGACACTAACATGAACCTCCATGTTCAAGGTATTAAGGGTGATCACATTCTTTTCCATTCAATGAAGAATAGTGACCAGTTGAAGGAGTTATGTTCGCTTCTCCCTGTGATGAGTTCGCCACTCCTCCACTTTCCCAGAACAAATTCAAGGGAACTCCAATGGAGGTAAGTCCAAAATCATATGAAGGCGAGCCACATGATATTTTATTTCATCCCACATTAAAAAGTTCATCGCTCTGCACCCTCTCCCACGGTCGCCCCGACAGCTTCCGCTATAGACCCAACCTTTCCTATCAACTAGAAATGAGTTGTGTGGTTGGTTGGATCATTCACATCCCCTTATTTTTCAGACAGATCATGAATCATGTGGCATTATAAATTTGTGATTATTAAAACATCCACACAATTCTGAAAAATGAGAAAACTGATTTCTGGTGAAACCAGGATACGTAGGACCCCTGATTGAAGGGCCGAGCTCATAGGGGTGCCCTTCCAACAGGGTTCACCCAATCATGTCCCCTCAAATGGGAAGCTTCAAATCATATTCCACAGCCATTTCAAACTACGTGGTCTCAAATTACTCTCCCAAGGATACATAGGAAACCCGTCTTATGGGTCCAACCCCAAAATCAAGTCACCATATGTCCTCCTAGGATGAAGATAAAATCTAAAGTGTCTTATTATATGGATTATGTCAGCATCACCTCCATATCATAAAATACATGTATGCCTATGACGATCCTACAAACTAGTGGTAGCATATAGAAACACTCTTTAGGAATGAACCAAGGATTTATGAACATATGAACATGACTTAATACTATAACAAAGTCCTGAAATAGGAAATAATTCTGCCCAAAATGGTACGATGATCCCGACTTCCCATCCTATCAATCAATGGAGTCCTTAAGTGTCGTTGGCCAAATAATCATCCAACAGGTGCATGCCATTGTATAGCAGGTCCATGAATCATGAATACTAGTGTCATTTTTTGTTTATGGATCCACGAATAAACTCGCAGAAGACCATCTGAAGAAGTTATATCCAAAGAGGACTGATTGAACATGTACTTGACCTTATGTAATTACCTTCTAGGACCATCTAATTGTCTCTCATCCCTTGCAATATAGAAGGGATTAATAGCCCATTCCACACAGGGTAAATCCAACCCTCCATTAATGGATAATTATGGAAAAGGGGTTGAATCAAAAGAAATGATGAATTTGACATGATATTGTATGTATAATAAGTGATGTGTGGGGATTCTCATCAGATCATCCTATCATCACCCCAAATGCGCAACCTCAGAGGTGAAACAATGGACCACTTGTATAACATTTTATGTGGCTCTAATATTAGATAAATAATTTAGTGGGGATAAGATAACGTAAATACACAACTCATTGGATCAATCTTATAAATTCTTTTATCATTTTTCAAGCCCATTAAATGTTGAATTATTACTTTTAACCATTTAGACATTACATTGATAAGTAGTTTTCTAATATGATATCATAATAAATATGAATAAAAATAAATTGAACCTTATTATAAACTTTTTATGCATTAATTCTAAATATTAAATACATTTAATTTTATTTAATATACTTATAGAAAAAAATTAAAGGCAATATATTTTTATAGATGTATGAATTTTTTTTTGAGAATGTATATCTTTGTTATATAACATCAAATATGCGTATCTAATTCAAACTCGATATTTTTAACTATGTAATTATAAATATTAAATGACATAATTTTGAACTGAAATGTGTTCATAATTTATAGGTCTCTCCTATAACCATGTGAGGCCTTAAAACACAATGTATTTTAAAAACATTCAGTTTAAATATATACCTAAAAATTCATTTTTTATAAAATTCCTAAAAAATTAATCTAATAATATATTATTACGACTAATAAAAATCATAATATTTATCAAATTAAATTTATAAAATTTTATAATTCCATATTTTATGAAAATCCCAAAATATTGTTAGAAAGTGTTTCTATTGGAATATTTTTTAAATCATTTGTCATTATTAGTTAATATAAAATAGTAATTAATTTATTTATAATATAACAATCATAATATCTAAATAATTTTTTATTATATAACCATAATTTTACTAGTTTCCCTAAAATAAAACACAACTTTTACAAACATATATATTTAAGCATAAAATGTTTTACATAGTATTTTTAGAGAAAATAATTGAAATTTAATCATATATAAAGTTATATTTATTATCATCATATATACAATTAATTATGAAGTTACTCATATTTTATATTCAAATTAAATTGTTATACTTTTATGACTATATAATATATATATATAATAAAAATTAAATCATAGCTTTATTTTATTATTGTGTTTTGTAAAGATAAAACTATTAAAGAAATTTACTTATTTAAAAAATCCTAGATTATGATTATTTGGTTTTACAGTATGGGTATAGAACCCATGTAAGTGGGGCTATTATATATAACAGAGTGGTTTATTCCAATGAAATATCATTTCCCTCTTCAACAATATATCAATTTTATCAAAGATGTATTTCTTGTATCTTCGCAATAGTGGTATGATCACGATACATCTCGCATAATAGATGAGGATGTTGTTGATTGTGAGGTTTATGCGTCCATTGAGGATAATATGTAACACATATTTTATCAATGGTAAACGACTCTATTGAGTAAAACCATTCCTCTAGGTTAAGTTTAGTGGCATCAAAAACATATTTATGAGAGATATGGTAGTTTTATTTCGGTATGCATAAAAACATTTAGGAGTTATTATCTAATAATAATTTGTTATTTTTGGGATTTTGGATCAATGAAAAACTTATATAACGTTTACATGTTGAAAAATAAAATCATTTTCAAAGAAACAATTCTTTTATATTTTCTTAGAGGAAAAATATATTTTACCTATTTTTGTGTGTTATGGCGGTCAGTTTATCCCCATGAGGTTATTATAGAATATATTATAACCTAAAGAAGATGTGGGGCAGACAAAAACCCTATCATAATTTGAATCTTTTCTATATTCTATTATATCTTATAAATAGTAGAGTATCAACGATCATATACCCTTTTACATCAATAAATTAATTCCTTCCAATAATTCATGTTGTGTAGATTTCTTATGGGTTTTATGTGTTTATTATAGGGGTGGTCAGTTAATAAAAACAAAATATCTTCCTATCATCATAGAAAGAATAGTCACCATAACCCATGAACCTCCTCTATTCTATAAATGGATCCCCCTTTTTAATTCATACATTGAGATTCAATCTTTTTGTTATTAAAATATTTAAGTAACTCTATCTCTTCTTATCATTGATCATTGTGGTCTCTCGTGAGGTCATTTTTCTTCTTTTAATTTGTATATAATATAAAATTTTTCCAATGTATTATATTTCACTTCTACATCTTATTAATGAATTGTAAATTAAATGATGATATTGCATGAGTTATGATATAAAGATATAAAGTATATGGTCTCAATGATTTACATCAAAAACCATTCTATTATAAGCATATAAATGATGTGTGTGTTGACACATGATTTATATGATATTGACATCTATCTAGTTACATTTCATAACCAAATGTTTTTTAGAAACATTTGATTTAAATAATCTATAGAATGAAATATTAAAGGGATTAATTATTGATTTCATGTGATCCATCAAGAAAATGCCTAAATTAATCCCCTTGTGTGAGTCATAGAGGTGAATAATCTTTGAGATATAGTCTCTGAAAATCAAAGTCTCTAATTTCTAAACAATTGGATGAGCCTCCTCTATGGAGAATAAATATTTCATGAAAACATGATTTTCCATTTTACCACCACATGTCAAAATAGCTACCGAGTCATATTATCAAATTTCACCTATATATACCCACATCCTAAATGGAAAAGGAGACTGAGAAAGATCAAATAAATTCAAACTATAATCTGAAATATGAGGATTCAATATGTAGAAATACATAGTCTAAAACAAATGATAATATTTCATACTCTGTGTAGACTATTATGAGTGACATACAATGAGAATCTTTTTATGAGAACCTTCTAATGAGATATCTCCTATTTCGACTATTTCACATTTTGTGGATGATAAATGGATTCATCGCATGATCATATGATCCCACTCCCTATAAATATTACCCTATCCATAGACACATCATCCTAAATAACATCTACAAGCCTCCCTTGTGGCATAAAAAACACCCTCATGTTGATGTCTTGAAGATCCCCATTGAAATAATTATCCAAGGTATAGAAAGTGATTTAAAAAAAATAAAAGCCTCCCCAACTCCCACCAAATCCATGTCTTCAATTCCAATGGAACACCATTGTCCCCCATTTTGATCGTTAATTTCATTTTTTAAGGATTTCCCCCAAAAACCTCTAAAATGTAATGGGTCCTTAGGATATTAGAATTCATCCATACATTTAGTAACAAGGAACTTAATAAAATAGGTAGTGGTGGGAATCATCTAGGCTCAATAAGGGGTGTATATTTTTTCTCAAATTCATGAAACATTAATTGAATTGGGTAGTATATGTGAATTCAATTTTCCTATTTGAATATGAATAATCCCTATTTTTGGTTTTATAAATAGATATTTATATGGTAATGGGTATTTTTATTTATTAATCCACTTATCTTTCCTAAATCATATCTCAAAATTTCCTCTCCCATATCCCCCAGTAGATGAGTAGAATATTTCTATATTGGAACCCACACTCAGTAAGAAACATTAATTTCTTTCACGATTCCATTTCTCTCTTTCCTACCATATCAACTACCATTTCCACCAATGGAAGGGTAGATATAATCAATATCATGATTTTAGTTCAAGATAATTTCCCACTAGAACACGGTTATGTGATGATATTGATATTATATTATCTTTTGTTTCTCACATTGAGAATGAACAATATGGTAGTGGAGATTTATGATGTACATTCCAATTGTATAGTAAAAAAATATCACATTTTTTGTATACTACTATATGTAATACCCAACCCATATTCTGACGAATAATCAATGAATAAGATATAATAAACCTTATTTTTTCATGTCATTCATGATTCAGACATTCCCACAAAATGATGCTAAATACCATGACCATCATCCTTACAACAAGGTGTTGAACTGCATATTTTGGTCTCAGCATATGAACATAAAATATATTACTTGAACTATGTGGTCTATGATTCATGTTAACAATATCATATGTAGGATTCATTTTTATAAATTCATTAACCTTATATCCTAAAATATCTAAAATCATAATTTTTCCCCCAATAGTCAATATTTTTAGAACAATCACATTCTATTATCATTCTATATTATTTCAGACGTTATTTATCTATCTGGAGAACCATATCACCTCCTGGTGACATCATATTTCATTTGGTAGTAAATATCCTAATATTTGAACCCTATAAGGCCCTATTATTCCATATTGTTAATTAGGTACAATATGAATGGTCATTCATTCATTAGACCAACACCCATAATTTCTAAGAACATATCTCATAGTATCCCTTTCCACATGATAATAATCATCATGGATTTGTGCTTATCATATTCCCTTAAAAGAAACAATGAGTCTCATTAAGTGCAAATAAAAAATTTGATATTGGATCCCCATCATATGGGAATTAACAAATCATATTTATTATTCATAATCCGAATACTATAGATAAAATATCATCAAAAAATGAGTATAAATTCCTATGTACCTTTTATAATGAGACATTAAAACAATGTGTGACCCTATGATTAATCAATAATTTTTTTAGGGAAACTAATACTAATAATACAATTACTCGGTATATTTCACAATCATATGTTAATCAAATAAGTATGTTAATTATAAGGAAAGAATCCCTTTAAAAGTGTGTGGGGAACACATCCTAAAAATATATCAACCAATTAATTTTCTAATAGGTCATAGGTAATTCCTTATTGACCTCCTAAATTTATAAATAGGTTCATACATAGTTAAAACTATCAATGGGAATGAAAATAAAATGTAAAAAATAGTGTACCTGGTGAGAATGTTACACTCAAGATTAGTGGTTGATGTAAGGAAAACCCCAACACCAGTTCTTTTACACTTAGCTTCCATATTCATTAAAATACATTTTTTTTAATCATATTTAAAACATATAATCATGTAAGAATGTTTTTGTAAGAAAAGAACCCACCAACTCCTGCTTCAACCATCAAATATTTTGGAATTCAAAAACAATTGGGAACACAATGTGAAACCTATAATCAGGAAGGATAATTAGTGTATGGATAACACCACCACCATTTTATTGGACCATAAATTCCATAAAAAATTGAAATAATAAAATGGGGAACCTAAAATGAAACTTATAATCAAGAATTGTGGTCTTGGTAAGAATAACACAACCACATCCAACATTAACTTCTGATTCGATTCACATCAAAAACCAACAAAAAGGGGAACTTGACGTGAAAAATTAAATCATGAATGGTGGTCAGTGTAAGGATAACAAAACATAAATTGGATTCACTATTCAGTTCCATACTAAATGGGGAAAAATAAAATTGGGAATCCGTCATGAAAAATATAACCATGATTGTATACCATAATAAGGATAATACCACAACCATTGGATTCACCCTTCAATTACTTGGGTATCAGAAATAAAAAATTCGAGACCTGATATCAGACATATAATCTTGTAATATTGTTGATTTCAGTATAACACCACCACTAATGGATTCACCAATTAATTCCATACACATCTAAAATAAAAAAATTGAAATAAATATACAACATACAATCATGAAAGATAGTTTTATTAAGGGTAGAACTACCATCATTTCAATCATATATTGATTTTATACTCATCAGAAAAATGGAAAATCCATTTTTAAGATTATAATCATGAAATATGGTTGGTTCATTAATAACACAACCATCATCATCTTCACCCATTAATTTTATATACACTATAAACAAAAATATGTTGAACCTGATGTGAAATGTTTAATCATTGATGATGGATACTATAATGGTAACACCACCACCATCAGAATGACAATTTTTGATCATAAAAATTTGAAACAAAAACTAGTAAACCAAACATGAATTTTATAAACATGAAATATTCATTAGATAGATAACTAATCTAATCATGATCTATGATGTTTCAATAGATGGTGTTCTAATTTGTGGTTGATTTTTGTTATAAATATATATGTATTTAAAATAATTCTTAAAACAAATATTGAATCATTATAAAATGCCCATTGTTATGCATACACTATGAGAAAGTGATATTAAACTTCTATTGTGAGGGAATCATCACCAACATAGAATCCAAAAATTTATATCTTAAAAATCATTGTTAGGTAATAGCTCTGTAATGGTATAAACATGACTCTGGTAGCCACCCAGGGAAATATTTACATCTTATTATATATTAATTTAGCTCACCCGTGTTATGTAGTGATGATAAAGTTATCATTACAAGTCATATTCAACCATTTATTTGTCATTACAAAGAACACAATAACATATACCTCCCATATATGAGAACGATATAGTAATCCATTAGTGAAGTCTCTCCTCAAGAGGTGATATGGAGGAATCCCACTATAATCCTAAATCCCTAACCTAATAAAACTTCAAAACTTCATCATTTTTTAGCATAGTTTATCCAACATGGCTCCACATCAGTAACCCGTGATTGGGTTATTGAAGGTCTCAAAATGGGTTTTTGATGTAGAAACTGAATGGTGGATCGATGCTCCTATAACCATTATTCATATTAGTCTTCCAATCCTATCATTCGTAAGACAAATAACACATATCCCCCATTCCCTAGATAAAGTATCCCCATATATCATGGATACATATCAAGAAAAAACATAGGTTATTTTTTCCATCAAATAAGATTGTATAAATATTACAGTAGCATTGAGGTAGGTGCATATTCATTAACCCCATACCAAAATGGTCATTATTCCCGGATAGTGTATTTGATGATTGAAATGTTCCCACCTCCACGATTCAATCAATAATATATAAGTGAATATTAGAGAACCATTATTAGAGGAGACTCATATTCCCTCTCAAATTCTTTATATCTTCCTCCATATTATTCAAGAAAGAGAAGAAAAATAACATCCTATCAAGAAAATAAAAATGGGATAAGAAAAAATTAAAACCCCCACTGATTTTATATTTCATCAACATTATCAAGTTTCTAAAATGTATCATTCTCATATCCTCTTTTCTACCCATGATATTAATCAATATATTTAGGTGGAGGAGAGGGTACATGATTGAGAACATATTCTAGATAATTTAATCATTCTTTACTATAATCTATCAATAAGATTTGGATAATAACATATCTATATTGAAAATATAAATGTTTAATAATGGATTATTTGAAAAAAAAATATAGGACTTATACATCGACCCATATCATTTATGATTCCCAACAGATTCTGTTTAGGTGAATGGTATGCCATTTTTAACACAATTCATTTTCTATAATGTGTTATACATATATTGAATCTCTATCCAATGAATGAATGCATCACTATGCCCTAATAAAACAAATATGAGGGTGTGAATATAATCCATTATATTCTGATGCGTTTTCTTGAGATTCTAAGAAATAATGTAAATCCTGATTTGGAACATATTCTCATTCAAACCAGGGTTCGTAATCCTATTTTTGATATCACTTTATTATTGGCTCATAACCTTTCATAAAACTAAGGCACCTCATAGAATGTTCTGGAAGTCAGAAAATAACAGGAATATATGACATCAAATAATAATTAGTATTTAGTGGAATATCATGGAGGCAGATTAGGGACCATCATGAAGGATTCTAATATTTGAGTTCTCCCACACACTATATATGACCATCAAATCATGTCTTATGGAGTACAATGAAAACAATCATCAAGTATCATTTTCAGATCAAGTGCATAGTTAAATTCAATATATGATCACTTCCATTTTCATTTATACTCAAACAATTTTCAACTATATCCAATGGATATTTCATGTTCTAAATGAAAGAAGAAGGTAATATTAACAAAGATATTCTGGCCAGTAGAAACAGAGATAATGTCCACGGTGACTCGTCCACTAGAATCTATCCCAAAAAACCTCCTCATGTTCATATATCATAAATAAATGTATATCCTATCCTTATTAATTTTCTATTGTAGAGATATTTACTATCATAATATTATCCAACCACACATTCTACCATTTCAGTAGACAATAATTCAATAAAAAATGTTGGATGATTTAGTAAAACCCCAATCATTTATACCCCCAAAGATCGTGTGTAATCAACATAATTAATAAAAAGTACTCATTTAGTCTAATTATAAGGATAAATAATCCTCTAATAATCAGGAAAATAGTATGTACATATAGATAGATCTAGATAAGATTGATAGTATTCCAGGTATTAGAACACAACTACATCCTAATATGATGTCACTCATGAGATAAAACTATAGTGTTTGTACTATCAATTCATTATAATGTTGATGAAAAAAATCATATGAGGTAGAAAACATTCCCTATGAGCGATATAATGATAAATAAAATATGATATGTGAGATTTTACAATAAACTGTGTCTGTTACTTTATCATTAGAATGATTCCCAAAAGCCAAAAATTATTATATTAATATTTAGAATGTTTAACTTGAGAGACTAAAGACACATAAATAGATTATGATGAGTGAATGTTCTTATATGTGAATTAAATATTGTAGAAAAAGGGAGAACATCATTTTAATCTACACTAATGTCAGTATATTCCCTCAAAAAAGGCCTCCTACAATGTACTTTCATTAGGTTAGGTTATATGGATATGAAGTACTTCTGTGGAATAGTTAGATTAGTGATTTCACGCCCATTTAAAATCCTAGAGATGATGCACTCTTCATGAATAAAATATTAGATGATCAGTTCATATAACCTATATAATTGTTGAGAGGGATTTAGAGTTCGGAAAATTATGTTTCCTAATTAATGAATACTATATAGGGACAAAAATCACACACCATGTGCTTCATTTTACCCATACTCATGTAATAAATGAAATAAATCAGAATTTTCCATGGCAGAAGCATCAAAATAATCTAAGAGACATCCCAACCAATTGGGATAGTTTAATATGCATCATATATACTGGTGCCACCACCCCATTGAAGGTCTACTTTAATGTGAATCAAGGTTTTTATGGAAATAATAGAAAATTTATCCAACACAAGGTTGGGGGAATCTTTATCATTAACAATCCCCTCCCCCAATAAATTTAGTTAACACCATCTTGGAAGAAATCCCATGGGATGAATATGCGAATTTTATGATAATGTGTGACACATCCCCCCAATTGGGTACTTACTCAATAAGAGTCATTATAAGGTCTTTACATGTTACAATAAAAATATTTCTCCATAAAAAGTTAGTTATAGTAAATATTGAACACTAGATAAGACATAAGATCAAAAAACTTTTAGAGAATGGGAAATCCATAATATACAAATATCATTATATTAATAAATATTTTTAGAGTAGTTGAATCTCGTGAAACACATACAAGGGTGATGGTATGGTTCCAATCCTTTAGTATTCCTCTATTAATGTGTTAAATTTATATATGGAATAATGAAATGTTGATCTGTATGAAAAAGATGTATTTTTTAATGTAAAAAATGGAACACTCACTGAATAAAATTATTTATAGGGTTTTCTTATTCAAAAGTAGAAGATGAACCTGAACATGAATCCAAAAATCACTGACATTCCAGCCATACAGAATGCATCGATGGGGGATATTAGATTGGGGTGGTATGATTTCATTATCCACTCATGTGTGATAATCTATATTCATTCATTTAAAAAATTATCTTCATATATGTCCATTAAAGAAGAATTGAGATGGATCAATGATGAATTGTTCCAGGAAAATACTTCCATTTGAATCAATATTTCAATGGGGATTAATATGTATTATCCCATAGAAACAAAACATATAAATGTCTATATTCCACAAGATAGAGAGGGATAAGGATTCCCTATCAATTTAACACCATAAAAATAATTATAACATGTTATTATAGAGGAACATTATCATTATTTTCCCTCTCAAGAACATTAGGAATTGTCACTTCATCATTCTGTATAATCATATATTGTGTTATAACAATAGTAAAGGAAATTAACACATATTATGGATCTCTAGTTTTCTATAATCTAGAATACCCTCACATAGAAATAACAACGGAGTAACATAACTCTATATAGTCTCTTATATCTTCGATGTAGGACATGGAATAGTGGAATGATCTAGTACAACCATTGAGATATACCAACCCAGAATTGTTAGATGGGAACCTTCATCCAGCAAACATTAGGAGTCCTACTATCCTGAAAATCAATTATTTTTTTATTGAGATCAATATTTCGTGTATGATTTGTTTCTCTATATCCCCATTGTTGGAATACTTGAGACGAAAAAGTGTCCAAACTCATGAACTCGCTATAGGCCTCCTCGAGTTGTATATTGAAAATTGAAAATATCTTTATTTCCAGTTTATACATAAATTTATATGGACAACAAATAAGAAACATATCACTTAAAATCAAGATTTATATATTAAATGAAGGTTTGGGATGCTAATATTTTTTCTAGGTGGACTTGGATGACATATTCCCTAAACAATCTCCCCTTTCACTTGTTTTTTGTTGAGTAATAGATATAAAATCTCTATAAGTATTTATATATCCCCATAATTAAATTAAATTGTACCATTTAATAATATAATTTTCATTGATAGATTAACAGTTGAAAGATATATTATATATTTGAAAAAATAATTTCAATCTAGTGTAATAATGCCAAAAAACAAGGATCATTTAGGGAGAAATGTTCTCTGTAAAAGTCAAACCATGTTCAGGGATGACCCTAGCACAAAATCCCACCTAATATCAATACACACAACTCCTAGAGTTACAATGAAATATTAGTATCATCTACATGATGTTAGGATAGATAATAGTAATAAATTATTTAATTATATAATTAATTGTAATTTTTCATTCAGGTGGGTGATGTTTCCAGTATATTTAATGGAATACAAGGGAAAAAAATGTAATCATATTTCATATAATAAAGATGCATATGATGGTTGGTCATGATTATATTCTAGATTATTTCCATGATCATCATATTTTAGAGAAAGATATTATATAATAATTTGACATCAAGGAAAAATACATTTGATTGTTCATTCATGAGATGTTAAATTAAGAAAAATCTATCATTATGAGGCTTCTATTTGGATATTATTCTAAATGATGAAGGACAAAAAAAAGAAGATCCCAAAATAATGTTTACTGAATTATATTTGTCTGATTTCATAAAATGATATTGATTAATCAAAAAAAAAAGAATTATGTCATCATTGAATCTGAAAATTATAGCCCTAATTCCAATAAAAATTAAATAAACTCATGATATGAAATTTTAGTTCATCCTTAGTAAACTATATCAATAGAAGATGGAAGAATAATAATAATAATAATAAGTGAAAACTCAAATAGTCCCTATGCTAGTTCAAATACTATATTATTAATGGGACTTAACAATAGAATAATGAAAAAATAATTATCAAAAAGTCTCACGGGATTTGTCCCTTGAAAATACACCCTTGTCAAACAAATAACATCAGTATGGTTCAGTTAAAATCATTTATTTAACTGATTTTTTTTTCTGATAGAGAAACTGAATACTATTATGACTCAATATTTTCACATAATTTGGAATCAGTTTATATTATTAGAAGGTGTAGATTCCAATGGGGCTATTGGTGAATAAAACATTGAAAAATATATCATGTGTAATGATTTTTTTAGACAATAAATATATAGTTCATGCATGTATGAAGATACTCCTATAGGCCTAACTAGAGAATAATATAGATCATGATTTATCTATAGATCAATAATATCTTATCATAATAGGATACTTTTTGGTATATTTACCTTTTTCTGATCATGGATGTTGTAGTTTATCACATTACTAGAGGTGACTCCCAGTGTTTGTCATAAGTCATTAATACTATATATATCAACTTCAAGATCTCAACATGAAGAATATATATTTTCTCTAAAATGGAGGCCCCATTATCATAAATATGATATTATAATATAGGCAGACACAAAACCGTATAACCTAACAATTATGGATGATTATTAAATTTTAGTGGACCACCAACATGAAATGGTCGAGGCCCATTCATGTAATCTATAATTTTAATTGGTAGTTTCAATATATGAATTTTATCCAAAAGAGAATGATAGAATTGTCATTACACTACAATACTATTTATAGACAACGACTATTGGAATTTTGTATATGGACATATCAGACTCATAAACTAGGGTCTTTAGCTAAATTTTATTGTCTTCGACCATGTTTTCATTGATAATTTCTATAGATTGAACATTATTTTTCTCCGGTCCCTATTGAATTTTTATAGAGAGAGGGAATTTCCCCATCCAAAATGATAATTAATGAGTATTAGAAAATTTATCAAAAACCATTGGTTTTTTAGGATTGTTCATCATTATTTGTTTTATCTATAATCCCAAATTCATTTCCATATTCAATGATACAATGATCATTATTCACATATAAAGTCCATGAACTCCCATGAATTTTTGTTCCATAATCATATCATCATTTGTTGAAATATTTTACTAATGGAGAATCTTGAGTATTTCATTTTGAGGAAATGCATTTGATACATATGAGGATCACAATATACAAGAATATTACTACAAAATGGAGTTAAATCATTAAGAAATAGTGTATGTTGATTAGATTGCATCCCAAATTTTATTTATTGTCAGTCCTCCTAAACCATAAATTGACCTTGGTGATGATTATGTGTTTCCCATCAAACAATTTGTGGTATTGAGTCTATGAGAATTACCACATCAAGCTGATCAAAATCTTGATGGTCATTGTATAAATGTTTTAGCTTCCATGATATCATTCATCTTGGACAATAAGTGAAATGATTCCCAACTTTCCATAAGACAACATTGGATAACTTTGGTAAATAACCCATAAGATATATTTTTTTCAAAATTACCACCCACATCTTGAGTCTCCAATATCCAGAAGCAGACTCACACTCTCTCTCATCTCATGAAAATGTACCCAATATATCTTCATTGGATCCCTCTAGGGGATATAAATGCGTTGAGGACGTATAATAAGAGGGAAATATTGTAGAATCCACTATAGAAATTTAAAAGGATGTATCAAACATGGGATATTTCCATTAATATGTGGACCTCGTTATATATTATTACTAGTGACATACTATTATTAGATCCTTTATGAACCTTGATGATTTAGAGGAATATATTACCTTTGTGAAGAGGAATTGGGATGTCATCTCTAGTAATTACACTGATATACCCAATTTGGACCATGATGTTTCCACAAAATATATAGTTCTTGTAGATGATCATTTTTGTTATAATATGGTGGAAATGAATATGTATCTAGGCCGCACATACATAGAAAAAATTGATGTAAGAAATATCATTAACTATAACATTATATGGGAATTGCAATACCTATAGTGTAAAGCTGATGTTATTCCAATGATGAAAACATAATTTTAGATCTAGGTCTATATAAATGTTTTAGATCTAAATTTTTTTCTCAAAGATGAATTCACAGTCTCTATCTTAAGAATATTGATCAACATTACTATTGGATTCTCGGTACTTTCCATCAAGTATGTATGTTCCAAATAAAACAAATTTATATGAGTTTTGATGATGAGGGGTTCAGTAATTTTAATACTCCTCATATGGTTTATGAATATTTTCTAATTCCCTTTATCTTGGAAAACATCTATGGAAAAATCATCTCTCCATTTATCATTTATATAAATCCATTCTAGGAATGATTGTTGAGTATGATGACATTGGTATGGTCATTAAGTCCCATAAACAATATTATAACCTTAGAAATGCTTAACCAATGATTGGGAATCTACATCCATACATTTTAAATGTGAGCCCCTACAAGTGCGACACCATGTAATCAACAAGAATATTTGTTCATTTAAAAATACTCCATCATTGTATCAATCACGTTCATGAGAAAATATTAGAAACCTTTAATATTACATAACCCTAAAACCTCATAGGATTAAGGGTAATACAAAGAAATATTACATAAATTTTGAAGTTTATTTTCAATTTGATATAAATGTGATACCTTAAAAATGTTTATAATGAAGGGAATAACTTGTAAATGGTTTGAAGGTATAAAGTAATTTTTTAATATCCTCAAGAAGTACAATAAAAACCATCAGTCCTGATTTCAAAAATTTAGGGGATCCTAATAATCTACATTATAAAATCTCAATAATTATTTATTTTTATGATCTTTCTCTTGAAGAAAGATGCAATAAAGGATAATAGATTATAATATTATAGTATGAAAATTCTAAAATTAATGATATGATATAATGATAATAAAAAATATATCCTTGGAATTTTATTTTTAATGAAAATGTTAATGAATTATTTATAGAACAACGATGTACTCTTGGTGTCCCATATGGACCCAAAAAGTTATATCCTTGTTTTCCCAATTCTAATAGGCTTGTTAGATGACTAGGACATCATAATTCATGATTTTTATATACAGTGAAAATATTTGAAAGTAGTCAAGGTGAAAGTGTTGGTAAATATCCTCATTACACATCTTATCCCATGTTAAAGTTTAGTAGATACTGGAATACTAAAGGAATAATAATTTATCATTTAAAATATGCTAAAATTTGGGATTTTAAAATTGATGGATCTTCAAGGATACCTAATGGGAAATTATCTGATGATTCAGAAGATAACACTATCGATTTGGGTTTCATTATATCCCATAATAAATCAGTCTTTTAATAATACGTTCGCCATTAAGAAGGATTCAATATTAATAATAAATAATATCAAACCCTCATATTCATCTTGGATACAGTTCTATAGCTATTAGTGTAATATGTTCACATTTACGGGGATTCATAAGTAACGTTAAAACATTTTATTTATTAATATAACATTAAAATGGAATAATTAATTACTCTATTCAAAATTTTCCACAAACTAATATGGGAATATCTCTGGGATCCAACTCCAACACATTTCTGATGATCACATGATTATTGAGTTGATTCTTTAGAATACACTATTGTGGTCTTGGTATTTCTTATCTAAGAAGAAATGGTTATTAATATTATACAACATAGAGTTATATATCCAGTATTTAGATAAACTATCCATAAAATTAATGATATTGTCAATGTTCTAGTGCCCTAATAGACAATATCTTTTAAATGATATATCACCATGAAATGGATGTCCCCTATAGTGGACTATCTCAAAATATGAACATTCACATTAGTTCAGGTAAGGTGGGTTTATATATGAAATATGGAAATTAATATGGTTATTATAGAAACCCATAAACTATATGAATCCCTCTACAAACAATGATTTGATGGAGTGATCCTTAGATGAATCAAAAGGGAGGAAATACCAACCAACATGAAGAGGATCATTCTAGAGCATGAAAATATAATTAGTTAGAAACTAATCACCTCATTAAAATTTAATTTCTTGTTGATTTCTATAAAATAATGTAACATTATTTTTTTGAATTCTCAAAAATGTAATGTGAGTCATATACAAGCCAATTAAACCAACCAACACTCATAATTGTTAAAAATGTACAGATATTCTAATCCATTTCAAAAATGGAGAATAAATTTCATTGGAACATAATTCATATATATATATATATATATATCTAATAGTTCAAATAATTCTTCATCATCATTTACTTTTTTTCTATATGGTCCAAGGGGACATCCCACATGGTGATCATGACATATCCAATCACCATCATCATGGATTAAAATATTTTAATAATATTCTGTTTCTTCCATATGTCATTGATGGAAAAAGAAACTAATTTAAATTATTATATGAATATGGGAAAATATAAACATCATTACATATAATCTAACAATTCCTCACACAACACTGAAGTGATGAATATACATATTTAATAATTCAATAGGAATCATTATAAAATCTATATGAAGATTATGATTTGAAATAATAAATCTTAAAAGGAATTGATTCATCATTATTTTTGGGATTATCAAACCCCAATCACACTACCAATAAAGAGACCCAATCTTATCATGTATATGGGTAAGAAGAACATAAACCCATTGAGTCCCAGATAACATCAATAAATACCAACATTTTAAACTAGTTTAATGAGAATTATTGGTCTAAGAAGATGTTTGATGAATTTTAATAGATCGATGAGAAGTGGATGTATATACTACCCAACCATGAAATTTATCAGAACAATGTCATGGAAACCATTAAATAGATGGAACACATTCAACCATTCAAATATTAATAATCCATGTTATTCCTTAGAACTATGATTTTACCATGATATTTTCATCTATTATTGGATCCAAAATGAATAGGAGAGTATATTATGGACAACATACAATATAATTGGGATTCTACACTTATCACCATGGATGATAATTATGTAGAATCAACCAACAACTGGAGGTTTCTCAAGAAGTACATCATGTGATCAATTATATAATTTAATGTCATGCATGATGAATCAAAATTTCATATCACCATTTTTGTTATCACAAGTTGTTATGATTAATGAAAAAATTGTGGTGAAACTATTCTAAACAATAGGGCCACCATTTCTATATATAATTATCTTAAGATTCATGAAAAAACTATATAATCAAGATGGTAAAATACATTAAACTAATTTCCAAGTAACATGATATCAAACAACAATACAATATCATAGTTGTACAATATTAAAATTCGATTTATGCATCCTTAATCTATGATGCTAAAATATGTTATCATAGACCATATAACATTATGATAAACTACACAACATCTGGTATGTCTAAAAAAATCCTTAAAATGATTATATTTTTTCACCTACAAAATATCCTGATCAATGTTAAGTTATATGGAATTTCTAAAATCAATAATTATTTTATAAGGTTAAATGTTTTATCTCCATACAAGAATAAAATACATATATTCCACTTCCAAATGTATTTATTGATCGATATCGGGTACCCTTAGCTGACAATAATTTCAAGGGTCACCCAAGAAATGGGAAAAATTAAATTTTCCTATATACGAGATATAACAACATAGGGTCACATTATTTGAACTATATGTGGATAATTTATGATATCATAAAATACATAATTATGTCCCGGATCGTGGATCATGGTCCGAATCATAGTTTTTCAATAATACCCATCCCATCCATTTTGGTACATGTTCTGAATGGTCCATTTTAGTAACCTCTCATGGTTTGAAAAATTATACAACGATTTGTTAATCCCATTCCATGAATTCCCAACCAACATGGGTGATATACAATTCATCTATTGTTTCTCACAGTGATCATAATCCTTTTGAACATAGAGGTCAGAGTGTATCGCACTGATAGTAACTTGTACAGTTTACTATAAACAGGATGTCACATCCTGACTGCATGATGAAAATTTTGAATAGGAATTCCTTCCCATACAACTCTACACTACATATATGTCCCATTACATATGTCTACATAGTCCTATGGATGACATCTCATTCAATATAATTTTAATTTTTCAAATAATTAAACTATATCCATGTGAATAAATTTAATTTATCCTATATAAATAATTCATATATGCATATAAAATGGAATTACCTCATCCCTATGTAAATTTCATATTGGAATATTGACTATATATAACAATTACATATGGAATCATTTAAATAACTTGTGGTATTTAGTGATGACTAAACCCCCTACCATGGGACCATATATAATATTCAATGTGATAAATATCTCTCCCCATTCATATGATCTATATATGTGTAAGGGATAAAAATTCATGAAGTATATGTTTCTTGATTACATATTTATTCATGATATGTAATGACATCATGACTATACATTATAGATATAGAAAAAAATAGTTCACTTCCAATTCTTTTATTAGGGTAGATACAATTTTTATATAATAATTTTAAGTCCTAAATGCTCTCAAAATACCTTTTTCAATTGCTACACTAGTTTCTCTTATTTTCATAACTAATCATTCCTTTCAATATCGAATATTCCAAACTATAAGGGTCAATTTTGTTTAAATATTCATGTACTCCACATATATCCCTTCATATGAGACCTCATACATGATTATAAATAAGAATCATCACCACATAAGGGGAGAAACCTTTATCCAGTATTTTCTATGGAATCATCATAATGCAACTGGTCATCAAAATATAACTGATGGTCACCCTTCATGTACTTATCACATTACATCATCTGTAATTTGATATCTTTGTTTGATATATTATTCTGTCATCATTATTCATCATAAAAGAGATATTTATTTTTTATGTGTATTTTGACCCCAATATTGATAGAAATTTTTCAATAATTCCAAAATATTCTCTTTGCATTACAATACCTAGAGTATAAAAAACATAGTTAATGATACATGACAATAAACACCATCCATTGTTGGTCCAAATCACATTAAAATAAAAAATATAGATAAAGTGAAATAAAAACTCACAACATAAAAAACAAAACATGGTGGCTTGAGAAAATTTGCAGTTCCCACACTTTAAGCCTCTCCACATCATGGATTCTGTAATAGTAAGAGTGAAAATGGAAAAAAAATCACAATTCTTTTTGTTTTTTTATATATCCCCTTGAAAAGATATGTTTTTATTTCAATCCCGAATGATCTAAAAAAGGGTATATAGATTTTTTCTGTATTCTATTTACCATTATGACGTTTTGAGTTTAATATGTCATTACTTTCAGGGTTCTCAAACCCTTATTGGGAAATCATTCATCGGATACCAACAGAATGTACTAAGTGTTTAATTACCCAAGACCATACATGTATTTTAGTGGAATATATTCTCAACTTCAAGGGCTAAATTTAATTGAATATAAATATAATCCCTAAAATGGCCCTTCATATGAACCCTCACACTTTCTTATTTACCAATTGAATATCATCCAGATGGATGTTTTCTCCAACCTCTATGTCCCTTGACAACATCATGGTGGATCTTACCATCCCAACATGACCGATAATATACATTCTCTTACTTATCCCATCACATATTCAACATGGGAATACCTCTTGGGGTATTTCCATATCATTTCATATATGATTATATATCACACCTTATTTTAACATCCACTCCCACATCCACTGTTGTATAAGTAATGATGTTCAATATCTACAATCCAATTCAGCTTTAATTCATATAAAATTGTGTTGATGTGATGTGTTTGATAAAAAGATTTATTATGGTTTATCACAATGAGTAATACACATTTTATCTTAGTGAAATGTAGTAATTTTTCTACTAGAAGAAATAAAAAACATATTTTATTCGTCTTTATAGGTGTATGGACCAACCCATATTCTATGTAAATTTCAATTCATAATAACCACTTTATCATAAATTTTCATTTTGTACATGACACAGATGTCCCTGAAACATGATAGTAAAATATATGGATTCTTTATTACCTCATGACATTAAACTAAATGACAGTGTCCCTATATAATATCTTAATATATGTCACTCATATTATGTGTTCTATAATTCCTTTATCAAATAGGATATGTTGGACACCATTCTTGAAGCCTCAAACACAATTTAACTAATTTTATTTCACATCATAATTTCTTCTATTGGGCTATATTACCTCACATTCAAATTACTTTATTTTTCTACATTCCTAAAGATATAATTTCTCCATATGGATATCCATATCCCCTATACATTTCATTAAATTTCATTCAATAATCTATATAACCATCTATTTACCCTATCCTCCCACAGTGGTCTATATATCCTATTAGGGACTCAACAAATTTCCTTTCATTCTCATGTCCCTTGCCAATATTTTCTTGTATCATTTTCACAGGTCATCTATACTTAAAAAAGTTAAACACTGTAGATCGATCCACATCATAAAACCATAAATGGCATGACATACCCTATTAAGTGTCCCTATTCTATGTGGGTTCAGATTCAATTTATATACTCATATTGGAATCATCATTAATGGTATTGAACATAATACAATATATAGGTTATATTTTTGGATGATGATAAATTCCAGAGTGCCTCCAAAATGTTTTATTTAAACTAATGTATCACCCAATGATTAATAAACTATGATTCATTTAGGTATCCCCCAGGGTTACTAATATAACCAAGTAGGATTATGAATATTTTCATGAATCTATAAGATAGTTTAAAATTATGGTATAATTATTCTCAAAAGTAAGTGGTGAGTCTGAACTCTCATCTTCTTGAAAAACATATTTTCTATGATGTCTCTAATAAAGTTGTTGTTACTTCCATCCTTTGGAAATAATGTCCACAATGGATCAAACTAATGTGGGTATGATAATATATCTAAAATAGTTAAATCACAAAATGTTTCCACAAATAACCAATAATTTACAACAAATTACAAGGTGACTGTAATTCATTAAAAATAACATCACCATGGGGCATGAAAAGTATATTGGGGTGAATACAAGCATTTAAAAAATTATTTTCATCCCATTGAATTGAGACATAAATTGGAAAATTTAATTGGTGACCATTAGATACCTTTGACATATATATTACATTATTTTTGAGATAATGGGTAAATATTTTGTGAAACTAGGTCATGTCCCATGATTAGAAAGTGTGAAATTATTAAATAAACTAAATTAAATAATATATTAGTTTTACTATTTTCTTGTGTTATAGAAAATTGGTTGATGTTATTTGGTGAAAAATACCTTATAATCATTGTGGAAGATTGTTTAGAGTGATATGTAGAAGCCGACATTGACCTCGTTATGAAAATTAGCTTTGATATCCTTGGGGAATCATTACATATTTATGTTATATATCATATATTAGAGTGTCATTGGGAATCTCGCCTTGTACTCATTAAATAAAATGATTTTTATTTCTTCATGAGTCCCCCCTTGGACCCATTATATACAAAGTATGGATTTAATTGGGGACCCCCCCATTGACTTATTATAAATCACATTGTGGAATGGGTTGCTAATGCACTCTAGGTTCATTTTCATTCTATAGGATACTATGTACAGAGACCCTAGGATTATGATGAAGTAAATATGAAAACTTATGGGTTCCATTGTCGACCGTGAGGGTCAATGATGGTTTATTTATTTATAATTTTTTGAATTTATTATGCACATTATCTTAGAGTTTATAATCAGGATGGATATGATTTTATACATCATTTTTTATGGAAAAATAAGAAGTACATATACATTTCCTGGGACCTTTTTTGGAATTCAAGAATAAATCATGACATTTTGTCATAATAAGTGAAATTCACCTATGAATTATATGTGATTTCAATTTTTAAATCATATAATGTGTGATCGAGATGGGGTTGGACTCCTAAAACATTTGAAGAGTATTTTGTTTTTATTTGTTCACTTCATTGGATTTAATATGTATGATATATTTTTTTATGAATACCTATGAATATAGATAAATAAATTTTATAATTTTTGAGTAAAAATTATTTATTAGATTATTCCAATATATCTATCCACTAATTTATTTATGTAAACGTATGAATAAAATTTCCATTATTACATCCATATACTCTAATAGGAAGGTGTAGTTTCCCAATCATACAACCATAAACCAACAATAATAATTAGAATCCTCTAAAATATGGGAGACGTGACTATGGTAATAATAGAAAAATGGTCTAGAAACATATTAGTGGTCCTAAGTAAATTATGTTAAAATAATCAAACTATATAGTCATCCTACCATTTCTGAAATGTGTACTCATACATAATACACCAAAAAATTATTTTATCAAAGAATGGATTTTTTCATCTTCCATATATAATATTATCCAATAATATTATATTTTATCTTATTAATTATCAAAAATTTTCCTTTTAATATTTTTTTCCATTTATTTAATTATTTTCTTAGTAATCCACTATTTCCATTTTAATTTAAAATACATTAAAAAACTTATACATTATTCATTTAATCATGGTGATTGTCTTTACGTGTATTATCCTAGTATATTTGTCGAAACACATTCTTATACTCCTTATGGATATAATTATCCTTGTTAATATCATCTCTTTGATTGTTAATTTCCATTAGAGAACACCAATTTCATCCAATAAGAAATAAGAACGGGTATCATGTTTTGTAATATGATATAGTATATATGTGTTATGTTATTGATCAAGAATAAAAAAAAGCTATTTAAAATCCTCAAAATTTATTGCATTTTTTTATCTTTGACACAAAATAATTATTCCCTTTTACTATTTATGACAATTTATTTAGTGAGGAAACAATGAAAATTTTCTACAAATCATTAAAAATATTCTTTAAATTTAACTTGTAAAAAAATGATCAACTACTTGATCATTATATATATATATATATATATAATATTCCCAAACATTCCTCACTTGTGATAGGCTTATGGTAGTTCCCTTTAAAAATACCATTACCCATTATAATTCTTTGTGTTAAATCATAAATCAATTATTCTTATTAATTTTTTGAAAATATTTTAATTAGTGGTTCACTATGGATTTTGAAAATACTTAAAAACAGTTTTATTTAAATTTTTTACACCATCCTCAAATCAAGTTTCTCTAGAAATAGGTCTTCATTATATATCAAAAATCTAGACCATTCTTGGGTATTTTATTTTAATTACAGATAATATAGTCTTAAAAAATATTATTTAATCAATTTTGTTGTATTTTTGGAATTACATTTCAGAAATGAAATAATTATGAACTATTAATGTTTCAATTAATTGTATAGTCTCTTAAATGTGAATTATAAGAAAATTTTAATTGTATACATATATCTTAATATAGAAATCACCGACAATATATATAACATCCCTTACATACCTTTATAGATGTTAACCACCATTAACAACATGAAATTAGATGGATTACATGCCTCATCATAATATATATCGTTTTCAGAAAGGAACCTTCTAGTTCATTTATATTATTAGAATATATCATTATTATTATTTTTAGGTCTCATTTGTTCATATGTATCCATAGTTATAGATATATTATATTAGAAGAAAATTATGAATCTATTCCAAAATAGTTTTAATAAAAAAACATTAAATTAGTTAATAACCATCCAATCAAACAATATATTACCATTTTCGTTACTTAATATATCCATATTACATCGAATAATAACTATAAAAGAAAAATAATATTAAAATTATGATAAAAAATTATTTTATGCAAAATTTTATTAGTACATTGTTAATATATACATATGTTATGTTTTGTAATTTAGTTAATTTTCTCTAAAATATTTTTTATTTTCATGGTATTGGTTTTTTTGGAGAAGAAATAGCATACAAGATTTTTTGTTTAACATTTTAAATTGTTTTAGAATGAAATTTTTTAGAATTATAAATTTCACACCACATCATGGATAACTATGGTATAGTGATGGATCCTTATTATTAACATTTTTTATAGAAGATTGTGTATAAAAAAATTGATATGTTTTAAATAATAATCCTTATTCCATGGATGGTGGTGTGTAAGGTTGGATAAGGTCACACAAGAATATGAACTAGGGTGATGATGGTCAGGTTTCCAAGATATTTCATGGATGTGTTTATTCTATCATAACCAATAGAATCATGCAAAAATGTTTTCTAATAATTGAGTTCTCAAAATTAACCATATCACTACACTATAAGAAACAATAAATGTATTTTTTTGGATTTTAATTGAACATATTAAATTGATAAAAAATGTCAAAACCCTAATAACCCATTGTTTCATCATTTTCTTGAGTAAGAGGGAATATATTCCAATAATCATTGGTTTGGATTAATTATATTTGCTTTTATCCCCATTATGAGATTTTTTTATGTGTTTTCTAAATCCGAAAATTTCTACAGAAAAGGATCTAATTCCTATTTCATCAATTCAATAAATCTATCATTATTAAATAACATTCAATCAAATATCAATAGTTTCGGGGAATATGTTTTTCCATGAAATTTAAACCACATGAACACAAATAATTATATACTATTGAATAGGAATATATGAAAAATACATAATATGGTGGCCCTCAATTTAATTTTTTATTAATGAATTTATTATGTGTGGTATGATATACATTGATTGACGGAAATTTATATGTGACCTAAAATTGTTTTCAAAATTGTTTTATTTTCTAAAAAACATTATTCAGATTGATAAAGTCTCTAAATTTACCTTTTTTAGTTTCCATCTATTAAAGATTTATTGGGGGGAATTTATCTCATTTAGGTTTCATATTAATGAGATTTATTGTATATATTCATGAGATGTAAATTTAGTAAACTTACTGGTTGTCAAGAACTATTTATCAATATAAGAATGTTGATTTTTTAATGTTATAGAGATTAAGAAACCTATATTTGAATCCTTATGAATGAAATTTTTTCTAAATATAATTGGTAATGGGGGATGAGTCATTCACAAGAATTTATTTGGGAGTTGATTCATTATTAAATTGATGTTATTTTCTATTTATATTTCATCCATCTAAGGAAACAATGTATTATTGGTTACTCATCCACCTTCAGAGAAGATTTTATTTGATAGGGTTATTAAATAATATTGTTTAGGTGTGATAGTGTTATGAAATCCATCTCAAAAAGTACTTATGGGTTTTGAATATCAACCTATTAGACCTGTGATGGTTTCGTGTCACATATCTAAATGTGTTTTGATGGTAATGTGTTATCCAATTGGATTGGGTGAAAAGGTGATATTTCATTCACCAAGATAATATTTAATTTTCATATATCATTCACCTATAGGCGATGTGATGGCGATATATCATTCATCAAAGACTATGTATTGGTAATGTTAAAATAATTCAGAACTATGGTATAATGGAAAATATATTCAAATATGAAATATTATTTTTCCACAAAATTGTGTCAAATTTGGGAAAAGTTATTGTCTAAAAAATATACAACCCATAAACTAATTGAATAAAATCATAGTTTATCATTATTAAATAGAGCATATGATGTACTAAAATACACCATTAAATTAAAAATAATAAAATGGAACAATAAATAAATGAAAAATAAAAACTAGAAGCTGAAATTATAGATATATATAGTGTCATATAACTATCATTAATGCATGATGTTCCACCGAAATATACAATCTATCAAAATAAAAATGGGGATTGGATAAATAAAATGTAACAAACACTATTTCAAAATTTAGTAAATAATGAATGGTTGAAATATAGTATTTAGACGTGATGTTAAACTATATGAAAATTTGATATATACCAGTTAGATTAGTAACCAAACATTTGGAAATATTTCTTAAAAATTAGTATAGTACATTTATATTGGAATAGGTTGATTATAATTAGGGAAAACATACCTTCTAAATAATTTTTATGACCAACTATATATTTAGATTTTATTTATAAAATAACAAATAATAATTACACAATAAATGGACCAAAATGATTATAAAAGTATATATTTTATGTAAATAAAGATTCAATTTATTCAAAAGTGATTAATTATTATACAAAAATTAAATAATAGATTTACATAAATTTAAAATTTATAATAGGAAAATTGATTTACTTTTTTTTAATTATAACATTAAAAATGTATAGAATTTAAGCATATATATTTAATTTAAGTATAATATATTGTAATATTGTGTACGAATTGATATGAGATTTATTGAAGTTAGATGAGTATATCAATTTTCATTTTACTATGTAATCACATTCCCATTTTTATTGAATAACATATTTGATCACGATTAGTGTAAATAATATGTTATTTTAAAACTCATCTATTATACTCTTATAAATATCAATCATCACTATTAAACTTATCTGTAAACCATAATAATTATAAATTTCTATATATTTTATAAATTCTCTCTCAAAACTCCCACATTATCATTTTACGGGGTTTATATTCATAATACTGCATTCCATAAATCTTATATGGCATATCAATGATAGAATTTCAAGAAATAGATTAATATTCTCCACCAATATGTTATGAGTTTTACATTTTATAGTATAAGGCCCTGGCCTTAAACCTTACTTAATATTGAATTAAATGAATAATTCACATTGAGTATCTTTTCAGGTTTGGAGTTTTAGAGAATTAGAACATAACTATTACATCTCAAAAGATTACAAAGTAGTCACTTCTACTAAGTTTCCATAATAAAAAAAACTCTTAAAAAGAAACGTGTCTAGTTCCATGTTTTATATAGGATGACATTCCCTTGATCCCATCCTTGACCTTATTCCACATTAAGTCCTGTGAAAACATTTCAAAAAAACTTTGGGTGAGCATAAAAAGCTCAGTAAGGGATACAGAAAGAATGAAAACTGTTAGTTTTTCAAACATCAAATAAACCATACATACTCTATCAAAGTAATACCTTCACCTTCATGAAGTAGTAAAAACTCTTCACTGAATAAAGTATCATTACTTACCTTTTTGTAACAAAAGGATTACCATAAAATCCATAAAAAGAACACATAACATATATAAAGGTAACTTGGGACATAAACATACTTAAGTGGAATAACCATACGGTCGACTTCCACACATATCACTTAACGGAATAGCCATACGGCCAATTTCCATACATACTTAATGGAATAGCCATACGGCCGACTTCCATACCCAATGCATTGGAGGTTATAACGTAACCACCCGTCCTGGTATTCACGACACCACCCGTCATATGGTTTATAACGTAACCACCCGTTAAAATGTCCAAGTACCTGTATAAAATCATAAAACATAAAACCAATATAAAGGAATGATAAAATTTCCACATTTCAATCACAATATATCATAAATATATTGAAATAATAGAATCCTTTTTCAAATCCATTTTCAATACCAAAATACATAAAAGAGTATATGGTATTTATTTTATTCTAAAAACATTACGGCTTGTTGAGAATGCCAAAGCCCAAATAATACTCGCAGTGGCGGAAAAGGTCTTTGTCGCCGCGTACGTTAAAAGAAACATTCCTTTTTGTCGTTTTGTAAAATGCTTCGTAGAAAAAGATTCCTTTTGTATAAAAGTAAAAGTCAAAGGGTTTTATACACCGTATAAAAGAAAGTTGTGTATAAAATGAAATATGCCTCAATAAAAGGAGATTGAGACGAAGTCCCTTACCTCGGGTCCGACTTGACTCGATCGTTCTTTAACATCCTGAATAATAAACTTGAGTTAATGTATACTTGATTAAGAACCTTTTTAAAGTTCATTATTCCTTTTATATCACTTATTTCCATGTTATAAACCTTATGTAACAATTTAAGTTAATAATGTTTGTTTTCTCAATATTTGGTTCTTAAGTCAAAAGTGGACTTCTTACAATTACATGTTGTTCGTGTGGTCAAAGGTTCGTTATATCCAGAATGAAATTCCCGATTTGGATATAATATGTATTATATATATCCAGAATATTCATGTATTTATAATATTACATAATCATTTAGAGATAAGAAATGAAATGCACCGTTCATGGAGACGGTAAGCCGTACGTACGCATGAACGCTACTTTCATTTCTTTGTCATATTAATGGAATTAAAACTAAATGAGAGGTATTTATATTTTAATTAAATAATTATATTCATCATTTAGATATATCATTAATTATATATATCCATTATATACATGTACTTTTAATAGTACATTACATTTGGGGATAAGAAATGAAATGCACCGTTCATGGAGACGGTAAGCCGTACGTACGCATGAACACTACTTTCATTTCTATCTCATACATTAATGGAAAGAAATAATAATGATATATAGGTATATTATAATTCTAGTATAACATCATATATAATAACTTTAAATCCATCCTTTACACGTCCCACATATGGCATTAACGAATCACATCACTTTGAGGGGGCGGTAGTCCGCACTTCCTTAAATGAAGATATCGTGTTTACCCATAATGGAAACCATAAAGGTATCCCCAAAATGAAAAATACAGAATCTTAAAGAAAAAAATAAACATATTATATATCATATATAAAAATAGTGACATCATAATGGCCACCTTTGAATGTGTTAAATGAGTATTGAACAATCATCGTTTCCAGAGGCAGAATTTTGCCATCCACGGAAACCGTATGTTCTTTAACCATTTGATGTAGTTGTGTGAGAGTGTATCTAGAATAAATCTTATAACAAAATCCTAGTATATTGAAGATACTAGTTTTGTTACAAAAGAAGTAAATAAAAAGAGTTTAGAGGGTTGGAGAAGCAAAATAAAACAAATGAACAAGAGAGAATGAATTACCTTTAAAAGTGTAACTCCTTTTGATTTGAGCCTAAAGGCTTCCTTTGAAAGGATTCTACCCAAAGGGAATCCTCTAGGATGAGGAGAGGGATGTGGAGAGAGTAAATGGGCAGGGGTTGGCCGAGTCAAAGGCTTGAGGAGTGTGTGAAATGAGGTAGAGGTGGGGGCCTTTTATAAGAGGAGAGGAGGGGCACTTTTGTAAAGTAAAGAAATATTACTTTATTTGAAAATGTGTTTAGGTTTTAAAAGGTCCCAAATTGATATAATTTGTGGATAAGGTGATAACGGTTCGAAATCCACTCATCCAATTGGCTTTGGACATGTGTAGTTCATAGATTTTACATTATCTTTCCATTTTATTTAAATCATCAAATAATGATGTCATCGTTGCATCATTATTATGTCATAAATAATTTAATTTATTTAATGTCTAAAATTTATAAAAAAACTACTATGATGTCGGAAATTTTTTTATCTTTCCAATGACTATTTATAATAAAAAATATGATCTTTATAACCCCATATAAAAATTGTTTTCATAAAACATATTATGTTTGTGTCATTTTTACTTTTACATTAAATAAAAAGTTATTTATGTCATTTCCCAACCAAAGTGTCTCCATGGGGTCCCCAAGTTGACCCATGGCTTGTCTTGGTCGGCCATGACACAACCAATGAGGGTAGGACATGTTTCAAGATCATCTTATTTTATTAATGCATTATTTTTAACTTAAACTACACTAATTACCACTAATCGCGATTAAGAACTTAATAAGTTACTATTCACCAAAAAATTATTATAATCTCATTGAACCACATTTTACTTCTTAATGACAACCATGTATGTAGGATTTTTGAAATTCAAAACACAATGATGGAAAAATTTCATTTAAACGGAAAAATCAGTTTTTATAAGTACCACTTAGTTGTTTCACTATTCATAAAAAATTGAAGTTTTTCAGAAAATTACCAAAAATTCACCCTAAGATATATTTGATTTTACGAATTCAAAAATGAAGCCTATTTTACGAAATTCAATACATATAAGTCACATTAATTAATTTAATAATTAATTCCCGCTGTCAGAGCAAATAGCGTGTTTTTATGAAACAATAAGTATCAAAAGATTGACACTAGTTTAAGTCTGATTTCAAAGTGAAATTAATTCCAACGACCAATATTGGATTTAATGGTAAGAATATTTTCTAATTTCACTTTAAAAACAATTCAAAAGATAATCTAATCATATAAATAAATTAGATTAAAAAGAGGTTTTGAATTAAAATACAACATTTTACACTATTCATTAAAAAAATGAACTTTATCAGTAAGGTACCAAAAATTTACACAAAGTAAATTTTGATGTCCCGATTCTAAAGAAGAGTTATATTTGGTCCAATAGAATTTATAAGATCGATCAAAACTATATTTAATGACGGTTCTCCGTCAAAAGGTGATAAGTGGACCTTTCGTGAAAATTAGGGTATAAATGCCCAAAATTGAACTCTTTCCGTATTTTAAGCCATTATCTTTTATTGGGTAAATGTAAAAACTTTTAAAAACATATATAATCATATTTAATTATTTCTATCCATTCCCGCCAGTACAACGACTACTCGTTAACTAACATTTAAAATAATATTATTTTATTACATGTGTGCAACGTAAGTTTTCAAAGAAACTCATCGTTGTGTACCGAGTATGCTATCGAATGTAGAAACCCATTTTAATTAAAATTAATATTTAATTCGTAAATATTAATAAATATGAAAATTCTTTATTCTTTATTTACCTGGGATGTTACATCCTTCCCCCCTTTTTGGGAATTGCGTTCTCGCAATTTTGTTCACTTATCAAAATAAGTGGGGGTATTTATCCCTCATAGAATTTTCAGATTCCCACGTTGCCTCTTCAATCACATGGTTTTTCCATAAAACCTTTACCTGATGAATCACCTTATTCCGTAACACTTGCTCCCTGTGGTCAAGAATCTGGACCGGTTGTTCCTCATAAGATAGATTCTCTTCCAGCTGAACTACCTCTGGACTCAAAACATGAGATGGATCTAGCATATACTTTCTCAACATCGAAACGTGAAAAACATTGTGTACCTGAGATAAACTCGGAGGTAAATCCACCCGGTATGCAACTGATCCAACTCTCTCCAGAATTTCATATGGTCCAATGAACCTTGGACTCAACTTTCCTTTCTTACCAAATCTCATCACACTTTTCCAAGGAGAAACCTTGAGAAAAACATGATTACCTACCTCGAAAGATAGATCCTTCCTCCTGTTATCCGCATAACTCTTCTGTCTTCTCTGAGCTATTCTCATGTGCTTCTGAATCAGCTGAACTTGTTCTGCCAACTCTTCTACCAATTCTGGTCCCATCAGCTTCCTTTCTCCCACTTCATCCCAAAATGCTGGAGTTCAACACCGCTTCCCATATAATGCCTGAAATGGTGCCATCTGTATACTGGAATGAAAACTGTTATTATAAGAAAACTCAACCAAAGAAAGATGTTGGTCCCAACTTCCCTGATAATCCATCGAACAAGCTCGTAGCATATCCTCCAAGGTCTGAATTGTTCGTTCTGACTGCCCGTCTGATTGAGGATGAAAAGCTATACTAAAATTTAATTCAGTACCCAACGACTTCTGAAGGCCTTTCCAAAAGTTAGATGTGAACCTGGGATCACAATCGGATACAATGGAGAGAGTAACTCCATGTAACCTGACCATCTCGTTAAGATACAAACGGGAAAGTTGATCTAGGGAAAAAGTATCCCGTATAGCAAGGAAATGAGCAGATTTAGTCAAGCGATCAACAATAACCCAGATTGCATTATTACCTCGAGATGTCCTCGGTAATCGTACAAAAAAGTCCATGGATATGTTTTCCCATTTCCACTCTGGCACTGGTAATGGTTGAAGCATCCCTTTCGGTAACTGCCGCTCTGCTTTAACCTGTTGACATGTCAAACACTTCACAGTAAAATCAGAAATGTCTCTTTTCATTCCATCCCACCAATAATACTCCCGCAGATCTCTGTACATCTTAGTACTGTCTAGATGAACTGAAAACGGGGAACTATGAGCCTCACATAACAACTCATTCTTCAACTGTGAATCATAAGGCACACATAACCTCTTCCCAAACCTCAAAACACAAACACAAACTTATCCAAGAACTCATGGAAAATTTTATTCATAAGGTCCATGAATATAGCAGGTGCATTGGTTAACACAAAAGGCATAACTACAAATTCATAATGGCCATATCTAGTACAGAACGCAGTGTTCGGAACGTCTGCTTCAATTACTTTCAACTGATGGTACCCCGACCTCAAGTAAATCTTCGAAAAATACTGAGCTCCCTGGAGCTGATACCACTTCATTTGATGGCCCAACATCTGCTGAAGTTGTTGCAAAGGATTTCACCACCCCTTTCTGCTTGTAGTCTGGCTGAATTCCCCCAGTTGAGTTCTTCGTTGGAAACTCGTTTGCATAATGCCCTATTTCATTACACTTAAAACATCTTACCGTTGGCTTTTCATTTCCTGCTCGATCATCTTCCTTACAGTTACGAGCAATATGACCAGACTTACCACACCGAAAGCACTTACCAGACTTGGATGAACATTCTCCAGGATGCATTTTACCACACTTCTCACAGGATGGATATTTGGTTTTCTTACCTCCTTGCTTCTTTGATGAATTCTTCCCCTTTGCCTGCCAACTAGACCTCTTATTCTGTTGTTTGTCATAGAACACCTGATCATCGGCAAACTCCATTTCCACCATCTCCGCACATCGAACAAGTTTTTCATAACTTTTGAACTCACGGGAAGCTAAAGCCCTTCGATAAATTGGCTTTAACCTTGAGTAAAAATGGTTTCTTTTACTATCAAGATCTCGTATGAAGTTTGGAGCATACCTTGCCAATCGAGTGAACTTTTCTTCATAAGCAGCTACTGAATCATCCTCCTGCCTCAATTATAGGAACTGTTTTTCCATCCTAAGACGAACCACCTTAGGAAAATATTTCTCAAGAAACATACCTTTGAATTCATCCCAGTGAAGATCCTCAATCTCATCACTATCCCTTATATTTTTCACCATCGACCACCACTGATCTGCTTCACCTTCAAAACGGTAAACAGAAAGACTAACCTTTTGATGTTCTGAACACCCCATGACATCAAAAATCTTCTCCAGTGCTTTAATCCACCCTTCAGCTTGCACAGGGTCAGATGATCCTCTGAATGATGGGGGATGTTGCCTCATGAAATGTTCCACCACCGACATGTTCCTCTGCGGTTGATCTGGCTGATCTCGTGCATGGATACCACCACCATTTATAGCCTGATTCAACTGTGCCATCACTACCAAAAACTGTTCAGTTCCAATTCCGACCATCTCAGGTTGCTGATTTCGAAGGTTATCTTCCTCCTGATGTCATCCCAACATAGCTGCTTTGTTTTCTCTGCGGAAAACCATTCTGAACACAGAAATATCTTAGGCGAAGCAACATGGTAATCCGTAAATGATATATCATTTCAATCATATTATAATTTAACATTTTTCTAACTCCTAAAGTTGTCTAAACCGACCTTTGATACCAACTATAAGGCCCCGACTTTAAACCTTACTTAATATTGAATTAAATGAATAATTCACATTGAGGATCTTTTCAGGTTTAGAGTTTTAGAGAATTAGAACATAACTATTACATCTCAAAAGATTACAAAGTAGTCACTTCTACTAAGTTTTAATAATAATAAAAAACTCTTAAAAAGAAACGTGTCTAGTTCCATGTTTTATATAGGATGACATTCCCTTGATCCCATCCCTGACCTTATTCCACATTAATTCCTGTGAAAACATTTCAAAAAAACTTGGGGTGAGCATAAAAAGCTCAGTAAGGGATACAGAAAGAATGAAAACTGTTAGTTTTTCAAACATCAAATAAACCATATATACTCTATCAAAGTAATACCTTCACATTCATGAAGTAGTAAAAACTCTTCACTGAATAAAGTATCATTACGTACCTTTTTGTAACCAAAGGATTACCATAAAATCCATAAAAAGAACACATAACATATATAAAGGTAACGTGGGCCATAAACATACTTAAGTAGAATAACCATACGGTCAACTTCCACACATATCACTTAATGGAATAGCCATACGACCAATTTCCATACATACTTAATGGAATAGCCATACAGCCGACTTCCATACCCAATGCATTGGAGGTTATAACGTAACCACCCGTCCTGGTATTCACGACACCACCCTTCATATGGTTTATAACGTAACCACCCGTTAAAATGTCTAAGTACCAGTATAAAATCATAAAACATAAAACCAATATAAAGGAATGATAACATTTCCACATTTCAATCACAATATATCATAAATATATTGACATAATAGAATCCTTTTTCAAAACCATTTTCAATACCAAAATACATAAAAGATTATATGGTATTTATTTTATTCTAAAAACATTACAGCTTGTTGAGAAAGCCAAAGACCAAATAATACTCACGGTGGCGGAAAAGGTCTTTCTCGCCATGTATGTTAAAAGAAACATTCCTTTTTGTCGTTTTGTAAAACGCTTCGTAGAAAAAGATTCCTTTTGTATAAAAGTAAACGTCAAAGGGGTTTATACACCGTATAAAAGAAAGTTGTGTATAAAACAATATATGCCTCAATAAAAGGAGATTGAGACGAAGTCCCTTACCTCAGGTCCGACTTGACTCGATCGTTCTTTAACGTCCTGAATAATAAACATGAGTTAATTTATACTTGATTAAGAACCTTTTTAAAGTTCATTATTCCTTTTATATCACTTATTTCCATGTTATAAAACTTATGTAACCATTTAAGTTAATAATGTTTGTTTTCTCAATATTTGGTTCTTAAGTCGAAAGTGGACTTCTTACAATTAAATGTTGTTCGTGTGGTCAAAGGTTCTTTATATCCAGAATGAAATTCCCGATTTGGATATAATATGTATTATATATATCCAGCATATACATGTATTTATAATATTACATAATCATTTATAGTTAAGAAATGAAATGCACCGTTCATGGAGACGGTAAGCCGTACGTACGCATGAATGCTACTTTCATTTCTTTGTCATATTAATGGAATTAAAACTAAATGAGAGGTATGTATATTTTAATTACATAATTATATTCATCATTTAGATATATCATTAATTATATATATCCATTATATACATGTACTTTTAATAGTACATTACATTTGGGGATAAGAAATGAAATGCACCGTTCATGGAGATGGTAAGCCGTACGTACGCATGAACGCTACTTTCATTTCTATATCATACTTTAATGGAAAGAAATAATAATTATATAGAGGTATATTATAATTCCAGTATAACATCATATATAATAACTTTAAATCCATCCTTTACACGTCCCACATATGGCATTAACGAATGACATCACTTTGAGGGGGCGGTAGTCCGCACTTCCTTAAATGAAGATATAATGTTTACCCATAATGGAAACCATAAAGGTATTCCCGAAATGAAAAATACAGAAGCTTAAAGAAAAAAATAAACATATTATATATCATATATAAAAATAGTGACATCATAATTGCCACCTTTGAAGGTGTTAAATGAGTATTGAACAATCATCGTTTCGGGAGGCAGAATTTCGCCATCCACTGAAACCGTATGTTCTTTAACAATTTGATGTAGTTGTGTGAAAGTTTAGCTCGAATAAATCTTATAACAACATCCTAGTATATTTAAGATACTGTTGTTGTTACAAAAGAAGTAAATAAAAAGAGTTTAGAGGGTTGGAGAAGCAAAATAAAACAAATGAACAAGAGAGAATGAATTACCTTTAATAGTGTAACTCCTTTCGATTTGAGCCTAAAGGCTTCCTTTGAAAGGATTATACCCAAAGGGAATCCTCTAGGATGAGTAGAGGGATGTGGAGAGAGTAAATGGGCAGGGGTTGGCCGAGCCAAAGGCTTGAGCAGTGTGTGAAATGAGGTAGAGGTGGGGGCCTTTTATAAGAGGAGAGGAGGGGCACTTTTGTAAAGTAAAGAAATATTACTTTATTTGAAAATGTGTTTCGGTTTTAAAAGGTCCCACATTGATATAATTCGTAGATAAGGGTTCGAAATACACTCATCCAATTGGCTTTGGACATGTGTAGTTCATAGATTTTACATTATCTTTCCATTTTATTTAAATCGTCAAATAATGATGTCATCGCTGCATCATTATTATGTCATAAATAATTTAATTTATTTAATGTCTAAAAATTATAAAACAAAATACTATGATTTAGGAAATCGTTTTTGATTTCGAATGACTATTTATAATCAAAAATATGATCTATATAACCCCATGTAAAAATTGTTTTCATAAAACATATTATGTTTGTGTCATTTTTACTTTTACATTAAATAAAAAGTTATTTATGTCATTTCCCGACCAAAGTGTCTCCATGGGGTCCTCAAGTTGACCCATGGCTTGTCTTGGTCGTCCATGACACAACCAATGAGGGTAGGACATGTGTTAAGCTCATCTTATTTTATTAAAGCATTATTTTTACCTTAAACTACAGTAATTACCACTAATCGCGATTAAGAACTTAATAAGTTACTATTCACCAAAAAATTATAATAATCTCATTGAACCACATTTTACTTTTTAATGAAAACCATGTATGTCGGATTTTTGAAATTCAAAACACAATGATGGCAAAATTTCATTTAAACGGAAAAATCAGTTTTTATAAGTCACACTTATTAGTTTCATTATTCATCAAAAATTGAAGTTTTTCAGAAAATTACCAAAAATTCACCCTAAGCTATATTTGATATTACGAATTCAAAAATGAAGCCTATTTTACAAAATTCAAAACATATAAGTCACATTAATTAATTTAATAATTAATTCCCACCGTCAGAGCAAATAGCGTGTTTTTATGAAACAATAAGTATCAAAAAATTGGCACTAGTTTAAGTCCGATTTCAAAGTGAAATTAATTTCAACGACCAATATTGGATTTAATGGTAAATATATTTTCTAATTTCACTTTAAAACCAATTAAAAAGATAATCTAATCATATAAATAAATTAGATTAAAAAGAGGTTTTGAATTAAAATACAACATTTTACACTATTCATTAAAAAAATGAACTTTATCAGAAAGGTACCAAAAATTTACACAAAGTAAATTTTGATTTCCCTATTCTAAAGAAGAGTTATATTTGGTCCAATAGAATTTATAAGATCGATCAAAACTATATTTAATGACGGTTCTCCGTCAAAAGGTGATAATTGGACCTTTTGTGAAAATTAGGGTATAAATGCCTAAAATTGAACTCTTTCCGTATTTTAAGCCTTTATCTTTTATTGGGTAAATGTAAAAACATTTAAAAACATATATAATCATATTTTAGTTATTTCTATCCATTCCCGTCAGTACAACGGCTACTCGTTAACTAACATTTAAAATAATATTATTTTATTACTTGTGTGCAACATAAGTTTTCAAAGAAACTCATCGTTGCGTACCGAGTACGCTATCGAACGTAGAAACACATTTTAATTAAAATTAATATTTAATTCGTAAATATTAATAAATATGAAAATTCTTTATTCTTTATTTACCAGGGATGTTACATATAGATTCCCCAAAACTATTATAAATATCATTGAATAATAAAATATGTGTCATTGTAATAAAAAGGTTTTATTATATTATCATAAAAAGAAATATCCTCTAACGTCTCTATTTTTTTGAAACTAAACAAACATGCATACTATGGTTAGTCCGTCACCTCCATGCATGATGTATTTAATTTTAAACACCAATTATATTCATTGTTTTAATAGGTTATTCACATATAATTAGTTAAAAAGTGTAAAAATAAAAATAATTATACATATAACAATATATTACATATAGTATTATTGGAAAGTTTTCTATGTAATGTTTCCCTATCCACATTCATTCACTTGATGAGTTATGATCATGAAATCTCATTTATTGAAATGGGAGAATATATCAACAATTCATGGTGACTATTTTCTATCAATCTAGGGTTCCCATGTATTGATATTATTTGTACTTCATTATATGGATAAGAATGTTTTATTTATTAATAGATTAATAATTGGATGGTATTAAAGTATTTGATAACTCTTATGGTGAATGAATTGAACATAATCAGGTGATGGGTGGGAATCAACATAATAAAACCCCACAATTCATTGAAATGTCTATTAATGTAAAAAAATTCAAGGTATTTATGTATGCCTATCCATTTTAGAAATATGTATTGACTTTGGTCATGAAAAAAATAACACAGATACCCTTAATTTAATGATCATAAAATCATGTTTCATTTTATATTAATGATTTTTATTCTTTATGATATTATTTAATAATATTAGGAATATTGGTAAAATTTTGGATATATTTTGGAAAGACCCACTATTAGTCTCTACTAAACAATGACAATGAGTCACCTCCAAAGAAGACTGACCACCAGGATTAAAATTTGGCTATGTTAGGGAAAGGCCCACCATCCAGAATGATTCACAATCTATGTATTTTTGTGATAAATGTTAAAGAGTCAAACTGATAGAAATGAGTCACCACCAGACATGAGACGCCATTGAACAAGACCTATAATCATAAATTACCTAATAATAAGAAATATAGAAAGGTAATGACATGAATCAACACTGATACAAGTTACCATTTAGAAAATTTACATATGAGCCTGACCTATTGTCATCCGTACTCACATTTGGCCCAACTCGTCACCATCAGAAGTCACCGACTGAGTTTCCTCACCATTTAGAAGACTCGACATCCTTGTTTATATTTATGTTGGATTAAATATTTATAATTTGTATATTAAATAATTAAAAGATGATAATTATCTTAATTATTATTTTTCAACTATTTTAGGGGTGAATTAATGTTTTTTTAGTCAATTGGTATAATGATCATAGAATCTGGATGACTATTAATATATGATACTCATATATTGAGAAGAATAATTACTCAGTCATGATGTTGAGAATAAATAAGATAGATGAAACTTTTTAATAAATATATATTTTATTAAAGTATATGAATTAATCAAGTTCATTATATTATCCATTCTAACATGCAACCGACTGTAGAATATTGAATCATAAAGAGCATCCCGCTAATTATGTATATTCATAAGACCATAACTTATAAAGATATTTTTTAGTAATATTTCATAATCATGACTCAATCTTTAATCCAAGCTTCATCTAAGGGGTCTCAAGCTTTAGAATAGATCATAATGAGAAACTCTTTATTTTATATATATTTATACTGTATCTTTTTCTGTGTTCTCTTAACATTTCACGAACTGTGTGATTTACTATATATATTAAGCACACATTGACTTTTATGATATAACTAGAAGATACATGATATATTCTTAACTCAAATTACCTTATTTTTTCCTAAGGTATTTTGGAAGTGTCCCCTATTTGTCTAGTGTATATTTTATTTAACATCTCGAAATGTTATGAAATATAATCTTTTGAAATTAAATTAAATTCCATAATATATTTTTCTACAAAAAATACATATATTATCGTTCATTACATGAAACCCCATATTTATTGGGTGTTTCACATAACATCGAGTTTCTTAGATAACTTCTCTCACAGGAAAGGTCGAGTCATATCGAATAGGGATATTGTGTTGATATTATAATTGAAGTTATTACCTAGATGGTATATTGGAGTATGTGAATAAAAATAACTATATTATATATTTTTCTAAATTTTTTACACCCATAATATATTTATTAATGACTTTGGAGTAGTGTAAATCCAATTTTAAGCATTGAAGGTTGTACATTTTTTGGAATCATTACCACCTTTTAGAGGATTGAATTTTTAAATGTTAATTATGACACATTCATAATTTATATTTTAAAAAATAAACCAAATATTTGAAATTTTAATATCGAAATTTACTTTAGGTGAATTTTTTATTTTTTTCTAATAATGTTTCATTTAATTAAGTATAGTTAAATCACTTCATTTTTGTTGAAATATTTCTTTTCGTTAAAATAATTGTTAACGACAAATTATATTTTTAAAATTTTTAAATTTAAAATAAATAAATTATATATAAAATAATATAATTTTTTATATTGGAATAATTTTGTTATTTCATTTTTATACATATGATAATTTTTTTTGAATAATTATAATTTTTAAAAGCATGATTTCACGCCAAGTCTATGGGATTGGCTTTAAAATTAATTTTCCACCAATGAGAATTGAATTTGGAAAATGGAAATAAATTATTATAATCAGTATAATACATATAGTATAATAACATCCACATATAATTTTTGAAAAAAATATGAGTGAACTTAATTACAATTAATTACTGCGATTAATGTTAAATTATTCATAAAAATGGACAAAACCTTAATTTTATTATCCAAAATGACCACGAACATTGTACAAAATACATTTTATGCTAATAGTTGGACCATATTTCGTGTTTTTTATAATTTAATGTGTTAGTGGAACAAATTTTCTAGAAAATTACCCATATAATAAGGGAAATAAAGAATAAAGGCAAAAACAAAACGAGACCTTTATAACCTTTAACATTTATAACCCTCTATAGTATTTAAGAAGATACATGGTTTTTTATATAATTTTTTATGAAATTTAAATGATTTGAAATCATTGTAATTTAAATTTATGTTTTATATATTTTAATATTACATTAAATGAATAAAAAATTGAAACACATGTATTATTTACTTAATAGAAAATAAAAATAAATAATACTAAAAAAATTAAAATAAAATAAAATTTAGTGAAATATTTTGTTACATTTTTTTTGAATATGAATATATAATGTTAATAATATGTGAATTAAATATATTTTAATTCCATAATTGATTTAATTTTTTAAACTGAAATTAATTTAATAATGTAAAATTTGAAATTAATGATATTTTATAATAAATGACATTGTATTTAAAAAGAGTTAAAATTAAAAAAAATTCCAATCTTATGAATTTTTTTTATTAAATTTAATAAATAAAAAATGTTGATCTATTGACCAATATATATTTTATAATGATTATATTGACCCACAAATAGTAAAAATATTATTAGCACAATCTGGGTAAAAGTTGTGTTTTTGCGTGTAATATGCGCTTGTTTTAAAATTATTTTCTAACACTCTTGAGATGTTAAAATTTTAAATTAAATATTATATTTATAAATAATTAGGTATATATTTTCATACTAAATAACACTATAATTTATTATTTGTAACACCCCAAGATTCCATGGTACGCTTCTCTTTCAATAATGTAATAGCTTGCATTGTACGCAAGTTTGAGATTCTAACATACCGCAACCAATCAAAGTTGACATTATTAATAGTAATACCCACTTTTTGAAATTTTATAAATTTTATTATTCAAATTGGAATTCATTTTTGGATTCAGAATATCAAAATTATCATAAGTTGATTTTTTGGTATTTTTCTGAGAACTTCTAATTTTTGATGAATAGTGAAAAATACTAAACTTTAATTAAAAACAACTTTTTTAATCAAAATAATTTATAGTGATAAATTATACTATTGAGTGATTTTAAAGTATAATTAGAATATATTTTTACCATTTTATCCAATGATGGTCATTAAAATTAATTTCATTTTGAAATTGGACATAAACAATTGTCAATCTTTTGATAGTTATTGTATCTTAAAAACACTATATTTGTTTTGATGGCGGGAATTAACTATATAATTTATTAATGAAACTTCTATGTTTTGAATATCGTAAAATGGAAATTATTTTTGAATTTTTAATATCAAATATAGCATAGGGTGAATTTTTGGTATTTTTATGATAATGTTCATTTTTAATGAATAGTGAAAATGTTGTATTTTAATTCAAAACTGCCTTTTCATCCAATTTATTTATATAGTTATATTATCATTTTAATTGGTTTAAAAGTATAATTGAATTATGTTTTTATCACTTAATACAATTTTGTTCATTGGATGTAATTTCACTTTTCAGTTGGATGTAAAAACAAGTCCATATTTTCATAGATTTTAGTTCTTAAAAACTCGTCTTTGGTTTTGACAACGAGAATTATTTTAAAAATAATTACTGAAATTTATGTGTTTGGAATTTCGTAAAATATATTCCATATTTGGAATCATAAGGTCCAAATTATGTAATTAATACTCTATTGTTTTTGGACATTATGAATAGTAACGATGTAAATTATCATTAATTAACATGATTAATTAGTAATCGGGTAGTTAAGGGTAATAAAATAATATCAAAAAAATATAAAATGACCCCAACATGTGTCCTCATTCTATTGGTGGTGTCACATACGACCATGGGATTCCAAGTGCCAACTTAGAGACCCCATGAAATCACTTTTCTGTGATAGTGACCTTTTATCATATTATTTTTAAGGAAAAGAAAATAAAACAAAAGTATGTAACACCTAAGTAAAACAATTTTAATTTTGTCTACATAAAGGATCTCTTAGACTATAAATAGTCATTATATATATATAAATATTTCCTCAATCATGGTATTTTTTTTAATAAATTTTAGACATTATCTAAATAAATTTATTTATGACACCATGATGATGCAGTGATTACCTCATTAATGAACGATTTAAATAAAATGGAAATATAAGGTTCAATATAAGACTTAAACGTGTCTAAAACCTATTGTATTGGTGGATTTAGAACCCTTATCACCTTATCTATTAAATATATCATTTTTGGACCTTTTAAATCCGAAACTCATTTTATAATAAAATAACAATTCATGACTTTCCAATAGTGTCGCTCCTCCCTCTTATAAAAGGCACCCACCTCTACCCCCTTTACCCACACCTCTAAAGCCATTGTCTCTGACAAAATCTACTCATTTTATCTCAGACATCCCTCTCTTCATCCTATAAGCCTTACCTTAGACAGAAAGCTCTGCAAGAAACCCTTTTGGCTCAAACCAAGGGGAGTTACCTGATTTAAAGGTAATGTCTTCTCTTATGTTTTATTTTGCTTCTCCAACCCCCTAAACTCTTTTTTTTTATTTTCTTTTGTAACAACACCAGTGTATTAAATATACTAGGATGTTTTTATGATAATTATTTTATTTACACCTACACACACATCCGTCTAATGGTTAAAGAACATACCGTTCTTGTGGGTGGCGAATTACTTCCTCAAGAAAAGATGATTATTCAATCTTATTTTAAAACCTTTCATAGTGGCCATTAATATGTCACTATATTTATATATATGATATATATTAAATTTATGTTTTCCTTATTCTTCTGTATTTTTCATTTATGACATAACTTTATGGTTTCCATTATGGGTAAACATGATAATTTCATTTTAGGAAGTGCGGACTACAGCCCCCTCAAAGTGATTTGAATCGTTAATGACATATATGGGAAGTATAAAACAAAGAGTTAAATGATATTTTATATCATATTATATTGTATTTATAATATACCTTTATATCATTATGATTTCATTCCATTAAATATGAAATAGAAATGAAAGTAGCGTTCTTGCGTACGTACGACTTACCGTCTCCATGAACGGTGCATTTCATTTCTTATCTCTAAATGTTATGTAATATTATAAATGCATGTATATACTGGATATATATGATATATATTTCATCTAGATCATGAATATAATTCTGGAAATATTTGATATTTTACCACATGAACAACTTGTTATTATAAGAAGTTTATTGTTGACTCAAGTACCAAAGATCGACAAAACGACAGTTTTTAACTTAAATGACTACATAATGTTCATAACATGGAAATAAGTGATATAAAAGGAATAATGAACATAAAAAAGGTTCTTAAGCAATTATATATTAACTCTAGTTTATTATTAAGGAGATTAAATAATGATCGAGTCAAGTCCGACACGAGGTAAGGGTTTATTTCACAATCTCTTCATTATCTGAGGTTGTTTATACGTAATTATCTACTAGGACCTCTTTATCACCCACATCCATGTTTCTTAAAAATGTATTTGAAAATATCCTTAAAATGTTATAGACTATTGTTTTAATTCATCTATACCCTTTTTGACTTTTTATAAGAAGTTTATAAAGGAATATTTCCGTCGTTTTCCAAACAAGGTCCTTTTTAACCTTTTCGACAAAATTAAGGTATGAATGTCTTTTTTTAACTTATACAGCAGGTGTGGATATTTTCCACCATTATAAAATTTTCGAAACTTCCATTACAAGATTATAATAATATTTTCAAAGGAAATGTTTTCTTTTATAATTATGTTACTTTTAAATGATTTCAAAAAAAAAAGATATTTCTCTCATATAGTTTTGATTTCATCTATGTCAACATCCTTTGATGGATTTTAAGATTATTTGAAGTTGATTTATATGATACAAAACTTCCATATTGTATAGAAGGTTTTGTGATATGTTTTACTATGGATGTTTTATTTTTATACCATTCGTGGTTTATGGAGAATGTATTGACATTTCATATGCTAGTTTTAATACGAATGTTTATGTTATGTTTAAACCTTTTTATATAAGGAATGTATTGGACTTAGTAAGTGATGGGTGGAGCCCGCTATAGCTCCTAGATGCATCAGTAGGTCTCATGAGTCAAACTAGTGTCTTGGAATGAGTCCTTGAAAAAAATTTATTTGTAGTCTTGGCACAAGGCCTTGACTATGTGGTTATGACAGTCTGTCATTATGCATTCCATCATTATGAAAGTGGTTATTGATATTGTATGTGATTATTCGATTAGTAAAATATCCATGTGAATAATTAAATGGAATTAGTTCATTTTTTATTTGACCTGTTATACTGAAGTTCAAGATTAAAAGGCATTTGTTTTAGTTATACATTGCCATAAATGTTTATGTTTATTTATAAAAGTTTCCTCTATATTGTTATCCTTACTGAGCATCTGAGCTCAACCATTTCAATGTTTTATTTTTCCCAGGATGTGAAGAAGTATTTTAGGAATGAACTTCAGGGATAGTATGATAGAATATGAGTGTGTTCTCTAAATACAAGATGTGTTGTAGTTTTTTTCACTTTATGATATAATGTAAGAGTTATGAATATATCTACTGTTTCCAAGGATACTAAACTAATAGGTATTTCAAGACTTGATCTTTTGTGATCATGAAAATGTTATTTAATAATGCACCGACTCTGGGTAACTAGGGTCGAGGCGTTACAGTTAGTATCAGAGGAAGTTTAGTACTAACCATAGAAGCTAGATTTGGATAAAATCTTATTAGAGCACATAACCCTAAGATAGACATTGAGTTTTAGTATAGAAGAACATCCTTGAATTTTGGTAATGTATAGATTTTGTTTATTTTCCGAGAAATAAATCCCTGTCTTGATATGAGATGTTAGAGGCGGCTCTAGAAAATATGTAACTAGGAGTTAAAACTCTGACAAGGAGTTTCGGGCTTGACCCGGGGTATCCTAGTACATAACAACAAGCCTTACTGCACTCTTGGTTATGACAATTCTGGGGGATATTCTTAGTATAATTCAGGATTTCATTAAAAACCATTATGAATGGTTTATGAGTATATACTTCCTCAATGAAAACATTTTAATGATTATGGATTATATCCAAAATCGGTTCAATTTATTTTATGTGTTTTGCAAGTTTGTTATTATGTATTTCAATTCATAAACCAATCTAGTTGATGACATTGTTTAGAAATGGATCCTAGTGGAAGGAATGGAAACCATATCAATAAAATCACTCCATGTAGGGATTACCCTCCTGCTCAAGATAATTATAGTGGAGCTGGCGATACAACTAGTGCTGATCAGCTTGTCCCCATATTGGGAGAACTCACTCAGGTTATGAATAACAACCTTACTTGTATAGAGAACCTCGATCTGCAATGTGGAGGATCAATGTTAGACCGCTTAATGAAACAAAAACTACCAAAATTTAATGGGGGTAAAAATCCATTAGTATCTGAGCAATTGATAAATTCCCTAGAGAAAATATTTCAGGCTTTAGGGAGTAGAGAAAGGGAAAAAGTTATCATGGCAGTTTACCACCTCACTAGAGATGCTGATCAATGGTGGTCATTTATTCAAAATACAAATGAAGTTGAAGAAGTATCATTTATGGAATTTAGATAGTTTAAAGAGATTTTCTTAGAAAAATACTTTCCTCATGACTATCAAGCGGATATGGAAAGACAATTTCTGAGTTTGAGGAAAAAGAAGGACGAGAATGTTGCAAAGTATGAGTTTAACTTTATAAGGTTAGCGAGGCATGCTACAGATTACATACGTAACCCAAGAAGTAAGATTGATCATTTCATTGATGGGTTAAAACCATTTCTCTATTTAGCATTAGTATCACAATCTTTCTCATCGTATGAAGATATTGTCTCATGTGCTATCAAGACAGAAAAGGAATTCTCTAAGTCTTATGACAACAAAGTAAAGCAATAGAAGAAGATAAAGGTAGAGAAAGAGACAGATAAAGGGAAAAAGGGAAAGAAGTATTTTCCATTATGTGATAATTGTGGTAAGAAACACCCCGATACTTTCCTAAAAGGAATGGGATTTTGTTACAAATTTGGAGAAAAATGTCACCGGACTCGTGATTTCAAGGTTAAGAATGAGGATATCAATGTTGAATGCTACAATTGTAGATAAATGGAGAATTATTCAAAGGAATTCCCTAATCTCCAAAGGAACTTACTTCATAAAAAGCCAAGGGAGAAAGGCCAATCTTATGCTATAACTACAGATGAAGTTGAATAATTTTTGTATTTTTGTTTTTGGAATCAAGAACTATATTATGGTTATAAGAATAATGTGATATATATAAGGATTGTACTCCAGTACTTGTTGTTTTCATTAAGGTTTTTATATGATGAAGGTAATCAGATTTCTATTATGTGACAATAAGAGAAACTTTACTTTGTTTGGAGAATTTGATGTTACAATTGATTTTGGAATTTAGAGACCTTTTATAGAGATTCTGGACAGAGATATTTTGGATAAATATAAAGGTTGGAATGGATTAAGTCGAAATTTGGATAGTATTGTTTAAGGTTAAAACATTTATGAATATTATTTTTGGAATATTATAATACTATAGCTTTAGTAAAAGGACAACCTGTTGGTCGGGGGATAACACGTCACTTCCGAAAAAGATGCAGGAATCGAACCCACAACCATAGTGAGACATGCCTTTATTACCTACCACTAGCCTAAAAGAAGTCCCTGGTTTTTAAAAAATATTTTTCCTAATATAAATGGTATGTTTTAATATTTGGAACCTTGTACTATTAGGATAAATATAATATTTTTGAGTTCTATTATATTTTTGAGTGAAAGATAAGTTTGTGGTTGAAATTAGTTGAAGGTTGAAACTCTACTTGTCAAGTATATATATATATATACCTCTCTCTTATTCTATGAATAAATTAATTCTTAAACTTTAGGAAAGGTATATTAAAACAAAAAAAGTTTTATACTAATACCTTATGTTTTGTTGGACTAGGGATATTTTAAATCACCATAGATTGAAGGCTTTGAGGCCCTCTATTTTACACTTGTTTTTAATTGATGACCTCAATAACTCCCTAAAAATATTTAGGTATTTCCTCAAATTATGTGTCTCTAATTTCCACCAATGTTCTCCTCATCGAGAACATAATTTGGTGGTGAATTTATCTTTTCACTTTCCCTCTTATTAAGACTAAATTTTATTAACGTTATTTCTGATGAGGGTTTTCCGCAAAGGTATTTTCTATTTTCAAACTTTATTTTCAAAGAAACAAATTTAGATAGTGAGGATACAATTTATTGAAGGAGGTGATAAATGTAACACCCCAAGCTTCCATGGTATGCTTCTCTTTCAATAATGCAATAGCTTGCATTGTACGCAAGTTTGATATTCTAACACACCGCGACCAATCAATGTAGCTGTTATGAATAGTAATACCCCCTTTTTGAAATTTTATAAATTTTACTATTCAAATTGGACTTCATTTTTGGATTCGGAATATCAAAATTATCCTAAGTTGAATTTTTGGTATTTTTCTGAGAACTTCCCATTTTTGATGAATAGTGAAAAATACTAAACATTAATTAAAAACAAATTTTTTTAATAAAAATAATTTATAGTGATAAAATATAATATTGATTGATTTTAAATTATAATTAGAATATATTTTTACCATTTTATCCAATGATCTTCATTAAAATTAATTTCACTTTGAAATTGGACATAAACAATTGTCAATCTTTTGATAGGTATTTTTTCTTAAAAACATGCTATTTGTTTGGACAGTGGGAATTAACTATATAATTTATTAATGAAACTTCTATGTTTTGAATTTGGTAAAATGTACATCATTTTTGAATTTGGAATATCAAATATAGAAAAGGTTGAATTTTTGGTATTTTTCTGATAATGTTCATTTTTAATGAACAGTGAAAAATGTTGTATTTTAATTCCAAACTTCTTTTCATCCAATTTATTTATATATTTAGATTAATTTTAATTGGTTTAAAATTATAATTGAATTATAATTTTATCACTTATTACAATTTTGTTCATTGTAAGTAATTTCACATTTCAATTGGATGTAAAAACAAGTCAATCTTTTGAAAGATTTTACTTCTCAAAAACCCGTATTTGGTTTGGACAACGAGAATTAATTTTAATTTAATTACTGAAATTTCTGTGTTTTTAATTTGGTAAAATAGATTCCATATTTGGAATCACAAGGTACAAGTTATGTAATTAATACTATTTTGTTTTTGGATATTATGAATAGTAATGATGACAATTATCTTAAATTAATATGATTAATTAGTAATCGATTAGTTATGGGTAATAAAATAATATCTTAAAAATACAAACTAACCCCAACATGTGTCCTAATTATATTGGTGGTGTCATGGACTACCATGGGATGCCTTTTTCCTACTTAGGGACCCCATGAAATCACTTTTGTGTGATAGTGAACTTTTATCATATTATTTTTAATGAAAGGAAAATATTACAAAAGTATGTAACACCTTAGTAAAACAATTTTAATTTTTTCTAAATAAATGATAGCTTAGGCTATAAATAGTAATTTGAAATCTAAAAATATTTTCTACATCATGTTATTTTTTTTATAATTTTTAGACATTATATAAATAAATTTATTTATGACACCATGATGATGCAGTGATTACCTCATTAATGAACGATTTAAATAAAATGAAAAGATAAGGTATCCTCTAAGACTAAAACTTGTCTAAAACCTATTTTATTGGTGTATTTCGAACCATTATCAAATTATCCTCGAAATATATCAGTTTGGGACCTTTAAAATCCGAGAATATTTTTATAATAAAGTAACATGTCATGACTTTTCAAGAGTGCCTCTCCTCACTCTTATAAAAGGCCACCACCTCTACCACCTTTACTCACACCTCTCAAGCCATTGGCTCGACCTAACTCTGATCATTTTATCTCTCCACATTCCTCTCTTCATCTTAGAAGCCTTACCTTAAGCATAAATCTCTTCAAGAAACCGTTTTGGTTCAAACCAAGGGGAGTTACCTGATTTAAAGGTAATGTCTTCTCTTATGTTCTTTTGTTTTATTTTGCTTCTCCAACCCCTTAAACTGTTTTTATTCCATTATTTTGTAACAACAGCAGTATATTAAATATACTTGGATTTTTTATGATAATTATTTTATTTACACTTACACACACCTCCGTCTAATGGTTAAAGAACATATTGTTTCTGTGGGTGGCGAATTACTACCTCACGAAACGATGATTTTTCAATATTATTTTAACACCTTTCATAGTGGCCATTAAGATGTAACTATATTTATATATGATATATATTAAGTTTATGTTTTCATTATTCTTCTTTATTTTTCATTTATGCCATACCTTTATGGTTTCTGTTATGGGTAAAGACGACAATTTCATTTTAGGATGTGCGGACTACCGCCCCCTCAAAGTGATATGAATCATTAATGACATATGTGGGACATATAAAGGAAGGAGTTAAATGATATTATATATCATATTATATTGGAATTATTATATACCTCTATATCATTATGATTTCATTCCATTAAATATGAAATATAAATGAATGTAGTGTTCATGCGTAAGTATGGCTTACCGTCTCCATAAATGGTGCATTTTATTTCTTACCTCTAAATGTTATGTAATATTATAAACGCATGTATATACTGGATATATATGATATATATTATATCTAGATCATGAATATAATTCTGGAGATAATGTATATTTTACCACATGAACAACTTGTAATTATTAGAAGTTTATTATTGACTCAAGTACAAAGATCGACAAAACGACCGTTATTAACTTAAATGACTACATAATGTTCATAACATGGTAATAAGTTTTATAAAAGGAATAATGAACTTGAAAAATGTTCCTAAGAAAGTAGAGATTAACTCTAGTTTATTATTCAGGATATTAAAAAACGATCGAGTCAAGTCGGACACGAGGTAAGGGTTTATTTCACAATCTCTTCATTATCCGAGGTTGTTTATACGTAATTATCTACTGGGAACTCTTTATCATCCACATCCATGTTTCTTAAAAATGTATTTCAAAACATTCTTACTATATTATAGACTATGGTTAAAATTCATTTATACCATTTTTGACGTTTTATATGAATTTTATAAAGGAATCATTCTGTTGTTTTCCAAACAAGGTCAATTTTAACCATTTCGACAAAATTAATAAAAGAATGTATTTTTAAACTTATACGATGGGTGCAACTATTTTCCACTATTATAAAATCATTGAAGCTTCCCTTAAATTCTTATAAGAATATTTTCATAGTAAATGTTTTCTCTTATAATTGTGTGACTTTTAAATGATTAAAAAAAAGAGATTTTTCTATCAAATAGTTTTGATTTCATCTATGTCAGCATCTTTTGATGGATTTTAAGCTTATTCGAAGTTGATTTATTATGTTACAAAAATTCCATAATGTATTGAAGGTTTTGTGATATTTTTTACTATGGATGTGTTATTCATATACAATTAATTGATTATGGAGAAAGTATAGACATTTTGTATGCTAGTTTTAATACGAATGTTTATGTTATGTTTAATCCTTTTCAAATAATGAATGTATTGGACTTAGTAAGTGATAGGTGGAGCCCGCTATAGCTCCTCGATGCATCAGTAGGTCTCATGAGACAAACTAGTGTCTTGGCATAAGGCCTTGACAAAATCTTATTTTTAGTCTTGGCACAAGGCCTTAACTATGTGGTTATCATATTCTGGCATTATGCATTCCATCATTATTAAATAGGTTATTGATATTGCATGTGATTATTCTACTAGTAGAATATCCATGTGAATAAGTAAATGGAATAATTTTATTTTATCTTCTCTCTATTATACTTAAGTTTAAGTTTAAAGGGCTTTTTTTTAATTATACATTGCCTTAAATGTTTATGTTTATTTATGAATGTTTAAACTATATTGTTATCCTTACTGAGCATCTGATGTAACGCCCCAACACCAGTTACCCAGAGTCGGTGCATTATTACATAACATTGGCATGATCACAAGAAAGATCAAGTCTCGAAAGCCCAGTTAGTTTAGTATCCCTGGAATAAGTAGATACATTCATAAAGTTTACATGACATCAAAAATGAAAACTAAAACAATATAGTCCCCATAGTCCACACTCTTATCCCCTCATACTATCCCTACAGGTTATTCATAAAATAAATCTTTTCATCCTGGGAAAAATAAAACATAGAAAGGGGTGAGCTCAAATGCCCAGTAATGATAAAAATATAGCGGAAACTTTAATAAATAGGAATAAACATTTAAGGCAATGTATAAATAAAACAAAAGCCTTTTAAACTTGAAATTCAACATAATATGGAAGAAATAAAATGAAATAATTCCATTTACTTATTAACATGGATATTCTACTAATCGAATAATCACATGCAATACCAATAACCACTTTCATAATGATGGAATGCATAATGCTAGCCTATCATAACCACATATCCAAGGCCTCATGCCAGGACTACAAATGTGATTTTTTCAAGGCCTTGTTCCAAGACACTAGTTTGTCTCATGAGACCTACCGATTCATCGAGGAGCTATTTCGGGCTCCACCTGTCACATATTAAGTCCAATGCATTCTCATATGAAAAGGTTTAAACATAACATAAACATTCATATAAAAACTAGCATACGAAATGTAAATACTTCATCCATAAACCAAGAATGGTATAAAAATAACACATCAACAGTCAAACATATCACAAAACCATCAATACAATATATAAGTTTTATATCATAATAAATCAACTTCAAATAAGCTTAAAATCCATCAAAGGATGTTGCCATAGATGAAATAAAAACACTTTTTAGAGAAATATATCTTTCTATTTTGAAATAATTTAAGAGTCATATATCTATAAAATAAAACATTTTCTTTGAAAATATTCTTATAAGATTGTAAGGGAAGATTCAACGATTTTATAACGGCGGAAAATAGCCGCACCCGCTGTATAAGTTAAAAAACATTCTTACCAAAATTCTATCAAAAAGGTTAAAAAGGACCTAGTTTGGAAAACGACTGAAAGATTCCTTTATAAACCACTTATAAAAGTCAAAAAGGGTATAAATGTCTTTAACCCATATTCTAGTAAATAGTAAAAAAATTGAAATACATTTTTAAGAAACATGGATGTGGATGATAAAGTTGTCCCAGTAGATTATTATGTATAAACAACCCCGGATAATGAAGAGATTGTGAAATAAACCCTTACCTTGTACTTTCCCTTGGTTTAGGGTAGGTTAACCTCTTGTATAATGGTGAAATAATTGTTATTAAATTATACAAGAATCATATACATTAATATGATATCATATATGATCTTTTAACATTGCATTGTTAATAATATCTTAGAATTATCGTCGTTTCGGGTGTTAACTTACTCGTTTTATTTTATATGTTTTGTTACATAATCCATGTTTGTTATGGATAGGTTGTATCTTATTCTTATCCAGAATAACATCAAGTCCTTAAACATTATTTTTAAATCATCTAATGATAATTATACTTGAACGGATACGATGGAGAATGAATCTCATCACGTTCGTGGAGATGGTAGTCCGTACGTACGCACGAGCGCCAATATCATTCTTTTGAAATTAAAATAATATATAATTGGATGGTATATCATATATAAAGAATAAATATCATGTTATAATTATTATTTACATGAACTTCAAATCATTATTATACCCATCCAAATAATATTGTTTTGAATAACAATTACACCACGACGTGGAGACGGTAAGCCGTACGTACGCACGTATGGTAACATGTCATTCAAAAGATGGATAAAATACTGAAATATGGTTGTACCCTGTTTAAATAACATCAAAGTATATATAATATACTAGAGTTATTATTTTAGAATGTTAATAACAAAGAATGAAAAAGTGGAAGAAGAAAGGAACTTGAAAAGGGGTGGTGAAATCATTACCTCTTCTTCGGGTTCTTCCTTTTGATTTGATCAAAACGTTCTCCTTAGGATGGATTTATGACTAATGGAAGGCCTCTAGGATGAAGTGAGGTATGTTGAGAGAGTATTTGGGTTGGGGTTGGCCGAACCAAAATGCTTTTATGGTGTGAATTAATGAGAAGGGGGAGTGCCCTTTTATAAGAGGGGTGAGGGGCACCTTTGGAAAAGCTAGAAATATTATTTTATAATAAATTCATATTCAGTATCTAATGGCTCCAAAGTGGATTATATAAATTTTAAGGTGGATATGGGTCGAAAAAAACTCAAATAATAGAATTTAGACAGGTTTGGGTTATTATATTAAACGTATCTTTTAGTTTTAACTCTTAGTCAATTAGTTTGACACTTACCATGTCATTTTGTATTTTTATATTATATAGTTAATAAACATACTATATACTTACAAGATACCCCCAAGTTGTCTATTAATGATACACCTATCATGATATAAGTCTCTTGGCCTAACCTTAGATCTTTAGGAATTTAATATCAATTAATAGTATAATATTTGTCTTAAAAACTCTTTTATGTCAATTTTGATATTATTCAATAATTGATTTATGTAAAACTCATAGCTGAATTATTACTTTGAAAAACGTTAATTAAATAAATCCTAACATATCCTATTAACCTATAAAATTAATTTAATTCATAAAAAGTCTCAAATTATATTTATTTGTGTGTTTATAATATCAGTTATTTTAAGTTTTCACTATTATGGTAATTACTGCATCATCATTATGTCATAAATAAATTTAATTTTTTAAAGTCTAAAAATTATAAATAAATACCATTATGTAGGAACTCTCTTTATCTTTCTAATTAATATTTACAATTGAATTTATCTTATGTATAACCCTATATTAAAAATGTTTTAGTAAATAATCTTTGATTTTAACTCTTTTAACTCTTCTTTGAATTAAATAATAATAAATGTCTTAATCTAATCCAAGTTGATATAGATGATAATATTATATTCCTAAGGTTGTTTTGGGTCGATATAAACTTGTAAAATAGAATTAGGACATGTTTTTGGGTAATATTAATATTATTTTTACCCTTGATTACCATATTTACTTTTAAATGTGGTAAATAAAAGTAAAACGTTACAATTCACCAAAAATTATTTTCATCTCATTGAACCACATTTTACTCCTTTATATTAACCGTGTCTCTTGGATTTACTAAATTCCACTCACAGAAGCGGTAAAATTACATTTTATGAAAAATTCTGTTTTTTTAACTACCACTTAGTGGTTTCACTATTCATCAAAAAATGAAATTTTTCAGAAAAATACCAAAAATTCACCCTAGGCTAATTTCGATATTCCGAATCCAAAAATGAAGTCCATTTTGAAAAATAAAATTTATAAATTTCAAAAAGTGGGTATTACTATTCATAACGGCTACTTTGATTGGTTGTGGTGTGTTAGAACTCGATGTTGTGTACAACACACACTATTGCATTATTCAAAGAGAAGCGTATCGTAGAAGCTTGGGGTGTAACATTATCCCCTCCTTCAAATAATTTCATCCTCGAAATTTCTAGAATACTACTGCATGAAAAGACTCGGGTGGTTCTTCATCATAAGTTCCTTGGGTTCCCACGTTGCCTCTTCCATCTTATGGTTTCTCCACAAGACTTTTACCAGACGAGTCATCCAGTTTCTCAGTACTTGTTCTCTTGTATCAAGAATCTTGACGGTATCTTCGCAGTAAGATAGATCAGGTTCCAGTTCTAATTCCTCATAGGGGAGTACATGCGTTGGGCCAGGCATGTATTTCCTCAATAGTGATACGTGGAACACATCATAAACTTTGGAGAGATTTGGCGGCATTGCCAAACGGTAAGCTACAGCCCCAGTTCGTTCTAGAATTTCAAAAGGTCTGATGTACCTGGGACTCAATTTACCTTTCTTACCAAAATGTATGACTCCCTTCCATGGAGATACCTTCAAGAAAACATGATCACCGACTTGAAATTCCAAATCCTTCCTTCGATTATTGTCAAATCTCTTTTGCCTACTTTGAGCTGCTTTTATATGGTTTTGGATTACCTTTACCTTTTCCATCATTTTCTCCACCAGTTCTGAGCCTACAAGTTTTCCTTCACCAATGTCATCCAAACAGGTTGGTGTGCGACATCTCTTTCCGTATAACGCTTCATATAGTTCCATTTGAATACTCGAATGGAAGATATTGTTATAGGAAAATTATATCAGAGGTAAATATTGATCCCACATACCCTGAAAGTCAAGTGAGTAGGATCTCAATATGTTTTCCAAGGTTTGAATAGTTCGTTATGATTGTCCATCTGTTTGAGGGTGGTAGGCAGTGCTCAAATGAAGTTTAGTATCCAAGGATTTCTAAAGACATTTCAAGAATCTTGAAGTAAAATGGGGATCACGATCAGAAACAATCGATAGGGGAACTCCATGAAGTCTCACAACCTCATCAATATGTATTGTTTCTAGACGTTCCAGTGGTAGATCTTCTCTTATAGCAAGAAAATGTTCGGACTTAGTAAGACGATAAAAAATAACTCATATTGCATTGTTCCTTCTAGGAGTCTTTGGTAGTCCCATGACTAAGTCCATCATGATATTATCCCATTTCCACTCAGGTATGGGAAGAGGTTGCAATACTCCACCAGGTTGTTCCCTTCCAGCTTTCACTTGTTGAAAAACCATACATCATGACACAAAATCATCAATCTCCCTCTTCATGTTGTCCCACAAAAAATTTTCCTCCAAATCGATATACGTTTTGGTTCTCCAAGGGTGTATAGAGAAATTAGAACTATGAGCATCATCCAGCAATTCCCTTTTTAGATCATGTATATCGGGAACAAAAAGTCTCTTCCCGAATTTCAAAATTCCTTCTTCATACACAAAGTCTCTCAATCTCCGATCATTCAAAGCATTAATCTTCTTTCGAAATTCTTCATCATCAGTCCGAGAACTGTTAATCCTTTCTAGTAAAGATGGTTTGGAAACCATTTGAAAAGCATTGATGTTTCACTTTCCCTGGTTATTCCCATGTCCATCTTCACTAGATCCATGAAAATTGGATCCCTTTCAATTCTAAAATTTTTCAAAACGTCATTATCTTTTTTGCTCAAAGAATCTTCCACCTTGTTTTCTTTCCCCAGGTGGTAGTGTATCGTACAATCACAGTCTTTGAGTAATTCAAGCCATCTCATTTGCCTCATGTTGAGTTCTTTTTGTGAGAAAATATCCTTTGAACTCTTGTGATCAGTATAAATATCACATTTGTCACCATAGAGGTAGTGCCTCCATATCTTCAAAGCAAAGATCACAACTGCTAACTCGAGATCATGAGTAAGATTGTTTTGTTCATGAATTTTCAACTGTCATGATGCATAGGCAATAACACTATCATTCTGCATAAGGACACAACCAAGTCCTTTCTTCGATGCATCACTATAAATAACGAACACATAATTCCCTGATGGTAGAGTAAATATAAGAGAATTTATTAATCTTCTCTTAAGTTCTTCTAAACATTCATCACACTCTTTTGTCCAAACAAATTTATCCCCTTTACGTGTGAGATTCATTAATGGTTTATCCAATCAGGCAAAATTCTGGACGAAACGTTGATAATAACCTGCCAAACCAATAAAATTACGTACCAAAATTATACTCGTCGGTGCATGACATTATTGGATTTCCTTGGACTTAGAAGGATCAACGGAAATTCCATCCTTATAGAAAATATGGCCAAGAAAATAAATCTCTTGAAGCCAGAATTCACACATGCTAAACTTCCCATATAATTCTTGTCTTCTTAGAGTCTTCAAGATAATGCGCAAGTGATTTTCATGATCTTAGTAGCTTTTGGAGTATACCAAGATATCATCAATAAATACAACCACAAATTCATCGAGATATTCCTTGAAAACTCTATTCATCAGATCCATGAATACAGAGGGTGCATTAGTCAATCCAAAAGGCATTACTGTAAACTCGTAATGCCCGTACTTGGTTCAAAATGATGTCTTCAGAATGTCTTCCTTCTTCACACACAACTTATGGTATCCAGATCGAAGGTCAACCTTTGGAAAGTATTGAGATCCATGCAGTTGGTCAAATAAATCATCAATGTGAGGTAGGGGATACTTGTTCTTTATTGTTAAAGCCTTGATCTCCCTGTAGTCGATACATAACCTCATAGATCCATCTTTCTTTTTAACAAAAAGAATAGGGGCTCCCCATGGAGAATCAATAGGGTGAATAAATAACTTATTACTCAATTACTCTAGTTGTTTCTTTAGTTAAACTAATTCTATAGTGGCCATTCTGTAAGGGGTCTTCGATATAGGCCTTGATCCAGGAATTAAATCAATGGAAAACTCAGCTTCTCGTTCTGGAGGATGTCCAGGTAAATCTTCCGGAAACACATCTACATATTCTTTCACAATAGGTACTTCCTCTATTTGAGCATTCCTTTCCTCAACAATAGTCATTTCATTCTCTTCATCCCTAATAATTGAATTTAGTTGAGCTACTGGGGGTGGATCTATATAAGAATTAGGTGGTGATGATTCTTCTCTAAAGATAAGGTGTTCCTTATCATCATCATCAAGAATCATAACCTATTTCTTCTTACAATAAATCATCACATCATGGTCTGAAAGCCAATCCATACCGAGGATTATATCAAATTCAATCATAGGTATGACGATGATATCAACAGATAAAGAACATTTATGTGCTCTAATGGGGACAGATTCAGAAAACTTTGTTGCAATGATACTTCCCTTAGGAGTTTTAACTGACAACTCCCTTGTTAAATCAAATTGGAAATATCTAATTTTCTTATCAAACATGGAAGATATGAAACAATGTGATGATACAGAATCAAATAATTCTTTTACTAAACTTGAGGAAAGCATTAAATTACCTTCCACCACGTCTTTCAGAGCTTCTACCTCAGCAGTAGTAATAACATAAGCTTGGTCTTTATCCCCTGGCCTTTTCTAGGGTAAGTTCCCCTGACACTTAGGACATTCATTTGCATAATGTCCCGTCTCCCTGCAATTGTAGCACTGAACATCGGTAGCTTCATTCTTCCCTTTGCAATCACGAGCTTGGTGGCCTTTTCCACCACACTTGTAACAGACACACTTTCCCTTCAAGCAAGTACCGAGGTGTTTCTTCCCACATTTACCACAGGATGGATATTCAAACTTTCCCTTATTCCCCTTATTTCCATTCCCAGATTGATCAGCCGATCTCTTCTTCTCTTTCTTTGCTTTAAGGTCATATGACTTAGATAATTCTCTCTCTTTTTTGATAGCACATGAGACAATGTCTTCGTACGACGAGAAGGATTGTGAGACTAATGCTCGACGTAGAATTGGTTTTAACCCATCAAATATATGATTAATCTTAATTTTTGGGTTACATATATAATCTCCAGCATACCTTGCTAACCTTGTAAAGTTATCCTCTTACTTTGCGACATTCTAATCCTCCTTTTGTCTCAGACTCAGAAATTTTCTTTCCATATCTTCTCGATGGTCATAAGGAAAGTATGTTTCTAAAAATAGATCATTGAACTCCCTCCATTCCATATTTTATACTTCATCATATTACTTCATGTTTTTAATCAATGACCACCATTGATCGGTATCTCCAGTGAGGCGGTAAATTGCCATGATAACTTTTTCCCTTTCACTACTCCTCAAAGCCTGAAATATTTTCTCTAGGGAATTTATCCATTTCTCAGCTACTAAGGGATTTGTACTCCCATTGAACGTTAGTGTTTGTTGCCTCATGAAGCGATCTAACATTGATCCTCCACGCTGTGGATCAGGGTGCTCCATACGGGTAAGGTTATTATTCATAACCTGAGTGAGTTGCCCCATTATGGTGATTAGCTGATCAGCACTAGTTGCATCACCAGATCCACTATAATTATCTTGATTAGGAGGGAAATCCCTACATGGAGTGCGTGCATTGATATGTTTTCCATTTCTTCCACTATGCGCCATTTCTAAACAATGGCATAAACTAGATCAGTTTATGAATCAAAATACATAATTCCATACTTATAAAACACTGAAAATAAATTGAACTATTTATGGATATAATCCAAAATCATAAAAATGTTTTCTTTGAGTAAGTATATATTCATAAAACCTTCATAATTATTTTTAAAGAAAATAAGAGTTATCCTAATCATATCCCCCGGGAGTGTCGTAACCAAGAGTGCAGTAAGGCCCATTTTCATGCACCAATTCTCGTTCGAGTCTAGCTCAAAGTGGTGTTTCGGGTTTTACCCCTAGGTACATCTATTCTAGAGCCTCCTCTACCTGCTCGTATCCAGACAGGGATGCATTGCTTGGAAAACTCACAAAATCTCTACAATACAAAAATTTTAGGATGTTCTTCTATACCAATCCTCAAAATCCATCTTAGGTCTATGTGCTCTAATAAGAGTTTATCTAAATATAGCTTCCAAGGTTTGTACTAAAATTCCTCTGATTCCAACTGTAACACCCCGACCCCAGTTACCGAGAGTCGGTGCATTATTACATAACATTGGAATGATCACAAGAAAGATCAAGTCTCAAAAGACCGATTAGTTTAGTAGCCTTGGAATCACTAGATACATTCATAAAGTTTACATTACATCAAAAATGAAAACTACAACAATATAGTCTCCATAGTCCACACTCTTATCCCCTCATACTATCCCTGCAGGTCATTCATAAAATACTTCTTCGTATCCGAGGAAAAATAAAACATAGAAAGGGGTGAGCTCAAATTCCCAGTAAGGATAACAATATAGCGAAAACATTCATAAATAGGAATAAACATTTAAGGCAATGTATAAATAAAACAAAAGCCTCTTAAAATTGAACTTCAACATAATATGGAAGAAATAAAATGAAATAATTCCATTTACTTATTCACATGGATATTCTACTAATCGAATAATAATATTCGATATCAATAACCACTTTCATAATGATGGAATGCATAATTCCAGACTATCATAACCACATAGCCATTGCCTCATGCCAAGAAAAAAAATAAGATTTTGTCAAGGCCTTTTTCCAAGACATTAGATTGTCTCATGAGACCTACTGATGAATCGAGGAGCTGTAGCGGGCTCCACCCATCACATATTAAGTCCAATGAATTCCCATATGAAAAGGTTTAAACATAACATAATCATTCGTATTAAAACAAGAATACGAAATGTAAATAATTCATACATAAACCACGAATGGTATAAAAATAACACATCCATAGTAAAACATATCACAAAACCTACAATACAATATAGATGTTTTGTATCATAATAAATCAACATCAAATAAGCTTAAAATCCATCAAAGGATGTTGACATAGATAAAATCAAAACTATTTATAGAGAAATATATCATTCTATATTGAAATCATTTATGAGTCATATATCTATAAAATAAAACATTTTCTTTAAAAATATTCTTATAATCTTGTAAGGGAAGCTTTGACGATTTTATAACGACGGAAAATAGCCACACGAACTATATAAGTTAAAAACACATTCTTACCTTTATTCTGTCGAAATGTTTAAAAAGGACCTTGTTAGGAAAACGACGGAAATATTCCTTTATAAACCACTTATAAAAGTCAACAAGGGTATAAATGAATTTAAACCATATTCTAGTAAATAGTAAAAAAATGTTTTGAAATTCATTTTTAAGAAACATGGATGTGGATGATAAAGAAGTCCTTGTAGATTATTACGTATAAACAACCTCGGATAATGACGAGATTGCGAAAAAAATGCTTACTTTGTACATTTCCTTGGTTGAGGGTGGGTTAACCTCCTGTATAATGGTGAAATAATTGTTATTAAATTATAAAATAATCATATACATTAATATGATATTATATATTATCTTTTAACATTGATTTGTTAATAATATCTTAGAATTATCGTCGTTTCAGGTGTTAACTTCCTTGTTTTATTTTATATGTTTTGTTACATAAGATATGTTTGTTATGGATAGGTTGTATCATATTCATATACAGAATAATATCAAGTCCTTAAACCTTAAATTTAAATTATCAAATGATAATTATACTTGAATGGATACGATGGAGAATGAATCTCATCGCGTTCGTGGAGACGCTAGTCCATACGTACGCACGAGCGATAATATCATTCCTTTGATATTAACATAATATATAATTGGATGGTATATACTATATAAAGAATCATTATTATGTTATATTTATTGTTTACATGAATTAAAAATCATTATTATACCCATCCAAATAATATTGTTTTGAATAACAATTACACCACGACGTGGAGACGGTAAGTCGTACGTACACACGTATGGTGACATGTCATTAAAAGGATATATAGAATAGCGAAATATGGTTTTACCATGTTTATAATAACATCAAATTATATATAATATACTAGAGTTATTATTTTAGAAAGTTAATAACAAAGAAAGAAGAAGTGGAAGAAGAAAGGAACTTGAAAAAGGGTGTTGAAATCATTACCTCTTATTTGGGTTCTTCCTTTTGATTTGATCAAAAGGGATCCATAGGATGGAATTATGACTAAAGGAAGGCCTCTAGGATTAAGTTAGGGAAGCTGAGAGAGTATTTAGGCAGGTTTTGGCCGAACCAAAAGGCTTTGCAGGTGTGAATTAATGAGAAGGGTGAGTTCCCTTCTATAAGAGGGGTGAGGGGCACCTTTGGAAAAGCTAGAATTATTATTTTATTATAAATTCATATTCAGTTTATAATGGCTCAAAAGTGGATTATTTAAAGTTTAAGGTAGGTATGGGTCGAAAACCACTCAAACAATAGAATTTAGACAGGTTTGGGTCATTATATTAAACTTATCTTTTAGTTTTAACTCTTAGTTAATTAGTTTGAAACATACCATGTCATTTTTTATTTTTATATTATATAGTCAATAAACATACTATATACTTCCAAGAGACTTCCATGTGGTCCATTAATGATAAAACTATCATGATATAAGTCTCTTGGCCGAACCTTAGATTTTTAAAAATTTAATATCAATTAATAATATAATATTTGTTTTAAAAACGCTTTTATGTCAATTTTGGCACTGTTCAATAATTGATTTTTGTAAAAATCTTAACAGAAGGATTACTACGCAAAAAGTTAATTAAATCCATCCTAACATATAATATTAACATATAAAATTATTTTATTTCTTAAAAGTCTCCAATTATATTTATTTGGGTGTTTTTAATATCAATTATTTTAATGTTTCACTATTATAGTAATTACTACATCATCATTGTGTCATAAATAAATTAAATTATTTAATTTCTAAAAATTATAAATAAAATACCATTATGTAGGAAATATTTTTATCTTTCAAATTAATATTTAAAATATAATTTATCTTATGTATAACTATATATTAAAAATGTATTAGTAAATAATCTTTGATTTTAACTCTTTTAACTCTTCTTTTAATTAGATAATAATAAATGTCCTAATCTAATCCATGTGGACCTAAATGATAATATTTTATTCCTATGGTTTTTTTTTTGCACAATATACACTTGTCCAATAGAATTAGAAAATGTGTTAGGGTAATATTAATATTATTTTTACCCTTAATTACCCTATTTACTTTTAATCGTGGTAAATAAAAGTAAACAGTTACTATTCACCAAAAATTATTTTCATCTCATTGAACCACTTTTTACTCCTTGATATTAATCGTGTCTCTCAGATTTTTTAAATTCCACTCACAGAAGCGGTAAAATTATGTTTTATGAAAAATTCAGTTTTTTTAACTACCACTTAGTGGTTTCACTATTCATCAAAAAATGAAATTTTTCAGAACAATACCAAAAATTCACCCTAGGACAATTTCGATATTCCAAATTCAAAAATGATGTCCATTTTGAAAAAAAAAATTTATAAATTTCAAAAATTGGGTATTACTATTCATAACGGCTACTTTGATTGGTTGTGGTGTGTTAGAACTCAATGTTGCGTACAGCACACGCTATTGCATTATTCGAAGAGAAGCATACAATAGTAGCTTGGGGTGTTACATCTGATCTCACCCCTTTCCATGTTTTATTTTTCCTAGGATATGAAGAAGTATTTTATAAATGGCCTGCAGGGATAGTATGAGGGGATATGAGTGTGGTCTTTGAATACCAGATGTGTTGTAGCTTTTTTTCACTTTATGATGTAATGTGAGACCTATGAATATATCTAGTGTTTCCAAGGATACTAAACTAATTGGTCTTTCTAGAATTGATATTTTGTGATCATTCCAATGTTATTTAATAATGCACCGACTCTGGGTAACTGGGGTTGGGGCGTTACATTATTAATATTTATATAATATAGGTTAGGAAACTATTTGGTTTATTAAAATCTAAAAATGATAAACAATAATGAAACATAAATACTATGGAACAAAATGATACTAATTATTTTATATTTATTTTTTTGAGTGTTTATAAACCGTCATTTAATACATTATTTTTGTTTTTTTGATTCACATGAATTAACAGAGGCCTCCAAATAGTGATAACCAATTATGATTTACAAGAATCACACTCCCCCTACACTATAAAAGTTCACTCAAACTCCACCAATTTTTCTCTCTTCAAAATCCCATAGGATCGTCCATAAATGAACCAAATATGATCCCAACATCCATAAACTCACACTATAGTCCTCACATTGGGATAATATTGATAAAGAGAATCCCTTTGACGCAACTGAAAATCAATTACTCGAAACAAAGATGTGTCATTCTTCAACATGTATTTATGTTGTATTTCTTTATCCACCCATTAAATTATTATTGTTATGTTATTATGTAATAAAATAATAATAAATAATATAATAATATATGTTTATGTTAATGGTTTAACCTAAACCTACACACACATCCATAAAAAGGGTAACAAACTTATCCTTCATGTGTACGGTGAATAAGCACCTCACAATAAAATGTCATTAATTTTTAATTTAAAACCTATCATGGTTGGGAATAATGATGTAAAAACTAATTTTACATAAAAAATATTATATATATATATTTTTTGTATTATTAATTCTCTAATTTTTTAAAAAGTCAATACTTTACGAGTTCCATTTGGTTTAAATATGATAACATTGTTTATGGATGTGTGGACAACCACATACTCAAAGCGATGTGATACCATCACATTTTACATCGAATTAATTAAGGATGGTTTTAATAAAGAATAAAAAAAAATGGAATATATATTATATTAATGAAATAATTAAATTTCTATTAATTTAATATATAATTCCCTTTTTCCGTTTTTCACACTAAGAAAGTGATAATATCGTTCGTGGACGTGTAGATTATCGCCTCCTCAACGCGATGCAATTATTTTTTTGTCACAGGAATATATAAGTATATATGAATAAATAATATGATATTAATGAAATAATGGTAAATCTGTAAATATAATTTTTTTTCTATATTCAATAAATATAATTGGAAAAAAGATAATGTTACTTTTGCATACGTACGACCTACAGTCTCCATGATTTTAATATTGATACATTTTTTATAACCACATTTCATTAATGGTTTGAAAATTATAATTGAGATATATATATATATATATATGATAATTATATAATGATTATTATTCTGGAGTTGCTATAATAATGAACTCTTTGACCATAATTGACCTAACCAAATCCTTTATGACAGAATAACTGATTATGATTAAAATATTCGATATAAGATTTATTGAATATGTAACTATATATTACTTTTTAATAAGTAAAATTTAAAATCATCAACATGGAAACTGTTTAGAATCAATTAGATTTTTAATTTTTTTTATTTTTAAGAAGTTATATGACATTAATGACCAATCAGACTCATGGTAAGGGATTTTCATTAAACTCTTTACATCTATGAGATTCATGTAATATTTACCAATTTATTCTAATGTGTACTATATGTACATAAAATTTATATAAATTAAATAATGAGTAATTTTATCATAACGGTATTTAATTATTTCATTTAATTATTATTCTGTTATGGGGTTCATGGTTTTGAAGTCACCAAATAGGTAAAGGACTTTTGTCAAAATTTTCCTTATTTGAGACATTTGTCATGTTATTAACCTATCCCATTTGAAGAGGTGAATTTATTGATCCATTGACATGTTATATCAGGAATATTTTTATTCTCATGATATTATTTATTTCCTTAATTATTATTCGATCAACAGTGTAAATGGTTCAAATGATTCAATGTGTAATGAGGAACTTCAAAATGTCTAAAGATTATTTTTCTCAAGAATTTTTAATGATATTTCATTGGTATATCCATTAATCAATTTCTAAAAACCATTTTTTACCTATCATCGAATCGGTATATTTTTTATTAATAACATAAACAATAATTCTTTGTATGGATTATGATTGTTTCAAAAATATTGTTATTTAACCCATTACATTAACATGGGTTACTCCTGTTTCTACAATATTTTTATTTAACCCATTTTTTTTTCATGGGGTACTCATGTATCAATGATATTGTTATTTAACCCATTTATAATCCATGGGTTACTCTTGCTTCAATGATATTTTTATTTAACCAATTTCATTTGTATGGGTTAATCATGTTTCAAAATTTTTTTGGGAACTTGTTTCCATTCCATGGGATAATCATTTTATGAAAAGAATAATGGAGTTTTAAATGAGTTTCTATGAATTATCTATGTATTCATTTATTTGAAATTATACATGATGGGTGTGTTGAGAGATATCTAGGTGATCCCATTTTTTCTTATACGATCGATGCACCCAAATCATGCTCGAATTCATTGGATACTCCATATATGGAAGTCATATATATTGGTTGTTCCATTTTAAGGGTTCTATATGGGTTATGTAAGTGTTTAGTGAGATAACATTCCACTATACCAAAATGTTTTATCTTTGTTTTCTATGGGTTTATAATATTTCTAATGATCGAGGTTGATATCATGTGGCTAATGCTAATTGATTTTTTTACTCTTTCATTTTCCATGCTTCCATACCCACTCATCCATGTGTTAATAGCTATGTTTTCTTTTGTTATTTCACCATGAAAATTATATTTATGATTTAATACCCTTATATACACTTATTATAATTTATTTTATTTTATTTTTCATGATTATGATTACCCTTATTGAGTATATGAGCACACCCGTCATATGTTCCCTTTTACCTGGGTTTTAAGGAATAATTTTGAACTATTTTTGTATATAAAGGATTTAAAAATTATGATTTTAATGAATTATTGTGAAATAATAAATGATGGGAAAATTGGATATCATGTTAAACTTGAGGAACCAATTTTTTATATTTCCATATTTTTGTGAATTGATTGTATATGAATTTTTCCCAATTCTCTAAATTTGTAAACCTAAAATATCATATATAATTTAAGTGATCAATGTTTTATTTTTGATGATGTAAGGTTTACATGAAAAAAATGGGCGACAATTATCCGTATGAAATCAAGAAATATAATGTTATGGTTTTCAGAATAGGATATAGGGGTTTGGGTTCTATTCTATTATAGTAATTGTGGTAGAGGTCTATGAAATCACTGGATAGATGATTATCTATTTTTATACATGATCCAAGTTATGGGTCAAGATTATGTCATATAATTTTCTTTGTAGAAGGTGAATTTCATTTGGTGAGGATTAGGCCTCATATTGAGACTAAACCTCCTGTATTTATTCTACTATATGTTTTTTATTTAATTTATAAACATAATATGAATTTAATTTTTACTAAAAAACAGTACTTTTATAATTAGTCTAAATTAGTGTTTATATAAGGTTTCAATTATGTAAATTTATTTAAAATGATAAATTAATACTAATATTCTATTTTAACTGATACCAAATCACTCTTTTAAAAATCATGTAATAGATATAAAATTATATTGATCTACTATTTTGATAAAAGGGACTGAATTTTATCATAATTGTGGAATTTAATATAAACTTGTTTTAATAGAATTTTTTATTGGGTACTAAATTCAACCCCCACCTTGTGAGATACTCAGTACAAAAAACATTTGGTATCAATATATTTTAGAAAAAATCAACTATGATTTTAGTTGTCTTTCAATGATCATAAATTTTAGTCAATTATAAATTTTATTATATAAATTCTTTTCAAAAGAGATGTTTATACAACAAAAATAACTACATTCATTAATGAAAATAAACCTGATTGATTTAAAATAAATTTAAAATTTATTTTTAATATAAGGGTTTTGAAATTTGGTCTTCTGTATAAGATAAATATGAATGACCTATGAGTGATAGAAGTACATGCGATGATACTACTAAACATGATTATAAAAATATTCCAAGATTTTAAAGTATTTATTATTCCATGGTAAATAAATAGTTTAATAGGATATATTCTAGTAAAACAGATTTCGATATTTTTGACACAATATAAATTTCACACGAAAGATTTAGTAATGTTATGCAAATGAGATTGAACACTTGTACAATAAATTATGATATATTCTAAAAGAAACCTGATGTGTTGATTTCTAATATTTATCTTAGGTTCAATAAGATATTGAACTTAAATAGACCCTTAAAGAATCCAATTTTAGGAAAATATCAAATCATGATACATCTAATATATCTTACAGATATATGGAGATGAAAAACTTTTTCAATAAGATAATCTTGTGACATCACTAAGCTACCTTCCAATGAATTGATTGGGATATTGATGATGTATGAGGAAGATCATAAAGTTAATCAATAAGATTATTATAAACCTCTGAAAAAATTTATATCATTCAAGATTGCAATATAGAAACATAATTAAAAATAATATGACCAAGCTGAAATCTCTAGTGATGAGGAACCAAAATCCCAAAATGGTGAGGAAATGGGAAATCTGGCGAGAAGGTATATGAAATTATATCAGAAGAATAAATTATTCCGAAAAATATTTTATAAAGGAAATTATTATATTATAGTGAGTTTTAAATGGAACTGTAAGTGAGATAAAAATTCAAATGATGTTATTTTTTATTGAGTACAAAGGAAAAGGATGTGCAAAGACATAATTTCCCATTCTAATGTACAAAACTAAATATGATGATATGGATAGAAAAAATAAAAAAATTTCTTGAAAAACACATGGAGTGCCTCTGAGTAAACCTCAATTTATTCAAACTCTATTAGGAAGAAAATCATGATAGAGAAAATACGTGCTTCATGAAAACCATATCTGTGGTACCAACTATATCTCATGTGCTTAATTGTGATCATTTTGAATATTAATAAAATGGTAATGATATGTAAAAAGGTTGAATGTTTGAATATTTCAACATTATTTAAGACACATTTTATGAGATTAAATAAAAATACAATATTCAGAAGAGGAATCATTCTTTATATTCAAATATCAAATCATATTGTTTCATTAAAAAAAAAGATAAATTATCAACTATTGAAATAATATATTGAAGTGAAATTTTAAAAAGTGAAACTAAATAATTTCAATGAGAAATTTTAGAATGGAAGATAAAATAAAATATTATGAAAACAAATTGATCGTACATGTATTAGTCGTCTAGGTTATCAACCTTGGTAGAGAAGAATTGTAAATAAAACTTTTGTTCGTTATTCTAATTGTGGAAATTATACTACATGTTTTTATACATGTAAACCTAGTAATGTTTTTATTATAAATAATTAACAATATTATAATCAAAACACCATAGATAAAATATGCATTCATAATTCCATAATCACTAATAAATATGGACCTAAGAAAATCTAGGATACAAAAGAATTATTGGTATAAACTTTTTTTGTATGAAACCTAATTTAAATGTTCCTATATAAGTCTACAGATATTAGACATTGGTTGATCCAAACATATTATAATATATTAGTTTATCTTAAAAACATGATAATTTTTGGGGTGGTCATTTCACTTTCATGATAATCTTAATTGAAATATCATAATACTTGGACAAATCAGTAACTAAAATTTTGTTTTAATCTCAACATACTTTTTTTTGATGGATAAAATTATAATCTCTATAGTATCTCACATCTATGTGATGATGGTTATCATGTTATGTTTATAATTCTAAATGTTTTTTATTTTTTTCATATTTTTAAAAAGGAAAATTTTTCTGTTTTTATTCATGATTATTTATTTTCAAAAATTGTTTTTTTGTTTCATTCATAAAGAATCACATCTTTGGAATAATATACTAGGCCACTGTAACATTCACACACTTAGAAATATTACTAAAAAAATGTTTATTCAATGATATACCCAAAACTAAATTCCCAAATGATATTATTTCTATCCCTTTACAAAAAGGAAATTAAAATAAGTTATCTTTTAAATGAAAGAAAGAAGTTTCAATATCTCAACCTTTTGAGTTGGTTTATATGGACTTGTTTGGAAAAAATAGAGTTTCTAGTTTAAATGGGAAGCAATATGTATATTTACTTTTCGATTACATTTTTAGGTATCCATGGGTTTTATTTGAATATTATAAATGTAAATATTGATATTATTTTTACCAAGTATGCTGGATCGTTAGAAAACCTAACTAGACTATGAATTAAGTCCGCAAGAAGTGACTGTGGCTGTGAGTTTAAAAATCTCTAATTTGAATAATTTTTCTCACAAAATAGATATAGTCATATATTCTATTCCCCTAATACCCCTAAATATAATAGAGTTATATAAATTTGAAATTAAATTCATCATGAGATTGATCAAACAATTATTAATGAATATGACTTACCTATACGCTTTTGGGAAGAGGCTGTGAAAAAATCCTGCTATATTAATAATAGAGTCGTAATTAAAACTATCCAAAATAAAACCCCTTATGATGTTTTTAATATTATAAATTTTATGTTTAATTAATTTACAATTTATTGTTCCAATATATTTATTAATAACACTATGGATAATAAGGAACTGTTTTACTCCAAAATAGATGATTGAATTTTCCTTGGTTATTCGTCTTCTAGAAAACACTATGGAGTTTTTAATGAAATAACCAAGACTACGGTGGAGTATAATAATTTAATTATTGGTGATATAGATCCACAAGAACATAAAACCATTTTAGAGATAGTTGAATATGATTTATCCACTTTAAAAATAAATTTTGATCCTTATGATTTAGATAAAAAATAATCAAAAAATCATTATGTTCCAAGGAACTTATAGTATGACAATTTGAGATATTATAGGACCATGTGGTGACCAAATAATCTTATTATACATCTCGTAGTACTCTTAAATATAATCATTTAGATAATTATTTTACATAAATTGATAGAGGTATACAAATGAGAGATTCTCTAATAAACCAGTTTGATCATCAAAATTTATTGTCATAGATTAAACATAATAAGTTATTTAATGAAATTAATGATGAATTTTGGGTAATGTATATAAAATACAAACATAATCAATTTGAATTAAATAAATTTTTGGATATTTTTAATATAACAAATGGCATGGTGACTATGGAATCTAAATTAATGTTTATAAACATGTTTGATGAATCTAGCACAACATTGGGGAATAAGGCTACACTAGTTACAAAAGTGTGTAGTCATAAAGGCTTTATAGAATATAATGAACTCATTTCACCTGTATGCAGAATAGATTCCAATAAAATACTACATTACAATACAGTACAAATAATTTCAATGTATATCAAATGGATGGAAAAAGAGAATTATTGAATGGGTATATATTTGAGGATGTTTTTGTTGATCAGTACAATGTTTTTTAAAATGCCCTTTTTCAATTTTTTTCAATCTAGAAAACTATTTGTAGGGTTTAAAATATGCTCTAAGAGAATCATATTATAGGCTCACCTCTATTGATATTTTAAATCATTTTTTAAAAGGTAATGATGATCCCCACTTATTTATTGAAATAATATTATAACAATTTTTACTTGTTCAAATATATGTATATGATATTATTTTTCGATACTGTTAGAATTCATTATGGACTCTCATTCCAAAGATGATGGAAAATGATTTTGAAATGAGTATAATGGTTTAAGTGAAACTCATTCTTGGTTTTCCGATTTTTGAAAATAATTATAGTGTCAATTAAATTCAATGTAATTATACTAAATAACCTTTAAATCGTGTTTCTTCAATATAACTAATGTCCTGAAACTCATATAAGTACAACGTGGAAATTGGTTTTTGGTGAAGCTGGTAAATCACAAGATCAAACTCATTATGGAGGGATGATTTTATTTCTTCTCAAAAATAATTGCTAACCAACCTGAAATTATGTTTAATGTGTGTATGTGAGATCAGTTTCTAGAAAATCCAAATGATTCACAATCAGTTGTTTTAAAAAGGATTTCTAAATTCTACAACTATAAAACCAATTGTGGATTTCTCTACCATAGAAGAAAATAATTTTACTTAGATATTTATATTGTTATTTTGGTGGGTTTATGTTAGATAAAAAATAACCTATAGAACATGAAATATTTTTTTAAATTATCTAGTTTGTTGGTTTAGTATGAAATAAAATAATTTTTCACTATCTAGTTATGAAGCTAAATTCATTACTATAGGTAGTTATTGTTATTTTTTGGATGAATCATATGTTATAGGACAATTGAGGTTAATTCAGACATGTACATATAATTTGTAAAAACCCAAGTGGTATACCTATTTATAATATCCATATATATGACTCCAGAACAAAACACATTGATCTAAGACATAAATTTTTGAGAGACCATTTTCAAAAGGGTGGTATAAATCTTGAATACATTACTATGAAACAACATCTTACTAATATTTTTATGAAGCTATTGGATTTAGATATAATGAACTACATCATACATGAATTATACCATATGAATTCTGGTGAAATTTAATTAAATTGGACCAAATGTCATTGTTTAACCACTATTGGATTTTACCCTTCATTTTTTCAATCATTGGAGTTTACACACCGTTGGAGTTTACCCACATTTGTTGTTTACCCTCAATTGGAATTTACCCACTGTTGTTGTAAACCCACCATTGTTGTTAACCAACTTTTTGAAACAACATAACATTTTAAAATATCCCACTATTTCTTTTTAATCCACCATTCTAATTTCTATCTATTTGTTATTTATTTCATTTTTATATGAAATAACTGTTATTATTTTTTAAAATTACGAATCCATAAATCCTTAAATTATATAAATTTTATAGATGTCTATATTCAATGCTCACTCATTCATGCCTTAATCTAATTCCACACCTCAACCCTTTCTCTCCCAACTATTTGTCTTCCCTCGACCATGTTCAAACCACTAATTCACTCACTATGGTAAGAGTGAATATAGACACAGAATATTCTACAGATGAATCCCATCCTTCATATAATCATAAGTGTAATAAAGTATATCTTTTATTGATATAGTGAACCTGCATCATGCTAACCATATATTAGTACCCGAAAAATAATTTCATGTTAAACAGTTGATGTTGTCTATGTCGTCATTGTATAAAGTCTTGAATGACCTGGGATGGGTTTAGTTATTATCTAATAGTAAGAGACCCTTAAATCCTAGGATATTGAACAACTTCTATTAGTATATAGAGTTTATCTTTGTGGTAGAATATTACTGGGTGAGATATTGAATAAAAGTGAGTAATGATCATTTTTATTCAATAAATGGTTTACCTTGTACGAAATTACCTCATGAATGAGTTTCAAATGAATATAAAGGCACTATTCATATTGACATTGATACCTTTTTATATGAGGATTAATTTGAATATTTTAATAGATATGGGATAATAAGATGGCCAGTTGATATTGTTATTCACGGTGGATGTCATTTTATGATCAGGTTTGTTCAACATATAATGTTTCCGAGTAATGTTTGTTTTACCATAATGTGGTATCAATATGTATGAATTTTTTCAATATTAAATACACAAGAGAAGATTTATATATTCATATACTTATTAGATCACATGATTGAGATGTGTAACCCATAATTCACATCATGTAATTTAGTTTTCCACATGTTAATTACAACCATCCTAGAGGTCAATGGACTGGTTGATGGAGTAGAATTACTAGTTCTTAAAAAACGAGGATTTTTTATTAAAAATACCATTTGAAACAATTATGTAAATTATTTGGAACCCATGGAAGAGGTAGTGGATTGATGGAGATGATACGCTATATGGGGGTTATAATATGGTCGAACACCCTTATAGAACAATGAATATTTTAGATTCTAGATTAGATCCTCATGATGTGTTTAAGTATTCAGATGAATAAAAAGAGGGGTTTGTTTCTTTATTGTGATGAGGAACATGAGTTTTCAATGGATTGAGGTATTGACCCAAACCTGTGCAAGAGTTCTCTATCTATTTCTTACACTAAGCCTATCCCTTTAAGATCTCTCCCAATCAAAGTGTCTCTTTTTAAGAATAATGTGAGGAATATGAAACATATGTTTTGGTGAAGAATAGTTTAAGAGATCATCTAAATCATCCGATGAAATTGGAGGTGATGAAACTGGTTAAAATAATATTCATGTGGAAGATGGATAATATGATGAATAAAATGGATACGATATTGATGGTGGTTCAGTTAATAATAATTATGGTGGCTACTTTAGTATAGAGGATACTGAGATTCCTCGATCACTTATTCATTCTATAGGCTTATCAGCTTCCTCTAGATCTAATGACATACCCTAATGATTTTAATTTGTGAATAGAGATTCTAGATATAAGAAAGAATAATCTGTTTAGGGGGAGGAATACCTATGTTAAGTTAGTCTTAAAGATGACCCTTTAGATGGTGAATCTAGGGAGCTTGCATTTTTTGAGAATATTGCTATTGTGCATTGATATGATGAGTAGTGGGTGTTGTATACGATGTTTTGAGTCGATTAATGTTGAACCTAAAGATGGAAAGTCTTCTGTTGTGTCTTCATCAATATAAAATGTCTTAATGTTTGAGGGATGACCTGTGCTTCCTTGGAATATTAGACTTGGTCTAGACTACTCTTATTCTGTTGATGGTTGTAATCCACCTAAGAATTTGAGTGCTATTATTCAAAAATATATTGATCCTAAGGGATCATTAGTAGAACATATACATGTTATAGAGGAACCTAATAAGTTTTTTCTGATGGTACTAGTAGTTTTGTGTCATCTAAGGCTATTATGTCACCCATAATTGCCTCTAAACCCTTTCCCACACATATAAATGCATTAGTTTCGGTTGATGTGTTTAAAAGATCTGACATAGAATCCCATAGGGATATAATAATCAATCATTAGGATTTGTTATAAAAAAAATTAAGCTCCTCATGTCCCTATGTTGAGTGAGAAATATGTAAGGTAAATATTGGACCATCTGATACATCATGTACATCACAAGATGATGAATCACTAAAATAAGTAGAGACAGATATTATGTTTTGTTAAAATGATATGGCGAGTTTTATGTCTATAAATAATTAGATAATGCATTCCAGTGAAAATTAAATGGATTTTTTTCTGGAGAGTTTGGAGAACCTTTCATATATGGCATAAATTTTGAGTGTTCTCCTCCTATTGTGTTGAGCTGGTCAGGTCGGTTGAGAAAGAATAGATTCGTGATATGTCAGGAGAGTTTCTACACATTCCATAAGAAATTTGAGACATATTATACATAAATGAGATCATGTTCATTTGATGATTAGAGAATATATAAGGGATATGGAATCTAATAAATAGACAATTTCATAGGATAAAAAATACTTACATTTGAGGATTTATACTAAATATGATCTTAGCACTCATTTCATATTCCTAATTGAGAACATTAAAATGCATCTTGTTACTAATGATTTTAAACAACATGTAAACCAGCTGAAACTGGAGACACTAGTGGTCAAGTTATTTAAGAAAGAGAAAAAGTAATTTGTAGTGCTATAGAAGGGGGTTATTATCCTGGACCTCATCAATTCTATGAAACCCTTTTGTCTTGTTTCTGGAACAACATTAGTTTCTTAGGATTCCATTATAGTCACTGCTCATCTAAGCCTTCTTGCCTCTGATCAAAAGTTCATTCAGAGCAAGAATTACCTGAGATCTAATTTCACCCATTCCATCTCATTTCCTTTCCTTTATTTTGATTCCAAAATATGTTTTCCAGTCTCTCAGTACCATTATTTTTAGAGAGACTCCTTCTCTACATGTTGTAGCTACAACCATCCCTACAGTTAACTTAGCTTCAACTTATGTGTTTTTCAATAATGGAAATGGAAAGGGAAAAGAACCACCTTAGAATCATTATAATCAGTCATTAAGTCATTGATATGCTTTTTGATATGACTCTTTCTTGTTTATTTTTTTTTACATCAATTGTGTTTCTAAATGATAATTATATTTTTATTTATATTCTATTTCATTGAATTTATTATTTTTTTTAAAATTTTATGCCACCATAATAGGGATAATGAATCTAGAGGATTATAATTATTTACTCTTTTTATAGGGATTTTTTGTGTGGATATTTTATTTATTTTTAACCATCTTCTCCTTGATACCATATTTTTAACTAACTATGATACTTCATATAATTTAACTACCTTTGATACCATATGTCTTTTCATTATTAACTATATATGATAATATTAGATATTTAATATCTTTGATAGAATTATGTTCAAACTCTCGCAAAAGCTTTTTAATGTGCTGAGATGATCTTCTTTAACACCACATTTTATTCTATACATTATTTATACAATTCCATGATTTGTGATCATCAAAAAGGGGGATTTTATTGGAACCATTTTTTAATGATCACAAAATCAGGTTTCTTATTATATTAATAGTTTTTATGATCCTTGATATGCATTTATTTTATAAGTTTGTCTAGGGAAATTTGGGTTATGTTTTTGATAGACCCATCATCAGAATCTACTCACTATTGAGGATCAGTCACCACTAGGAAGACTCAACTTTAGGATGAAAATTATTATATGATTGGGAATGACCAACCATTAATAACTATTCACTATTAGTTTGAATAATTACTAACATTTCAAAATGACCTATAACAATAATAGATTCATCACCAGGCATTATTCACAGTTGAACATCACATGTTGTCATACTTTACCTACTACCCTAAAATTTGGTAAAGTGCTGATATGAATCAAAAGGGGGGCATGTATCCATTCTGAAAAGTCACCATTCAACATATCCTACCATCTTCTTGACCAAACATTGGCCTGAATCAATGCAATATTAAGTCATCTCCATAGTTGTCTCACAATTAATAATATTCACTGTCACTTTTTTATATTTTTAGAATTAAATATTTCTAATTAAAATATTGTTGAATTTAATGATGAGAATTATTTTAAGGGTTATCATTATAGTATTGCAGACATGCATTAAAATTTGAGTTAGTCGATCAGTATGAGGAGAAGGGGATCTGAATGATTTTCTTGCTTGTTGTTGGTATATTAGGAAGAAGACTTCCTCTCTCATGATGATGAGAATATAGAAGATAGATGGAACATGAAAAGAACTATATATTTCCTAAAATATACAAAATTTTCATGATACTTACATAATGAATTCTTACACGCAATCGAATGGGGAATATTGAAACACAATAAACATCTGGTTCCTTTCTTATAGTCTAAATAAGAGAGATTATGAAGCTATTTTTTACATAAATAACTATGAATCCTTACTTGAGATAATATTAATGCATCAGAAAATGAGTATCATGATTTAAGACACATCATACTAGGAAACTATTTCTTTTATACATATTTATTATTTCTCTTTCTCTAGTTTGTCTTTTCATTTTGACCAATATGTTATTTACCCTATATATTAAACACAAATTAACATATTTTCCAATAAATGAAAAATACATGATATATTCTTATGTATATTTATATTTATTTTCCCATTGTGTTTGGTAAGAGGTCCATGTGTATCCAATGTATATTTTATTTCCCACATTTATTTTGCAATAGGTCCTAGCGTGGCCTAGATAAGTTATTAGATTTTATGTATACCTGACCGAAGTTGTGGATCAAGATTATTTTATATAATATTTATTGAATAAAGTAATTTCCAAGTGGAGAGGATTGGGTTTTATCTTGATAATAAACATCTTTTATTTATTTTGCTATGTGTTTTTTATTGCATTAATTTACATTACCTAATTTTTTTAAACATTGAAAAACCACTACGTTGATAGTTTTCATTAACAATTGTTTATATAATTATTTTATCAATTAAATTTTTCTAAAATGTTAATGTAATATTTGTATATTGTTTTAATTGAGACCTAATAACTCATGGAGAAGTGTCTTAAAAGATCAAAACATATATCAATATGCTATCTAGATTGAGTTTATGTTTTTAATTTAACTAGGGTGTATATTTAAACATGTTCTAATTAAAATTTTTATTAGTTAGTCAATTAATCCCCACTTTAGATACTCAATCTAACAAAAAAACAATATATCTAGGAATAAGACCATGATACAAGGTTTATAATGTATTTATTTTTGAACTCCCTTGGTATGAGACAGTCATTCATGATATCCATGTTTTTTCCCAAGATGTTTACTTCTCTTGGTCTCATATTGATTTTGAAGTTATGTTTTTAGCTATTATATAAAATAATATTTATATCATTTTAATTCAATGATTTCTTAAATTATATTCTTTCCATACTGAGAGTCTGAGATTACAACTTATTATGTTTCCTATTTCTACGGTTTGTGGTGAAATTTAATACATTTGAATTTTTTATAATTAAAACATTTTTGAATGAAATTTTGGTATAAATTGGAAATATTTAACGAATTATGTAGCTCTCTATAAAATACGAAACTTTTCCATTAATATAAAGGAAATATGATTTATCAATTTATATTTTTTACTAATTCTATATATACCTAAAAATTAAAATGACATTCATATGTAATATATGAATTATTATATATTGATTTTGTAATTATGGATGTCCATATTAATGATTTAAAAACTTGTATCAAGGTATATATATATTGTATGCGTTTTTTTAATCTATTTCTAGGAATGTGGGTCTATGGAGTTACAATAGGTATCAATGGAATGGTTTGGATATATTTAGATATTATGATGAATTTAGAAGAAAATTTAATTATTGATATGTTGTGGTTCATCATATTTTCAGAGGTAGGGATAATCATTTTTTATATCTATATGATCTACTCTTTTTAGATAATAAATAAATTATTGAGGGATTATGTTATGAAAACATTATTTGTATAAACTATGAATAAGACTATGTATTGGAAAACATCACGATGTAATTGTAATGTATATATTATATGAGTTTTAAAAAAATTAATTACATGACATCAGATTGGAATGTAATTGTGGTTGTGGCATAGATGAACCTTTGGATAATCACCATAAAAGGGGTTTTTAGCATATACACTATTGTGAATTTGTTTCATGATGAGTTTTCATAATAAATAAACCATGGAGAGACCCTCTAATGTTATTTTTTATCGTTAATCACACACTCTTTGCGGTCTATTATAATAATTTCATGAATAATTCTAAAAAGTAAGTTAGAAATCCTAATAGAAAAATGGACAAGGACAAATAATGTTTTCTCATGGGAGGCATAGCTTAATCCAAATGTATGAACTGTTAAAAAACTGTTTCAGGATAGAGGACATATTCATATTGATTTTTTTAATATTCATATTTCTTGTATTATCATAGACATTTTTTTATTTTTGAAACATGATCATGAAAATGATTCAATGAAATATGAATACATGGAAACAATGTTTTCCCATAGTAAAATACTATATCATACTATAATTGTTTATTATCTTATTATTTTCCATTTATGATGGTAAAGGATAGTTTCCTAGACTTACATAGAGTAGTGATATTGATATTTTTGTAATCATATAGATTTTAGATATTCTGATTATCATGTGATATTTATCAATGACATACTAGTATATTTTTAATTTATGAAGATTCTATGAAATAATAAAGGGTTATTCATCAGTAGTTTTACATTAATTTTATAGAAACATATATTAACTAGTATTAATAACATTGAAAATTAATATTATTACATAGTTATAGTTTGATTGATAATTATATAACAATATATTATTTATAATTAGATGAATATTATATTTAAAATACATATTATACTGAGATAAAAAATGGTGGTATTATTTTGTGTAGTTAAGATAAGTAGAAACTTTTTACCATGGGATTGATAATATATTTATTAAATCATTGGAATTTTTTTTTCATTTTTGGGATTATTAAATAATAGGTCATGTGTGTTACAATATGAAATATTGGTTATGTAATATCCGAAGGATAAATATAGAGTTAATTTTGGGAGGAATATATATCTTCGATTTGGTTTTTTCCAAAATAGATTACGCTGGTTCTGAGAATGGAGTATCATTGATAGCATAAATTTATATTTTATTAATTATTTAGTATATGATATTTGGACGGATTATGTTAGTTTAAAGAATGATAGAATTTAATTTTAGTGTTTATATTTTAAACAATATTAGGTTTAGAGTATTTTATGATTGTCCATTGTTATTTAGGATCTCTGCTTTTTGGATTCTCTTATAATATATGGGTGAACCAAATTAATGTTTCCATGGTTATGGAATATATATGATCAACTAAGAGGGACATATGTTTAACCTTTTGTGATACTAGTTGTGTTATAATAAAAATTAGATAACATGAAAGTTTTATAACGTAACACATCTTGTGGTAATTATTTCTTAAGGTTATTTATGTAAATTAAATTATAATTTTCTTCATTCAAATTAACATTTCTGGATATGGAAATGGATACATCACGAATAATGTAAGTGTGGCATCCAGTACTAGTATCAATCAGGTGGTTCCCCAAGACAGATTTCCACATGGCCTCATGTGCACCTCTCTGTATGCCATAGGTAGCCAACTTATAGTGAGGGCCTATGAAGTGTATGTTGGGAGATTATTCCCTCAAGAGTCATAGTGATTCATTGAGTTAATAAATATAAATAAGAACATGAATCAATAATAACCAAGAAACCATAGAAATAGAAATGATAAATCATCCAAAAATAATAAATAAGTATATGATTAATAACAAATAGATACAAATGATAAGGATTATAATGTTATGAAGAGACAGAAAAATGTGTACACCAAGATATAATAGATTTATGGATATATCACATTCTATAAAAACATCAAAAATACCAAAAAGGTTATAACTAGTTTCACGAGCATAGTCTCAGTCCTCTACTATTTGACACCATCTTGGAATAATAATTCAATCCTCTGAAGCTATCTATATATCTTTTCATATAGATACAATCATGATGTCTTCATGGTTAATAAGGGAGGCCTAATCAGGGTGTAAGAATACACCACAGACCACCAGTAATGGTGAATAACTCAATATATTTAGTGAAAAAATTTACCACTGTGCCTATATTCATATAATGATAGAAAAAGATAAATAAATACATCATTTTAAGTTCCCCATAGGATACCTAACCAATATTACCTACTTCTACCTAAACAATCTGTATCAGATCCATGGTGAACATTCATAAGGGTGATATAATGTATACATGATCATCATAATTGAAATATCAAAATATATAGTGTTCCCAATAATGTCATTAGTCTTGAATGATGAATATGAGTAATTTCGGTTGTATATTTTTATTCATTAATTTCAAAGGAATGTATATTAATTGGGATGAGGAACCTGGATCCCATCCATGGATAACTAAAAGGAATACCAAGTATCACTCCGGGGACACAATAAATTCCAAATTCTATAACAGTCCCTGAAATATAATCTATATTTAGATTCTATAGTGTAACACTTAACATTTCATGTAAGAAACCCTCTGAACCCATACCTAGTATCTTGGGTAGGTGACTGAGTATCTCTCCAGACACTGTAATCTATCTATGCACCAAGATCATTCATGGTGTATTCCCTAGGGAACTAATATCGCTCAGATAGAGGTAAGGAAAATGCATGATGATATCATAAAATACATAACTAGTTTTGATCTCAATGTGTATAAATATCATATACATGTTCTAGTAATAGAGCTGAATGATTCCATCCAAGGTTCCCATTAAGTTCCAAATATCTCTCTCTCTATGTGTATGAGGTACAAACACAACTATCGCAATTCAATTAATTTTTCAATGCATGCCATATATTGTTTACTAATTAAACAATCCAATCCTTTAGTTATGAAATTAAATTATTTCATGACGTGATGGGTTCTAACTCAAGGCCTATTATTTTTCTTTATAGAAGTCATAATTCAAAAAAAAATTGTTACATGACACCGTGATAACAAGAATTTTATTCATTACACACTGATTCATGATTTATTTCTTAAAATTAAACATAATAGAACCTAAAATATTTAGAATTATAGCATATTTAAAAGTTACAAACAATACATAAAAAAATAAATTGGGGAATAAATCATCTTTATTGCAAAAATCCATAACTTGATCATTATATTCCATCTAACATAAAACATCACGAGATAAACTGGGGACATAAATATGAAAAGGGTGAGCTATAACTCCCAGTAAGGGAATAAACATGTAACAACAAGAAGATAAAAATAAATGTTAAAATATAGCCATATCACTAGGGAATAAAAAGAGTATTAATCATAAACATGAACAACAAGACATGATATTATATGATAATCATAAAATAAACATGGGAAATGTGAGAAGAACTTATGACCCTTCATCATAAACCAAGGTCAAGGATGACTTCTAAGAAATCATGAGGGAAAAATTCCCATGAAAGAATGTGATCACTCCTTTTTCAAACATGACTTATAATTAGACTAAACACTAACCAATTCCATGAAGTGCTATATTATTTTATTTTCACCAGTCACTCTCATTTTATTCTCATTAATATGTGTGCCACATTGATTACACATCATCGTCTCATTCATCATCATATTTTATTCAACGAACAAGGAGTGTGGAATAAATACATGAATTTACTAGTTCAAACAATTATATATTTATACTTGTGAACAGCCTTGATAGGAAATGTATATTGTATACACTAAAAAATTGTTTTGGCATTTAAAATTCATGATAAACGTTTGGTAGTATAATGGAAAACTTTTAAATTTATAAAATGGGAATATGAGAAAGATATGGGTATATCAAAATTTTCATATGAAATATGAAGTAATAGGTGAATAAAAATACATATATAATCCTTAGTAATTTTAAATAGCAGGCTTATGATAATAAAAAATCTTGAATAAAAAAGAGAAGGCCATGATCCCTTATATGTTTCTGTGATATCAAATGATTGGGAGGAGTTTCTTGAGAGCATGGGGGCACTGCAGGAGTACTATAAAGATGGGAGGGATGATTAAGGATTTTATACAAGTATTTTTAGTGAATACAAATTGTAGAATTGGTGTATATATATAAGAAATGTGTGTGGAGTTATTTATTATTTCTCAAATATAGGTTTTTTGTTCTAGATTATAAAATAACCAAAACCCAAAACATTAACATGTTTTCCCCATTGGTTTGTCAAAATTTGAATATTTTACATTATTTTATAATGACATGGTATGAAAATAATAATATAATATCCTTGTTATGTGGAGGTGAGTCGTACTCTTAATGAAATAACATCAATACCATAAAATATATTAGTATTTTTGAAGGATTCATAAATGATTTATAAATTTAATTAACTAAAAATAAAATGAAATTATATTAAATAGAAAACATATATTTATTCATGTATACACTTTATATTGTTTATTATATATGTTTTTGTCATTATTATGTCATATTACAAAAAAGTATATTAAAATTGTATTAATTTTTACATGAAAATTCAACTGTCTCAGAAAATAATGAAAAATTGAACATTGGATAATTTCATTATTATTATTCAAAAAAACACTATTATTTTTTATTATTATTTTTCTATATATATTAATTTTCACTATTTATATAATAATCGACATTTTTTGGAAATGTTGTGTTTTTTATAATAATAGTTTCTGAACCCTTGTAATGATTACATTTAAATTTATAAAAATATATGATCATTTATATTTAATAAAAAATATTTAAAAATAATATTTTTTAAAATATGATTTATTTAAAAATACTTTAATTCAAAAATTTGATTCCTTAATAAAATTTGAATATTACCCAAAAATAATAATTTTATTTTATTTTTTCAAAATAAAATTCTTTTATATTGTAACAATAATAGAATAAAAATGTATCCATTATTCTATAAAAATAATGTACATCATAAAATTTCTATGTTTTTGATACATATCCCTTTAATACACCATAAAATTATTTTCAATTAAGGTTGGTTGTGGTGACACATTCATCAGGAGGTTTAGTGCACACTGTTTGCGTCCTGATCATGATGATCTTGAACATATAATATAAATAGTTTCCTTCATTATTATGTTGTCAAGTCTCATCATGGGAATGGTGAAGGAAATATCCCACTTATGATATGTCCCTTATAATCTCTAATAAATGGTCTTCATAGGATATGATTGTACTGGTTGAGGCCATCACATGATTCTTACTTTTCAACTGTATTTATCAAAACAATATATTTATTCAAATTAAATGATTGGTATTCGACAACTACATGAAGTTGCAGTTTGGATTAGTGGTATGCACATTAAAATTAAGCATGGAGTTTGGGGTTCAAAACCCATTGGTTAGTGGTATAGTAGAAGCACTATAATGGTTCTATAGGAGTACTATAGTGGCAGAAGAACTGTAGCACTGACGAAACTATATCAATGGTGGGTATAATAGAAGGAACTATAGTGGTGGTGACACTATAGAAAGTACTATAACAGCCTTGGTATTGTAATAAGACTATTCACCAGTGGGAATTTGGATAGAAAATTTGGGTCTATGGGCCATGTAGTGGGATTTCATTCCCATTACGCCTATGGTCCATGTAATGGGATTCATTCCCATGAGGTCTATACGATATATATTTAATATATAATCTTTTTGGGTGAGATATCCTTTTAGGGGGGATATTTCCTACCTTTTTAGTTTGTTTGTGTGGTGTGTATGTGTTTAATGTAATTTTACCCACAATAATCAAATATAATATAATTTTTAATGACTGTTAAGAGTCTTTTAAATATGATACAATATAAAACTGAAGATGTTCAAGTATTTTCTGTAACCATAGTACATAATAATACATTTAATTAAATAACAAGTGAAATTTTATTTACAACTTTTAAGGTTGTCCAAATATTCCCCCTTAAGAAATTTTTTCCAATAAATTTTAATTTTGTACACTAAAAAAGATTCAGGTAACTTTTTTTCAACACATAATCTAGTTCTCACATTTTTTCTTCAAAATATTTTTTTTTCACATTACTTTTTTCTAGTGTATTGAATTATTTCATTGGACATTATCTCTATGATCTATGATCCACATTGGATACTATTTATATGGGGGGATCATTCCCTAATAGTACCACCTCTAGATTGACTACATGTGAGGTTTTTGTATGTACTTTCTCAAGAGAGATATATGGAATACATATTGTAATTGGGATTGGTAAGTTGGGAGTTCTATTTAGTAGGCCACCAATGTAATGAGATCATGGATCTCATAGAAGTAGGTGTATATTGGACTAAGAATTCCCTTATTCCAAAATCACAGTGCTTTCTTCCATAAATTATTATGTAGTAATTTCATGTCTAAAACATTAAACTCTAGGTATCATCGACTATTGTCGATATAACTCTTATATCAACTCTAAGTAGGCATAATGTTCTGTTTAATATTCTTAAAATTTTCGACCATTTCATTGATCATTTAAGAACCTATTAGTTTTCCTTAACCAACATTATACTAACCTGTGAGTGTTTTTCACCTCTTCTAATAAATGTATTTATAAGGGGGAAATTATATTCTTGATAGTAAATATTTGTTTTAGTGAACTCAACCAGAGATAGATGTTAGTCCCTTATTCATTTTATGTCCACACAACATGCTCTCAATATATCATCATTTTTTGGAATAGTCCTGTCATATTAGATATAAATTTGAGGATGATAGTCTATAATGAAGATAATGTTAGTGTTTTGAAAATGATGGATATTTTTCATGAACATGGGGTGTTAATATCATATCTCAATTGGATACAATTTATACTTGTACTCCATCCATTATTTCCACTTCTCTGATGAATATATGTTCTACTTGATCCAGTGATAAATCCTCTCAAATTGAAATGGAGTCAATAGTATTTATAATATGATCCAACAAAACCCCCATAGAATTATTCACTCATGATGTATTCAAAATACTAGTAAAAAATTCCATGGTTATGTTTTCCAATTTAGATATAGGTATAGGTAATGGTTTCCTCGTCCCATTCTATTTTTTCCTTTCCACATTCACTTGATGAAAAACAAGACATCTTTACATGTATTTTGTGAAGTACTTCATTTTATTCCACCAATAGAGTTTTTGGAGATCATAATACATCTGTTTGTTCCCTAGGTGGATTGAGAAGGTTGAGCTATGCAAACCATCCAATAACTCCTTCTTTAACTAATGATTATATTCTACACATCGTATTGACCAAAATACCACAACACCTTATTCATTAACATTGAAATATGAGGATTTACCATTCCTTATAGAATCCAAATTCTAATGAATTCCCACATCATCTCTTTGATCATATTTGAGCCTCACTAATATGGATGGTTGAGAAATCATTTGTGAAAGGATTGATGATGTTACTTCCATTATTATTCCCATGTTCATCATTTCCAAAAATTAGAAGATAATATCCTTCTTAATTTTCATTGATGATATAATTGAATGATATGTTATACTTATATAATCATCCACTTTATTTTCTTTCCATGGATTGTAGTAAATTTAGTAGTCATATTCCATGATAATCTCAAACTATCATTATTATAACATATTCACCTTGTTCTATGTGAATATATACTTGAGTATGTTTTTGATCATTTTGAATTCACACTTCTCCCAAAATAGATAATGCTCCCATATTTTCTTAGAATAGATCAGTACAGCCAAATCCATTTCATGAGTTGGGTTATTATATTTATGATCATTCGACTTCATTGAACTATTGGCCATGCCTTTTCCATTTTTTGTATTAACGCCCATCACATACCCTTATTTGAAGGATCATTACCACAAATTATTGGGAGCATAAGGGAAGTGGTAATCCTATATTTCAGTTCCTTAATGGTTTCTTCACGCTCATCAGTATATGAAAACCTGACTCCCTTCGGTGTTATCCTAGTTTTAGGGTTTTACAATAATGATAAATTTCTCACTTCTTTATGATAATACCATGCTAATCCATGGAAGATACAAATATCATTAATAGATGTTGTCCTTGGCCATCTATCAATTATTCTATTTTTGAAGGGTCTACATATGTCCCCTTACCTATGATGATATTTCCCAATAAGGATTTATCCATCATCCAAAACACACATTTCCTATACTTTTAAAAAGCATATAATTTCATAAAGTATTTAGCATTGTTATATGGTTCACCTAAGGCTCCTCCATGGCTTTGGGGAATATTATAACATAATATATAAATAATACCATAAATTGTTCATGGTATTATCTAAATAATCTTTTCATAATATTTATGTTGATTTCTAGAGAAATAGTGATCATTAATGGAGTATTAAGAACTCATAATGCTCTTACATTATTTTAAATGTAGTCTGTGGAATTTTATCGTTCTTCTCCATTTCTTGGTAATATCCTTACTATAAATCAGCATTGTATAAGTATTTAGATCCACATAAAAGATAGAAAAAATTATCAAATGGTATCATGTGTTACTTCTTCATTATTGTGATCATGTTATGCTTATGATAATCAATTCAAAGGCCCATTGACACATGATTATTCTTGATGAAGATGATTATTTCCTCCCAAGGTTAAGCAATTTGGAGTATTATGATTTTATCACGATTCTCCTATAGTTGTTTTCATTAGCTCCTCGTGTTCTATGACATCCATTATATATACTATCATGGATAATGGTAACACCTTATGAATCTTCCCACATGAGAATTCAACCTCTCGGTTACGAGGAACACTAGAAAATTCCATATGAAACACATCAGTTTATTCCCTCACAATGGAATTGTCTGGAGGGATTCTTTTTACCTTAGACTAAATCAATTGATCGACACAAACTTTATTTTAGCGATGTATGATCAATTGTTGAGTTTTTTTGTGCCAAATTATATTTATGCTACTCGTTGAACTTGTATAGAATCATGGGTTGATTTAGGATTTGGAGTGTGATTTCTTTCTCATGGAAAATTATTTTGGATCTCTATAGAGAATTTAAATCTATAACATGATATAGATCAAATTACACCAAATGGAATATGGCATGGATTTCTAGGAAGTTCAATCCAAGAATTATTGTAGGGGGAGATTTATATACTTATAATGTAACAACTGTCAAATTCTCCGTTTTTTCAACCAATCTACATTCATGATTTTGGGGGGAGTTTTAATAGTTATACTATGCTTTCATGACATGAATGAATGCACAGTACCATAAAAAAATTATTTTTTCTATCTTTGAATGAATAACTAGTTTATCTTTCACCACATTTTGTCGGTATCCACCTCAGTGGTAGTGAAGGAAAAAGCTCATTCTTGTTTAATTGGAGGTTTTTGGTTGTCTCTAAAAACCCTTGTACTAGTGCGTTGATTTGAAAAGTTTCATGGATCCTTGATGATGAAGAAATGAATAATGCTATAAGGATTAACATGACACTTATATTCTTCCATTACAATAGTGGTTTTCTCTTATCAACAACTTCTAGGTAGGTGAAATTCCTTACCGCACCTAATGAATTCCCTCTTCCCACATAGGTAATTTTAGAGGTGTTTATTTCCAAGAATATGACAAGTTTAATGTTTAACTTTCGTATCATAGATATATTTCTCAATTGGACCACAAGAATTAAAAATCATTTCAACTTATTTAACCCATGATACCAAAGAGATTAACATATCTCCATTTTGACTTTGAGGGAATACTGTATGATTTTCTTGTAGCTATCAATGTCACTGATTTCCTAGTATTTTCATAGAATATTTATCAGAACAAAAAATAAGTGTTCAACCATTCATTCAAGGATAACGATAATGTCATAAGAGTATCATTCATGTCTTGTGAATTTTTCTCATATGTCCCGATAGATTCTCATTCTGTTTACATGAGGAAAAGCAAGTACCTTTCCATTTAATTTCATGTTGTGTAAGGAAAATATTTATCGAAAAATACTTTCCTTAATTCCATCCACCCAATCTCTTTAATATCTTCCTTGTGAATGTTATTCTGGATCAATATCCATTAATAATCAGAATCTACAAATATATGATAATTAGACAGTCAAAACTTCTCGTCTTATTAACATTGAAGGATTTAGATGATCATATCATTAGATTTGATCGATTTTTCCATGATTAATGGATTAGATAATTCATTCAATGTAGGGGGATTTGTCACATAATGACCTCAATTGTTGCTTCTTATTTCTTAGGTAGATTTTGAAGGTACTCCAAAACCAGGTCACTATTAATATCCAGAGTCAGATAAGAGGATATCATAATTATGTTTTGGATACTTGCTCCCATATTGTTGGGCGTGTCATTTGGTAATTCATCACATTTCCCATTAAATTGACTATTTACCTAGTTCCTCCTATTTCTAGTCTTTGGATATAATAAAGGGAAAATTATCTTTGAATGTTTTAAAACTATTCAAAAAATAATAATTAATTAAATTAAATTAATTGGATAACTTATAACATAAATTTATTTCCTTAACTTATGAATTTATATTCATCTATCTATGATATCCATGATATATTTCCTAACATATATTCTTATGAGCATTTTTTTTAACAAAATAATGGTTCATGATGAGATTATGAGTAAACCAATGAATATTCCCCTTGAGAGTCAAACCATTTATGATTTAAGGTCGATTCGCATGTACCATGTTATGCTGAGTTGTTCTCAATAAACTGTATTAGAATTGTTTCCAGTTGTATATCTATGACAAAACCATGTCAACCAATAGTGTCCAGATAGGGATATATTTTCTTGATAAACGAGTTAATCTATACTTACTATAATTTGGGGATTTTTTCAATATACTTAGTCTTATATATAATCCATTCTCTATAGTTTTCAAATCATAATCCCAAAAATCTCTATGCATTCCCATGATACCAACTATAACTACCATGTTATTTATTGAAAATTAATTCATGATTTATTACATAAATGTTTTCATAATACAACCAAGAAGTTTGATAATTCTATTTTATTTTTTAATTATGAAAATTACATAAAAACATAAAGTGGTTACTACATAATCTATAATGAAAACTTCTATAACATGATCATAATATTCCATAAAACATAAAACTGCATGGGATAACCTAGGGACATACATAAGAAGGGGGTGAGTTATAAATCCCATCAATGGAATAAACATGACATAACAAGAGTAGAATATTACATATAAGACAATAAGAATATCAATGGGGCATAAAAACAGTATTAATCATAATTATTAACAATATGACATTATATAGCATGATAATCATAAAGGAAACATGGGAAATGTGGAAAAAACATAATACACAACATAATAAACACTGGTCAAGGATAAGTACTAAGCCATCAGGATAAAAAATTCTCATAAAGTTATAAGGTTCACTATTTTTACCAACGTTAAAAATCATGATACTTTACATTACCAAATGCATTTGATCCCTATATAATTCCAGGATTACATGTTACTTTCAGTTTATTCTCATGATTAAGTGTTCCATAGGGAGCATACAGTGTGGGATCATTCATTATATTATTTCATTCAATGACCATGGTGTTTGAAAAAATTACATTTATGGTTTTAGTCAAATAATTATAAGTCTATAAAGTTGAAAACCATTCATTTTAAATGATTATGATATTCATGACACAATTTTTCTGGAATGGAAGAATCAATCTAAAATTTCGGCAGCATAATAGTGGTGCATAAAAATTCACAAAATGGGATGATGAAAGTGAAATGAGTTTTTCATAATATGGAGATGAAATGGTAATTAATAGTGAAATAAAAATAAATTCCCCTCAATAGTAATTGGAAATATATGGAATAATACAATAAAGAAACATGAATAACAAAGTGTAGGCGAGGAAACCTTACATGAGTTTGTGACATGAAAATCATAGGAGGAGATACTATAGAGGATGGTATAAAATTTGGAGGAATATATAATTTTTATGGAAACTTTATGTCTTGATAATTTCATTTTTAGTAATGTGAAATGGAATATTTTGTGGGTTTATACAGGAAATGATTGGGGAGTTCTTTATTATTTCACAAAAATTGGATTTGGAATCAATAAAATCAAATAACCAAAACCAAAAACTGTAACATTTTTTCCCATAGTATCATCTAAAAGGGAGTTTATTTCATTAATTTTTATGTTTAAGGGATGAAAAATTACATAAATGTGTAAAAACATAAATAAACCATAATAAATTGATTGAATAGTCCAAGGAAAGGTAATGTATTGAAAACATGTTTTTAATTTATCAAATAAGATTCAAATGGGAATTAGACTAATGAAAAACAAAATTTAATAAACCCAATATATATAACATAAAAGAATATGGTTGGAAAAAAATTAATAGTAATTCCATAGATTATAAATAATATATTTACGGAATAGAAAAAATTAAACTAATAGTAATGTCATTGTTTCTATTATTGTATCGTTGTGGTTAAAATAATTCACACGTAGAATTTATAATCACATTAAAAAATATACAATAATAGAATGAAATTACGATTTTAAAAGGTAATTTTGAAATAATTGATCATTCCAAATTATATAATATTTATAGTATATGGAATATGAAATGGTAGACTCAAAATGTAATAATGTGGAATGTGATAAATTATAGGTATTATTTTAATAAATCAATATTCACAAAAACTATTATAAAATTAAAATTTCAAAACAACTAAAGATATATATGATATGTACGGAAAATAATATATTAATCACATTAAAAGTTATAAATTAATGAATTCTGTTTTGAAAAAATATTGATATGGTTAAGAAATAGAAAAGGGAGAGATTGGATGTTTCTATTTACTATAATGTTTTTTATGAAAAAACAAAATTTCATAAGATGTATCTTAATGAAAGTATAATATTAAATGAAATAATATGAAAATTCAATATTATATTGTATATATGAATAATATATAAATTCATAAATAATTTTTCAATAATAGAATAGAGTGGAACACTGATGAAATGATTGATTCATTAAACCCAAAAATAAATTTTTGTTTATCAATCAAAAGGACATCAAGAGAGATCTTGAAATTGAGTATTTAAAAAAATAATGATATTTTAATTTTTAAGAAGTATTAAAATAGAGATTTATGCACAATATATAAAATAAAAAGTTTATAATATTAGACATACATAAGTAAAATAAAATTTTAATGAAATCACTTACATTTGATTCCCACATTGGTGAATATGCCTAACTCAATATATTACCAATTTATTATAGTAATACATAAATTTTCGATACTAAATTAAATCATTTATATAATCCATATATATTTTATGATAATAAATTATTAGACGTTCAAAATTAGATTTATCATCAGGAGTTAATATTTCCATTTTTGATACCTTTTTCGATGTGGTGGTCTATATCACTGATCCTTGATCGTGTTCTCATTACCTATATGATATTAATGGATGTGATATAGAGTTACAAGATTGATCCCCACAGTTCCAATGTTATTTTTGTGAAATTACTATAATGGTTTGTAGAAATTGGTTAAAATGTTTTCCTTTTTTATAACATTGAATATGTAAATTGAATCTATTTTATTAATTGATGTATATATATATATTAAAATTTATAAATTTAAAATAGAAAATAAATTAAAATTTTAATCAATAAATTTTTAAAATTTGTGATTTCATAATACTTAATGATGGAAATGTATTATAAACCATTATATAGGATATAAAATCATACAGAATAATAATTTATCATAAATAATGAATGAGTAAGAATATTAATTAATATTGTTAAAATATATGACTAATATAATCATATTGTTATTAATAAAACGTTATTTTATTATTATATTATATATATGAATAATTTATTTCAAAAAATAAATGAATTATATAAAGAAAATCATGTTTATTATATAAATTGAATACCTCATCCTAATTAAATCTACATTTTGAGTGGAGGAATTTGGAATCCTATATTTCATGAAAGGATTCTAGAAGTTTGATTAAAATTAATGAATTTAATGATGAGAGGATATTTAACAGAAAATGAAATGATATAATTTTTTATAGGATATGCCCTTTTATAGGTGAGAATGAGTAGTATTTTTTTTGAATAATATGATAAGTGAAACGTAAATAGTGGATTACATGTTTTTAGGTTAGTTATGTAATTAAATGATAGATTTAATTGTAATATCAAATCATAACCATAAAAAATTAATATATAATGTTCAAATATGATTATATGTATTTAAAATTCATTTTTAAAATATAATCCTTTTTCACATTTTAATCTGCATATTAACCTATAATAAATTTTTATTGAAAATATAATATGAATAACCCCTAGTTTGAGGTTTTTTTGTTTCTTAGGATACATTAAATTATGTTTAGAGTCGTGTAATTTTTTAACTAGAACTGTTTGGAGGATAATAAATATAAACATAAATCTATTTGTAGGAAAATTATAGAGGAATCAATCACATCATTAATGGTGGTTTAATTAAGTGAATTGTGTAGGGAATAATCCATGAGTTTATTTAATCTATTGAATTATTTCCCTATGTTCACATTGGATGTAAAATAATTTCATGATATGAAAACTATTCATAATGTGAATTTGTTTCCACTGTAAAATAAATTGAGGACACATTATTATCGGCAAAAGTGACCTCTTAATGAAATTTTTATGTGATTTCATAATTCAAATCTCGAATAGACCTAGATCATCCTGATTTACCCATTCTATAGTTTTAATATTTCATATTTGGCCACCTCTCTTGTCCTATTGAAATCTTCGATTAGCCTAGGTAATGTTTGATGAATATCAGTGAACATACTTGGATGGAAACAAATCTTTGAGTGGTTGTTCATGGAATCCAAGAAGAATATAAGGTAGAAAATGATGAATAGACATTTTATAGATCCCTTTCACTATTTTTAATCTAGGTAGGTGGATTCACTCCAACTCTATAATTCAATAAAATATTTCCCAGAATGTGGATAAATTGTTCTCATTATTTTATTGGAAAACTCTTGAGTAGTTTATGTGTAAAAATATTTTTGTATTGTTGATTAAAATGTATAGTTTTTGAATATTCTAATGGGTTGTTTGATAAAATGATTTCAAATAAACTAGTTTTGAAATGAATTGTTTTTAATGGAAAACTATATTATACAGAATACGACCATCCCATATGTGGTTTTCTCTACACATAATTGCATCGTATAAGGACTTTTGGAAATAGATATGGTTCATAGTTCTAATTGGAATGAAATAAAGCGATATCAACTGCTAATCCCATTATGAATGATTAGTATCCACTCTTAGGTGATGGTATTGTCATTGGGAATCCATGTGTGCGTATAGCTGTAACATGGAATGGATATTCTAAGTGGAACGGGAATTTTATAGAGAAACTAGAAGGATTGAAGCAGATAGATTTCATTCTTATACTCTTTTACATTGATAACTATTTTTATATTGACTCTATCATATTTGAATAAAATGTGTTAACTGATTCTTGTCCTTGTTTTATATAATGGGAATTCCTTGTGGGAATCCTAGATTGCGATTCACTTACCCCCATCATGGAAACTTTTTTGTGTTTATAGGTGTTATATAATGAGATAAATGGAAGGTTCAGGTTTCATATGTCCCTATTAATAATCCATGAAATATTATTTTCATTGTTGGAGATGGATTTGGGGAGTTACAATAATCATTATCTTGGATGGTTACACATTGGTGACAATATCTTTCTCTTTTGTGTCTTATCCTTGCACCATTATTTATTTTTTGATATGCATCTGATATATTTTTTCTAATGGTATATTATTGAGTTATAATATTGTTCATTCATGAACCAAATAAATGATTTAATGAACATCATTTAGTGTTTTTGAGTTAATTTATCATTAAATGGAAAATAGTCCCCACTATTTTTGAATCCATTGACATTCCTTTCTACCCATAGGTGTCTTGTGAATTTCACCTAATAATAATAACTATTTTTCTCTTTTCATGGAAATGTAGAGGGATGGGGTCTTGAAAAGGTTTTAAATTTTTTTGGCCTTTAAGTTATATTGATATTAAGAAGAGAGGACTTTGAAAACATAAAATGTATGTTATGAAAGGATATATAATATTTTTATGTTGAACATGATGTTACCAAGTGGTTTTTGGTAAAAAAACATCTCGTATTATTTTAAGAGTTTTATTATATCATTTTATGGGTTCATATGATGAGTGTTTCATGTCATAAATTATTATAGAGATACCCTATTCGGTATTCAATGTTCATGTATTGTTTAAATTATTTATGATAATTTTTTTAAATTATATATCATTGAAATAATAGTCAAACTGATTTTTTCTCATTGGTTTAATAATACTTTACATTGTTTTATAATTTACTAAAACCATTCATTCTCATGGAGAAATGATATAAATAGTGTGTTGTTCATCTTATTGAAAAATGATCCTGGAAAATTCCTTTGAAATCAACAGGAAGATGCTATGATAAATGTGGTTTCACCAGATCCACAGGTGACCTAGAAACTTCAATATAATATTGTGTTATATTTTATGGATGGTGATAGAGGAAATATAAATGATCAACCGAGAAATGTTTATCATTAATTGATGTTTTAGTATTAAAAGCCACCTATTTTTTGAGAGTATTATGATTATATTAATATCATAAGTGTGTATATACAAAATAAATACAATCTTTACTAATACTGGTACAATGAAAGAGAAAAGATTATGTTAGAGACTGATATATTAGTCTATATTTATTAATAATGGTTTTATTTTTTTTCTACTCTAAAATGAACCAAGGGGGTTTTTTGGAGGATTTTATGTAATTTTTTAATTAACAATTATAACATCACACATTTGAAATAGAAAGAAACAAAGATTGCTTCATCATTGAGAATGAAAAACACTTTGTGATGGAGTATGTATACACTTTTATTAACATGGTTTGTATCTCCATAAATGTGGAAACAAGTGCATCCATGATGAAACATATCATTTAGTAATTATTTTATCCATATATTTGAATGAAGATATTTTTTTCTATATATTATAGATTATATAGAGACGATAAACTAGGAAATAGTGGAAGAAATGGATTTTTTGGGAATCCTACGTGATGTAGTCTATTTATTTTAATGGGTAATGGTTTGAACTATATTTCTTAAAATAATAGAAATAGTTATTTATACACTGATAGAGGTAGTGTACCTTATAATTAAACCAAAAAATAAGTATATTTTCCTACCAAATCAGAAACTAAACTAGGTTTTTTTAGTGTAGTTCTTTAAAACAAAATAAGAATGAATGAACTGATCCACCATGAAATTTCACCACTATTCCAAGGGTTCACATATCAATATGTATTTTCATAAACAAAAAATACATTTGGTTGGAATATACTCAACTGAATAACAACATTCATATCATTATACGGAATATTCCCATCAGATTAGTTCACATCCAAAGACTTGTGTGCACAATGATGCTTTCATAATCACCGATGTTTTTTGATAAACTGTACAATATGGAATAAGTTGACATCCTATGATAGATGAGTGACAATTATTTATAGAAAATAAATCTATTCCGAGTAAATATCTAGGTAATTCTATGGTGTGAGGTATCATTATTCATAATTCAACTGTTATTTATGTATTTATTGGGACTGGTGTGTCGCGTTCATTCATGTTTTCATATGCGATTAAAATATTTTGACTGAACATGGAGATGATTCCTTATATCATGAGTATCAATACGTTAGATGGTCAAAGGGAATTCAGATCAGTTAAATTACAAGAATGAGCCAATAAAACTAATCAATTTTAATTTCTTAGATAGTTTATGGTCATTTATATGGACGTATTATATTTATTATTTTTAATGGAATGTCTGGTGATATTTATGGACTATTTCAAATACTATGATCTTAATATATCATTTACATACCTAGATGGAGTCCTTCAACTTTCCAATTGGTATTGGGATATAAATTCCATTATTGGACACTATTTAGTGGTAGATTATGTAACAATATCTTGCCAGATTATAGTTATAACCTTTCAGACAAGAGAAGGAATTGTGAATGTGACTCCTCATAAAATAGTCGATTGAAACCCATATTTCATTGTACAATATTTCTCTCAGTTACCTCTTCAATATTAAAATAAATTTAATATTAACTAACTCCCATGACTATCCCATAATTTACTACCATTTTTCATATGATTCTAAATGATTTGTGAAAGATAAAGGTTAATATAGAATTGTTATAATTTAAGTTAATTATTATACATAGTACACTACCTTGGGTGGAAATTATTTTATTCGTATCAAAGTTCGATGGTACTCTCCTCTAATGTGACAATTTTCATTTTTTGAATCAACTAAAAATTAAAAATATTTATCATAATCATCAAATAGATAACCTGTATGATCAATTACAGGGCTTCACATGGTTTTGTAAATAAATTGATTCTGAATATATCATTAGCTTACAGTTTGGAGGGTGGATATCCCCAAAAAGTCATTTTAAAGATGTTATGCACATCATGTGTATCACATCAGTTTTTTAGGTCTTACAAATTCACTAATAGTTTGTATAGGTTTGATGATTGGTATCTTAAATAGGGACCATTATGCTTTTGTTGTTATATATTTGGGAGGGAAATCTAGAATACTATTATAAATGTAATGGTCATGAAGATAATATAAAAACTGTTCTATGTACATTTTGTTCTCATTATTTCTATTCAATGTTTCAGAAAAAATAATTCAATATAAATGATTTTCATTTATTTAGGTATATTATTTCAATTGAAAAAATATCATTTAAACAAGGGAATAGATCAGTACTCTTATCTTTATAAACACTATATATTTTTTTAATATGATGTTTTCTTAGATTTTGAGAATTTTTTCAACGATCCATTTAGGATATCTCAAGAATTTCTTCACCCATGAATTCTCTGAAATGAAATGGCGTTCCATAAATATGGAATAATTAATTTCAAAAAACAAATTGTCGCAAAAAACTAATCTCACATTGGAACCCATATTATTATTTCTAGAACTAGGTAATGTTTTTTTGGTATTTTTTTACACATCAATATATAGTCTTCGATGTGTTATAATAAATTGAGACCCTGTTTCAAACTATAGCTTGATATAGCTATAGGTGGATAAGAAGAATTATCCAACCCATGACATGGAATTAGCTGCATTTGTTCATACTCTAAAGACATAGAGGCATTAAATCTTTGTTTAAATGACCATATATTTTACTAACCTCAATAGTTTGAAATAAAGTTTTTCTTAACATAAAATTAAACTGATGAAACCATGATGCATAGTGTACTTAAATCTGTTCAATTCTAACTTGGTATACACACCTTATAGTGGGAATTTTGATTCAACTTCACTGAGTTATAAATATTCCATAGATGTCATGTGAGAAGCATCTAACCAATGTTTTTTTATGAAAATGATTTCTGATATTCATTAAAATTTAACTTATTGGGTGATCACATAGTTTTTCTCAAGTGTGACTTGTTTTAGATTTTATAAATTTAGTGAAATATTCTAAAACATCATATACTTTTTATATCACTATTAGGTCAGTCATAAATCATTGGGATATTTATGTTCACTGTAAAGAAGACGAAAAATATTTTCTATTCATTCAATATAAAATTTTAGATCCTCGTTATTTTTTTGGATGTACCACTTAATGAATATTAATTTATTAGGCTGTTGTTCATAATGGTGTTTTGAAAGTTCATAATACGATGAAGGAATGTTTATGGTCGGATGATATGAAACCCATGATTTTAACATATGTGAGGATATATTAGTCATTTCTTATAGTGAATTATAAAAATACAATATGGTTTGGTATGATATAATGTAAGAATACAATTATAGATAAATGGGACTAATTTGTGACGTATTTTTTTATAGAACTATTGATAATTCTATATAAACATGATTCTATATGGGAAAAGTGGGTTGAATTAAAAAGTTAGTAAATATTATCCCTATCAATGAATCAAAAATGGTAGATGACTTTGGATGTTGTATATCTGAAATGTGGTCATAATAAATTGAGTTCTACCATTAATTGTATCTGATCGAGACCCATTTTTAATTATCAATTTTGGAAATCATTACAAAAAACCCTTGAAACAATATAAAAAATCATCACAACCTATCATTCAATGATATATTGATAGATAGAACATGCTATTTAGAAATTGGAATATACTATCATTTTTTTGTTATGGGCATTGGTGGTTCAGTGGAGGAACATATTTCATTTGTTTAATTTTCTTTTAATATTATTTATTGAGTGAAAATATAGATTCAATAATTTGATGCTCCGTATAGTGTAATATAGTGTTATCGATTATGATGTGTTGAAATATTGAATTCATTATTGATAAGACCATGTATTATGTAGGATTATATAGATAAAATCTATTGGAACCTTAAAAGGATGGATACAAAACCATGATGGTAGAACACATGTGCATATAATCATTGCCAAAAATTATATGTTGTTGTTAGAGACTATTATATCTTAAAATCATCATAAAAAATTTCCAATGAACCATGAGGAAACAAGGTAAATTAGAAAACGTATATATGGGACCATTCAAGGTCATATAATGCATTGGGTTTGTGGAATTCCAGTTATTATTGCAGCTTGTATTCATTATTATTTATACCATTGTCCCTGTTTCTCAACTGATGAAGGATCCTCCTAATCCATGACATGTAACTAGATGGGAGCATGTTACACTATTTCTAGATTCTAGTTATATACATGAACTGTTAAGGGTTCTATAACTACAAAAATATACCCTTCAAGGTAGATATACTTCTATATTGTGAGTACTATAGCAACGTTGACTCTCTCAAGAGGAAACATTGTAATGGGAAAAGATTATGAGGATGGAATGTAAGTACTTTTTCATTGGAAATATTAATATCTAGCATTACATGGATGGAAATCCTGATGATTGGGAGAATATATAACCCCTTATTTTAGGTACAAAATTTATAATGTGCTTTTATTTATGTTTAGATCCAAAGAATAGTTTAACTATTGGTGTTCAAAGGAGAAAAAACATGAATCTACCTATAGGAAAATTATGAAGCACACAATCACTTTTAAAAACATGGTTTCATGGCATGAATTGCTTGTATACGATGATGTGAGTTTTCTTCATAGAATGAATGGATTCACTATGTTCACTCTATACATGAAATCTGTTAACAACATGAAAACAATTCATGATGTGAAATGAGATTCTCTTAGAAAAAAATTTGAGGATATATGAATATTGGAGTATAACAACCCTTCTCTTTTTTACACACATAAACATGATTTAATACATACAATTTCACTTAATACATCTCTGAGGATTCAGAGGTCTAATGTCTTGTGAAATTAGGAACATTACATAATAAATTAGAACATAAAACACAAAATCATTATTAAAAACATCTTTTGCATGGCCACAACATTCTTCCATACTTAGCATTGCTTGGGATAACCTAAGGCCATGCATAAGAAAAGGTTGATCTATAAAGCCCAGTAAAGGAGTAAACAAGTCATAACATGAAATATATAGTACATTTTATGAAATAGTATTACCAATGGATCACAAGATAAATATGAACATAAAGCCCTGATATAGCATGATTATCATAACATGGAAATTTGGAAACAACATTTAACATGATATTAGCATGATCAAAGGGTCATTTCACCTAGATCATGAGTAAACCCTCATTAAACATTCATTAGAATTAGTAAACCATCATTTAACATGAATTATAAGGAGTAAAGACTCATTTCACTTGACTTATTATAGATGTCGAAAAATGATCAAGGCCTAAAGAGGGTATTTCAAGACAAAGAGAAGGCATATTTCAACCCGATGATCAATTCTGGGAGGACCGAAAGGGCCATGCGAAAAATCCAAGATGTGGGAAAAAAACATCTCTCATGTGCAGAGAACTATGGGATCCGAGATAGTTTTCCATGTGGGCACGGAAAATAACACACCAATAACCCCAGGTGCTGAATCTTTCATGCAGCCGACCCCGAGCACTGAATCTTTTGCGCCCCAACCCGTGTGCATAATCATTCACACGGGCCATCCTCTGCACGTACCTGACGACCCTGAGCACCTATAAATAGAAAGAATCCCCTTCAACTTCCGATGGATAAGGAATCCAAACTGTCTCCTCCGTGTGAAATCCCCCTCTCTCGTGTGAAGAAGATGGATTTCAGGTATGGGATTTTTTGCGACAGGTTTCCCAGTGGTCCACCTTAATGCAGGACCACTCAGGATCAACCCTCTCCCAAATCCCTTTAAGTCACGACCCTTGGGCGCAATTCATTCTCTATACACACAAGACATCGACCAGTTCTTGCACGCAACTGTTCTGACTTGCGCACCAAACCTTGTGCACAAAAACACTAATTTGCGTGCAAAACCTCGACTCCCCTTTGTGCACGAACTTCCCCCATTACGAGCACACGAGGTATATACTATGCAACTGTTCTAACTGCACTCCAATTGTGTGAAAACCTCTACAATTTTGTGCAAACCTCCGGGACCACTTCCCCTGGCCTTTTCCATGTAGTTTCTCCATTTGTGCGTGAGCCTCACTTCTTGTGTGTACTTTTTCGGACGTGTTCGATTTCCCTCTTATAGACATTATCTTCGGGCACCTCTTATGCCCAAAACATCTACATCAGACACCCTTCTCTCTTATGTCCCTCTAGACTCACATGAAGTAACATCAATGTCCCTTGGGCGGTGCTATCCTTTGCGTTGCTTCTCCTCGTGCTTCTTTGCATAGTCACGCTAACAGTTATTGTTTCTCCGCATAGCCACACTAACGTGGACCCCATAATGGATCGCTCCATAACACCCCCTCACCAAAACATTGTTTATGTCGTCCCTTCCCTAAGGGGAGGGTGGTATCAGTTATGTATGTCCTAGGGGTGCGTAGTGTACCAACATCGTCTGAGCTGCAGGACGTTAAACTGCCAAGCACTATCGTCCTCATCACATGATGTTAAACTATGACATCGCCCCATGAATTATACACGGGTTATCTCCACCTTGGAAATTCTACACACCCACCGGTCTCCATAGGAGTCAAATAATTCCTCACATGGAATGAGATCATCTATATTGGAGTGGAATTTTCCCATGGTGAAAGGGAAACCACCTTTGTGTAAGCCCCTATCCATTCCTGCATGAGGAAGCACCCCTAATCCCCTTATCTTCTTCCTGGATGATGACCAGAGGGGGGGGGGGGATGGGAAACAGATCCCTACTTTCTTTGGTGCCAAATCCCTCTCCCTATGGTCTTTGTCGACACCTAGGACTCCACCTTGGAGTAATTCCCAATTTCCATCACCCTGGACTGCTAACCATGCGTAAGCCCCTGTTTCCTCTTTGGGTCGCTAACAACATGTAATCCCCCCATTCCACTTCCCACAGACGCACTTTTCACAGTGTGATAGTTAGGCCATTACAACCTCTTGTTTCTCAAACCGAGCATGACTCAAATCTTTATAGAGTAAGAATTGAGCATGACATCCTCTCTAGGAAGCATTGAGTGTAAGCCCCCCATCCTTTACATACTACGTGAACTTTGATCCTTGATAAGGAAAGGTATGTAGGAAGCCTCCCTGAGGTTCAAGCCCAATACCTATCGATCCCAACCATCTTCACGTCAGTTCACAAAACATCCTTCCTGAACTATGTGTACTTTGATCCTTTTCAAGGGAAGGTATGTAGGAAACCTCCCTGAGGTTCATTTCCAACACCTATCGGTCCCTACCATATTCATGTTGGCTCACCATACATCCACCATCCCGAACTATGTGGACATTGATCCTTGTCAATTCAAGGTACGTAGGAAGCCTCTCTAAGGTTCAAGTCTAACAACCATTGGTTCTGAACCCCTTTCATGATGGTTCCCACTCCTACCGAACTATCTAGGCCTTGATCCTTGTCTCCTAGATAGGTTATGTAGGAAAGCTACAAGAGGTTCAACCCCATCCAGTAATAAGGTGTTGTGACCCCATCCAATAGTAATACATTTTGTCCCCATCCAGCGGTATGTCGTTGGGACCCCATCCAGTGGTAAGCCATTGCGACACCATCCAGCAGTAAGCTATTATGATCAAATCCAGTAGTAAGCCATTGTGACCCAATCCAGTGGTAAACCATTGTGACTCTATACCCAATGGTATGATGCTGGGGACCTCATGAAATGGTAAGACATTGTGATTCCATATCAACAGCAAGCCATTGTCAATCCGAGCCCAGTGGTAATCCGTTGTTGTCCCTTCTATTGGGACCTATATCGCTGGTTCGTCCCAGTGGAGTCAGACCAACTCTCAGGCTGATAATCACGCGTAAGCCCCAGCATGTCATCAGGTCGTTCTCCTTAGCACATAACCCAATTTAATTCTTAACCCTGTAGGTTCCACTTCAATTAGGACCTCCCATACGGGTCGTCTCCTTAGGTGTCTCATCACTTCACAAACTATGCATACTTTGATTCCCTACCACAGTGATACGTAAAAGGTCTCTTCAAATCTCAATCCCAACGTCACTGTCACCCTCAAGTCGACTCCATATCATTCTACATACACTTAATTAACCATTAATCATCCATCTTGATTCTTACCATGACCGCCACATCCCATTGAGATCATTCCAATTCACCTCATAGAGTCAGTGTTTCCTACAGGGGTCACACCCATATGATCCACTCTAGTCATTGTTCAGATCAGTCCGATCCATCTCTGCTAGATGATAAACCTGTAGAATACCATGTGTTACACATAGGAAGCTGAGGAAAACCTTAGATACATGCCTATGAAATATAATTCCCCGCATTTGACGTGGGATTCCATGAGATTCTGCGGCCTCGAGAATCCCTATAATAAGTGGAAGAAACCCAGACGCTTTAGTGTTTCAGTGTCCAGACATGCCAGTGATGTTCAATGTAACTATTTCCCCAATCGAAGGTTGATGCCCCGGCTAGACCCCTTGGAATTTCCCGATAGAAGGAGTGTAATTAAATGGTGTCCATGAAGACATGGGACTGGGAAGAGTTTCAAAAACAATGTCTTAGTCTATAAGGGAGACACAGACTATGTTACGAGTTCCAAGGAGGAATCCACGAAAGGGGTAACCAACATCCCATCATCCTGTTTCGATCAAGGAGAAACATCAATGAATAAGTGATAGATGTCGCCTACATTTGGAAAGTGGGAATGTGGGGTCACTGCTGTGCACCCTCCACGGACGGATGCGTGTGCCCCGACGAAAGTGTCAGAAATAGAAATTGTGAACCCGACATGAAGATCTTGTAACACCCTGAGATTTTATGAAAAATATTCTTTTTAATTTTGTTGATGTCTTGTGTTGTATTCTACACAAAAAGGAGATTTCACTACATACATCCCTGACATGGCTTGCATTACACGCAATTGCGACCTTCCACGATAGCATGTGTGGTACGCAATACCGAGTTTCACTAAATGAGATATTATTATAATATTTTTATGAACAACCGTTATGAATAGTAATACCCACTTTTTGAAATTTTATAAATTCTATCATTCAAAACGGACTTCATTTTTGGATTTGTAATATCGAAATTAGCTTAGGGTGAAATTTTGTTACTTTTCAAATAACTTTCATATTCTGTTGAATAGTGAAAATTACTAAATTTTAATTAAAAACAACTTTTTTAATCGAAATAATTAATAGTGATAAATTATTAATTTGAGTGGTTTTAAAGTATATTTAGAATATATTTTTACAATTTAATACAATGTTGGTCATTGGATGTAATTTCACATTTAAACCAGATATAAACATGTGTCAATCTTTTGATAGTTATTATCTCTTAAAAACACGCTATTTGTTTTGACGATGGGAATTAATTTTTAAATTAGTTAATGTAACTGATATGTTTTGAATTTGATAAAATAGACATAATTTTTGAATTCATAATATCAAATATAGCTTAGGCCTAATTTTTGGTATTTTTCTAGAAACTTTCATTTTTTGATTAATAGTGAAACCACTAAGTTGTAGTTAAAAACTGAATTTTTCATAAAACATAATTTTACCGCTTCTGTGAGTGGAATTTTGAAAATCCGAGAGACACGGTTAATATCAAGGACTAAAATGTGGTTCAATGAGATGAAAATAATTTTTGGTGAATAGTAACTTTTTACTTTTTTTCCCACGGTTAAAAGTAAATAGGGTAATTAAGGGTAAAAGTGTTATTATTATTACCCTAAAACATATCCTAATTATATTGGATAAGTTTAATTCGACCAAAAACAACCTTAGGAATAAAATATGACCATTTAGGCCCACTTGGATTAGATTAGGACATTTATTATCAATTTATTTAAAGAAGGGTTAAAATAGTTAAAATAAATGTTTAATAACTAAATCATTTTTAATATAGGGTTATACATACGATAAATTCGACTATAAATATTAATTAAAAATCCAAAAAGATTTCCAACATAATGGTACTTTATTTAAAATTTTTATACTTAAAATAATTTAATTTATTTATGATACAATGATGATGCAGTAATTATCCTATTAATGAAATATTGACATAATTGATGTTATAAAAACCCAAATAAATGTAATTTGAGACTTTTTATGAATTAAAATAATTTTCTATGTTAATATGACATGTTATTATTGATTTAATTAATTTTCTTATAACTAATCACTCTGTTATGATTTTCACAAAAATCAATTTCCAAATAGTGTCAAAATTGACATAAAATAGTTTTTTAAAAAAATAGTATATTATTAATTGTTATTATATTCCTAAAAATATAAGGTTCGGCCAAGATACTTATATCATGATAGGTGTGTCATTAATGGACTGCTTAGGGGTCGATTTTATGTATATGGTAAGTTTATTAACTATATAATATAAAAATACAAAGTGACATGGTAAATGTCAATCTAATTAACTAAGAGTTAAAACTAAAAGATAAGGTTAATATAATGACCTAAACTTGTCTAAATTCTATTGTATGAGAGGATTTCGACCCATCCCCGTCTTAGATTAGAAATATATCAATTTTTAGCTATTAGAAACCAAATTTGACTTTATAATAAAATAATTTATTTAGTTATTCCAAAGGTTCCCCTCTTCACCCTTATAAAAGGGCACCTCCTCCCTCTCTTCCTCACACCACTTTGAGCCTTCAAGCTCGGCCAACCCCTGCCAAATTCTCTTCTCCACTTTCCTAGAAACATCCTATAGGTCATGGTCTTCTTCAAAGACCAATTTTAGTAACCTAAGAAGAGGTCTCAAAGAGGTGCTTCAAAGAAGAGGTAATGTCTGTTACCGATTCTTTCAACTTTATTTCTTATTCCACTTCTTCTTATTTAGTTGTTTCATTATCTAGTAATAAAATAAGTATAAATCATATAATGATATGTTATTATAAGTATGAAACAACCATATTTCACCATCTATCCATCCTATGGAAAACGAAATCACTGCGCGTGCGTACGTACGGAATACCGTCTCTACGTCGTGGTGTAATCTATTTTCCACCACCACCTTACATGGATGGGTATAATGGTGAAATTAATGAAAATATATGATTATTGTAAAGTGATGTTGATTCTGAAATAGTATACATACACTCCAATACAATTCCATGATCATGGGAATTATATCATCGCTCATGCGTACGTACGGACTACCGTCTCCACGAACGCGATGAGATTCATATTCCATGATTAACAATTCAAGAATGATTATAAACTATATATAATAAGTAATAATGAAATATATGACATAATAATTCTACTGGATTTATGTATATATATATTTATTTCATCTACTTATTTCCATTCAATACAATAAGGAAACGAAAACAACGTTCATGCTTACGTATGGCCTACCATCTCCATGAACGGTGTATTTCATTCCATTTATCGATCCATTATATATATGTATATTCTGAATATATATTATATATAAATAATGTTTTACATTATGGATGTAAGTAATCATGATCTATGTAATCATATGAATAATTACAAGTTAAAACATGAACGACAAATAAAACGATTTTACCTAAAACACTACTTTAAGAACGGGTAATATAAAGTCATAAGTGAACCATATATGATATAATAACAATGAATATTATTCTTTAATAAGTCAATGACATTATTTAAATCATTATACAGGAGGTTCAGATCCATACGAAGCATATCGGACCCAAGGTAAGGGAAAATATCACAATCTCATTTTATCTGAGATTGTTTGTACTTTGGTATTTACTGGGGTGTATTTTATCATCCACATCCATGTTTCGTCAATATTTAATATTGTTTCAATCCACCTACAATTGTTTAAATCCAATTTTACCCTTCGGTGAGTTTTTAGTAAAAGATATTAAAGCAATCTTTTGTCGTTTTTCGTACGAGGTACTTTTTAACTTTTCCGAAAAAAGTAGGAGGATAATGTTTTTTTAACTTATACGGCATGAAATGATTTTTATGGTTTTATAAAGCCTTATTTTCATGAATCTTACTCAAAATGATTTCATGGCTATATTCAACAAAATCCTTTTCTTTTAAAATTTCATGACATTTTGTGAAAAGAAAATGATTTTGAAGAAAAAAAGGATATTTTCCTCAAGAATTCATTTCAAGTGTTTTATCAAAACCATTTTCCCTCTAAAATGAAATTATTTCATATGTGTATGTTTCAAGTATAATGTCTCTATGATTTACATGGTTTCACTTTTCTTATTATGAAATTATATCCATTTCTTTTATATGGATTATGTGATGATGGGATGATGTTTATGAAACCCATTTTATTTATTGGGTTATGTATGTTTATTTTGTGCCACAAGTAAGAATGATTTAATTATGATATGGGTGTGAACTATATCTCCCTATAATGCATTGGGTAAAGATTTATATCTCATGAGATAGACATGGCTGGAACGGTATGTTAATCCGATTCAGTATTACAGGACTGGAACAAGGAGTGAACTCGATTCAGAAAGGGACCTTGTCCACTAAGATGGTCTTGGAAGCAATGCCTTGGCTACTATGTAAATCATTACTTGTGCTTAATGGATGCCACAGTTACATGTTTTATTCCCATGCTATTTTATCATGATTTATGTTCCATTATGATCTATGCCTTATGTACTTCCATGTCTTATGTCGTTTCTCAGGATTTTTTTGTTTAAACATTATGTTCATGTTTTTAAATTCAAATGTATATGGTATGTTTTATTTTATCCATGCTCACCCTTACTGAGCATTTGAGATCAGCCTTTTTATGTTTTATTTTCCCCCAGGATTTAAAGAATGTTTTTAGGTAAGGAAACAAAAAGTCGAAGATCTTTATGGGAGATGTTGAAGATCTTTCACCACGATTTGAAGATTATATTCCGAGTTTCCAAAGACACTAAACTTTTACGGTCCTTGTGTGTCTATTTTTCTTATGTACTATGTTTTCTACAAAAGTAATGTAATTTCCATGTACGTCAAGCTTTGGGTCTCTATAGTTGGTATCAGAGGAAAGGTTTAATCAACCTTTGGAAACTAGGATGCGAAAATGTTAGTGAGATCCCTAGAGATATTTCTATAGTATGTCTAGGGATGTCCCTAAGGATAAGTATACGTATAGGATATAGTCCTAGAACTATGGTAATGATCTTATAATTTAACCTAAGATGTTAGATATTGAGGGTGCTCCCCCTTTACTATTTTGTTTTCCCTAGCATGAATTTTCCCTCTCACACTATTCTTTTTGGGTTTTAGACGATGGATGGAATCCGAAGGAACCGTGTTGATCAATGTAATGGACAATGCAATGACTGTCCTCCTGCACAAACCAATGTTATGGGAGATGGAGTGAAAAATCTTATTGCTATACTTACACAAGCTATGAACCATTCTGGACTTCCCAATGAGCAGAGAAGGGAACAATATTCTGTTGAGTCCTTCATGAGGCAACGTCCACCTTCTTTCAGTGGGTCTTCCGATCCAATTGTTACTGAACAATGGATTAGTACCACTGGAAAGATATTTTCAGTTCTTCATTGTTCTGAACAAGATAAAGTCATCTTTGCAGTATATCGTTTGGAAGGTGAAGCTGATAAATGGTGGAATCTTATCAAGAATACGAGGCCAAGAGATGAAATTGAGTCCATGGAATGGGATGAGTTCAAGAACTAATTTTTCAATAAGTACTTAACTCGTATTCTTCATACAAAGACGGAGAAGGAGTTTCATGAACTAAGGAAAAAGGATGATGAATCTGTTGGTATATACGAAGTGAATTTTACAAGGCTTCCAAGGTATGCATCTGGATTTATCATCCAACCTGAAAGTAAAGTTGATTGATTCTTCAGTGGCTTAAAACCAAGTCTTCGAAGGGAATTTTTTATAAGAGACTTCAGTAGGTATGAAGAAATTTTGCGTTGTGCTATTAAGGTAGAAATGGAATTTGGTATTACATATCCATCTAATGGTTTTGACAAGAAATGAAAGATGGAGTTCAAGGAGAAATCTCAGAATAATGGTGAAAAGAAGATGAATGTTTCCATATGCTCAAAGTGTGGAAGGAAGCATGGTGGAGATTGTCTTAAAGGGACTAGAAAATGTTTTAAGTGTGGAAATGAAGGTCATCGAGGAGCTGAGTGTTGAAGTAATGGAAAAAGGGTTTCTAATGATGTGAATAAATAAAAGACTGCAGAGAACGCACCACCAACACTTCAATGCTTCAAGTGCAAGGAAATGGGGCATTATGATAATAAATGCCCTAATCGAAGGGTTAGTGATTATCGACATGAGCAACCACTTAAGGCAAAAAACAAAGGGAAGTCACATGCGATCACTATTGGTGATGTTGAATATGACAACGATTTGGTGGAATGATTAAGTGTTTATGTAATGGGATTCCAAAATAATGTTGTATATAGTATCGTGGAATATTGGAATATTTATGTATTGGTCTATTGTGGTTTTCAATAATTTTATAGTACCAGTAACCATGGAATGTGATTGATATATTTTTAGAAAGAAGATGATATGCACATAATGAAGGGATAAGGAGAAAATTAAATGTTTGACAGTATTCATGAGCTCATGACTGATATAAGGAGAAGGTTATATCATGGTTTGAGTATATAGATTTTTTGGATTTTGGTATGTGGAAAGAGTTAACTTTTGACATTATTCATGTTTTCACTAAGGTTCAATGTGTATTCATTTTTCAAGAGAATACAAGATTAAGGTATTCCCATGATTGGAATGCGACCAACAAGATAATGGGGAATAAATGATGGTTGGTTGATGACATTTCAAGTAATAGTTTTCTTTATACTATGAGCTTGGACCGAAGTATTTTAGATAAAGATTGGAATGGATTATGTTGGACATAAGATAGTATTGTTTAAGGATAGATTTTTTTTTGATATTATTGACGGGATGTTATAGTAATGTAGTTTTAGAAAAAGGACAACCTACAGGATGGGCGATAGCCTATCGCGTCGGACAAGGCTATGGGAATCGAACCCACAACCGAAGTGCGACTGGCCTTTATCACCTACCACTGGCCTACAGGAAGTCCCTGTTTAGTAGAAACTAGTTTTATTATATTAAGAAGTAATATATATGAAGTATAATTCCATTTAAGGAACCATATATGATTAATCTCACTATAGATCGACTTATGTATATTTAATAACTTTTGCTAACATTTTGTTTAAGACAGATGGAATGACCCATCAATCTATCACATGATCTGCTAACACTTCACGGATAACAAATTCAACTTCATTTCATTAAGAGATGAAGTGGAAATTGTTAAAGGCACAAAAAACAGTGAGATTGTACCAAAATAAAGTAAGTATTTATTCTAATTCAAATTCTTCAACTTTAGGGAAATGATATTGAAAACCAAAAATGTTGTCCTAGTACCCTTATATCTGATGAATTTAATGGTACCCTAGATCATCACAAATTTATGTCTTTATGATTGTTGTCTTTTTTATAGCCACGTTCTCTACCACTCTCCATAAGAACATGACGGTTAGATTTCTCTTCCATATCCATATTTTCACTTATGTTCTCCTATGTAGAAACCCAGTGATTAGTTAATTTGGGTAACCGTTACGTTTCATAATTTAGTTTTTAAAACCAAGTTTTGGTATTCCTTTTTATGATTTGGGTTTCTTCTAAAGAAACTTTCGAGTAGTAAACCATTTATAACCCCGACGAATTTCGATGGCGAAATTCATTTTAAGGGGTGTAGAATGTAACACTCTGAGATTTTATGAAAAATATTACTTTTAATTTTATTGATGTATTGTGTTGTACGCTACACCAAAATGAGCTCGCACTACACACATCCCTGACTTGGCTTTCATTACACGCAATTTCGACCTTCCACGATAGCGTGTGTAGTACGCAATACCGAGTTTCACTAAATGAGATATTATTATAGTATTATTATGAACTAGTCATTATGAATAGTAATAACCACTTTTTGAAATTTTATGAATTTTAACTTTCAAAACGGACTTCATTTTTTGATTCGGAATATCGAAATTATCTTAGGGTGAAATTTGGGTAATTTTTAGATAAATTTCATATTCTGATGAATAGTGAAAATTATTAAATTTTAATTAAAAACAACTTTTTTAATCGAAATATTTAATAGTGATAAATTATTAATTTGAGTTGGTTTAAATTATATTTAAAATGTATTTTTACAATTTAATAGAATTTTGGTCATTGGATGTAATTTTACATTTAAACCAGATATAAACAAGTGTCAATCTTTTGATAGTTATTATCTCTTAAAAACACGATATTTGTTTTGACGATGGGAATTAATTTTTAAATTAGTGAATATAACTGATATGTTTTGAATTTGATAAAATAGAAATCATTTTTGAATTCATAATATCAAATATAGCTTAGGCCTAATTTTTGGTATTTTTCTAGAAACATTCATTTTTTGATGAATAGTGAAACCACTAAGTTGTAGTTAAAAACTAAATTTTTCATAAAACTTAATTTTACCGCTTCTGTGAGTGGAATTTCAAAAATCCTAGAGACACGGTTAATATCAAGGACTAAAATTTCGTTCAATGAGATGAAAATAATTTTTCATGAATAGTAACTTTTTACTTTTTTTACCACGGTTAAAAGTAAATAGGGTAATTAAGGGTAAGAGGTTTATTATATTACACTAAAACATGTCCTAATTCAATTGGATAAGTGTAATTCGACCAAAAACAACCTTAGGAATAAAATATGACCATTTAGGCCCACATGGATTAGATTAGGACATTTATTATCAATTTATTTAAAGAAGGGTTAAAATAGGTAAAATCAATGTTTAATAACTAAATCATTTTAATATAGGGTTATACATAAGATAAATTCGACTATAAATATTACTTAGAAATATAAAAATATTTCCAACATAATGGTATTTTATTTGTAATTTTTAGACTTAAAATAATTTAATTTATTTATGATACAATGATGATGCAGTAATTATCCTATTAATGAAATATTGACATAATTGATGTTATAAATACCCAAATAAATGTAATTTGAGACTTTTTATGAATTACAATAATTTTCAATGTTAATATGACATGTTAGTATTTATTTAATAAATTTTCTTCGAACTAATAATTCTGTTATAATTTTCACAAAAATCAATTACCAAATAGTGTCAAAATTGACATAAAATAGTTTTTAAAACAAATATTATATTATTAATTGTTATTATATTGCTAAAAATCTGAGGATCGCCCAAGATACTTAAATCATGATAGGTGTACTATTAATGGACCACTTGGGGGTCGCTTGGATGTATATGGTATGTTTATTAACTATATAATAAAAAAATACAAAGTGACATGGAAAATGTCAATCTAATTAACTAAGAGTTAAACCTAAAAGATACGGTTAATATAATGACCTAAACATGTATAAATTATATTGGATGAGATTATTTCGACCCATACCCAACTTATCTTCTAAAAATACCAATTTGGAACTACAAAATCAAATTTGACTTTATAATAAAATAATATTTTTAGTTATTTCAAAGGTGCCCCTCTCCTCCCTTATAAAAGGGCACCTCCTCCCTCTCTTCCTCACAACACTTTGAGCCTTCAAGCTCGGCCAACCCCTGACAAATTCTCTTCTCCACTTCCCTAGAAACATCCTAGAGGTCCTGGTCTTCTTCAAAGACCCATTTTAGAACCCTAAGAGGAGGTCTCAAAGAGGCGCTTGAAAGAAGAGGTAATGTCTGTTACCGATTCTTTCAACTTTATTTCTTCTTCCACTTATTCTTATTTAGTTGTTTCATTATCCAGTAATAACATCAGTATCAATAATATAATTATATGTCATTATAATTATGAAACAACCATATTTCACCATCTATCCATCCTACGGAAAACGAAATCACCGCGCGTGTGTACGTATGGAATACCGTCTCCACGCCGTGGTGTAATCTATTTTTCACCACCACCTTACTTGGATGGGTATAATGGTGAACGTTATGAATATATATGATTATTGTAAAGTGATATTGATTCTGAAATAGTATACATACACTCCAATACAATTCCATGATCAAGGGAATGATATCATTGCTCGTGCGTACGTACGAACTACCATCTCCACGAACGCGATGTGATTCATATTCCATGATTAACCATTCAAGAATGATTATAAAGTATATATAATAAGTAATAATTAAATATATTAAATAATAATTCTACTGGATTTATGTATATATATATTTATGTCATCTACTTATTTCCATTCAATACAATAAAGAAACGAAAACAGCGTTCATGCCCACGTACGGTCTACCGTCTCCATGAACGGTGTATTTCATTCCATTTATCAATCCATTATATATATGTATATTCTGAATATATATTATATATAAATAATGTTTTACATTCTGGATGTAAGTAATCATGATCTAAGTAATCATATGAATAATTACATGATAAAACACAAATGAAAAATAAAACAATTTTACCTAAAACACTACTTTAAGAACGGGTAATATAAAGTCATAAGTGAACCATATATGATATAATAACAATGAATATTATTCTATAAAAATTCAATGAAATTATTTAAATCATTATACAGGAGGTTCAGATCCATAGGAAGCATATCGGACCCAAGGTAAGGGAAAATATCACAATCTCATTTTATCCGAGATTGTTTATTCTTTGGTATTTACTAGGGTGTATTTTATCATCCAAATCCATGTTTCCTGAATATTTAATATTGTTTCAATCCACCTACAATTTTTTAAATCTAATTTTACTCTTCGGTGAGTTTTTAGTAAAAGATATTAAAGGAATATTTTGTCGTTTTTCGTACGAGGTACTTTTTTTACTTTTCCGACAAAAGTACGAGGAGAATGTTTTTTTAACTTATACGGAATGAAAGGATTTTTATGGTTTTATAAAGACTTATTTTAATGAAGCTTACTCCAAAATATTTCATGACTATTTTCAACAAAATCCTTTTATTTTAAAATTTCATGACATTTTGTGAAAAGAAAATGATTTTGAAGAAAAAAAGGATATTTTCCTCAAGAATTAATTTCAAGTGTTTTATCAAAACCATTTTCCATCTAAAATGAAATTATTTTATATGTTTATGTTTCAAGTATAATGTCTCTATGATTTACATGATTTCACTTTTCTTATTATGAAATGATATCCATTTATTTTATATTGATTATCTGATGATGGGATGATGTTTATGAAACCCATTTTATTTATTGGGTTATGTATGTTTATTTTGTGGCACAAGTAAGAATGATTTCATTATAAGATGGGAGGGACCTATATCTCCCTCCAATGCATTGGGTAAGGATTTATATCTCATGAGATATACATGGCTAGAACGGTAAGTTAATCCATTTCAGTATTACAGGACTGGAACGAGGAGTGAACTCGATTCAGAAAGGGACTTTGTCCACTAAGATAGTCTTGGCAGCAATGTCTTGGCTACTATGGAAATCATTACATGTGCTTAATGGATTCCACAATTACATGTTTTATTCCCATGCTATTTTATCATTATTTATGTTCCATTATGATCTATGCCTTATTTACTTCCATGTTTTATGCCGTTGCTCAAGATTTTGATGTTTAAACATTATGTTCATGTTTTTAAGTTCAAATGTATATGGTATGTTTTATTTTATCCATGCTCACCCTTACTGAGCATTTGAGCTCACCCTTTTTATGTTTTATTTTCCCCCAGGATTAAAAGAAAGGTTTTATGTAAGGAATCAAAAAGTGGAAGATCTTTATGGGAGATGTTGAAGATCTTTCACCACGATTAGAAGATTATATTCCGAGTTTCCAAAGACACTAAACTATTATGGTCCTTGTGTGTCTCTTTTTGTTATGTACTAAGTTTTCTACAAAAGTAATGTGATGTCCATGTACGTTAGGCATCTGGTCTCTATAGATCTTCTCCTCAATATAGTGATTAGTAGCGTTCGAGAAATCAATGGATTAGCATGTCACCAGATCTAGTTTACTGGTGCTAGGTCCTGCCAAGAAAATAATGGGCTTAGAGTGAAACTCACCAAAAGTTGGGGTAGTCAAAACGTTGGAAATTCCGGTCTATGATGTTGTCAACATGGATCCATCTTCCCTGTTATGGAAGATGAAATGACATTGGGGAACTGGTCATCGATTCCTTTCCTTTCAGCACTAATGAGTTAATCTCTCTACCTATTAGGAACCAAGATACTAATAGAATTTGATCACTGCCCGTCCACCGATGCAGGGGCAGGGGAAATGCCAATGCGGAAGTCTCATGTGGCTCCGCTACTTTTGCAACAATATCCAAATCTAAAAACGTTGGGCACCCACACCCTGTATCCCCATCTTAATTAATTCATCATAGGTTGATCAATGACCTCGTACGCCAGTATGAGGAAGAGGGGATTATCCCAACATGGGATATATCTCACCATGATCTAAAGGCGTTTGCGCCTCGTCACCACCACAGCCCCAAGGGTCGTGTAGGGAGCCACTTCTCCCCACTCTAACGTATAATTGTTTTGGGAGACTCTCTGTGGAACTCCTTGAAGAATCTCTCCCCAATGCTGACGAGGTATGGGATGTTTGGGATAGCCCGGTCCGGATCCTGTTTTACGGGCCCCCATGGAGGGATCCCACTAGGCCACGCCAATGTTTCCATCTGGACCCACGATTCAAGGAGCAGGTAATCCATGCACCCACACTATTTGCCTCAGTCCGGTTAACCTGACGCCATCATCGGGCACATGCTGAGGAGAACGCCTTCCAAGAGGTGTCAACGTTAGAAACTACTGTGGCTCAGGCCAAAGCCGACGAATATCATCAAACCCTTGTGTATGCTGAGTAGGGTAACTTGAATACATGGCCCGGATCGAGGTCCCAACCGCCCCACAGGTAGGCTGGGTCGACTCTCTCGTCCTCCAGTGCAGGTTGTGGTCACCGCTAGCATTGAGGCCCTCCTTGTACTGCAACCATGGAGAACGAAATTCTTCCCCACTTAAAGGCTTGACACGGAGGTCCGCCTCATGCGACCCTCAATCCGAATGAGGGATCTCCCTGTGATGGTGAAACTCAGTACAGAAGCCTCTTCCATGCTCATTACATCAGGTATGATGACATTCCTCCCAGAACAGACAGATGGTGGGGTGGGGGGCATCTCCCACTAAGTCAATCTATCGCATATAGGGCGTCCCCATGTATTCAAAATTGCTAGAGAAGGTCCTCCTTGCCGCAATAATAAGAGGGGTCAAGGCCAACTTCCCTTCCCCAGCAACCAACATGGAGGTCCTACATGTGTTCGGCTTGACCTGTACAAGGACCTTCCTCGCACTGATGTCACCAGGGGAAACAATAATTGTGGTCCAAACCATGCTCGTATCAGCTCTAACAAAGGTCCTACCCACTCTAGCACTTCCCATGGAGGTCCTCCCCGTGTCCCCTTTGATATTTGTCCTGGTGATCCTCGCACCCCGGCTTACTCAGGTGAGAATCCCTTCTGCCCCAGCACTAGTAAGGCCGAAGGTCCTCCTCGTGCCAAAAATATACCATGTCCTAAAGAATCATAACGGGGATGGAAGGCAGGTTGTTGCCTCTATAAAAAGAACGCTGAAAATATTCATACTAAGATCAAACCAGTTTTCTTCTCAGAATCCGATGTGGAATACAGGTCAGCAATGGAGCCCTCGCCGATCCCACTATGTCAAGGTTCGGGGCTAGAACAATGCGCATTAGCCTCATCGTTCTAGAATGTGAGGTCCATAAGATTCCCACCTCCCTCCGTAGGTATATTCTTGAGGATGAAAATTTGGAAACTACACATGTTACGGTTGTGCAATCACCACCATCATCACCAGAATGCACTCTCTACCTGGCCTAGAGATCATGGAGAGCTATTATGGGGACCAATAGTGGATGAGCAGCAGTTTGTTCCTCCACTAGTAGCCATTGTCCCCATGTTAGAAACTACGTAAGTAAGCCCATATTACTGCGATGTTGTGTCTAAGTAACATCAATCTTTGGAGGATAAACCAAGATGCGGTGGTCTGTCAGCTCACTCGCCATATTCTCCACTGGCCAGCCTACCATCCCAGTGGTCTGCTTCAGTACCAATACCCATTATCTAGCCTACTCTAGTCGATGAGTGGGTCAATGAAAGGTCATACTCTTAATCTGAGCTCAGGAGATTATGGGATATCCTCGCACCATACCACTTCTATGAGATATTCTGGCTATTTGTAGCACTGAATTTTTGTGTGCCAGAATCCCTCACCTAAGAGGTAGTTGAGTGCTTCCATCAGACCCTCTGGGAGAATCATTTCTATCTTCGTCATCAGCGACTGGCTTACCCTAAGGTGCAAGTGCAATTCGAGGACATTGGAAAACAATTCCATCTGGTTTATTTGGCTGCACTACCTGTCGCCTAGCGTCTTGAGTCACTAGGTAATTATAGGGTTCTCCAGCAATAGTGCATTCAATGTCTCAGGGTACTCCGCAGGATTATCAAAGAGGATTCTCCCCAAATACAGATCTGTGGTCGGGGGAAGTATGTTTCCCTCCTCTTCAATCCAATCCGGAATCAACTCTATTTTCTTTGTGACATAGAGGATATGCCTCCAGGAAGCGTCGCGGTTAACATGGCCGACCTTCCGGAGGGAGAAAACGGGATAGAGTTTCTTAGTGAGGACCTACCCCGTGAGGGGGTTTTACACTTCTTGGATCCGTCAGGAAGGATTACTCAGTAATAGAAGAATCTAATTGGTCTTCACATGCCAACCTAAGAGCTAGTCCTCATCCGAAATCCAAACTAGGGAAAGGAACACCTCGGAGCTTCCACACCCTCTGACCCATCTGGATCAGTGCAGAAGGAGGAAGACGACCCTGAAAAAGCCACGTTGCGTCAGCAACTCGCGAAACAGAATAAGGTGGTTGACGACCTGCTTGCTGAATGCATTGTGGAGAAATGGCCAGACTATGGTGATCCGAGGACGAGGTAGCAGGGGCAGGCACAAATTTCCCTCGGTGAATTGCCTCTAGGTGAACCTGTCCATCCTACCCATGCAGATAGGTTTGAGGATGGAACTTACGACAAGAGGGCGCAGTACGTCTCTCCCAATCCTCCTGAACAGCGTGAAAATCTTCGGAACCTTGTTTGGACTCCCCCAGCTGCCCCACATGTCGTTCCACTAGCTGATCCATGAGCTTCTAGGCCACCTTATTAGGTTGATGAACCCACCAACTCACTGGTAGATAGGGATCCTCTTCAAAATAGGAACCCCCAACCAGATGATCCAATGGTGGAACTCATTTCCCATCTCGATGTGTTTGAAATGTGATAGGTGGCGCTCCCACCCGATGGCAAGCTATATCCAATGTGGGGGGATGATATTCCAGCACCCTCGAGTTTCAGGAAACCCACATTTTCCCCTTTCAATGGGACATGCGACCCACCAAAACACTTGGCCCACTTTAGCTCAAGGATTTTTCCCATGTTAGAACTCCATCACAATAGGAGGACGCCAAAATCAAATGTTTCATGCATACATTGGATGGGCTTGCGTTTGTATGGTACACCCAGCTACCCATCGGATCAGTATCCAACTGGGAAGACCTCTGTAGGAAATTTCTCTACCCGTTCAATTCCACAACCCAGAAGATGAGTATCACAATCCTCTTCAACTAAAAGTAGAGGCCTGATGAGCGAGTTGTTGACTTTGTCACCCAGTGGAAAGGATTCACGTATTCCCTTGACATGCCGCAGACTTTGGAGAAATTGGTGATGATGTGCGTAGGTAATGTCAAGATGGAAGTGGTAACCTCTCTGATCCCCCAAAACAATCCCTGGGGATTCCAAGACTACTTGAATAAGGCCTATCCCCTAGAGGAAGCCTTACCAAAATCTAAGAAGGCATATCTGTTGCCTCTTGGAATCACCAGGAGATGGGCCGCCATGGCTGAGCCCACCACATTGGTGCAAATAAAGGCCCCCAGGTGACTAGATTTGTTACCAGTGGAGCTGCCTCCATAGCCTCACAGTGGTCCTCCACCTTAGGTGTATCCACCTTCCCACAAACACCCACCTCATAATTGGAAGGTTCCCCCGCGTAATGCACCGCGACCGCCTAGGTGAGATAACCAATCTCCACATCATTGAGAGGATCCTCCTTCTCCTTGTTAGGGTTAAGATCCAAGGGCCCCCTTTTCAAACATGATAACTCATTCAATGAGGCACATGTCCCCAGATACTTCCATAGTGCCTTAGATGAAGGGATTCTACATTTTCTATAGTGCAGAAGGCCATAATTGGAACAACCTCACTGATACCCCTAATTACTGCCCCTATCACCAGATCATGGGAAGCACTCTCAAGTAGTGCTATGTGTTCAAATACTGGCTTCAAGACCATGTTGATAACAACATAGACTATTTAGGCCCATCTCCGGCAAAGGGGGCATGCATCTTCGTGAGGTCAGACAGCAGCAGTGACAGTGAGGGCGAGTGAAATCAAGTATCCAGTCACGGGTCCCAGATGTATGATAGTAGGATGCCTCATAAAATAGTTTCCCATGCCCATGGTGTCATCCATGCATTTATGAATCCTCCAGAGCTTTATGAAGCTATAGAAACTAGATCTGCATCATCGTCCTAGTCGTCCTCTTCCTAGAAGATCAAACCCCGACAATGTCTGGGAAAAATGTTCTTTCCAATACCATCGTCATCTCATACTCTCAGTGACTTCATGCCCCAAGAGATGGAAATCCCAACAAGAATCCATCCAGTAGTGTAGTAATCTTCGAGTGATGGTGTAGGGTATTCCTCGTTAATACCACAGAGCTGGTAAACCACTACAAGATTCCCAACGATGTGGAGTACCAAACGGATTCTCCCAACGTCCCCAGCCTTCGTTAGCATCGATGAAGTCATGGATATATGGGCCATAGGAGTTCCTCGATTATCAATTCCAACCAAGATATGCATGCTACCAAAACTAGTCAACATGCATAGTACAAAGCTTAACACGGGCAGCCTTTTAATTTGGTGGCATCAGAACCTCCTTCACTGTCGTTCATGTTATTGGATCAGGCAGAGGCACCCCAACCACGCCGTGACCATCCATTCCCTTATACAGGCCGGTCTCGGTCGTTTGGACCTCATCCGGTAGTCACTTAGAAGGCTTCGACTAGTGAGCAGTGGGATATTCTTAGTATAAGTTAGCTGGTGGTCCAGTCGACAGGGCCTACCATACCCCGTGTCATAGAGCGGCCTCTTGTAAGCAAATTTTCATACCTTGCAAAAAAGTATGATGTTCTCAAACATCATTCGAGCATTACAACAAGGCTCTCCATCCTTGAGGCCCTTCACCTGTCATCATATATGCGTGAGGACCTCGATGAGGCCTTATGAAGCCCCCTCCAGTTTGAGACGGAGGTAGTAGTTGTAGAAGCCTTTCATGATGTGGAGTTCGATAAAGTTGAATTCCAGGCCATCATCTCATTCTCTGGAGAAGATGAAGACTCTCCCATACAGAAGCACATTCTCCCACTATACATCACTATCCAGTTCAATGGCATGGAGGTTCACCACTATCTTGTTGACATGGGCTCTGGGATTAACCTAATCACGACTCGTCACTACAAAAATTGGGATTGTCCGAGGATGTTCTGAGTCCCTCTGACCTAAGAATCCATGCATATGAAAGTAATGAGTAGACACATATCCGCAAGATCTGCTTGAAGTCCCAGTTCAGTGGCATACATTCTAGTACCGAATTAATGTTTGTCTCTGAGGACACAACTAGCAATGCATTGATGGGAAGTCCATGGCTCCAACTACAAGTGGTTGTTCCCTCATCATACCACTAGTGCCTCAAGTACTCCCTTAATGGCCGAGTGGGCATGCATCAAGGTGAAACATCTCCCTTTTCCTCTTGTGATGCCCGCTATCTGGATGCCGACTACTACATGAGCAAAGACAAAAAGATTCAGACTAATGAGGTCGAGCCTATTACGGCTCCGACCGACCTGTGGAAAGATCTAGATGATGCCTACATCTTTCCAATCCACCGATTGGAGGCTACGAACCTCGATATGGTACAATTATTCATTGTTTATGGAATGAGGGGGGGGGGGATACATTCTCATGTCAATGTGATGCTGGAAAATCACCTCGTACTCCTTTAAAAATCAGGTTCAGGTGATCCCGGAGCCTCTTACACCCATAAGGTATCTATATGTCCACCCCATTGAAACGAAAATACGTCATACTTTCTTGTTCTTCCTATATGGAATTAACTGGCTCAAGCTGACACGCCACTATTTCATTGATATCTTCAAGCGTGCCCCCTTGGGCCAAAGGCCAAATGAGATTATATCGACAGCCTTCATCACTATTGTTGTTGTAGCAACAGAGTTCTCTAATGGAGTGTCCACTGCCGCTTAGGCTACTACCAGCCTCCCGTCAGGATCTTCTGACTCAGAAGAAATTCTTCCCACCAAGGACCCCTCCTCCATAAGTAAAGAAGAGGATTTAAAGGATGATCTTCCCACCGTTGAAGAGGTCGTCTCTGCCACAGTTGATGAACTAGTACAGGTGAACCTTGGCAGCGAGGAAGACCTGAGACACACACTGATTAGTGCTGTTATGCCCCTCGAGGAGGAACATCCGTATATAGACATCCTTAAATATCACCATGATGTGTTCTCGTAGAGTAATGAAGAGATGATAGGACTAGATCCTTAGGTATCTATCCACCGCCTTGGTCTCCCATCAAATCGTTGTGAGATCATGTAGCCTCCCAGAAAGATGCACCCATCTCATGGTGCAATGGTAGAGGTAGACATGGATAGGCTCATTAGATATAATTTCATCAAGGAGGTCCAATGCCCATAATGGATAGCCAAAATTATGCCTGTTAGGAAGAGGAATGGAAAAATTTGGGTTTTCATCAACTTCCGAGATCTCAACCATTACTCTTTGAAGGACAATTTTCCCCTTCTTGGGATAGAACTCTTGATTGATTCCACAGGTAGGTTCCAAGCCAAATACCTCATGTATGGGTACTCTGGTTATAACCATATCTGAATGGTCTCCGAGTATGAGGAGTCTACAAAATTCATGGCACTACAAGGTACTTTTTGTTACCGATTCATGCAATTCAGTTTAAAGAATTCTGGTGCCACCTATCAGTGGGCTATGCATCACATATTTATGTCGATCCTAGAAACGTTGGTGGAATGTTACGTGGATGACCTGGTGGTCAAATATCACTAGTATCAGGACCATCTCAAAGTCCTTGAGAAATTTTTTGACTTCCTCTATTCTCACCACCTAAAGATGATCCTGTTGAAGTGTGCCTTCGGTGTCACCTCTGTAATGTATCTCGTCTTCGTTGTTATGTATAAGGGCATGGATATTGACCTAGAGATGATCAATGCCATTTACTAGAAGTCTCCTCTGAGAAATATTTGGGATCTTTGAGGCTTCCAAGGCCACTTAGACTACATGAGCTGATTCATCATGAATTATCCCAGAAACTGTAATCCCTTTTCTCAGCTCATGAATAAATGCACACTCTATGAGTGGGATAAATAATGTCAGAGTGCATTTGAGGAAATCAAGCAGTATCTGCTCCAGCCTCTGGTCATAATGCCACCTGTCTCCCGAAATCCGCTGGTCCTTTATGTGACCACCCTGGAATAATCTCTCGACGTCCTTCTATCCTAGAATAACAACGAGAGAATGGAGAATAGCCTCTACTACCTTAGCTAAATGATCCTTGATACGGATACCAGATACTCCCCTATCGAGAAGAGTGGTCTTGCACTCGTATTCGCAGTACAGAAGTGGTGACATTACTTGCAACATCATGAGGTATAGATGATGTCCCATGTAGATCACCTGAAGTACATCCTAAACCTCCCCATATTGAAAAACCATCTAGCTCGGTGGGCAGTGATTCTAGAGCAGTTCGACATTATGTTTGTCCCTTAGAAGAATATTAAGTGGAAAGCCCTGGAAGCCTTCCTTGCTACCCATCCGGATCCTACTAACCAGTCCTTGGATCTCGATTTCTCCGACGAGGTGATCCTCTCGGTAGACCAAGCCATGCCATGATGTCAGATTCACTTCGAGGATGCTTCCCGGAGCCCCACCGGTAGAAGGCTCAATGATCCTAGACTCAATTGAGTAGGCCTGGGTATCACCTTCCTCAGCCCGCCACAAGCCATTCTACCTTATTCATTCATGTTGTCTAATGGCTGCACCAACAATGAGGCAGAGTATCAGTGTCTCATAATAGGCCTCGCGCTGGCCCTCAAGATTTATGTTCCCCATTTGCATCTGAAAGGGGATTCTGAACTAGTCATCAAATAGATCAACGGTGACTATGTCATCAGAACCCCAGTGCTTGTACCGTTGTTGGAGTGCACTCTCTAGCTAATGGACAAGTTCCCATCTCGTACGGAAGTTACTAATGTACCGCAATCTCAAAACGGTCGGGCTGACTCCCTGGCCAGCCTAGCTGCTTCACTTGTGGAGCCTAAGCAGGATGATATGATTATCCATATGGCACACCAGAGATTCATTACTCCTGTCACCCCAGATGATGATGATGACCTGCAAGTGAGACACCTTACTATTGGATCCACCACATTAGGACCCCCAGGTCCCCTGAAAGCAGAGATTGAAGTGAATCTCGACTGGAAAGCCCCTTTGTTGAGTATCTCTAGAATACTAATCTACCAGTAGATCGGGCTGAGCGTGAGTGAATCTGATGCCACACGTTACAGTTTTACCTCTAGGATATTCCTAGTCATGAGAAAATATTCTACAATAATTGGTTTGATGGGGTCCTCTATTGTTTCACTCAAGGAGTCGATATTTTCCAAGTCATGTAGGAGGTTTATGCCTGTTCTTGTGTGGCTCATCAAACCTAGCCAAAACTATCTCACCAGATCCAGTGACTGGGGTACTATTGGCCCTCAAAGATCCATGACTGCATCGAGTTCACCCAAAGGTGTCATGTGTGCCAAATGCATGCTAACATTCTGAATAGGCTCCTAGAGCCTCTCCACTCCATCATTTACTCTTGTCCATTTGCAGTACGGTGACTTGATGTCATGGGACCATATCCACCAGTGACAGCTCACCAGTATATGTTCATCTTCACTACTACAGATTTCTTCTCCAAGTTGCTAGAGGAAGTTCTGCTCAAGGAGTTCAAGACCAGTTCCATCATTGACATTGTATGCTCCAACGTCATTTACCGATTCAGAGTCCCTCACATCGTCAACATCGATAACGGCATGAACATTCGTGTAGTTGAGGTAAAAAACTGTATGATATGTACAACATCCATTCTAGCCATACCTCCCGCTATCATGTACAGGCCAATGGATAGATTGAGGCATTCACCACTAACCTCTCTAACATTCTGCAGAAAATGGTTTGTCAAAATAAGAAGAGTCGGTGGACAAGATCCCCAACACCCTCTGGGCTTTCCAGATGATGACTCATAATTCCACCAAGGTGTCCCCATATTCCATGGTGTATTGGACAGAGGCCATTCTTCCCATCGAGATTAAATTACCCTCATTGCGCAAAGTTATCTATTATCAGTAAGCACTAGATAAAGTAGCTAAAATTCATCTGGATGAGTTCGAAGTGCTCGACGAGAACATGCTTCATGCCCTGCACAATCCGGAAAGCCATCAAAACAAGATAGCTAGAGCTTTAAACAAGAAAGTCTGCCTCTGATCCTTATTTCAAGGAAACTTGGTATTGGCCCGGAGGGCACCAATGATACCTGGCCAGAAACCATACAAGTTGGAACCCAAATGGGAATAACCTTACATTGTTCACAATGTTTACTCTAATGGAGCATACTCGATGGTTACAATGGATGGTGAGCATATAACTCCTCCCACCAATTCCAAGTTCCTCAAGAAATACTTTTCTTGAGTCCCCATGGTCTTGCATGACCTTAAACTCAAAGGTCCCACATGACCCCAAACTGCGGGATAGTTATACACGACCCTAAACTGCATTAAAGTCTTGCATGATTTTCAACTGTCTAGTCGTACATGACCTTAAATTGTGAAATGTCCCGCATGACATTAAAACTATGTGCCGTCCTGTATGCCGTTAAACAGCATCTCAACAACAATGTATGGCTTGATTCCCATCCTCATGGGATATGTAGGAACACTCATACACCTCATCTTGAGTCCAGCCCCCAGTTTCCTCTTTTACTATTCACTCCTGGGCATTGTTCTTTTATAGGATCCCACATTATATCGTATAGGATTCTTTGTCCCCACCCTTGTCAGGGTTATGATGATTGTACCATTTTCCCTCCTCTATTCTTCTAATCTTCCCACGTCCTTACAGTATGACGTTAAACTATGTGGCCCTTCCAAAACTATGTGTGGATTGATTCCCATCCTCAGGGGATACGTAGGACCGCCCAAACATATCAACCATAGGACCAGCCCAAATTTGGGACCATTAATTTAGAAAAAACACATAGAGTGGTGCAGGATTTTCCCGCATTCACATCAAGTTCATCATGATCGTACCATGTATCCCTCTCCCCTAAAGATCTCTATCCCTTCTGTTGTATAATTTTATTTGAAATTGCACAAGCGCAGTTATGCTCCACACACCCCACCATTTGGGTTCCCATTATCATTCACATCCGAAGGTGCCCGAAAACGACAAGGATACATAGACTAAGGGATATCCTATCATTTTGGGTCAATTACCTCAAGGGTTTTAGACAACAAATAGATACGAGTCCCGCGTTGTGAATATAGTCAGCGGTCGACGCTCATTTGTTATTGCCATTCTAGGTCACACAATATACATGATTTTTGTTGAATTGAGTCAGAAACTATCATTTTTCCTTATCACAGCCTTCATATGTTCCGAACATGGAGTTTACTGGTTCATTATGCCGCGTAGTCTTTCTAAAGATCAGTCTGCCTTGAGTGATAGTGTAATTCTAGTTGTCAGACACTTATGTGATGGGGAGAGCCTAGTCCTACTCCATGTTTCCAACATCGATCATTGATCACGTGGGGTTAGGATCTTTGAAGGTAATGCCCGCATGAGAGGTCATATGGATAAAATTGGCCAGGATGCCCAGCCTCAGGTATGTCGACCCCTTTGGCGCCCTGGTCCATGTTCTCATTTAGGATTGTGTGGTGCGGTATGGACTCACGTCCACATTCACATTGGGCTATTTCGCCACGCCACACATACCCCCTTGAGACATTCCACCCATCATTTATCATCCATCCAACGAGAATAGGTCCCATCATACTTCACGAGCCCCATCATCTGGGTTTCTATCACCTTCTCTATCTAAAACGGTCTCCGAATGGCATGAAAGCTCAGCCCAAGGGTCCTACTACCATTACGGGATAACGTCTTCGAGGATTGCAAGAGGAAAATTGATAGAAGTCCCGTGTTGTGAGTGTGGTCAACAGTCAATGTTCAATTTCTAACCATGAATTCTGGCTACACAAGGGTGGATACTATGTTGCGAATATGATTGACAGTTGACTTCTATCATCGTTGCCACTTTGTGGTCTTCCATAGGCACGATGATTCTTCCTCTCTATCCCACACATATGACATTAAACTTGGAATATACAGTCTGAGATCTATAACTCTAAACTAATATAACCTTCTTCCTCACTGCAACACATTAAACTAAAAGCTGTCTGTGACATTCATTTTTTGGCCCAGCCTCTAGCCCCTTGTCCTTTTCATGCCCCTGGCCCAAGTACTCACATAGGTATGTACAGTGTGGTGTGGGATTATGTCCTCATTCACTTCGGGTTACTCACCATGTCGTACACATCCATGGATGAGATACCTTGCCCATATCATCGTCCTTACCGTCATGAAATTAAACTGCATGGCACCCCCCAGAACTAGGTATGGCTTGATTCCCGTCCTCATGAGATAAATAGGAATGCCTGGAAATTTCTCTTCAGGTCCAGACCCATCACTTAGAAACCACCCTATAATTTTGGCCCCTTGGCCCGCGTTATTTCAGAAGAGGGGTATACGGTGTGGTATGAGCTTATGTCCCCATTCAGGTTGGGTTTATAACAACCACGCCGCATACCTATCTTTCTATCCTAAGCAGCCTTTGATCCCTTTCCCCGCTCCCATATCTTTAAGCCGACTTCCCTTAAGTCAGGTCCCTCAGCCAACTTTTGTGATTCACCAATTGGCCTATGAGTACTACGGTCTAGAACCTGGAGTGTCATATTCTACCTGGACATGCTTTCACCCATTTTTTAGGCTTTTTCTTTCCCTTCATTTGGGCTTACATTATCTTTCACATTCGAAGGGACCGCCAAATGACATGGATACTAGGCCTAAGGGTTCTCCTACCATTATGGGACAAATTCCTTGAGGGTTTCAAACAAAAAATCGATACAAGTTCCACGTTGTGAATATGGTCAGTGGTCAACACTCAATTTTTGTTCCCATTTTAGGCCACACGATATGGATAATTTGTTTCGAACATGGTCAGTAGTTATCCTCCATCATCACACAAACCCCTTCAATCCTTGAATGTTGGTTACACGATTCAAATTATTTTCCACCCCATCATGTCCAAATGGAATTTTGAAACTCCTCGCACTATCCCTCAGTGTGCATTTCCATGTTAGGAGGACAAAGCCATGGTAAGGCATCATTCGGGGATCTGCACTGACTTTCCTTTAGTGTGCATTCTAGGTATTGAAAAATTAAAATTAGACCCTTGTTTCCCACACCGTGTTTGACTCACGTGGTCTTAGTAATTTGATTGTGGTCTAGGCCTACTTTGAATGATTTCGCCTCTCCATGGTCTGATCTCTAAGACCATAAACTAAGATCTCATTTAGAACTATGTGTGGCTTGATTCCTATCCTCATGAGATATGTAGGAACACCTGAACATCTTGTCTTCATGTCCAGATCAAATGATATCTAGCCTCTCTTGTCACATATCCTCTAAAATTTTCTACCCCTTGGCCTGAGGTCTCTTCCTTGGAATTGTGCGCGGTATGATGTTGATCTCATCCTCATTCACATCGGGTATGCTTTATCAGGTCGTGCACAATCTCACTTGAACCTCATCTCTCTTTCTTATGTCAGAGCCATATGACTTTAAACTATGCTTCCTAGTCCCCCATGACATTAAACTATTGCGTCTAGACAACACGATGTTAAGGTACGTGGATGGTCCCATCACATGACCCTAAACTATGACATTATCGTCTTGGCCACACAAAGAAAAAGGGCACTGTATCATGGTGACCTCACTCGAGGGGACAAAATGTTTGGTATCGGTAACATGATATACCATTTTTTAACTCCTGCATACGGCTTGATTCTTGTGGTGATGCCTGAACATTCTATCCTAGGTCCATCACTTCAAAAAAAACACACATTCATCCTGACAGACAAACAAGATCAATCAAATACTGATTCTTTCGGTGCAAGGGCTATACCCACGAAACCTTATTATCTATGGCACTAGTATCCTACCTTTCCAACCCAAAACCAATGTGTGGCTTGATTCATATCCTCTTGGGATATGTAGGAATGCCTATGCACATTGCCTCGGGCCCAACCAAACTTTTTTTTTTGGTCCCTTGACCTATAACCACCCCAAGGAACACACAGTGATCAGGACTCAATGTCCTCAATCATGCCAAGTTTCATATTTACCTCAAAGTGTGTCTCTCACATTCCATACCATCTATGGTCTGAGTTTTAAGACCCTAAAATATGATCACTCTGTGTCCTTTCTGCAAGATATTAAAATGCACGACATCTACCAGAACTATTTATGGCTTGATTCCCTTCCTAATAGGGTACGTAGGAACATCCATGCACCTTGCCTAGGGCCAAACCTAACTATCACTTTTTTTCCATGACTTAATTAATTTACATTGGGGATACATGGTGTGGTGAGGACTGATTATGTCTTCATTCACTTCAGGTTTATAGCTACCGCACCACATACTCCCTTCGTCCTATCGTATGACGCTAAACTACACAAGCCCCCATTTCCATGACGTATGTTCCGGATTCCCCATGTTAGTCATTGGATGCACCAAATCCCTTACTAGAGAGGATTTCCCCTATCAGTGTTGGACTCTGGCCACACAATGCTTAAGAACAATGTTTGGATTGATTCTCATCCTTATGGGATACGTAGCGATGACCAGACATTCATTCTCGGGCCTAGCCCCAGGGTCATTAACTCTATTGTCCCCTCATCACAAATCATGGTCCAGTAACTATAACTATAAACAAGGGGCCTACAGGCCATGTACCATGACTTTAAACTATTATCCTTGGTCCTAGAAGTATGACCATTAATCTATCTACACTGTCCTCACTGTATGATGTGAGACTTCTTGTCATTCTAGGTCCATACCAGGGAGGTCCTGTTCAGAAGTAGGTATGATCCCTAATCAAGCTAATGCGCCCACCCAATGTGCCTTCACCACGGTGGTATTTTCAAGAGTGTTGGACTCCATTCGAACAACCCATCACACCACACTCCATGATTTGTGTGCCCTTTATTTGGACCCTCATCTTCAGTCAAACCTAATGGAACCCCCTAATAGTATGGATTCTAGGCCTGTCGTTCTCCTACTGTATTGGTCCAACGTTCTAGAAGGCTAATGGATGATATTTCAGGTCAATCCCCGTGTTTTGAACATGGTCAGCGGTCAAAACTCATTTTTATCCCTATTTTAGGCTAACACAATATGAATGCTATGTTTCAAGCATGGTCAGCAGTCATCCTTCATTGTCACACCACCCTCACGATGCTCTAAACATTGGGTATCGTGATTCACACTTTTCATTCCCCTATGTTTGGATTAAGTCAAACTCCCCTGGCGGTACCCCACACGTGCACTAGAGCACATTGGAAGGATGAAATGTCACTTGTTCGGAGGTCCTCATCCTCTAATTGGGTCTCTACCATTTCTTCTCAGTAATCCGGGTTTGTTGGTCAGAACTCGGATGCCCGAAGCTTGGTTGGCACTCTGACATTCACACAAAGTAATTGGGCGATCATCTCTTGTTTCACACATCGGGAATGACCCACATGATCTTAGGAATGGATTTATATTTACTTCAGGATTGTGGTTGGAATGCATTAAACCAAACATACAAGTATATGATCTATTCATACATGTAGTTCAGAACACGCGATAGTAAAGAGAAATAAGTTTATGAGTTCGACCAATAAAAGACTCTAAAAGATCAACATTTTTGATGGATCTCTCCAATGTCACCAACTTCTTGTTCGTAGCCTCCAGCATCGATGTTCGTCCCCTCAGAACCCTCTATTCATCAGTGGTTGTAGAGCACAACTCATTGGACCTAGTCTGTTCTCATTCTTGTTTAGCTCAAAGTTTGTTCATTTGGTGACTTTCTTCCACTATCTTCTCTTGGGCGTTCGCCAGCAGGGCCCTCAGTTTCTCGACGAGCATAGAACTATTTGCGATAAATACCTCCCTTTCTTTCATTTTCCCCTCAAGGTTTCAGACCTCCTGCTCCACCATCAAGAATTCTTGGGTATTCCATGAATCATTCAGGAATCGGGCAATGTCGAAGCACTGGTTTTCCTCTCGTATCTTCTTAGCCATGTAGTCACAATTTTTAGATGAAGGTGGTGGGAATCACGCCCTTTGGATAGAGATTCTTGGTCAGTGCCAATATGCACCTGAGCAGGATAATAAAATATGGTTGAGGATTATAATAAAAAAGGATGGGGAAGGATGGATAAGGGCTAAGGCATACCTCAAGTAGCTCGGTTATGTCTGGATCATAGCCAACAATCTCACCACTCTCTCAAAGAATCCTTTGGTGGGTTGTCCCTTGATACCCTCCACCTCCAGGCTCCTCTTCAGCTTCCCCCATTTCTTCTTCTTCTCCTTCACCCTATCCTTCACTCTCCTCCTATTCTTGACTCACTTCCCTCTGGCTCCTCATCGCTGTCGTCATCCTCAGTTGGTATATTTTCTAGATCATGCTCTTGGTCGAGCATTACCTTCACCAGGAGAGGTGGTTCCTCACACCGACCTCATTGGCATGCATAAATGTCCATGGACATCAAGTATGTGTTTTGACGATTGATGTTCACCCTATCCTCAATCTGAATGAGTCCGACCTCTGGTAGGTGGATTCCATCTCATATTATCATTTTCCAGAGAACTTCGGTTCCCATCAACTATTGTAGGTTCAACTAGGCCAACCATAGTCCAGGGTAGATTTAATCATTGAAAGGCTGAAGGAGGTACCTTATCTTCTTCCCAAGAAGCTCCCTGATTGCTCTGTGAGTCTATTCACGAGCCCCTCTTCCCCATACATCGAAGGCACAACCACACCATGCGATGTTCCCACTGTTGTAGCCCCGTCATTCCCTGGCCGGGTTTCCCGACATTCCCAAGACCATTCCTCCCCAATGGCTCCTTTTCTACTCTCTCGCTGTCAAGGTTCTACACTAGCCACTTTGAGATGTTGTACTCTCTTCCACAGAATCCCTTAAGGGTATTCCACAGCCCAATGTTTGGCATATTTTATTGAAAGGCCAACATCCACTCTGGTGGGGGGAAATGTAATGACTTCTCTAGAGCCGAAAGCTATAAACATAAACCACATTTGGAAAAGAACACAAGGATGACTCTCCTACAAGACCTCTATATAAACTTTACATGGCATCCGATGGAGGCATCCGAACTTCCTGGAAAATATTTATGGCACGTAGGTCTCTCAAAGGATCATTTCATCAACCCTGGCCATAAGCACCCCACCTCTAATGCTTTGGAAGTATTCCCTTTTCTCTAGAGAGCCTTTTCCATTGTATGTCATTTGACCAACCGAGGTAGGGAAGAGACTAAAGGTAAAATTCGTGTGATTTCAAATCCTGATCCTTACCCCCTCTTCGTTGAGCGTCAGCGACATGACCCCTAAACTATTCAACAAGGATGGTTGTAGACCGTTACCCGGAGGATGAATGGAATTTGGAAAGGTATACCCGCCGCAGTGAGCCGCGATCCTGCCATGAAGGATCTGAAAAGGTACATAGATCTTCCTTGATGAACTCCAACATGAAATTAATCCCATAATGGTGTACAAATGAGCCAACATAGGGATTCATAGATTGAACCTATGATTAGAAGGCATGATTCCAGCCATCACCAATGTTGCTGGAAGAACTCCCATCTTCATGTCCCTCACTGGCAGGAGCCACCCACTCAGGAAGGTGGCCAAGAATCTGACATACCATACATTCACATCCCGACATTCATTCACATTGAATCCCCAGGATTGATATTCCCCCACCTACAAGATCCTCTAGTGTAAGATGCTTTAGCTTCTCTGTGCCATGGATCGACATTGTCTTCCTTGCCCTGGCATCTTGACCTCTGGGTCTTTCCACAAAAACAGACTGAGCCACTTCTAGTATGCGATGTGCTTCAGAAATTCCATGACTACCGGCCTCTCCTAGTCTAGTTATATGAGATGCCATTCCCAGATGGGTGTCTGTGATCCATCTCCCCAGATGTTCACCATCAGATGGAATTCATCATACTGGTGCCCATCCAAAGGGATACCCCCGATGCAATGAACTTCCCAAAGGCTCAGACCAACATCCCCATGGTGGAGATGGATGTTGTTGGTATCAAGGGACTACCGGATAAAAAACTCCGACCTGAGTTCATGATGGCAGTAAAAATGGAACTGTGACTTCTGCACAGCCTCGAACAACCCAATATGTCGTAGCTCAGCCCCAAACTAGTAACACGTTTGGTGTACCGAATACGCCCTGGCCCAATCACTTGTGAAGTTGACTCCAGACCTTAGGTCCCAATCCTAGAGCCATCCATTAGTCTCATCAGTGACACTCTGTCGAAAAGTAATACATAATGGGCTAGAGAATCCTCCGCGACCGGGTCCCTTCCCTAAATGGTTATGGTCTTGGGGTTCAAGATGTAAACATCTGTTTGTCTGGTTTTTCTAGAAGGATGGCCATTGTTGGTGATATTATACCAAGGGAGGTCATCCTCGTGGGTCACCCATGTCTATGGTGTGTCGACTTCGAATCTTGGCATAGGTACCTCCTCCAAAATACCTAAGTCCCATATCAGTAAGTTTTCAGACAACACATACTCCTCATCTGGGGTCAACCTATTGAAGAGAGTTAGGTTGCTGGATATAATCTTTCAGGTTCCATAAACCTCAGTGTTGGAACCTATCTCGACCCTTCAAGTGGCGAACACATATTCTCCCTTAGCATCTGTCCGATTAGCATCCATCTTCTTCAAGAAATATCCAAAGGAGTCCACGTGAAAATAATTCTATGGAACACGAATAATCAAGGGTTTGCGCGAACAATAGAGGCAGCGGTGCGAAAACCCCGATATTGTGCATAAAACAATAGTCGAACTGGGGGAATTATATGCAACGAAAGTATTTTTCGTGCAAGGAAAGTAATTTTTTTCATGCACGAGAGCTCAGGACTTATCATGTGAGAAAAATCCATATGGACCGAGGGGCCTGTGAGTGGTTTTATAGGCATGGATCTGGGTTTTCGTGTGCACAAAAAATGTTTTACATGCCACTGCGAGGTTTTATGCTCCGAGGTAGTTGTTTGTGTGCACTGACCCATGGAGGATATGCATCTTGGCATTTCCCTCAGAATATGACCTTTACATACCCTCACAGATCCGATTCTGAGGGGGGGGGGGGATTTGTAGACACCAAAAACCAGTCAAGGCCTAAAGATGGTATATTTGGATAAAGTGAAGGCATATTTTGACCCGACGATCAATTATGGGTGGACCAGAAGGGAGGCTTGAAAAATCCAAGATGTGCACAAAAAACATCTATTGATTGAAGAAAAATGCGGGATCTGAGGGAGTCTTCCACATGGGGGTGAAAAATTACACACCACTGATCTCGGGAACCGAATCTTTCATGCAGGTGACACCGAGTGCATAATCTTTCATGCCCCTGACCCAGGGACGCAAAATTTTGTGATGGCCACCCTCTGCACATACCTAAATGCCCCAAGCACCTATAAATAGAAGGAATCCCCTTCAACATCAGTCGGTTGAAGAATCCAAACCTTATCCTCCATTAAAAATCCCCCTCTCCCGTGAAAAAACGATGGCTTTCAGGTACGAGATTTTTTGTGACATGTCTCCCAGGGGTCGTCCTTCGCAGAGGACCAATCGGGCTTAACCCTCACCCAAATCCCTTTATGTCATTACCCTATCGCTCAATCCATTCCACTTACGCACAAAACCTCGACCTGTTCTTGCGCGCAACTGTTCTGACTTTCACTCCCAACTTTGAGCACAATCCCATTAATTTTCGTGCAAAACCTCATCTCCCCTTTGCCCAAAATATTCTCCCATTACCCACACACTGGGTCTATTCCACGCAACTATTCCAATTGCGCACCAATTTCATGAAAACTTCTACAATTTCTCGCAAACCTCTGGGACCACTCACCTCGGCCTTTTCCGTGCTGCTGCTCCATTTGCACATGAGCCTCCCTCCTTGTGTGTACTTTTTTTCATGTGTTTATGTCCCTCTTCCGAGCATAATCATTGGGTGCCTCTTATGACCAAAACATCTACATCATACACCCTTATATTGTACATCACTCTAGGCTCTCACAAAGTAACTTCAAAGTCCCTTGGGTGGTGTTTTCCGTTTCACTGCTTCACCTCTTGCTTCATCACATAGGCATGCTAACGGATATTGCTTCTTCTCATTACAACGATAACGTGGACCCCACAATGGCTCACTCCATAACAACCCCTCACCATGGAATTTTTGGTGCCTTCCCTTCTCCAAGGGGCAGGAGGTATTGGTTATATAAGTCCTAGGGGTGCAGAGTGGACCCACATCGTCCGAGTTACAAGATGTTAAATTGCCAAGAGATATCATCCTCATCATTTGACGTTAAACTGTGACCTCACCCCATATGTCGTATGAGGGTTTCATCCACCTTTGACATTATTTATGCCGACTGGTCTCCACAGGGGTGAAAAAATTCCTCACATGGAATGAGATCCTTTCTATTGGAGTGGCGTTTGTCCGTGGGGAAAGGGAAACCACCTTGGTTTTGGCCACTAAACTTTCTTGCATGAGGCACCACCCTTGATCCTCCTATCTTTTCATAGCTGAAGACCAGAAGGGGGGATGTGCAACATAGCTCTCTTTTTCATCATTTCCAAATACCTCCCCCACTGGGCTTTGTCACCACCTGGGCATCCACCATAGAGTAAGTCCCAATCTCAATCACCCTGGGCTGCTAACCACACATAAGCCCATGTTTCCTCTTTGGATCCCTAACCACGTGTAAGCCCCCAATTCCACTTCCCATGGATGAACCTTACATGACGTGATCTATAGGCCTCTTCTGCCTCTTAGTTCTGACACCGAGCATGACTCACGTGGGTTTAGAGTAAGCAATGACCATGAAAACCTCACTGGGTAGCTTAGAGTGTAACCCCCACATCCTTCATTAAGTACATGGACTTTGATCCTTGTCAAGTTAATGTATGTTGGAACCCTGTCTATGGGTCATGCCCAACACCTATTAGTCCCAACCATCTTCACATCGGTTTACCAAACATCCTTCCCGAACTATGTGGACTTTGATCCTTTTCATGGAAAGATACATAAGAAGCCTCCCTGAGGTTAAAGCCCAATACCTATCTGTCCCGACCATCTTCACATCGGTTAACCAAACATCCACCATCCTGAAATATGTGGGCTTTGATCCTTGCCAATAGAAGGTACATAGGAAGCCTCCCTAGGGATCAAGTCCAACAACCATTGGTTTTTAACCCCTTTCACGTCAGTTCCCACTTCTACCGAACTACGCGGGCTTTGATGCTATTCTTCTAGACATGGTACGTAGCAAGCCTCCATGAGGTTCCACCCCATCCAGCGATAAGCCAGGTGACCCCATCCAGCGGTAAGCCAATGTAACCCTATCTAGCAGTAAACCGTTGTGACCCCATCCAGCAGTAAGCACTTGTGATGCCATCCAGCGGTAATCCGTTGTGACCCCATCCAGCAGTAAGCCATTGTGACCCCATCCAGCGGTAAGTCATTGTGACCCCATACCCAATGGTAAGTCTTTTTGGACCTCACACAATAGTTAGTCATTGTGATTCCATGTCAATGGTAAGCCATTGTCAATCCAAACCTGGTGGTAAGCTGATGTTCTCCCTTCTGTTGGGACCCACATTGCTGGTCCGTCCCAGTGGCATCAGACCAACTCTTAGGCTGATAATCACGCGTAAGCCCCAGCAGGTCATCGGGTCGCTGTCCATCACACGCACACCAATTTCATACCCCAACCTAGAGGTTCCACTTTATTCAGGTCCCCTCTATATGGTTCTCCTCCTTAGGTATCCAATTACTTCACGAACTATGCGGACATTGATTTCCTGCCACAGGGATACACAAGAGGTCTCTTCGAGGCTCAATCCCAATGTCATTGTCACCCTCAAGTCAGAATTATCTCATTCTACATTCGCTTCATTAACCATTCATCATCTATCCTGATTCTTATTAGTGCTTCCACATCTCAGTGAGATCATGCCAATTCACCTCCTAGCATCAGTGTTCCCTCTGGTGGTCATACCCATATGATCCACTCTAGTCAGTGTTCTGATCAGTCTGATTCATCTTCGATAGATGATAAAACAACAACATACCCTGTATTAAACATAAGATGTTTAGAAAAACATCAGATACATGCATATGGAATATAATTCCCCGCATTCAATGAGGGATTCCTCGTGATTCCGCTTCCATGAGAATCACTATAATAAGGGGAAGAAACCCAAATGCTTTAGTGTTCCAGCGTCCAAACACACCAGTAATGTCCAACGTGACTACCTCCCTGACCGAAGGTTGCTGCCCTGGCTGGACCCCTTGCAATGTCTCGATAGAAGCAGTGTAATTAACTGGAATCCATGAAGACATGGCACTGGGAAGAGTTTCACGAACACCGTCTTAGTCTATAAGAAATACCCAGACTAGGTGATGAGTTCCAATGAGGGATCCCCAGAAGGAGGAGCTGATATCCCATCACCCCGCTTCAATCAAGGAGCAAAAATCCATTATTAAATGACTGATGTCACCCTCCTTTGGAAAGCGGGAATGCGAGGCAACAACTACGCGCCCTCCACAGACGGATGCACATGCCCAGTGAAAGCGTCAGAAACACTTATCATGATACCAATCCTTACCCAATGCATTGGAAAGCTATTAGGCCACACCATTTATATACATTTCATTTCATGAATAAGTGTTCCACCTAGATCATACAACATGGATTCATTAAACATTATAATTTATTCCATGAATAAGAGATGTGGAATACTTAAATGTAGGTCCTCAATCAACTTGTACATGTGCATAAAGGTGAATACCCTTGATATATAAATAGGTATGGTATTATCTTACATGATTATTTTGGCTTGGAATATTTTGGTGTCACTTCGGAAACATAACCAAATTCAAATAGAAATCGTAAAATGTGTTTATGAGAGAGAAAGGTATCTCTCATCTTTTTTATATGAAATGGACAATAAGGGGGTCATGGAACATAATATCACAACATATGTAATGGAATTTAGATGCATAATATAAAATAATTTCTTTAATGTAAATGGGAAGAGAGAAATTTCTTACGGATTTTGGCATGTACAAGAAAGGAATTAATTAGAGAGAAAGATGACTCTCATTATTCAAATATATGGTGAGAAGTATGGGGGAGTTTCAAAATCTTACCCCCAATATTTTTAATTTAAAAACAAAGGGTATAACAACATAATGAAACCTGGACAAAAATGAGAAAGGAAGGAAATCCATTACATGGAAGTGTGAACCCAAAATGTTTGGAGAGTCATGATAGAGGATTCTTGGGATTTTGGGGAGACTTGGAAGGATTATAGATATAGTAAGGTGAGGTTTGGTCAAGTTCCAAAGGTTATTAGTTAAGAGAAATGGGAGACTATGTGGGTTTATATTGGAAAGGAGAGGGAATTCTTTATAATTTATGTTTTGGACAATAAATATTAAACTAATCAAAACCACAAACCATCCCATGGTATTTCCAATGGTTTTAGAAAAAGGGGAGTGGAAAAAATTATTTTATAAGTCCAATGGAATAACTTGTTAAAATATTAGGATTTTATATGTGGATGTGTGTCACACTCTCAAGGAAAACATTTTAAAAGGTTAAAATAATTTATAAGCATTTGAGGGTCCACTAAAGAATCATAAAAATATTCAAAAAAATATAAAATCACAATATTTTGAGGGACAAAATATAATGTCCAAATAACCTTTTTATAGAATCTTATTACAACACTATTGAGTTATTATAATGTCACAAAACAAATTATATATTTAAACAGAATTAAATTTTTACCCAAAAATTCAACTGTCTCAGAAAATTATAAAAAATCACCATTATATAATTTCGACATCTGGAAACCAAAGATAATAATAGCTATATCTAAATATTATTATAAATATGTGATTTTTAAACATTAAAATAAAAACAGACATATGTTGAAAATAATGTGTTTTGAAAAAATATCTTTCAAACCATAATAAAAATTACTATTGTATTCATAAACAACTATACGATCTTTTATATTTAATAAAAATTAATTTAGTAATAATATTTCATTAAAATATTATTTAATTCAAAAATCCATTAATTCATCAAAATAGATTTATTAATTGAATATTAACTAACAAATACCATTTTTTCTTTTAAAGCCGTTTATAAAGTAATAATGAATGTATAGTTTTTGTCTAAAAACACATAATCATAGTGTTAGGGCCTTGTTACATAACCCCTTCTAACACCCATGGAAGACCTAAGGGTAAGGTGTGCGATGGTGATAGACTCTTGGGGTGGCTCGGATAACATCACAAGTGTTGTAATCTCTATTAAATTCCACTTCTCCTGTAGAAGAATCTGTTTATGCTTATCATGTTGATGATCAACTTGGGCTTGGTAAATAATAAATCCCAGTGACATTACCTCGTTTCTGAGATTTAAAAAATGGGCTTTGTGTGGAGAAATTCTACCGGATGAGGCCATCGTTTCCTTTTTCTGAGTAAATTGGATTTGTTAAAGCCCTATATTTTTCCTAATCAAGTGATCACTATTTGATGGATATATTAGAAAAAGTAAAAATTCATAATAGAATTTTAAAATCCAAAAATTAAACCAAGGAAGTGAATATGTCTTATATAACCATTTTACATAATAATACATTTAATTAGATCAAGATGAATTTTCATTAATAAAAATTTGGGTCATTACAATCTTTGCCCCATAAAACATTTATCCATTTAAATTGTCTTTTACCAAACTAAATAGATGAGGTCATATATTCTTCATCACTTCCCCTGATTCCCACATTGCGTCTTCAAACTTGTGGTTTTCTCACAACACCATGATATGTGGAATCGTCGTATTTCGTAGAACTTTTTCCCTACGATCTCAGATATTCACCAGTTTCCCATCATAGGAGAGGTCATTCTCCAATGGTACCACCTCAGGATTGAGTACATGTCATGGGTCATGTATGTACTTCTTCAATAGTGATACATGGAATACATCATGTACTTGAGATAAGTTCTGTGGGAGTGCTAGTTGATCAGCCACTACTCCAATGAAATCAAGGATCTCAAAAGAGTTGAGGTCCCTTTGAATAAGCTTTCCCTTCTTACCAAATCTCATAAATCTCTTCGATGGTGATATGTGGATGAATACCATTTCTTCAACATAAAACTCCATGTCTCATCGAATTTTATCATCATATCTCTTTTGTCGACCCTAAGAAACTTTAATGTGCTACTGGATGGTCTTAACCATCTTTGCCATTTCTTTAAGCATTTTTGGACCTAGGAGTTTTCACTCCCAAAATTCATCCTAACATATCAGTGTTCTTAACCTCTTCCCATAAAGGGATTCATAAAGATCAATTTGGATGTTTGAGTTGAAAATGTTGTTTTAAGATAACAAAAACTGAGGAAGATGTTGATCACATACTCCTTTGATGTCCATTGAGAATTCTCTCAAAATATACTCTTGTGTTTAGATAGTACACTCATATTGTACATCAATTTGAGGATGATAATCTGTACTAAAGTTTAGCTCAATATTCAGAACATTTTGAATACTCTCCCATAATATAGATGTGAATCTTTGATCTCAATCGGATAAAATAGGGAGTGGTACTCCGTGCATCCTTAAAACTTATATGATGTATATCCCTTCTATTTGATCCAATGAGAAATCATATTGAATTGAAATGAAGTGTGTAGTATATGTAAGACGATCCACAACAACCTAGATAGAATATTTTTTCCTTTGGATGTATTCAGAAGTCTAGTTTCAATGTCCATGGTGATGTTATTCCATTTCCATGTTTGTATGGGTAATGGTTACATCATCCCCTTATACTATTTCCTCTCATCCTTCACTTGCTGGAATACCAGGAACATTGATGTATACTCAGTGATCTCATTATTCTTGTTATTCCATCAATAATTCTCTCAGAGATATCGATACATTTTTCTGATTCATGGGTGAATGAAGAAATTTGAACTATATGCATCATCCAAGAGTTATTTCTTAAACTCTGGAGTTGATGGAACACATAGTCATGACCGAAATATCTCAATTCTTTCTTCATTAACATTTATCTCCAATAATTTCCCTTTTCTGATAGTTTCCAAAAAAATTTAAAATTCCCACATCATCCTTTGGAGCATCGTTTAACCCTTCCAAAATAGGTGGTTGAGAAATAATTTGTGAAAGGATTAATGATGTTCCCTTACTTATGATTCTCATATCCATCTTCATCAAATATATAAAGACTAGATCCTTTGAAATTCTCATCAATGATATAATCACTGGGTACTTTATACTTAGAGCATTCACCACCTCGTTCACATTCACAAGGTGGTAATAGATTGAGGTATCAAAGTTTTTTATCAGCTCTAACAATCTTTATTGGCGCATATTCGCCACTTTCTCTGTAAATATATATGTAAGGATTTTGTGGTACATATATATTTCCCAATTATCTCAAAAGAGGTAATTTCACCAAATTTTTAAGGTGAAGGTTACTGTATCCAACTCTAGATTATGTGATGGATAGTTTTACTCATGAACTTTCAATTTCCTTGAAACATAAGAAATGACTTTTTCATTTTACATAAAATCAATGGCATGACCTTCATTGAAGCATCCTTGAATACAACGAATGATCTATACATGTGGGTAGTGTGAGCACGTGCGTAGTGATAATCCTCCTTTTAATATCATTGAAGTTATCTTCGCATTCATAAATACAAGAATACATGACTCCCTTCCAAATTAACATAGTAATAGGGTTTGACTATTGCAATACATTTCTCCAAAATTGGTGATAATATCAAGCTAACCACAGAAAGCTACTGATATTCATCATAGATGTTGGCCTCGACCATCCCTCCATAGCTTTTGTCTTGGAGGGATCCAGAGATATCCCATTGCTTGAGGTGATATGACATATGAATGAGAGTTCCTTCAACTAGAACTCAAATTTTTTGTACTTTACATAGAGGTTCCCCTTTTGTAAGGATTTTAGTACTGTGCTTAGATTCTCTTCATGTTCCTCTTTTGTGTTGGAGTAAATTAGAAAATCATCTGTAAAGACTACAAAAAAATTTCACGGTAATGTAGAAAGACTATATTCATCAATTCTATAAAGATCACTAGAGAATTAGTGAGTCTGAAAGGAACTACTATGAATTCACAGTGCCCGTAAATTGTTAGAAACGTAGTCTTGGGGATATCCTCCATCATCACCCTTACTTGGTAATATCCTGACAACTGATCCACATTGGAGAAATATTGTGCTCCACATAGCTGATTGAAAAGGTCATAAAAATAATGGAAGATGATACTTGTTATTTTTCATGATTTTGTTGAGCTCACGATAATCAATGCAAAGGCGCATTGACCCATCCTTCTTCTTGACGAAGAGTAATAGTTCACCCCATGGTGAAGAAATTAGGAGTATAAACCATTTTACCAGATTCTCATGTAGAAGTCTATTTAACTCCTCAAACTCCAGAAAAGAAATTCTATACAGAGTATTGCATTTTGGAAAATCCTGACGTATAAGATCCATCGAGAATTCAACATATATTCTAGGAGGAAGACCAAAAAATTCCCCATGAAAGCACTTTACTGATATCCCTCACAATATGTATGTCTTCAAGGATGGTTTATTCCTTAGACTCAATCATCTTGGAAAAATACGTGTGCTCATAGGGCAGTAATATCCACGCTTTAGATGATGGTGCTAAAAAAGATTCATCCTCCTCCTTTCACTTCTACCGAATCGGGGGGAGGATTCATCATATGGAGAGTGATTTCTCTCTCATTGAAATAAATGTTGGATATATATATGTAAATCCAATACATGCCATAAATTGCATCAAATGCCACCCAAGAGAGCGTGATGAGGTTTTCCGTGAAGTTCAAACTAAGAAATTTTCTAGTGGAGGAGTAATATTCATGGGTTGAAATGATTTCTCCATTTTCTGTTCTCACCGACATCGTTACTCCCATGATTTTTATGGGGTTGGGATTGTTCAACTATGCTTTCGGGATATAAAAGAATGCATAAAACTAGATTCAAAAAGTATGTTCACTATTCTTGAATGAATAAACATCATACTTGTAACCACATCATTTTCTGGGTTCACATCGGTAGTAGTTAAGGAAAAATCCCTCCCTTGCATCTTTGTAGGTTTTTGGTTTCCTCTTAAAACCTTTGGCTTAGGGCAGTGGTTTGCAAAGTTCCCTAGTTATTTTTAGTTGAAGCAGTGAACAATGCGTTGAGGGTCAAATGGAGTGTTACACTCCTTTGTCGCCATAGTGGGGTTTTCTTGTTAACATTTAATGGTCAGTTTCCCTTATCTTCCACACCTAAATCATTTCCTCATCCCCTTCAAGAAAATTTTGGGGTGCTCCTTTATATACCTTTGGAAAGTGGGGTGCTTGAATTTCTTAGAACCAATGGATTTATACATTGGACCACCATAATTAATGTCCACCTTATAGTTCATATCCCCATTATACCCCTATTATTTTTTTGATCTCCATTTTGACTTTGTGGGAACATTAGATAATTTCCTCATAGGTATTGAAGTCACAGATCACTAGGGATTTCCATAGGAATGGTATTAGACCACCAAATAAGCGGTCAACCTCGCATTCGAGGGAAACAACAAAGCCGGAGGCATACCGCACAAGAATTTTGATGTTTTCTTGATACGCTCTGATGGATTCATTTTTTTTCTTGAGGTAAAGGAAGTCCCTTTCTGTATTATGTTAGAGGGTGTGAGGAAAATATTTAACAAAAAACATTTTTTGAAAATCCTTCCAATCCAATGCCTTGATCTACCCCTCATTCTTTGTATTTTTGATCAATGTCTACCATTGATCTGCTTCACCCTCCATATGATAAGTAGAAATAAGTACCTTCTCTTGTTCAGAACAATGATGGATAGATAAGATATTCTCAATGGAGTTGATCCATTGTTAAACGATTGAGAGATTGGATGATCCATTTAATGTAGGAGGCCTTTTTCTAATAAATATCTCGATTGTAGATTGTTCTTTTTTAGGGAGGGATGAACATTCATCTGGACCATGTTTCTATTTAAAACATGAGATAATTGAAAGAGTATTGTAAATATGATTGCAATTACCACTCCCATCAGATTTGGAATCTCATTTGAACAATCATCACATTGATCTTCGCATCGGATGTTAGCCAGAGTCCTCCTATTATTGGCCATTATCTAGAATAAATGGAAATATAGGGGTAACATGTAAAGGGGAATCCAAATAAAAAAAGGATAACTTAAAAATTACATTTATTTCCTTAACTTATGAATTTATGGGCTTCAATATATGTTGTCCATGATGTACTTCCCAATATATATTCTTAGGGGCCATTTTTTATTCCCATAATAATGTTTCATACTAAACTTATGAATTTACCAAATAATATCCCCCATGAGTGTTGTAATAAAGAGTGTAGCAATGCCCGTTGTAGTTCACCTGTTCCCATTCGAGTCTATCTCAAAGTGGTGTTTTGGTTTTTACCTCTATACACATCTATTACCGATCCACCTCTACCTTTTCATATCTAGAATGTGATGTATTTTTTGATAAAACACTTACACTACACTCACAAAAAATAAGTGATGTTTTTATAATTATTAGTCTTATCCCTATGGATTTTACTAGTGGTTTCTAATCAAAATCCCATAAATAACTAAACCAATCATCTGATACCAACTATAACAACTATTCTCTTTATTACAATCAATAATATGATATGTTACATAAATTTGAACTTCAAAAAACTTTGAGGATCAAGAGGTCTAGTTTATTAGGAAATTAAGAACATTAAATAAAAAATTATAACATAAAACAAAACATCTTTATGGAAAAATTATTTTAAATGACCACAACATTCCTTCGTACATTGCATTTCATGAGACAACCTGAGGACATTCATATAAAATGGGCGAGCTATAAAGACCAGTAAGGGAGTAAACAAGGAATAACATGAAGAATACAACACATATTTGGAAATAGGCATATCAATGGAGTTAAAGAGAAACATGATTATCATAAAACATAAGTGTGTCAACAACATTTAACATGATATTAACATGAGCCAAGGCTCATTTCAAATGGACCATGAGTAAACCCTCATTTCACAGGAATTAACACGAGTAAACCCTCATTTAAATTGAATTAGAAATATTAAACACTCATTTCACTTGAAGTATCAAGATAGTAATCATTACCCAATGCATTGGAGCGCTATCAGGGCGCACCCTTTCTAAACATTTCATTTTATTCATAAGTGTTCCACATAGATCATACAACATAGATTCATTAAACATCATAATTTATTCCACGCATAAGAGATGTTGAATAAATAAATGTATCTCCACAATAAAAAATTACCTATGTATAAAGGTGAATACTTTTTTTTAGAGAAATTGGTATGGTATTCATTTACACAATTATTTTGGCATGGGAAATTTGGTGTAGCTTTGGCACCATAACGAAGTCAAATAGAAATAGTAAAATAGTTTTATGAGAGAGAAAGGGGTCCCTTATCATTTATACATGAAATAGATAGAAACGGGTCATGGAACATAATATCCAAACATATGTAATGGAATTTAGATGCATAATATAAAAGAATTGTTTTAATGTAAACGACAAGATAGAAATTCCTTACCTAATTTCAGCAAGGTATCAGGTGTACATGAGGGAAATTAATGAGACATAAAGAGGTGTCTCATCATTCAAACATAAAGAGGGTAGTATAGTGAGGTGACAAATCATACCCCAAAATTTTTAAATGAAAAAAAGAGTATAACAATATAAAGGAACTTGGACAATAATTAGAAAGGAAGGAAATCCCTTACATGGTAGTGTGATCCCAAAGGCATGGGAGAGGCTTGAGAGAAGATTCTTGGGACATTGGGGCGCCTTAAGATGATTATAGAGAGAGGCGGTCAGAGGTTGGTTGATATCCAAAGGTTTTGAGTGAAGAGGAATGAGAGATTAAGTTGGATTATATAGGAAAGGAGAGGGAATTCATTATTATATTGGTTTTGGACACTACATATTAAACTAATAAAAACCAGAAACCACCCTAATGATTTTTCCCATTGTTTTTGAAAAATGATAGTGGTAAAAATTATTTTATAAGGCTTATAGTAGAACATATTAAAATATTAGGCATTATTATGTGGAGGTGTGTCACACTCTCAAGGAAAACATTTTAAAAGGTTGAAATATTTTATAAGCCTTGGAGGGTCCACTAAGGCATCATAAAATTAATTAAAAAAATATAAAATCACATAATATTAAGGGTAAAACATATATTGGACGTAAATTACTTTTATAGTAATTTATTACATCATTATAAGAACATTATGATGTCCTGAAACACATTTTATATTTAAACGGATTTTAATTTATCCCGAAAAATCGACTGTCTCAGAAAATTCATAAAAATTCACTGTTAGATAAATTAGACATATTGAAACAAAAAAAATATTAATTTTATCCAAATAATATACTAAATATATGAATTTTCAATTTTAAAATGAAAACGGATATTTATTGAAAATTTATGGATTTTGACAAAACAGCTTTCAAACCATAATAAATATTACCATTGTATTCATTAGAAATTATACGATCATTTATATTTAATAAAATTTAATTTAGTAATAATATTTTAAAAAAAATATTATTTAATTAAAAAATCCATTAATTCATCACAATAAATTTCTCAAATGAATATTAACTAAAAATACTATTTGTGCTTTAAAAACCATTTACATAGTAACAATGAATGTATATTCTTTAAACAAAAAAAAACACATAATCATAGTGATGGGTTCTTGTTACATTACCACTTATAACACCTACATAAGACTTAAGTGTAAGGTGTGCGATGGTGATAGACTTTTGGGGTGGCTCAGAAAACATCGGAACATTGGTAATATCTATTAACTTTCACATCTCCCGTAGGAGATTATGTTCATGATTAACATGTTGAATCTTGACTTGAGCTTGGTTAAGAATGAAGCCTAGTGAAACTACATCCTTTACAAGCTCAAACCAATGGGCTTCATATGGATAAATTATAAACGATGATACCATAACTTCCTTTTTATGGGTAAATTGGATTTTTATAGCCCTATATTTAGACTAATCATGTGACCACTGTTCAACAACTATGTTAACAACAATAACAGTTAATAACATAATTTTAAAATCCAAAAACATAAAACCAAGGTAGTGAATATGTCTTATATAACCCTTTTACATAGTAATACATTTAATTAGATCAATAAGAAATTTAATTAATAGATTTATTTGTCATTATAGGGAGTTTTTGGATTCTCCATGGATTCAAAACATAGATTCATGATGCATGATGTGAATAGCTTGGTCTATATAAGATTTACATAGCTATAAAGTATAATATTTCTCATTTATCCACCTAACTATTTTTATCAACATAGAGATATAACCAAAATGATTTATGGTGAATTTAGATGCCTGTATCCATTGGAAATGATTCTTTTAGAGGTTCATTGTGGAATGAAATTAAAATGAAATGACTGGGATGATTCATAGAATGATAAAAAATCCATTGCACTTTTCCTAGATGTGTTCGGAATATTATCTTCCAATATAATTTTCTAGATCATGTTTGAATGAATATTTATGAATTTTTCTATTTTTTTAATTGTAAATGTAGTAACTACTTTATTTGGAAACAATTTCTAGAATACAGTTTCCAGTTGATATTTTTTGATGATGCTCATGATTTTTTATTATATTTTTTTAAATAAACTTATTTTAAAAATAAATGTTCTATTTGAAAATTATTTCATATAGATCATTGCCTTCATATACATTTTGGTATGTGTTTATATTTCATCTTATGAGGCCATGTTGATAGAAACATGGTGTTCATTTTTTATCCGAAGGGTAAAAGGGGATATCACCCAGTTATGACCAGGTTAATGATGGATTTACACACATGAGTGTTTGGATTGCGATTGGGAATGGATGTATGTGAATGTATTGGACAAGGAATGGGTATTTAATGAAGAGTGGTAAATTTAATGAGAAAGTGGAAGGATTTATTTATTTTCATTTTTTTCATATATTGTTTCTATAAAAAATAATACTTCTATATTCTCACACTCTATTTCATATAAAAATGATAATTTTATTCTTATCCTAGTGAAGTGTGATAGGGAGTATTTGGTGAACTTATGGTGATTGGTATAATCACCCCCTACTTAGGATCATTGGTGTGCTTGTAGATGTTTTCTACGAAGATATAGTTATTGATCATGTTTTGTAATTCTCTAATGGTGATCCTTCACATCAAGGTTTTGTTAGGAAAGATGGAGTTGGGTACATTCTGCATCATGGTATTTCATGGTGCCAAATTAGTGCAAATGTATTTCCATTTGGTTTCTTATCCTTGCACCATTATATTATTTCCATTGATACCCCGATATTGTTCTATATTATAATTTTTATGAGTTATGATACTGTTTATTCATGCATAAATTATATTTTCATGTGTATATTGATATGTATTTTTAGGTTTTTTATCATTAAAGGAAAAATCATTCCACAATTTCTATTAATACAAAGGATTTTATTTTTATTCTCATGTAAATTAATGATTGCACCAAAATTTATTATAATTTTTCTTCTTCTCTCACTAACAATTAGGTGTGGGGTGTTACAAAATATAAAATTTCTTATAGAATTTAAATATAAAATTTCAAAATTTAGATAGAATATAATATAATAGAAATTCTATTTATTTCAAATTTCATTTATAAATGAAGACTTATAATATATGTAGAAAATTATTTTTTAGTAAAAAAAAGTTTTTGAAGAAATAGATGTTTTTATTATTATTTAAAAATAAAAATTACCAATTACAAGAGTGTTAAAATATTTTTTTATAAATAAGCATCAAATATATTTATCGTAATAGTTAACTATTTATATAATATATTTTTTAAAATAAAAATTAACAAGTAATAAAAATAATTTTTTGAGTATTATCTTTTAAAAAAATTTACTAAATAAAATTTTATATTTAAATATAATAAAATTTATCCTTTCAATAATAACATATAATATGTATAAAAATTATTTAAAATTAAACATATAGCATTTTTCAGTGAAAAAATTACATAGTAATGTATTAGTTACTTCATTCATTTTGTTTATTCTTTTACTAATCATTATATAATTTTTTTTCAATACATTTCTTTAAAATAATTATTTCAAGTTTACACATTTATTTAAAATCAATTTTTTATAAATTCATTTTCATAAAAATAAGAATATATTTTCAAAAATAAATAGTAAATATTGAATTTATTCAAATTTCTTTATTAATCTTAAAATAAATAGTTTATAATTTGAATACATATAAATATATTGAATATAGATATTATTTATAATAATATGAAAAAAATTAAAATTCAATCATGATTATGGATATAATACCTATCGGTTAGACACCATTTCATAAAGATCTAAATTTTTTTCATTACATTCATTAAATTCATTCCACTCTATATTCTCAATTTTCTTATTTTATTTTCTTATTTTTATTTCTATATATTATAAATATTTTTTCATTCGTAGTGTTTTTCTCAATGTTAGTTTAGTTCTACTAATATTTATTCTTGATAACCAATTATATAGTGGATTTACTAACATCAAAAATATTATGTCAATATATATATTCCCTATTTTATTTTTATATTATTTTTATAGATGTAATTATGCATGGTATATAATAATTAATGTTAGGTAATATGTTTTTTATTTTATATTTTAATAATGTACTATTTTGGTTGATTAAATCAATATTAATATTATATTATTCTCATAAAATTTATTTTCTACTATATATAATGAATAAAATTTTAATTCTAGCAAATAATATGTATATATTAACATGGGTTTCTATAATCTCCCTCGATAAATAAAATTTTATCATTTTAATTTTCATCTCATTTTTACAATTGATACTTTTTCTATGGAATCAATAAAATTGGAAATATAAAACTTGATAACTCAAACATATCATCTGAATTAAAGGGTGAGAAATTTATATTTTTTATAAAATTGGTATATGTTATAAAATCATATTTATCTTATAATTTATTATATCTATAATTATTTATATGGTACGAGGCCTTATACATGTGGGAGAATTTCAAATTTAATTTCACATATTTATTATGTTATCCACATTATTTCATTACAATTAGATTTTTTAATATATGATTTACATTAAATCTTTTGCATAATTAGATCCTAAAAATATATTTTTTATTTTCAATTAATTATTAACCATTAATTTATTGACTGATATATTAAGGTATAGTTGTCATCATTGGGTAAAGGAATCGATGATTTGTTGTTCTTATTTATTCACCACATCCAATAAATCCTTTTCAAATTTTTCATAATTATAATATTAACAATAATTATTATATGAAACTAAAAACATATCCCATAATTTCTAATGTACATTTCAACTGACGATGTATTTGATTTAACTATAACTTATTTTATATAACTGTAATACCATCGATTAAATTGAAAATCAGTTCAACATATAACTCTTTTAGATAATCCTTATATAAATTATGTTTTATTATATTATTATAAATATTATTGTCCCATAAAATAATCAAACCAAGCAATGTAAAAAAACTAAAGCAACCCCTATCCCCCAACACAAAACCTCGTGCAGAAAATAAAAACATAATATATATACTGATAAACAACTTGAGAATACAAAAAATTATACACATAATTTTACATTTTTAGAAATCATATTGAAATATTTAAATACAAACCAAAGACAAAAAAATTATTTTATTTTTGTATTAGCAACATTACAATAATAATATGTGATTATTTTTTAGTATATCCCCAGAATATTCCACCTCAATTATTTTCTCTTAGCCAAATTCAAAATTTATATTTTTATGGAAATTTTAAATTGGATAAATGTGATTTATTAACCACTTAGTTTGAAAAAAAATAATGAGTTGGGGATAACATATAAATTAATAATAAGTAGGAAAAATTCATGAATATTGATGAAATTAATGACAAATGGAACCATAAAATGTGATCACATTATCTCATAAAATGGTTATAGATAAAGGTATAATAACATGTATCCATAAAAGGTCACTATTAAATCAATAAAATTTCTATGGAATAAAAATTTAAAATCATATGACTAATTATGAATAATATTTATATTATATTGGAATCTAGAGGAAGCATTAGAAAATAAAATCATGACATTTTTAAAGGACTACAATCCTTATATATATATATATATATATATATATATTAATAGTCAAGCCTAACCATTTTCCCCATAATTTAATACTTTTTCTAACCACTCGCACGTCATAACATATTAGGCATGAGAACATAACTTGGGTAACATAATAATCCTATGTGATATAAATAATTACAAAAATAAAAATAGGTATATATATTTAAAGACCCATCCCTAATATATCAATAATCAATAAATATTTATTCCATATAGAATCAATATCACATCCATGTTTTAGTTACCCATTGAATGAAAATGGGATCATATCATTTTCTATAAATTTCACATAAGAATCCATTAGGATTCATCACATATGTTAAATAATTAATTTCAAATTATAAAAAACAACATAATAGAAAATGGTAGGAGTTAATGAAAAACAATCCCATAGATGATTGATTATTAAATGATAAAGAGGATAATATAAGATAAATAAATAAAAATATATTTCTTAATGTTTTGGTTGCTTTTCATTGATACAATGTTTTATGTCATATACAAAATAAAATTATTAAAAATTAAAAGAATGATATTAATGGATTTTTTAAAATTGAATATCATAAAAAAAATATACATGAGAATATCTAAAGGATTTCATTATAATAAATATAAAATATAGTATAATAATTGAACAATGTAAAAAAAATATGTTTTTTGAATTTTTTTAAAGGATATCATATTAAAAAAAATACTAATAATACATAAAATATAAAATTGTTAAACTATAATAGATATGTTACTGAATGAAATAAATATTTTTATTTAATCAATGATAATAATGGTTTATGGGAAGATAGAAAATTGAAAAGGGTTAGATATTTCAAATATATAGAGTATATGTTTTTTTATTACAAAGATGTGTTCTATTAAAATAATTTATTAATGAGGATTAATTAAAATGAGAAATAAATATCCATATAAACAATGAGTAAAATAAAAATTTAAACCATATAAGGAAATTTAAAAATACCAAGTGGAATGATCAATTAAAAAACACATAGTCAAAAAAATAAATATAAAATGTGAAATGTGTTAATGCAATTGAAATAAATGGTGATGGTGAAATACTGTTGGAAATAATAACATTAATATTTTAATATTGATAAAATGTAGTATATAGTGAATTATATTACCTATATAATAGAAAATTTGTTCATAATATCAAAAATTATTCTATTAAGCAAAATTGAGATAAAAATTAAACCATTAGATTTATTCTTGGTCGAACATGGTCAAACACACAAATTAATGAATTTAGGATTATTATAATTCCATTTAATGAAATTATTAATATTTATTTCATATAATATAATTTATTTATATTTTATAATTACGCCATTATAAGTTATTCATAGTTTAAATATATCATTGTGTGTCAATTATATTGACTGAAAAACAATTGTCTTGGTTTGGTGGTTTTAATCCTTGCTCCATGATCATTTGATTACCACAACTAGTATTGTCATGGATATTATTTATAGGTATTTAATCAGTAGTTTGATTATATGATGTTTTCATTAATGTTTTGGTATGATTTGTCATTAATTGGTTACAATATTACTTTCTAGTTAATAAAGAATAAAAATTTATTTTATTTTAATATTTATTATTATATATTACCATTAATGAATTTAAAAAATAACTTATGTTAATTATAGTATCAATATTTTTTCAGTATTTGGTTTTTTAAGTCATTCATTATCAAAATTTAATAGAATCAGTCATATGGGTGGTAAACTCCACCAAAAAAAGATATCCTTTTAATAAAAGATTGAGTAAAATTTTTAAATCATATGTGTTGAGAATATGATTCATTTATTGTAATTAAATAAATATGTGTTGTTGGATGAAGCATTTATTCTTCGAAAATAGTTAACGATTCATTTAATGGAACTAGATGTCACATGTAAATAATTATCCTTAATTTACTGTGACGATTGATTATGATAATATTAATGTCAAAGGAATGTTTCATTAAGGGAACTATATTTTCACTAATTTTTAAAGAAGAATAATTGTATATATATACAAAAATAATTCTTATAATATTTATATGATACATTGGTTATGAAGGGTTTTATTATAGTATTTTATTTTGTTTATTACTTTAAAAATATGGATAAACATGTGTGAAATATATACTAACTAAACCCCACACATGAGGGAGGTGTCTTCAATAATGTGAACATGTCCACACAGCCTATTTGGTGGCATAAGTGAATGGGTTTTGTATAATCCCACAAGTGTACTCCCATGTTTAATGTGCTTGGGTATGCCTCATTGGGCATAAAGGATTAAAGGTGGGCCTCTGTTTTTGGGGGATAACTTGTTTGGTGTGTGGTGAAAATTGTTACTTTTTCTGATTTCCCATAGGCATCTCTAACAGTGTAGCGGTGAATATTGTGTGATATACCAAGTTCCTGATGGAGGTAATGTTCGATACATGATGTGTGATCCATGTACATTCTCCCTATGACATTAAAATGTATTACATAACATAAGCACCATGACATGAGTTATATCCACAATCCAATGACTCTTCTGTATTTTTTATTTGATGAAGGATACCATCTAACACCTCACACATGAAAGGACAATCTAGTCATTCTCTATATAATCGGTGATCACTGAACCGACTTCAACAAAAGTCACCATTCTCTAATGTTAATATAGAGAGTTCAAGGCTATTTAATGTCCTCCATGTATGATATTATACATAATTGGAAATAAAAATATATCATGTGAAGGAGAAAACATTGTGTTAAGGCTTTGTGGGATGATCTTGTGATCACTTGATCAAATTAAGATACTCAAATGAGGAATGAAAACAACCACCATAGCATCGCATGAACACAGCTCAAACTCCTGAAAATCAATCGATCATAAATTTCATATTGTTTCAAAATGTTATAAATATTTTAATATGCATTTTTTAGGACTAACATGAGGTAATTGAGATGTTTTCCACAGTCAAGATTCATGATCAACGATGTGATCTTGAAAATAGATCTCATGAGTCGCATGATCATTTCGGTGTTGTCTGAGGATCAATGAAATCAATTTTATCATAAATTAAAAGATCCCATGAATAATGGTGTTTATTTAATGGTCCCTATATATAATATAAAATTAATATCTTATACTTTTGAGCCTCCTTTATAAATACTGATGAAAAACAAAAGGGAGTTTTCTTCAACCGTTTGAGATATCAATAGAATATCTCAAAATAATGATGGAAATGTTGTTTTTTTACATGAATGAAGTATAAGAATCACATGAACATTCATGAGATTCCATTTCAGGAATCAAATATTTTATTTTTTATGTAATTCAAGAATTTATCCTTGGGAAACAAGTGTCATGTGATGGAACCCACAAAAACACAACATGTAATCTTAAGGTACCCACAGATAGAGTTTTGGTTTGGTAGAGCATATATATAAAGGTATTGGGACAACATGTTATCTATTCACATGAATTAATGAGGATAAAAAGTAAGATATATTTGGGTCAAAAAAATGTATTGAATAGACTAGGTAACTCGTTCATGTACTTGTGAATTATATAGTTGCATGTAACTCATGAATTCCATGCACCCTACATACCACCATTGATAAATATCATGAATATTGGAAATAAATGAATTGAATAATATTAAAAATGATCTTGAAATAATATAGTATTAAACAATAAATTTGTAATATGATCATGAAATAATTATCCCCTGTCAAATGAAGTAACTATTATAAAAATAATCTAAGAATATAGTGATCAAGAAGAAAATATAAAAGTAAAATTGTAGTTCTTGTCCGAAATTGTGATGAAGTGACCATTTTATAACAAAATTATCTTGATGACTCTATATAAGTATATACATTAATAGTTTACGGATAAGGAAACATTTAAAATTTTTATTTCTTAAATTATTTTTGTCTGTTTTTTGTATTGAAAATGTGAAGATATTGTTCCAGCGAGACTTCAGAAAGAACGGTGTGATTTTATTCTTTTATGTTGTATCCTCTAGTTATTATAGTTAATAATATTTGTTTAGGGGGTATAACCAATAACTTCAATAGTAGTCTTACAATGAGAAAAATAATTATAAAATTATTTGTGGTCTTTTTTTTACAGCATTAGAGAGAGGTTGATCTTTCCTAGGTGTAGATCAAAATCTTAATGGAAAAAATAGGATACTTTGTTAAATAAGTAATAAATTGTAGAAGTTTTCACTTATTCAAACCACCAACCACTTATCAGTAGTGAAAAAATCCCTAGGAACCTCAATTGGTACCAGAGAGATGGTTCCCTCTTTCATGATCTACTGTGTATTGAAGATGTAATATCTACTTTTTTAATTAGATGGGTGATCATTCATTCGATAGCATGAACAATCACAGTTTGATGAATATGATATTTACTTATCTATTATCTCTTTTCCATGAAGATAAAGGTACAGTGATAATGTAAGTACAACCAATTTATAATGATTCTCTTATGAAATTTACTGATAAGTAAAATTTTGAAATTTGTTGAAGAGATCAAAATTTTATTCTGATTTTTCTTTTATACAAAGTTGAAATGTATGTTTTGGAACTCATGAAATTTAATGAAAAATTGGATAATTTGGAATAATTATATGAAAGAATCATGAATTTCAAGGATTAAAAATTTGAAAATTTGAAAAAGAAAATTTAAATATATTCGGGAGAAGAATAAATCATTTTTTACAACTTCTCTAGATACAATAAAATATTCAGTCATATTAGGGCTTTGAAGGAAATTTTGATGATTCATGAAAAGTCAAAAAAGTGATGATAAATATTCCTAATAGGTTTTATCCCAATTTATTTTATTTAGAAAAATGATATGATCTTAATCTCGATAAATTAGAAATCATTCAAATTATATAAAAATATCAATGGATTAAACCTATGGGGAATAATAACAATGATTATGTGTATTTTCAGGCCATGAAAATTCCAAAAGGTGAAGATAATTAAATTTTATAACCAACTGAATATAATTATCATCCTAAATTTTAATATTATAATAGAATAATTTCTCTTGTGTCTATTAGATTGTAGATGGGAGTGTATATGTGTATTGGTATGTCACAAACAATGTGCTTCAACTATAATGAAATCAGATATATTTCTATTACTTTTCCTATGGAACGGTTTTTAGATCATGTGATATATTGTTTGAAATCCTATAAAAATGGGGAAAAATCAAAAGGCACAACCAATATTGATGTAATTATGAAGAAATTATTCACAAGTAATAGATGTTTATTATTAAAAGCATTGGATGATGAATCCACTTCAATCAGCCAATCATAATATGAACTTAATTTCAGGGATCATTGGGAAAAATAATTTCACAACTCTAGAAGTGAGGATGGTGATTATTTTGAATCAAATCAAGGTAACATATTGATGAATGTATTGGAATCCAATATTTATAAAAAAATATCAATATTGATAAGAGACTACTATTAAATAAAAAATAAAATATATTCAGGAATAGGAAGAATTTAAAACGAAAGATACTTTATAAATTGAAAAAATCAAAAGGGACATACAAAAAGTGGATGAAATGTGAATGATGGAAAATAGAATATAATAAAACCAATAAAAAAATGAATACGAATAATATTTTTATTAGTATAATTTCCATTAAGAATAATGTATCATTAAAAGGTTTAGACATGTTTTCAACAAGGCTGCATCGATTTAGGTAGAATCACCACAGAATGCAGAAAAGATGTGTTCAAAGAGGTAGGTTAATTTTGTGCTCTATGAATTTCAAAATAAATAATTTTTCTATGATAAATCATCTTTAAAAGAAAATTTTGGTAGACTATAGATCATTAAATATAATTATAAATCTAATTTTAATTAAATGGAAGAATGTGATTTTTCAAGAAGATCAATCACATTGATATGCGAAAATATTAGTGTAATGGAAAAAAAACAATTTTTAACAAATGGCTATTATTTGTTTAGAAGAAAATTGATTATAGAACAGTTCTTTTGTTATTGAGTGTTTGGGCTCTATTCATACTCATTATATTATAGAATATTACTAATATGGATGAAAAATAAAATAAGGGGATGTATTCTTTGAAAGGAAGAGTAAAGTTTAGAGTAAGAAACTAGTTTTGGGAATTAAACAGATTTAGAATAGAAAACAAAATTATTTATAAGAATAAAGAAATTAATTATTTAGTAAAAAATGTATTAGTTTAAAAACTTACAGAGTATTTTACCTGAACAAAATTCAAATGCTATGAAAGTAATGGGTTATCAATTAACGAATAAATAAAAATCATGTTCTTTATGTTCTTTGCAAAGATAGTAGAAGAACGATGACCTAAATTCTTAATAGTGGATGTTCATCACACATGACTAGTGAAAAAATATATAATATTAAGATTCATGAATTAGGAGAAATAACATTTTGAAATTATTATTTGTAGATAACATGGGGATTAGGGAATTCAATATTGATTACCAATATATAAAGTCTAATAATTCATAATATTTTGGAGGGATAGGGAAAAATTTCTTATTTCATTGCAACATTTTGATGAAGCAAATATGGAGTTATTGAAATTAAATTCATGTATCGTAAAATGAATATATGATGAAATGATCATTATTCAATTGATAAAAACTATTAACAATATATTTCAAATCGGTGATCCTTCCAATTCCATTAACTTGAGATCCAAATATGCAAATAACATATGGTATCAGAGACCTGGACATCTTGGTCAAAGGAATGTAGCTATAATTTTGAAGTATCATGTGGGTAGAGATATTCCCAAGATAAATGGATACATAGATGAAATATATGTAATGTTTCAAAAAGGGAATTGTGGTTATGATTTACATAATGGTGTTGATATTATTTCATTTAGACCTCATGAACTTAGTCATAATGACTAATGAGGTCCAATGAGAAGAACTTATACAATGGGTTATTTATATTTTGTTACTATTTTTTATGAATACACATGGTTGACTAATATGATTTTTTTCAATCAAATTTCAGTGGTGATTAAATAGTTGAAATGTTTTAGAAGGAATGAAGAGAAGGAAATGGATATCTATACTATGAAAATAAGATACTATAATTTGAAGGAGTATAACTATGATGGATTTGAATGTTTTTTTATTGAAACATGGAATTAATAAACAATATAGCATATTATATACTCTTAAAAAAGGGTAACTGATGAAATAATAGAATAATAGTATAGATATGGAGGACATTGTTAGCTGAACACAAAAACAAAAAGTGTTTCTAGAGAAAATATGTATGTACCACCATATATATATAGTACCTTTATATAAGAACCTAAAAAATAGTAGAAATTATGTGAAATGTGGTAAAAGATAAATATAAATGTTAAATACATTATAGATATTGAGTGTAGTTGAATTATAATGAACAATAACATCAAAAAATGAATATTTAAAGTAAATGATGTGAAATGAATTTTCAAAGGCTCTCTATATATTTAATGTTTCTCTAGATGTTGGAAAAAATAGTCGCATAAAATATTTGACTCTATTGATTTAAAAAATATTGAAAATAAGAACCAATAATGTAATCATTTAATATATATTGAAAACATTGAATGATTTTTTCTTCTAAAATGAATAGAAGAATTGTAATGTTAATAATGAATCCAAAAATAGTTGATATTTTTCCCAAAAAATAGTTATGATGATGAATCTAATGGAAATAATATTAAACAACATAAAAATATTGTGAAAAATGTTGAAAATGAAAAAAAATAATGGGATTCAATAGGATCCATTTCAAAAAGGAAAATGATTTAGGGTTAAAGATAAAAATAAACATATTTATACAATTGTGACTCAAAAAATGATAGAATTATATGGTAATGAGGACCAGATACAAGTTATGAGGGAGTAAGATTATTATTTTGAGAAAACCCCCAATTTTTATTTTACTCAAATATTAATTGTAATAACTACGATCTTCTTTTCAGGTATGTTTTTCCTTTTTCTGGAGTTTTTGAGAAAAGAGGAGTTTCTGGAAATTTTTCTAGTACACGCTGTGTACTTTCTTTCCACTGAAGGCCGTGTGCTGGCCATGTAGAGACCACACACATAGTCGTGTATTGGTGTTTGGAGGCCACCTAAAGTGTAGTACGGAAAAGGAAAGTACATGTCTTGTACTTCAAAAGTACATGCCGTGTATTTTGTTTTTTCATTAAATGCACTAGGGTCCCGTCTGACGGACAAGACCATCTTCTTCTAGGATTTCTTCATCCGAGAGAACCCATACGGCCACAGATCTTCGATGAACCCCCGATCCTCCATCCGTCCTCTGAATCGAACATCGTTAGTTGTGTTGGAATCACATCGGTGAGTTATCTCTTCTTCTAGAGCATCGTTTTCCAATTCATCCTCTTTTCCATGTTATCATGGGTTGAACATTTTATGCAATTTTGTAGATATATGAAGTTCTAAGGAAATTCAATCTTCGAGGGTAATGTATATTGATCTCCTAACCCCAAGGAAGGTGGTTTGTGTCTTTATGTAGAAATTCTTTGAGTTTAATGTGAAAACTCGCCCAATACGCATGAATGGGGTATTGCGGATTTACTGTTTTCGCCCTATTGTTTTCCTTCATTGCTTGTATGCATGATTAGAGGTTATTTATTGGGAATAGGGTATTTTTTTGTGATTTGGATGTATTTCCCATGCATGTTTTGCCTATTTATGACCATTTGGTCTAGTTTCGCTTGTTAGGCTATTGCCAGTTGCCATGCCTAGTATTATAGGATGGTGTGACTTTTATTCTGACATGCTGTTATGTTGTAGACTAATATACAAGTATTTATTGAGGTATACTTTGGTCGTTACATGATGCTATACTTGCTGGCTTACACAGGGTCGTGAGAACATGGTGTACAGACCATAGGGAGAATTGACATTGAGGGCTTCTCTAGAGTGTCTTTATAATTATACGATGTGAGACCATAGGGGGAATTGACATTTAGTGCTTCCCCAGAGTGTCTGTAGTTCCTTGACATGGGCCACAGGGTTAATTGACGTTGAGTTATTCCTAAGAGCGCCTTTAGTACGATATGTGACTATAGGGGGAATTGACGGCGAGTGTTTCCTCAGAGAGTCTATACATTAGATGAACCATAGGGGCGGGACTATGTGTGCTTCCTAGAGGGTTTCTAGTATCTGTTAGGTAGGACTAGAGGGTATAGGTTGTGAGTACTTCCCATAGGGTTACCTGTTTGTATGGCCTAGTGCTGAATTTTCAATAATGGATGAGACTTTTTTTTATCCAAATGGAAGAAGATGCCGCGATGATTCAAAATAATGTCAAAATCCTTGAACAAGTAAGCAAGATGGTAGCATTGTTAGTGGCTGAAGTTGAAGAAGTTAAATCTTTATGGCTGGAATGACAACAACAAAATAACCAAGCTAAAGAAGAAAAGGTAAATGTTTTTCCACCTACATTTGAAGTTGACGAACCCAAGTAGGACTTGAAGATTCAATTTGATGATGAAATCGTCTCTCCTTGGGAATTACTTGAAGAAGTTCCTGAAGATGAAAACCCAGCTGATACAACTGTGGGAGATCAAAATGATTTGGATGAACATTGGTATGATTTTGTTGAAGAACAAAAGGTAAGTGATCCTCCCATCTTTTTCAAAGAATAATCGGTACCTCTATACCCCTCTCTTAATTTGGAATAAGATGAAGAAGTCCCTGCTGAAAAAGAATTCCCAGTGGCCTTTCCTGAAGTAATTGTGTTTCTAGCTGACTTACACAAAAGGGAATATTTTTATATTGAATGTTCATGTTTTAATCATATCCAAGTGGAACTATTTTTTAACTTCCCTTATAAATTTTTTTGACCCAGCATCACATGCGCAATCCCTGGACATTGAAGTCAAAGTGGCCAATGAAGTCATGGCTGGATAAGTGGAGGAACCATTCTTCCTCCTTCCCCCATCATTCCAGTTGTACCACATTGAAATGGTGAAGGAGATGTTGTAATCAATTTATGGGTTGCTCTATGGATGTTGTATGCTGAAGAGCATCGGAAAAAAGAAGTTTTTGTGGTTTCTGAGCAAGAAACCCTACCCACCATCGGATTGGGGTTAAACTGCTGCAACTGCTAGACTAGGGGCAGTAAAAACCTAGCACCCGCTTGGGGGTCAAACCATGCATTATCCTCTTTCTTCTCCATTCCTCTTTCTTTTTATTTATTTTTCACATATTTTCTTTATTTCATGCCTTTTAAGAAAATTGGTAGTAGCTAGGAGCTTAACTCAAAGCTGCCACTAAAAAATAAAGCAAGGTTGTATCTTTCCTTCCCTTTATTTTTCTTCCCTTATATTTATTTTTTTGGAGCTCCAATTAGGGGTAGTGAAATTTAGGTGTGGGGGAGTGTCAACCTACTTAGATGTTTTTTGTGCTATTTTTTTATCATTTGTTTAGTATCATTGAGATTAAATGAATATTCTGATTACTTTTCACACTTCAAATTGATTTTGAGGAATTTGAGATGATTTTTGAAAAAATGGATTTTATATGATTGTTGATGTGAGTAATTGTTTTCCTTGAATTGGATTTTCCATCATTTTTATGATTTTGACTGATTTTTGAAATTCATGCCCATGAAACACCGACTCAATACATTTTTCGTTTCCTGTGAGGTATTTTGAAATACTTTGAAATATTATTTCTAATACCCAAACTTTCTTGAGAGAAGCTTGGATTTTGTTTGAGAACCAGAACTTGTGATTTTTTTTCTTTCGAAGCTTTGTATTTCATAGACTGTTTTTTATATGATTGAGGAATTTGATTGGCTAGCCATATTTTATCTTGATACATACCTTTACATCTATCCTTCATTATCCATTAGAAGCCATGAATTGTCTTATAGGTTTATTCCACATTACAAGCCAAATATTCCATACCTACCCGTACTCTTGGTATTTTTGCGTGGATATTTCAAGTTTGAGTATGGGGGAAGGGACTTTCGTGTGTGCTCATGGGATGTGTTTAATTTATTAGGGATGTGGGGTGTGTGTCATATTTTTGGGTAGTGGATGATAAAGATCAAATTGGGCATGGTTAATCCTTTAATTGTGCTTTATTGTTTCATCTAGTTCTCCTTAAAAAATGAAAAAATAGAAAAAAAATGGAGATGATATTGAATTTATCATTGAACTTACTTTTATGAGTCATGTACCTATCTAAATAAAGGTAATTATGGTCATTCAATCATTGTATTCAATTTTCAGCTCATTCTCCATGGAAGAAAAAGAAAAAAAAAGAAAAAAAATTGTGCCTTTCTGGAGCTATACAAAAAAGAGAAAAAAAATTAAAAAATGGGAGACCACAATGCAATAATTTTTTGGAATCATTTCCTGGATCATGCCCCATGTCATACAAAAAGGGGAGGTGTTGTGTTTCACACTGTTAAGGGGATTGAGTGAGAAATTCATGTGTTTTCACTTGAATATTCATGCATTGTACTTAAGAGTCCAACCTCTTTTTTCTTGCCTTAATTTTTCAATCATTTTCCCACCAACCCTAATCCACAAAATTAACCTGGAAAAAGTCCTCATGATTGAATTCATTTTCATGTTTCGTGCAGTGGATAGATTAGAATTGTCTCCAGCCTATGGTGATACAAACACTTTCCATGTATGACCATAACTCCAGATTTAATTTCTGTTGAGTGAAGAGTGACACAAAATTCAAGGTGAGGTAGGTTGTGATTGGGACATGGATGGATTTATGAGGTTGAATAAAATTAAATGTGAGGAATGAAAATGATTGGGAATTGTTTTTCATAGAGGATACATGATTTAATTTCATTTTGGAAGAGATCATTGATGTTTTCTCATTGTTGATTTTTTGTGTGAATTTTGATTTAAATATATGATGATTGCCAATGAGTGCAATGATTTTGTGTGGGGGAGTGATGAAGATAGAATTTTAACATATTATATACAGTATTTCATAGTTATAATACACGTCATAGTGTTAGTTTATGGGCAATTTTCACATATTTAAGTTTTAGTGGTATTTTGAGCTCAAATGCAAAAATTCCTTAATTTTGGTGTTTAGCTGTTTAATTTAACTTCATTATTTCGGCCATAAAATTTTCTAAACTGACCCAAATTGTGAAATTAATTTTTTTTAGGATTAATTACATCATTTTACAAATTTCATCCTTCTGGAGTCCCAGCACAATCAATCATTTAGAGGCCCAAAATCATCTCATAATACGGACCTTGAAAACTGTGTGCAGATTTGGATTGTTTTAAATCTGAGCTTTTATCTCGAAGTATTGCGGTTATATAGACCTGAAATTAAACAGAGAGATGTAAGTGTAATTAATGAACATCTTTCATTAAGGATTCCACATCTGAATCGGCCGGTTTCAAGGACTTAAATGCATGGTAAGTTGGAGTTTTGGAATACGAAGAGTCACTTTGGATGATTAAATGTGCCGCACTACAACATCAATAAATATTTCATAGGTGGCCCTATGAGGCTGAACGTTTGTAGAGGGACGCATAATATTATTGGGAAACCCTTCCAAGAAGGATCCATTTACCAATTATGTCATTTAATGGGCCGATAAGTCGATGCAATCTGGAGAACAAAATTTGAGCGAGTTTTCTTCTCCCATTTTCCCTATAAATTTGTACCTCCTTTATTTTTACAAGGATATCCATTTAAAGGGGGAAAGGTTGAGTATTTTTGTTGAAATAGTTAATTTTATTTTTAATATATAATAGTTTAGATTTCTTCTTCATACCTCCTTTCTCCCATTTATTTTATTTTATATATTCTCCCTCTGTTATTCCCTTCTCAACTCCACTAAAAATAGAGAACTAACCTCGGTGCTTGTTCGAGGGAGGGAATGGTAGGTTGATTGAGTTATTGAGATTTAATTTTATTATCCTTTATTCAATTCATGGAATTTTGGTTGTGGTTAAATCGATTATGGTGAGAGGTCTCCCCATTTTCTCTACCACCAATTTCTTCTTCTCGTTTATAAATTTTCCTTCCCTTCGCTATTTGTGTTGTGCATACGGTGGAGTATGGCATGAGTAGTGATGGCCAGAAAAGAGGTCTCCTAGCTAACATTAGGAAGCGAATTACCCCGTATGCAGAGGTCTCGGTATGGGGTGATGATAATCCAAATGAGAAGGTGAGGTGTGATAGGTCTTGATCACCTCATTGAGTTGAATATTGAGATTCCTTTTAAACAATGATATCAACCACCATGACCTCCTAAGAACAATTGCCTAATTTCATTCATCAAACTTCATTCTGTATTTCATTTCATTATTATATATTATATTTATATTTTATGCATTTTAAAATTATCCCCCCATTTATATTATTATTATCTTATTAAATTAGTTAGTTTATAATAGTGAAAAATGGAAAATAGTGTGTGGAAGTGGCCTGCTTGTGATCGACCCTAGGGTGTGCCACTATGATACATTTTTAGGTAAATAATAATTTAATTGAATTGTGGTTCACGAAAAAACACTCTCATCAATGGGTGAGTATAGGATGAGACTAGGGAGAGGGAGTCCGATGTACGATCGTAGTGGACAGAGTTGTTCGGGGTTTCTTCTTCAACGCTGTGCTAGGGAAATTCAGAGAAGAATTTCTATAAGGGGAGAAGTTTTTAAGAACCTGGATATTATTTTGAGGTATTTTTTTTCTTTTTCTATAGTTTTTGAGAAAATAGGGTTACTTTAAATTTTCCAAGTACACGTCGTGTACTTCCTTGCATCTGATGGTCGTGTGCTGGCCATGTAGGGACCACACACATGACCATGTATGGGTGTATGGAGGCCACCTAAAGTAGAGTATGGAAAATAAAAGGACACGCCATGTACTTCAAAAGTGTACGCTGTGTTTTTTTTCATTAAACACACCGGGGTCGTGTCTGTCAGAGAGAACCATCTCCTTCTAGTCTTTCTTCGTCTGAGAGAACCCGTACGACCACGGATCTTTGACGAACCCCTAAGCCTCTGTCCATCCTCTGAATCGAACTCTGTCAATTGCGTTGGAATCGCATCGGTGAGTTCTCTATTCTTATGGAGCATATTTTTCTAATTCCTCCTCTTTTCCAAGTTATCACGGGTTGAACGTTTTATTCATTTTCGTAGATCTACGACGTTCTAAGGAGATTAAAGATTCTAGTTTCAAGTATATTGATCTCCTAACCCTGAGGTAGGTGGTTTGTTCCTTTCTGTAGAAACTATTTGAGTTTTATGTCAAAATTTTTCCAATACCCATGAACGGGGTATTGCACGTTTATTGTTTGAGGCCTATTGTTTACCTACTATGCTTGTATGCATGATTAGAGTTTATTGTTTATGAATAGGGTAATTTTTTGTGCTTTGGATGTATTTCCCATGCATGTTTTTCCAGTTTATGACCATTTGGTCTAGTTTCGCCTGTTAGGCTATTGCCAGTAGCAATGCCTAGTATTGTAGGATGGTGTGACTTTTGTTCTGACATGCTGTTATGTTGTAGACTGCTGGACAAGTAGTTCTTGAGGTATACTTTGGCTGTTACCCAATGTTATACTTACTGACTTACACAGGTCCATGAGAACCTGGTGTATAGACCATAGGGAGAATTGACGTTGAGGGATTATCCAGAGAGTCTTTCTAATTATACGATGAGATACCACATATGGAATTGACATTGAGTGCATCCCCAAAGTGTCTGTAGTTCCTTGATGTGGGCCACATGGGTAATTGACGTTGAGTACTTCTCTAGAGTATCTTTAGTATGATACGAGACTATACGGGGAATTGACGATCAGTGCTTCCTCAGAGAGTCTATACATTAGCTGAACCAGAGGGGCAAGACTGTGTGTGCTTCCCAGAGGGTTGCTAGTATCTGTTAGGTCGGACCAGAGTGGATAGGCTGTGAGTACTTCCCAGAGGGTTACCTGTTTCTTCTTATCTGCTTGTTTATCTGTTTCTTGATTTTTGGACTGTGGATTTCTTACTGCCGAGTAATTCCTCTTTAATGATTTTTTTACTTTACATGCCATATATATTCACTGACTGTTGGGCACAAATCTTGTGGTGGTTGTCTACTGGGATTCGTCTCACACCCTATTTGGGTCATGCTTTTGGGCCCAAACAGATTATATTATTGCAGGTATAGATATGGGGAATTTCCATTATACATTAGGTACTTGATATGCCGCAGAGCTGGAGAGCATGGGACCAAGCTTTGGATTGTGATGCTGAGGATTTTATCTATTTTCTTTTGTACATTGGATTAGTTTTATATTCAGCATTGTGAATTATTTGGCTAATTTCTGAGACATATATGTGTCATGCATCATTTATATATATGTATGCTCTAGTTGTTTCTTTATCTCATTCTTCGGATATTACCATTGTTGTATGTTTACTGTTTCTTCTATTGTATATTTGTTTCTCTTCCACTGCGTTACCCTACCTATGAGGTCATAGTTTCCCCACTATCATACCCAAGGCCCTCACTGCTAGTTGGAAGCCTATGGAATTCGAGGAAATGTGCTTGAGGCCATGTGACCAAACGGGTACGGGGTGCCTCTGGGTGGCTTTTGGAACTGGGACTTTACATTAATAATTAAAAATACCATAGAACCATGTGGATATCCAGAAATAAGATAAATGATAAAGGTGATTTTTCAAGGAAGAAAGGTTGGTTAGTATGAATGGTATGTTTGCAAATGTATAAAATTTAAATTGACGATTCATATGCATTGATAGACAAAATGGATTCTACTATAATTTTCTTGGCAATGTAAGCCCAGAAAAAGTTTAAGGATTTTTGAATCTATTTGAATTCTTCTTTTTAAAAGGCGACCTTAAGGAATAATTCTATATTGGATTACCTAATGGTTTTATCATACAAAATGATTGAAAGGATGTGGGAATGTTGAAGAAAGATTTTGTGGTTTGTAACAAACACCTAGATATTGTTTTTCCCAATTAAATGTTTGTTTAAGAGATACGAGGTTTATAAATGTTAAATATTACAGTCACAATTATTTGATAGATATTTCAAATATTACACTCATACACATTATTCCAATGAATGAGATCATATTTTCTAGTTATATGGAATTTTTCTTGGAAGAGTTTGTACAATAGAAGAAAAATAATTATGAGATTTCTATGTATAGTCATATGTAATACATTATAGGATTTATGATTTACTAAAAACTAAAATATATTTTACTGTCTTAGGAAATGTATTAAAGGTAATTTTTGAAAACATATGGAATGAAAAATTCAAAAAATGTTTAACATAAATTTTAGTTGGAAAAAAATAATGAAAAGATACAATTGGAATAAATGTTAGAAAAAATCAATTCAGAAGAGTAATTGGATGTCTAATCCATAAAATAATATCAATAGAATATTTAAATTATAAAACAACTCTATGATCGAAATTTGTAGGTGATACAAAATAGTCTCACAATATGGATACTACGATTGTTTTATTATATATGAGTAAATAAAATGAATTAATAATTTTTATAAATAAATATTATAAATGTGAAATTGATGGGTTTTAATGATTCATGTTTTTAATGTGATTATATAGACATAAGATCAACTTTTAGTGGAAAATTAATCTTTGAATATGGATGTGTCAGTTAGTATACAAATAAATAGAATTTAGTGACAATGGGTACAAATGAGGAAGAATATGTAAAAGATATACATTCTTGTATATAGATGATTTAGATTTATGTGACGTTAGAGGATCTAAATATTGAAACAGAAAGGCCAATGGAAATTTCATGAGATAATCAATGTAGAATAAGGTCTTCTAAAAACCTAGTTATATATTCATCATAAAATAATTTTAATATTAGATATCTGTTTCTAAAGGAAAATGATATGGTTCGAGATACTAAGATAGAATACATTTATATAAAATAATAGAAAACATATATTCTCTCTATATCTATGAAAAGTGATATATATGTGGAACTAAGGCTGAAACATAATGTTCATCATTATACATTCTATTAAAAAATATTTAATAGTATCTCTATATTCTCTAAATTCTATGTTTTTATAAATAATAAGAACAAGATTAGGGGTGAGGTGTTGATAATCTAGAATAATATATAATTACATGATGATAAAGATGATTTCATCACTCGTGGGAGAGAATACAAGTATTGGGTTATGTAAATCACACTTCCATCCCTTATTGTGGATTATATTAATAAAATAAATTTTAGGGTTGTTCCTATGTTATTAAAATATGATACAAATTTGGATATATATTGTTTCACATGAACATTCTGATGTGCTTGTTGATGTTTTTGTAGTATTTATAATTTCATTAATTAACTTTCATATTTCAAAACACTAAAATAAAAAAGTAATTTTATATTCATGACTTCACATCCATGTATATATTGTTTTCTACAATGGGCCAGATCATGTGGAGATACAGATTAATGACTAAATGTTCTTTTGTGAAAAATTCTATATCATCTCTCTCTCTCTCTCTCACAAATGTGTTCAACAAAAAATATTCAATTGGAAAAGATCATGTTTTTTAGGAAAAACGATGATATTATAAGACCACATATAACCTTTTCATTTCATTGAATGTATGTGTCATAATATTTTCCCCACAGGTTGGTTATGTTAATATGTGTTGATACTGAAAAAATACAATAGTGGGGGGATTGTTGAGTTTATGATACATTTTTATTCATTAATTCAATGTTTGTTGGTGGATGGTGTAGAGATTATTGGAAACAATTTAGGTATTAATGTAATTGCATTGGATGTCATTCGTGGGAAACTCACTCTCTTTTAATGTGATGATTGGTTGTGTTTATCATAATGTAAATTTCATGTTACAATATGGACACATTATTTTTTAAAATGTGTGTAGAAGAATAATTTGTTGTTCTATGAAAATTATTCATATACTTTTTATAATAGATATTGTATATGGTTGGTTTTAATAGACTATTTTAAATTTTACTGTACATAAAAAATATGGTCAACAATGTGAGCCTAATAGAAAAAAATCACCCCCACACATTTGAGAGGATTCTAAAACTGCATTCTAGATGAAGTCTATGTGGCCCACATGGTTGAAGAGGTGAGTGGGCCATGTATAATCCCACATGTGTGTGACAATGGGTAAGGCACATGGGTTGGATGCATTGGGATCAAAAGAGTGTCAGTGGACTTGTAAAGGTGATCCATCCTAGGTGGAATGCGTTTTATGGTGTCAATGGTTCTAGTCCCCCATATTCATCTCAAACAGTGTACCATTGATTATTGTATGATATATAGGAGGCCTAATGAAACACATGTTTTAGGTGGGTTGTGTTAGCCATCTAAACTCTTTTCCCAGCATTAAAATTATGTAAATAACATGAGGTGAAAGATTCTAGAAACACCCTTAATCTAACACCTTCAATTTATCATGTATTAAAATAAGGTGATCACCTATATCCTCAACCATCCAATGATTGTCTACACATGATCTTGAAAACACATGATAACTCATCCTTACTTTGTCACTTGCCATCCATCTCCTGAGATCATCTGGAGAGTTCAATGAAATAAAATTTATTTCATTAATGTCAAGAAACATAATTTAGGAGAATAATATTTCATGTGAAGGAGAATCAATCAAGTGAATCCATCACATGATGATCATTTGATCATGTGATCGAATTAAGATTGTAAACTGAGGAATGTTGAAAACAAATGTGAAATTGAATGAAAATTATTGAATTTTATGAGAAAGAACATGTATTTTATCGTTTTAAGGTTTTTTAAACATATATTATCACATATGTTATTAGGTGTTTACATGAAGTTTTTTATAATTCTTCCACTCATGAGTATCATGATCAATGATGTGAACATGAAAAAAGATCACATTAATCAAATGATCACATCATCATAGAATACGGATCATATAAGTATAGATTGTAGTAATTTTTGAGATCTTGTTAATGATGGAGGTATATTAATGGGTCCACTACAAGAAATAAAAAATAATCTTATTCTATGTATCCTCCTCTATAAAAAATAATGTGAAATATGTGGGAGGTTGATGCTTCCTTTTGAGATATCGAGAGATTCTATCAAACACATAGAAAGCGACATAATTCCTTTATGTGAAGGAACAATATGGTTAAAGTGATTATTCAACAAAATACATTTTAGGAAGCATGTATTTCATATGTAATGGATTTTCGGATGTTTTCCACAGGAAAATAGTGTCACAGATAATAACTCATGGAAATATTTCATGAAATGTAAATATAAAAAATAACAGAGACCCACACATGTTTCATTCAAGTGCATCAAACAGAATACATTATTCATTTATGGATATACATATGAGGTTGTTTCATTCAACTCATTCCTTCCTAGAACCTTATGTAGTACCATTGAAAAACTTCTTCATCCATTGATATAGAAGAAGGAAAAAAATTGAAGTGATCATGTCTATGTAGATTGAATTAAATATTCTTAACATGTTTTAATTAGTGGTTCCAATGGGACTATGGGGATGATAGTGTGATTCTATTCTTCAATGATGCATCCTCTTGCGATTATTGTGGAGAATCTATGATGTGGGTATCTATCCAATAAAAACAAGTAGTATGATTACGACGAAAGATATTTTTTATTTCAAAATAAGGGATAAGAAACAAAATATAGCCCATCAAGGTGGGCAAAAGTGGTGTAATCCAAGAGAATCCCCTTGCACTATACTGGCACACTCCAGAAGAAGATAGTGAAGACTATCAAAGATCCTCAGAGACTCGCCCTACCTACCCAAACGAGAAAGAGAATCAGCCGCAAAATTAGTCTCCCTCCTACTATGGTGGATTATCCTTCCATGATGTGTTCCCATCATACATATTCGGATAAGATAAATCATCTCCCACTGAACCCCCTGAAGTCCCTGTAAGGATTTTACAAGGACCTCAGAATCAGATTTAATCTTGGACACCTCCAAACCTCTTCTCCTACAAACCTTCAAACTGGAGTCAAGGGCCCAAACCTCTACACCCAGGGAGCTCCCCGGACCATATTAAGCATAGAATGAAATATGGACCGAGCCCCAACAATCCCAAAGAAAACCACCTCCCCTCATAACCCCTTCCATATAATAACCATCAATATTCAATTTAAATCCATTGTTTGGAGGTTTCCATCTCATCCAACAGCCGCTTCCTCTTTTCATCAAGTAAGGTTAATTGAGGAGGTTATTCAACGAAGACGATGTGGCTCCATCTTTGACGAGCGATTCAAGTTAGACAATGAGAGACCTAAGCCGCACCTGGAGAAACAACAGGGTTCATTTGGCACCGAACATGACCTGGTTTCGGGCCTCCCAAATAATCTATCATATAGTCACCAGGATGATGGTTCGAACAGTCTGCTCCATGCTTCTGTGATCAGTGCCGATATACCATGAATTCAAGAAGTCCTGAGGTGAGCGATGATCATTATCGGTGCATGGAATATGGGAAAACATGGACCAAAGGTACGAAGCCCATTGACCTTGGAAAAACAAATGAGTTGTTGACTTGGCCTTTAGGTTATCACAGCAGTAACACCGAGAGGCTAAGGAGATACCCCTTCTTTGGATGTTCTCCTCCATTGGCATAGCCTTGTATCTGATCCTCCAAATTAAGAATTTCATCCTCATAGGGATAACATTGCACCAAGCAACTGGTGCCCACACATCCGAAGTGGATGTTGCCCGACAAGTTTTCCTGTAGTCACGAGAATTATATTTTCCTGAACCAGACAGTGGTAAACATCAAACATCCAGATCATCACTCATGATAATGCTCTCAAAAATGTTTATCTGACAAGGATTAAAAACCGCATGGACCAAATCGTAAAACTAAGTAGCTTCTCTGAAGGATAAACTAGGAGAAGGATAGCCTGGGTAAGAAAGGGATTCCCCAGGCCAGTTAGAATCCCCGAAGTTAATTTCCCCCTGCCAATGATCCATCTCGTATGGTTGGGGAGTGTTTCAATATGAGAGAATGTGCACCGAGCCAACCCCATGGATCCATGAAGACCAGACACTACATTCCTACCGTAGTGCACTTGGAGGAATATTTCCCACAACTCCTCCCCCTAAATGACATCCCAAGCGAGTCAATCTTCTCAACACAGATTATTTTTTTAATGATAAAAAATATTGTAAAAATCACAGTAGATAAAACCCCCATTATAAGTTGTTTAAACACTCCCTAAGAACACCACATTGGTTAAAATATATTTTTTAGAAATCCCAATTAATTTTATTAAGATATATTTATATAAATAGATGAAATATAATTATATTTTATATGATATGAAAAATGAAAAATCGAAGACCAATGTGACACTTGCTTTGGTGGAATTACACTTATTGTAATATATGGATTCATATTGAAGTATATATACATTCTTATTATGTAAAAAATATAAAAGTCATAATAGAGGGATTTTAGAGATTATTTTTTTCTAATTATTCTTGATAACATAGAGGATAGTTGTTTTTAAGTGTGAGGGGAGGTGAGGTAATTTTATAGTTAAAATTTTTAGGGAACTTTCTTTTGACACATGAGTTAGGTGAAATAAAAAACATAGAATCACATTGGAGATTGTTTATTTAGGTATGAAAATAATGATTTTAATTTTAGGATGGACGTTGGAGACTATAAATGGAATAAAAAATCGTAAAAATATAATCTTATTTGTTCATTAATTATTCCATGTAAATTTATATAATTGAACAAAATTTTACATTACTAAATTATTTATCAAATTAATAATAATTTTTATAAAAAAACAATAGAAACCATCTAACATTGATTTTATATTATCATGACTCCATTTAAAACTTATAAGATTCATTAAATAAAAATATTATCTTATTAAATTATATCATATAATATTTAGTGAAAATTAATTAATTAAGTATAACTTTTGAAATTTAAAATTATGTATTATTTCATTTCAATTACTAACAATTACATGAGTATTAATCTAATTTTTGATACATATAAATGTTAAATTATATAAAAATATTTCATTAACATTGATATATGTATTTTGTGGAAAAAAATTCACTTAATAAATAAGATAATAAATTTTAGAGTTATTTTTTATTTAACATTAAAGGATTATATTCAAATTTCTAAAAAATTAATAATTTTGTGGGAATGTTAAATAATTTTGGTATATATATAAAGAATAAATTTTATTAAATTGTGTAATCCAAATATAAAAATGATTAATATTAAATAATTTTATATGATTCATGAAAGAGTTTTTTAAAATTTAACATATTTTGTGTCTATTATTATATTAATTTTTATTCATTATAATGAATTAATTAATTGTTTTTTATTATATACTTTTTTATTAATCCCTGAATTTCGTTAACTGATTTTATTGAAGTTATTGTTATAGAGTAAAATAATTATAAAAAATCATTAATCTTTAGAAATGAATTCAGAGGATTGAAATTCATAAATTATTTTGAATATTATGATTTTATATTAATATGTTTTATTGAATGTAAATTATTTATAATAAAAAAATTAAAAATTTATAATAACATGTTATATGATAAACAAAAATGAATATTTCAAATTTATAATTTTGTTACTAGTATTAAATAACATTAAATTCTATAAAATTGATTAATTAAAAATTCACAAATCAAAAAACTATTTCATGAAGTTTTCTTTTCTTGTTTTATAATGTGAACTGACACTTGATGAATGTTTTCAAAATAATATGTTCAATGATTTTAATAGTGAATTTCAATGGTGACAATGTTCCTAGGTATTTTCTATTTGAAAAAATATTTATTTTTTATTTCATATTAAATTTTATTTTATACATATTTAAAAATAATAATAAATATTACGGATTAATATATGTTATGAAATACAAGGATTAATTTATACATATATTAATCTACTTGAATTATTATATAAGGTGTTTTGAATATGAATAAAATATCATATTATTTATTCTTTAGGAAATTTATAATGAATAAACCATTTAAAATTGTGAAATAAATAGAATAATAAAAGTGGGAATGTTACATTAAGGAGAGTATAAATATAGGACTATGTTCTAAGAATTAACATGACCAATTCATAACTAAGTTTTTTCTTAAGACATTTAGTAATGGGAGGGAATGGAATTTCTGTCCTCTTATCTATAGTGTCTGGTCAATTATAAAATGTTTCACGAATTTGTAGATTTGTTATAGTTTTCTTCTATTTTGGTTTGAGATGAAATAAAATGGTTTTATTTAATAAATTATAAGTGGAGGAATTTTTTTGATTTTTATTTAATGTTTTCAACCATACATAAGTTTCTATGGATGTGAATTGGGCACTCATTACCAAGAGACGCCTGGTTAAGGGTACGTAGTCCATCCAGGATTCTTCTTCCTATGGGGATAGGAATGGATTGGTGTGAAGTAAGAATGATATGAATATTTGATCCTGGTGGAGGCTGGGAGGCTATTCAGGGTGAATTTTAATTTATTACTTTAAGAGGGATGGATTCAATTGTGTAAAACCCATTTGGGAAACAAGGTCATGTACTCCCTAATTTTAATAGTGCACTATAAGTATGTCGTTATTATGCAAAGTTTGGTCACCTACATATGTTCTATGGTATCATAAAATGATAAAATATGGGTCATGGTTCAGTTATTATTTTTATTTTATGGTTAGGGTTGATAGTGTAAACATATTTTTATAAGGAGGGTAACTCTTGTCCTTTCGAATGTGGAGTTAGGAGTAGTATCTGAAGGAAGGGAAATATTTTGATCAAAGTAAAACCAATTTTAAGAGTAAAGTGATGAAAACTAATGGTTATGGATTATATTATATTGAGAAAATTTTAAAAACTAATATAAATCCTAGTGAGGGTCTATTTATTTATTAAATAATTATTGTATTAGAAAATTACCTATAATCATTTTTTTGACATGGTTGTTTATAACTTATTAATATCATCTTAGATTGTTGATGATATATGGCGTGTAATAGATTCTCAGTAAGGGGGAGTGTCTATTTTTATTTTTAGGGGATTTAATCTAAGGTTATTAAAATGTGTTCAAACTATGGTATAATGATATATTGGTGTAGGATTCTAAAACATTTATTCCTATTATAGAGAGAATTTTTCAATATCATAATTTAGATGGACTATTGGAATCATTGTTCATAAAATTACTATTTTTTATCTAAGGGGATAATTTTTCTCAATCAAATTTGATTTGATACACCCTATTAGGGTAGCGGGGATTAAAGTATGTTTATTTAGAACATAATCATTGGAAATGGGTGTTATTTTTACCCCTTATTTCAAGAATTGTTCTGGGAGAGGAGGAAACATGATTTCTATCTATTACTCTTATATAAGGATGAAAAATTTTATAAATCACAAATGAATCATGGAAAAAACATTATACTCTGAGGGTTTCTTCTGGTCCTTTGGAGTTATATGATTCTGAATTTTTTTCATTTTTAAATGTGTCAAAATATAATTTGCATACTTGGTAAATCAACGTGGTCATGCGATGACCCATGAAAATGTATTATTTCTCTAAATATGAATTTTAAACTTTTTTCACTATGTAAACACTTTTTATAGTAATTTCCATTGATTTATTTGGTAAATTTCTATTATTCTAATATATATATATATATAATATGTTAGCCACGAATATTTATATTTTTTTGGGTGGTGAGTCTACATGAGAGTTCGTAATCATAATTTACATGTCAATTATTAATTGAATGGATTAATTATTGAAAAAATATTTTTTTAATTGTACAATGTGGTATATATGGGTAACGTTCTTTTAAATGTCTACAATAAAAAAATTGAATTTATAATATGGTCTGTGTCAGGGTAACAAATGATCGCAATTCAAAATATCCTAGATGCTTTATTCAAAATAATCATAAATAGTCATCATGAACATGTGCATAGATTTATAATAGATTCATGCATCCAGGTAAGATATTTTGGTTTTGAGAAAATTAAGTTCTATGTACTCTATATAATGGGGTGGTGGATTTTATTATAGTTGACACATAGGGGGCTCTTAGAAACTACTATATAAGAATTACCCCTGGTACTCAAAATTTATAGTGGATAAAAAATAATATAAACATTTAATATAAAATAAATTTGAAATATAATAAAAGGAATGGTATTTCAAAGAATATATAAAATAGGATATGGTCCAATCAAATATAGACTATATAAAATACATGCTGAAATATGAAATTCCAAAAAAGGGTTACATAAATAAGTGCTTGGTCTGTTTAGGCCATGTACACATAAACGGAATTCAAACAAATATAATTTAATTTATTCAATATTTATTTCAAAATGAAATCCCTTGTATTTACTCTGATGTAGATAGATTTATTTTTTTAATAAAATCGATGTTGTGTAAGGATCCTATATCCATTATGCTATAAAATGGATATTATAATGCAAATAGAGATAAAGGTTTAACTACACATCTATTAATATTATTGAATCATATTATAAGTAACAACCTTAAAAATTAAATAATATTGTTTTTTATAAAAGAAAATAAATTCTTACACATAGAGTGTCTTTTTCGGTTTAGAGTTCTAGAGAATTTGGTCATAAAACATACATAACATCCAATAATTATACATGCAGATACTACTAAAATAGTATCCAATTTTTAAGAAATATAAATCTTTTTAAATGAAACATAAATTCATTGAAAACACTTCATAACATTTAAATCTTCTTCCTTAATTCTATAACACATCCTTATAACATGTGAAAAACATTTAACAACCTGTTTTGAGCACAAAGAGCTCGGTAAGGGATATAATGAAATTAATCATTAATCAAGTGATAACATAAAAACCAATAAAACCCATCACATTAAAACTTATTATCATGCATAGAAAAACAATGTATTAGCTTTGGGAAATATTTACCACATCACTCTTACAATCACAGTTATACAATGAATACCCATTTGGTCAACATCCATCTCTGGAGTACCCATTGTATTAGAGAGCTGTAATGGGTCTCACCCATCATATCATAAGATATAATGGGACCAACACAACATATCTTGAGCTATAATGGTTCTAACCTACATAAATATGTCAAAGGAATGTATGATAGAAATAAATAATCATGAAATTAGGATAACTACACATTCAATATATATAAAAAACAATATTTTTGAATTTCATTAAAGATACTTTAAAAAGTATTTCAAAAGGAAAGTCCCTAACAAATATAATTGGTGTGAGAATTAATAGAATGGAATGGATTTGTGTATACACTATAAATACACATAATAAAAAATAATTTATCCCAAAAATAAATTTAATACCACATAATGATTAAAGTCTATGGTTAACCTAAAGAATTTAAACTGGGTTAAGAATTTCCATACAACATTTAGGCATGGAAATGGGTGTACTTGAGAAGGACTAATAAAATAAAATGAGGGGGGTTTATCATAATTTATATATCATATGTTAAGTATAGGGGTGGTGTGAAAACATACCCCATCATTAGGAATTTAATAATGGCATAACATAGAGGATATTCGTGAGTAAAAGTATGAAAGAGTGGATCCCTTAAATTAGGTTTAAATTCCTTTAAACGTGTTCAAAACATCATTATAATGGTTAAAATTGTGTTATTTATATTTTACAGAAATATATTTATTTTTATGACAAATTATATGATTATTTTATAACATCATTCAGCCAATTAATTCGTAATATTTTTTTATTTACCTTGTTTTGGGTGCGTTTTTACATTGTTTCCATTGTGGGTTTGTAATGGATTTTATTATCAAATAGTAGAGAAAATATAGAAGTGAAAAATATATGGTATTTAAAATTTTATAGATCTCTAAATTAAACCATTTATCCCTTTTATTTTTTGATATGAGGACAATTTATTAGTTAAAACATTAATGATATTTGTTTATATCATTTTGGCGGTTCATCGATAATTATAAACTTGTATCATCACATAACATTAATATTATGAATATATGTTAATTCCAAAATATAATAGAGTTCATATCAGTCACATTAAAATATTTTCCACCCATCAAAATGTTTTTACAACTATATTTGAAGGAAGTAAAGGAAATTGAAGAAAAATCATCAATGATGTTGGTAAATCGACACATCATTGACATTGTTTTTCTTTTTAGAAAAAGAGGGAGAGGAGAATAAGCATGATGATGAAATTTCACATAAACATGATAAAAATCCAGAATATTAAAAATACTAGAGATTTCATGACACTTGGATAAATGGAGGTGAAGAGAGTATAAGAAAATAATTAATTGAAAAAAATGAAAAGAAACATAAAGAGGATCTTTACATCTTCTTAAATTCTTTTTGAGATACTCCACAAGGCCTTTGTTATTGGCCTTTTGATTAAAAAATGTCGTGAAAGTGGGGAAGATAATTGTGAAGTGGGTTGGGTAGAATTTATACAATTCAAAAAGATTTATAGGAGTCAAATGAAGAGGGGGTGATCATTGTATTTAAAGTGGAGGAGAAGAGGGGTTTTACATAATTTTAATCATTAGTTTATTATTTATTCCCTAGTCAATGAATAGTCTTAATTCTAGTTAAACAATTGTAATTTTTTCATGTGAGGTCAAAAAAAGGGTTCTAATACTATCATAACATCATCAATGACTAAATAAATCATGTATTAACTTATTTTGTAACTTATCATATTTTATTATTCACTGATAATTCAAGGATTATAGTAAAATGGCCCAAATCATCCCAACCATTTTTTGATGTGTATAAATAAAAAACGATCTCCATTTTATGAAAATAAATTTCAAAATACAAGAAATTTTATTTTTGAATAAAATAATAATTTATTCAATAAATTAGAATTTTAAAAAAATAACGGATTTTATAACACTCTGAAAAATTAATCAAGGTCTAACAAAATAATCTTATAACCATAATAAAATAAAATAATAATTTATGACAACATTTTATGAGAATAAATATTCATTGAAATTATTAAATTAATATAAAATTTGAATTAAATATTTATGATTTGCAGAAATAATAAAACTTTCTCTATAGTTATATTGTTACATATAAGGTAACTTCTTATTATACATTCCTTGGTGAGGTCACAATAATTTTTTCTAATTTACTATTCATAAGGGTATATTGATATTCAAAATTGTAGGTTACTATTCATAAGGGTAGGTTACTATTTACCAAAAATAATGTTATTCCTATATGAATCCAAGAAACATATTGATCGCAATTGTGTATGTCTATTTTTTTTGAAATTCAAATCAAATTAGTGGAAAAATTATGTTTAATGGAACGTTTATATTATCACCTTAAAAAAAATTATTTATAGGGACACAGTGTTTCTTGATTTTCATGAAATTTATTTGTAAAACCATTGGAGGTAAAATTATCCCCTCCTTTTGGAAACTGTATCCTTAAATTTTTTCATCACTTATTAAACAGGTGAGGGTACCTTTCCTGCATAGCATTTTTAGATTCCCATGTTCCTTATTCAAACGTGTCGTTTCTCCACATACCTATCTCTAGTGTATTACCTTCTTCTGTTATACTTTATCTCTACAATCAAAATCTGAATAGGTCTCTCTTCTATAAAAATGTTCTCTTCCAGCTGGAGTACTTCTACACTCAAAACATTAAAAGAATATAGCACATACTTTCTCCACATCCAAACATGAAAAACATTATGTACCTGAGATAAACTTTGAGGGAAAGCAATTCAGTAGGAGATTGGTCAAACATTTTCTATTATTTCAAAAGTTAAAATTAACTGTGAACTTATCTGTTCTGTTTTACCAAAGCTCATAACACTTTTCCAAAGAGATATTTTGAGGAAAACATGATAACATATCTCAAAATAAAGGGCTTTACTATTGGGATCTGAATAACATTTCTACCTATGCTGATTTTTTTTCATGTTTCGTTGAATCATATAAACATTTTCTTCCAATTCCTCCACTAATTATGGTCCCATAATCTTCTGTTCCCCAACTTCATTAACAAATGTTGGAATTTGACCTTAATTACTATTTAATTCTTCAAAATGTTCTATCTATATACATGATTGAAAATTATTATTGAAAGAAAACTCAATTAATGAATATATTTGATCCCAAATTTCCTGGAAATATATTGAACAAGATCAAATTATATCCTCCAATATCTGAAACATTATTTCTGTCTACCCATCTGATTGAGGATATAAAGATGTACTGAAATTTAATTCTATTCCCAATTAGTTCTGAAGGACCTTAAAAAAGTTATATGTTAACCAGAGATCATGGTCCCATAAAATAGAAAGAGGAAATACATGATTCCTTACAATATATTTGAGGTATATTTGAGGAAGCTGATCCAAAGACATAATATCTTGAAAAAGAAGGAAATGAGAATATTTTGTCAATCGGTCAACAGTAACTCATGTTTCATTGTTACCTAGATATTTCTTCGATAGTCCCACAATTAATTCCATGTTTATATTTACCCATTTCTACTCTGGCATAGGAAATGGTTGAAGAATCCCTTATGGTAACTACCTCTCATATTTAATCTCTTGACATGTCAAAAATTTCATGGTAAAATATGCAATATCTCTTTTCATTCCATCCAACCAGTAATACACCAAAAGATCTCTTTACATCTCAGTGCTACCTGGATAAACTGAATATAGAGAATTGGGAGATTCACATAACAACTCTTTCATTAATTGAGAGTCACAAGGAACACATAATATTTTACCAAGCCTCAAAACAAAATCCTTATCATGGTTAAATTATGGTAACATTCCCATTATAAACAATTTTATATTTTTTTTTTGTAACTCACCATCTTTATTCTATGCTGGCTAAATTCTGTATGACAAATATAAATTAACTGAATCCAGAAACAAAATAGAGTTATTTCCTACACCAACAACATCAAAGAAAAAATTAATCAAATCATTAACCAAAGGGTCTTGTTCCATCCATAACATAGTTAATGATGCATGAAGTTTTCAAATAAAGTAATCTACCACTCTGTTTTCTTTTTCATGATAGTAGTGAACCATGAAATTAGAATCCTTAATTATTTCCAGCTGTCTTTTCTATCTCATATTCATATCATTATTATAAAATATATACTTCAGAATTTTATGGCCATTATATATTTAATATTTTAATCCCTTGAATTGATCAATCAAAATTTTTAATGAAGAAACAATATCAGCTAACTCCAAATCATATATAGGGTAATTCAACTCTTGAGGTTTCATTTGACGTGATGCATAATAAATTATCAAATCATTCTGCAATAGAACACAAACATGTCCCTTTGAAAAAATAATTATAGACGAAAATTTCAAAAATATAGTAAGGTAGGGTTAAAATTGGTGCATTCACCAATATTATTTTCAATACATGAAAAAATCATCAAATTATTTTTTCCATATGAATTTATCTTTGTTTTTATTTAACATAGTTAATAAGATAGATAATCATGGAATGTGTTTAACAAACATCTAGTAACAGCCTATCAATCCAAGAAAACAATGAATATCAGTTATTTTTGTGGGTATTGTCCATTCTTCAACAACTTTTATGTTAGTAGGATCAATATTCGTTTTATATTTTGAAACAATTTGACCATGGAAATAAATTTATTGCAACCAAAATTCAGACTTAATAAATTTTACACACATTTTTTTATATTAGTGTTTTCAAAAAAAAACCTTTAGGTCTTTTTCATGATTTTCTTTACTTCTATTATATACCAGAATGACATTAATAGACAAAATCACAAACATATCCAAGATGTAACGAAATATTCTATTCATAAGATCCATGAATACAACAGGAGCATTAGTTAACCTAAACATCGTAACAAAAAATTCATAATGCCTATATCTATTATGTACTGCAGTGTTGAATATGTAATTTTCAATTACATTCAAATTATGGTACACTGACCATAAGTTAACTTTTGAAAAATACTATGCTCCCTGGAATTGATAAAAAAATCATTGATATTTGGTAAAGGATAATTGTTTTTAATAGTGATGTTATTTAGGTCTCCATAATAAAATAAAATTCTCCTTAAATCATATTTATTTTTAACAAACAAGACAATAGAACCCCATAGTGATGTGCTAGGCCAGATGATGGCTTTATATAGTTATTCCGACAACTAAATTTTCAATTCCATGAGTTCCATTTGTGTAATTTAATAAGTGGGTTTATAAATTTCCTTAGCATCATGAACTAAGTCAATAGTAAACTCAATAATATGATCATGAATAAAACTAAGAAAATCATTAAAAATACATCATGATACTCGTTTACCACTGGCACATCATAAATCTGAACATTTCCCCTATTTTCAACAATGTGTGAAAGATATCATTCATTTCTATCTTCTAACAGTTTCTTAGATTCTAGATATGTTGTCAATGTTATGGGATCATTCTTGTACACAAATTGAAATGTTCTCTGAATAGAAATATATTTTTCTCTAAAATATATCTTGGTATTATAAAAAGAAAGCCAGTATATACCCATAATAACATCAACCTTTACTAGAAGTAATACAAAAAGGTTTTCTGGTAAAATTGTTCCACGTATAATGATATGCAATTTATTATAATTAATTGTTTCCATAATATTTCCTCCATTTATTTTCAACAAGAGTTATGTTTTTATTTCATGATGTGGAATTCCTAATTTTGGAGAAACTTTCTCAGAACTAAAGAAATGCTTAGACCCTGTATCAAACAACACATTTGAAAAATCATTACTAACAATAAATGTACATTATAAGACCTTATATGATGGTTCAAAATTATATACAGTTGTTGAAAATGATTTTTCCACACCCCTGTTCTACCTATCTTGCTGATTTCTATACCCAGTGACTGGCTTTGGATACACATTAGAAAAACGACCCAATTATGTACAGTTACTACATCTCACCATCAACTTATCATTAATTTTTAAAACATTTCCCCTACAATAAAGGGACATGTTCCCAAACATTACTCATTGATTTCATTTCCCAGAATTTATTGGAAATTTCCATGGATTCCTTTTACCATTGTTACATGGTTTCGGTCGCAAAACGCCCAACAGCTCCATATCCGATGATGGACGGACCTGCTTTCCAAAGGCAGGCATTCACCAGATGGTTTGATCAGCGACTCTTAAGAACTCACATTAGTCGAGAGGATGGGAATTCGGGCTCATCGCACCCATTTGTGGGGGAATTATTGCCTATTCCGGGACTCTCTTAAAGATTTAAGATGTATTCATATGTTTGCGAATCTTTGGTTTATACCCAAATATAGTATCCATGGATTCAACCCTGGTGGGCAATGGTCAACTGTGCGCAGGGGCTCAGAATCACTTACTCTTGAGGTTTACCATCCCTCGTTGGTTTAATGACCCCAAAGAGTCGGAACTTTCTTGAGGAAGTACTAGGAGTGGCGCGGTGAACTGACGTGAAGATGGGTCGGGTGGTCCGATGGGTGGTGGGCTTGACCTCGTGGAGGCTTCCTACGTATCCCTGTGGTGGGGAATCAAAGTCCTCGTAGTTCGCTTATAGAGTTTAACGTCATGCTGGACAAGGGTAGAATGCGACATGAAGAAAATACTGAGTGGTGGGATTGGACCTTGTGGAGGCTTCCTACGTACCATGCCTTGACATGGATCAAAGTCACCGTAGTTCACTTAGGCTTGGGGCTTACGCTCTAAGGTGTCCCATAGTGATGGACTGGGACTTACACTCTAAGGAGGCCCATAAGAGGATGTCACGGTCAATGCTTCCTCTAATCCCGCATGAGTCATGCTCGGTGTGAGAAACAAGAGGTGGCAAGGACTAGACGATCACGTCGCGAATGGTGAATCCTTGATAAGTGGAGTGGGGCTTACGCATAGGGTGGACCATAAAGATGGATCGGGGCTTACACTCTAAGGAGTCCCATAAAGTCTTCCTCATTTCTGGTCATGAGGGCATCCCAACCCATTGGTGTGTTGAGGAAAATAATGGGGGTTAACTCCTATGTGCAAGTGCACAAGCAGGATAACGCCAAGGGAATTGGAATCAGTCCAAAAAAAGGGAGATGAAAAGTGTGAATTACATGCCCGACATTCGGAACACAATGAGGGTGGCATGGAGATGGAGGATAAGTGTTGACCATGTTTAAAACATAGAATCTACATCATGTTAGCCTGAAATGGGGACAAGGAAATGAGGGTCGACTGATGACCATGTTCGAAACACATGACCTATCTTGAAGTGTTGTCCAATGTCATCCGGGGTGTTGGCCCAGGACGGTAGGTGAGCCGATGTGGCATGAGGCCAGGCCATTAAGGGGTCCCTTCAGACATGAAAGAGGAAGAGGATCCAAATGAAGGACATTCAATGCATGAGGCAGAGTGATGGAATGTTTGAATGGATTCCAGCGCTCTTGAATGTACGCCATTGTGATCATGGCATTAGGCATCTTATGCTTGGAGCATAAGGCATCTCTTATTTGGAGTAAGAGGTATCCTATGTTTGGAATAAAAGGATAACTATAGTTTATAGTCATGTATGGAGGAATATTTCCATATAGTTTAACGTCATATGGATAGGATGAGGGCCATACAGTTTAACGTCAAGTGGTTAGGACAACTAGGTATGAGATACCTAGAAATGGTTGGTGTGGGACTTACGCAAGGGCAGCCCTTTATGGATGAAACTAGGAAAAGGATCCTGGTAAGGGGGTTATAGGAGATTCATGAGGAGTATCTCGACTCATGGAATTTATAGGACGAATGTTGGAGCGGCACAAGGAAGCAATGTAAAATACTATTGCCCATGCCCAAAAAGTTTGCGGTGCGACTCTCCATTTTGCAGTCGGGTTAGTGACGGTAGCGAAGGGACCGGCCCGGAGGGCCGGGACCGCAGTCCGGCACTAACCCTGAGTGGGGGTGTGGGGGCATAGCCCCTGAGGTATGGACCAGTGAGTGCATGGGATATTCTGCATGGTGCGTGCCATGAAGGAGCTGGCCGCGATATGCTGGCTGCAAGGGACTGGCCGCAAAGGATCTGTCCACGAAGGACTGGCCGCAAGGGAGCCGCAGGTGGTTCGCGGTTTAGTTATCCGCAAGGGGTGTTCATGGAGGAGCTGGCCACGGAGGAGAAGAACGTCTACGAAGGATGGCTGTCCGCGAAGGGTTTCCCCCTCTATTTCACGAAAGAAACTGGTCCGCCGAGGGTGGTTGTTCACGAAGGGTTTCTGTCTCCATTTCGCGAACGACACTGGTCAATGAAGGAGATGTCCATCCCCGAAGGATGCTTTCCGAAAAGGATGGCTGTGAAGGAGGCTTTCGTTGAAGGATGTTGTCTGTGAAGGATGGCTGTCTGTGAAGGGTGTCCGCGGAGGAATGTACCGCTAAGGGCTAGCCGCGAAGGAGCTAACCGCATGTAGTTTGCAGTTTGGTTTCTCCTCACTGCAGAAGAGCGCATCTGCGGACGATATGGTGTCCGCGGAGAGTCACGGACCGCTAGGAGCGATTTCTCCAGCATTTCCCCATAGGTTTTCACCAGTCCTTTCCCCTCCTTCTTTTTCATACCCATCGGTGAGTATTTATAGATCCATGAGGAGGCTGTATCGACGGGCCCATGGAACCTTCTACGGAAGCCCATGAATGAATCCCCACCTGCATATGACTCATTCAATTGGGGATTTTCTGAACCGAGATCCATGAAATTGCTCCGCGGTTGTGCACCTCTCCGATTATATCCCGCGAATGATAGTAGTCCGTGGAGGGGGTGGCTCGCGGCAGTGGACCGGCCTGACGTCCATCCCACTTCGTTGCTGCAGAGGGGCTTCCACCTCCATTTCGTAGATGACGCTAGTCTTCGGAATTACGGGAGGGCGGTCTACGGAACTAGCCGCGTGTTGTTGCTGGGAGCCGGTGCGTGGACCGGTTCAGTCCTTTTCAAAATCTTGTGGTAATTGGATTTTCCCATTGCATAATTTTCAGGACCCTACAACCACCCTTTTCAAAAGAATGGAAATTGATTTTCTGACCACCAAATTTCTTTGTTGTTTTCTTCCTAAAAGCCTACCAACATGAAAACTTCTTATTATTATCATCATAGGGAACATATGTGTTTGAAAAATATTTCTCACCTTTTTCGGTACGACGAACAAGTTTCTTATATCTTTTAAATACTTATAAAGCCAAATCTCTTTGTAAAAATGGGTTAAAACCAGAATAAAATATATTAACTTTCTTATCAAAATCACACATAAAATTTGGTATGTACCCTACCATTCTTGTAAAATTTGATTAATATGCTTCCACAGAATCATAAAATTTATTCTTTTGTTCAACAAATTATTTATCCATTCTGAGTAGATCAATTTTCAGAAAATATTTTTCCAAAAAAAAACTCATAAATTAATCTCATTCTAAAATGCCAAGATCATATCATTATCTTGTATTTTTAACCAAATACCACCATTGATCAGCTTCACCTTCAACATTTTAAATGGATAGTAGAACATTTTGACTTTAAAAACATTCCATGACATCAAATATCCTTTCTATATCATCGATTCATACTTCAGTTGTCACTTGATCTGTGGTTCCACTGAATGCTAGATGATGTTACCTCATAAAATGCTGCAAAAAGACATGTTTATTCATAATAGACCAGGTTCTTCTCTAGAATGGATACCACCAACATTTATCACCTATTTCAACTGATCCAATGTCGTTACAATTTTCCCCATTCTAATTCCCACCATTCTAGGATACATATTCGGATAGAAATCAGCCTCTTGGTTCCTTCCTACCATTAATTCCCCCTTTCATTTTTAGAAAACCATTCTTAATAGATATATATTAGACAAAGGAACATGGTAATATTTAAATTTTATATCATTTCAAAATAACCATAAAGTAAAAATCATTTTATGGTATTCTATTAATATCATCATAACGACTAGTATTATTTAAACAATCCTATGATACCAACTATAATGACCCATCCTTAAAACATTACATAATACTGATTTTTAGACAATAACATGTATTCTAATACATTTTGGATCTTTATATGTTTATATGTTTTATATAATTAGTACATAAAACTTATATAACATCCCATAATTATAAATGACGATACTACTATAATAGTATCCACTTTTTACAAAATGTAAAACATTTCAAATAAAACATAAATTATATGAAAAATATGAATTAAATTTAATTTTTATTCCTTCCATCTCTTAGACATCATCATATCCTTTGGAAAATATTTAAAAATTTGGGATGATCACATAGATCTCAATAAGGTAAATAATGAAATAAATCATTAGTCAAGTGAAAATAGAAAAACCAGAAAATTACATCACATAAAAATATATTAACATTCAAAGAAACATCATATAGTATCCTTGGAACATATTTATCATATAAATCTTAAAATCACCATTACACATGGAATAATCATTCAATTACCTTCCATCTTCGGAGTACCCAATGGATTAGAGAGCTATAATAGGGATCACCAGTCATATATTGAGCTATAATGGGCTCAACCCAACATATCATGATCTATAATGGGATCAAAAAATCATAACTATTTCCATTTAACATATCATAGTAATAAATCATCATGAAATCATGTGAACTACACATTCCATATATATATATATCATCATTTTGAATTTTTTTTAAAGAGTCTTTAAAACGGATTTCAAAAGGAAATCCCCTTACAAATATAGTAGGAGTGAGAATTAATAGAATTGAAGGGATATGTGTGTACACTATAAGTAAATATAATAAAACATAATATAAACAAAAAAACATCACAAAAATAATCTTAATACCACATAATGAATAAAGTATAAGGTTAACCCAAAGAATGGAAATTTGGTTAAGAATTTCGTTACGAGTTTTAGGCATGGTAATGGGTGTACCAGGGAGGGGATAATGAGATAAAAAGGGGTATATCATCATTTATATATCATAAGGGTAGTATGGTGGACGTGAATAATCATACCCCATCATTTAGAATCAAAAAAATGGCACAACATAGAGGTGATTCTTGAATAAAAGTAGAAAAGAGAGGGTCCCTTACCTCAGGTTCGACATCCTTCAATTGTGTTTAAACCTCATGTATAATGGTTAAAATATATTTTTTAACAGTTTACATAAACATTTAAAAAAAATATATATTTTCATTTTGAAACATAATTAAATGCATTAATTTGTAATATTCTATTATTTCCATTCTTTTTGGTGCTTTCTTTACATAGTTTCTAGGTGGGTTTGTAATGGATTTTATTGTTGACTGAAACAGAAAATAAAAAAGTGGAAAGAGATGGAATTTAAATATTTTGAGAAACATTAATTATACCCTTTATAATTTTTTAATTTCTGATATGAGGATTATTTATTAGCTAACACATTAATGATTTATGTTTAGATCATTTTGGCAGTTCTTCGATGACCGTGAACTTGTTACATCACATAACATTAATATTATGCATATATGTTAATTCTAAAATATAATTGAGGTCATATTATAAACATTAAAATATATTCCAACCATTAAAATGGTTTTACAACCATATTTTATGGATGTAAAGGATACTAAAGAAACATCATCCATGATGTCTGCAAATCGAAACATCATACACGTTGTATTTATTTTTAGAATAAGAGGTAGGGGAGAAGAAGTATGATGGAAAAATTTTACATATAATTTATCAAAATATAGAATATATAATATACTGAAGATTTCATGGCTCTTGGATAAAGGAAGGTGAAGAAAATATGCAAAACGAAAAAACTGAAAGGAACACAAGAAAATATCAAAGAGGATCTTTACCTCTTGATCTTTTCTCTTTGAGATAGGCCTTTAGTATTGAAATTTTTGTAATATCAGTAAGTCTTGGATGTGGGGAAGTATATATTTAATAGGGTTGGGTAGATGTTTGAAAATTCACAAATCATCAGAGGTATGGGAGGAAGAGGGGTTGAGGGTGGTATTTATAGTGGAAAAGAGGAGGGGTTTTACATTATTTTAATCATTAGTTTATTATTTTTTCCCAAGACTACAAATAATCTTAATTATTGTGAACAAATAGAAATTTTTTCTTGTGGGTTTTATCCAAGGGTACTTACCTCATCATAACATCATCAATGACTCAATAAATCTTTTATTTAACTTTGTAAATTATCAAATTTTATAATTCACTAAATATTCAAGTATTTCACAAAAGTACCAAAAATTCACCCTAACATTTTTTTTCGACATCTAGAATTCAAAAATAAACCCCATTTTTTCAAAATTAACTTCTAAATATGAAAATTTTAATTTTCAAATAAAATAATAATTTATTAGATAAATAAAAATTTTAAAACTATAACTAATTTTATAACACCGTGAAAAAATAATCAAGGTCTAATATAATTATCATTTAAAGAAAAGACAATAATCTAATAGTTTATGACTACATTTTATGAAAATTAATTTTCATTTAAATTATTAAATTAATTAAAAAAATTAATTAAATATTTATTAATTAAAAAAAATACATACACTTATACTATGGTCATATAGTTACTTATAATATTCCTTCTTATTATACATTCATTGGTGAGGTCACTATTATTTTTTCCAATTTACAACTCATAAGGGTAGGACACAGTTCATATGGGTATGTTAAAATTCATAAGGGTATGTAATTATTCACAAAATATTATGCTTGTCTTTTTAGAATCCAAAAAACACACTGATCTCATCAATTTATGTCCATTTTTGGAAATTCAAATCACAGAAGTTGAAAAATTATGTTTAATGGATAGTTTTTAACTACCTCTTTAAATAAAAGTTAATCTTCACAGAGACATAGAGTTTCAAGCATTTAATTATATTTATTTGTAAAACCATGTGGTGTTACACACATTCTTATGCAGGTCCCGTGTCGATAAATATATGTTCTAAACATATAATGTTGATGGATTATTTCTTATATGTGAGGATAAATAAAGGGAAATCCAATTCAATATCATGAATCATTATCATCAACCTTGTATAAAAGCCCTAATTCAATACACCGAGGAGACCCATGTGGTTATCCATGATAAATACCATATTAAGATATCATAATAATCATGTTTTTTCTTTATATATTCATCCAAATGATTTTATATCCATGTATGGATTTTATTAGTGTCTAGTGATGTCATTATTTTTACAAAATGTAGAGGATGTGTTTATAGACGTAATGAATTAGGTAATCTGTATTTATTTATAATTTTTCATAGTTTTCTTTCATGATTATATTATGGTATAATCCAAGTCACCAATGTTTCATGCTCATTATCTATATTTAATATTGGAACACATAGAGATAAATGAAATTAGTTTTGGATTTCAAATTGTTAATTCTCTATTAGTAATTATTTCTCATTATATGATATGGTATTAGACAAAAGAATATATATAGATCATGAGAAGTTTATAGTAAAAGATTTATAACATAATGAAAATAATGTCCTCAATATTCACAATTTCATAGAATTTGATTGAAAATACACAATATATCTATCATACATATCATTTACATTCATGACAGTGATGGCTCTATACATGATTTTGAGAAAGTTTGGGTTGGAATATTCTTCTGAGAGATCTCTTTAGTAGATAACATGGATATTTAAATCTACACCAATCCATAAGTATACTTAGTCATATATTGAAGGTACATTGTTTTTTATTCATTAATAGTTTGTGTGGGAGTAGTTATCATGAATAATGATTGATTAATTTCTTATACTTCAATGAAACTGAGTTAAAATTTTAAAAAATACAAAAAAAATATATCTACAGCTACATGTGAGTTCTATGAAGCTATGATGTTGGTTTTAATAACTATTAGGTGAATTATTTTTTATAATGTACACCATAATAGAATAAATTGTATTATCTCAAAACATTTAATGGTACTTTAGAAAAGAAATTATCTCATGTATCTCTAAAACTACTCTTTTGAGATTTTCCATATCAATGAGATATTTATTATTTCCACTGCTGTCATAAATAAATATATATAGCCAAATTTTTTGAGTGAGTCTTTCTATGAGTGGTAGTTGATAATCCACACCACTAATATAATCCTCGATTTGTAAATGCATATTATATATCCTATTTTATATATGTGAATAAATCACACCACACTTTTAGATAGTTTATAACTGATTTAGTTGTTTGTTTCTGATTTTCTTATGATTGGTGAAAATATATGTGGTTCCAAATCATCCCCAAATTTTCCCCATATACTGACTATTTCTCTTATATAAGAATATATATTTATATCACAATTTCCAAAAATTTGATGTTTTTAATGTAAAAATACACATTAATAATTTTTTCATGTACTAATTTCTAATGTGCATCATAATGTAAGATGAAAATATTGGTTTCTATTATTAAATAATGATATTATGAGGTTAATCTATAGTTACATCAAAAAAATATGGGTGAAGGATAATCCTTTGGGAAATGTAGGCCATCATCAAATACATCTAATTCCTCAGTTAAAATGGAATGTTCTTATTATGGACTTTATGAAGGGATATTTTAGTTATCCTTAGGTCTGTGAAATGGGATGAGTAATTATGGACATTTAATGGAGGATTTAATACAATTTTCCTATTATGGGAATATATTTACACTTTAATATAGGTTGAATGTTGAATCTACATGGAGTGCATATGATTATTATATCATATCATGAAACCTAATATAGAACAATATTTTTATAAGTATTATAGGTACCTATATAAAACCATATGAATGTTAGCACGGAATACCGTCCTAAAAATTCTAGGTAGTCAAAGAATATGATTGGGGTATTAGAGGGAATAAATCAATCATATATGAATAAATTTAGTAAATATTTATAGTTCTATATGAGTATATTTTATGTTTTGAATATAAATACTTATAAAAAATTCGTTAATGTTGAAACAGTAATACCTTTTACTGAATGTATTAAACATATCCTCTATAGTGGATAGATAAATGGTAATAGAATCTTTTCCTTGAAGATGTTGCTTTATGGAGTTCATAGCATTTTTCCCTAATTAAGAAGTTGTTAGTGACTGTTCGGAGTAGGAAATTTTCATATAAGGAATTATAATTTCTTCCCATATACTTTGAGAAGGGAATAAATGTATCCTAATGAATGTCACCTAGTTTTGGTTAATGATAATTTTTAATACAAGGGATATTATTTCTTTGTTTCATATGGTTGTTCAGGATCGTTGATGGGTTCAACATTGTCCTGTAATTTTTAACAAATTATCTATTATAATGATTTATATATGATATAACCGATTAATCAAAACTTTAAAGATAAAATATTGATCATATTCATATTTTAAATATTGGTGAAATCAATTTATAGTATGATGTGTTATTCAATGAATTACCAGTACAGATAATTGAACAACATAAGAAGATTATGTGTGGGAATACAATGTTCCATAAACAATTTTAGTTGTATAATGGTCATATATTTATGTAAGAATGGTAGTGAGAGTCTAAAATACATTTATTGTGGTCAGATATTTTTACTTACCATTCATTGATACACATCAATTTTATGAGATAGATTATAGTGTGGAGGTTGTGTCACCCAATATTTTTAACCTATGAATTCTAGTTAATTTTTACAATAATATGTTTTTATTAATTTTTTGGGGTTGTTTATATAGGAAATAATTAAGTGTTTAATGACTTCAATTTGCTTCTTGGGAAAATTGTAATTTAATTTATAATTTCAAACAATGAATTGTGAATTACAACATGTCAAGGGCTATATGAAATTAAAATTTGATATAGTTGTTTACTCACTCTATAAAGGACAAAGGATGCACTATAAAACATATTCATGGAGGAAATTTCACCATTTCCAATAAAATTATGCCCTAATGTGACTATATTGATCAAAATGAGATATAAATGATTAAATAAAAATTTTATAATAAATAACAAGATAATAAACAATTTCCAAATTTAAATGGACAATCTCTTGTGAAAATTACATTCACCTAAAATGAATACATATAAAAATATATACATTATTTAAATCCTTCTTCATAGTCCTCCAATGAGATTTATTGATATCTTTAGTGCATTGTTTTATACATACATATGTGCCATATTGATCACCAAATTGATTTTGGGGGTTTGAATGTTTCACAATCATCTAGATCATGGTCACTATTTCCTTACGATCCCCACTGTGTTGTGATAAATGAATTGGAAACAATGAATGGCTGTTAAATTCGTCATATCTCATGGAACTACATTCCAAAGGAAGGAAATCATTAGGTAACTTGGCCAATGATACTTAAAAACTCACACTGGTCGAGATGGTGGGATTTTGTACTAATCAAACATTTTGGATGTAATTATTACCTTCTTCATGACTCTATTATAGATTTAAAACATGTTCATGATTTATTTTTTCATTCCCAAGTATAATAGGGGTCTCCTTGGGGCTAACAGTAATTTTTTTCATGCACAGACATTATAAACTTTTGTGTCTATCTATGGTTCTTTATTAAAAGATACATATGTATGTATATGAGGTTCTAAATCGAAGGTATAAATTTATAGATTAATTATATATTTTTTCCCTTATGATTAGGATTTTTATTTTAATCTAAAATTTAAGGCACTCAGGACAATCTCATAATTCGTGGTGACTAGAGCTATTTTGATGTCAGTAATAGACAAAAAATGTATGCTTCCTATGTATTGTCATGACCCATCCCCTGGGGCCCGTACCGTGATTAACCCATGACGTCCTTCCATAGTCTAGGGGCTAGTGACTAGCACTAGAAAGGCATACCCCTAAAACTGGAAAGTCATTTCCTTTAAACCTGTAAACTCAGACAAACCAAGCACACAACAACACACAAGAACAAAGTAAATTTTATAGTAAAAATGGTGTGTACAGTATGTAAAGGGGCCAAAATACAAGCCCAACTGGAAAGAACAAGTAAAACAGGAAACAAATCTTGCAAACACCACCAAGGATCCTACCTGAAGGGTAGGTACATATCTTGAATGGTCATCTCTATGGATCGTCCTGACTAATGTCCACCTCTGAGCAGCCACCAGACCAAGTACCCTCAACCTCGATCAGCGATGTTCATCGTCTGCACAAGACACAACAAGGTGAAGGCATATCCCATGCAAGAATGAGTATAACGATACTCAGTAGGGTCTCTAAGACCCTAAATGGTCTCTCAGAATCCACAAAATATTAACCACAAATCAAGAGCTAAATCTCAAAGCACGAAGCAATAGTCACCAACACTACATAGGTATATGCCCATATATATACCTATGTTATCAATATATAGTCATCTCACATGTGAGGGTAGATTACCACCAAAGTAACCCATTGAAGGTAGAAGTACAACACAGGTAACACCAAGAAGATAGAAGTACCACACATGTAACACCACAAAGGTAAGTACCAAAAAGATAAAGACTCATCTCACACAAGGTATAACATAAGTACTGAATTATAGATGATTAGTTGTATTGATAGATTATTTTAATTCGTCGGGATTCTCTATTGTTGACCCACACAGGATCGAAGATGACCCACATAGGATCTTGAAGCTGACCCACAAAGGATCTGGAGATGACCCACATAGGATCTGGAGATGCTGACCCACACAGGATACGAAGATGACCCACACAGGAACTGTAGACTCCTTATCTACAGCCAACCACAGGGTTCCCGCACTATGCGCACTTGATTCCGAGAGGATCTACTCCTCCAGCCATCAATCGATACTTAAAATACCATGAAGTCCAACGAATAAGTATCTCAAATGAGAACCACATCATAAGGGTTCCAAGGCAATAGATGGTGTGTTAATCGGACACACGGTTTGTAAGTTATTACCGTTTCCATTCTGAGGTCCCGGTTGGATCTGGGTTCGATCAAACCTGGAAATACTCCATAATTATCCAATACTAATGTGGATTATACCAAAAGGACCATTTCGATCCAAGGAATCCATTTCCACTAACGGTTTGTAAACTGGACACTTGGTTCTAAAATTATGGCAAAAAAGGCGTATGTGGGTCCAGCTAGGGCCGAGTGTTGTCCGACCAGGCCCCACGCAGTCGGGGCCGACCCGACCCGGTTCGGGTTGACCCAGCCTGACCCTAGTCCGGACCAGATGGGCTGGGCCATGATCCGGTCCGGCCCACAAAGGGGGCGGCCCCCCCGGTGGCCCGTGGCCGGGCTGGCTCACCGTGCGGGGTCCGCCCTAAATAACACATGGGGTACGTGCCCCCATAGATTCTCGACTGGCCAAATGGACGTTTGGTTTTGGCCATCCGGGAAGCGCCATGTGGCACCGCCTGCTTTCACGGGGGACCCTACTGAGAGGTCCCACTCGGCGGGATGTGGCCGGCCGGCGGTTCTGTCCAGTTTTCCCCTTCTAGCGGCATGACGGTGCCGCTGTCCTTGCACAGTCGGTCGGTTACCAGCCACCCTTCGAGTGCACCGCCACAGCTAAGTAGTCGCAGCCTCCTCCTCAGCCGACAGTGCGGATGTGCGCCGCCTTACCTCCACATGGCCGGCTGGCGTGCTAGCTGCTTCCCTTCACCGCTATGGATGACGGGCTGTGGCCTCCTCTGCTACCAGCGGTGGGGACGCGCACCTCCCTCGTTCCATGTCTCTGACCGCTATCCTCCTCCTCCACGGCCGATGGGTCATGGCCTCCTCTGGCGACACGGTTGCACTGCCGCCACCATCGAGGATGGATGGAGTGTCGGCCACCACCTTGTGCCCTACCGGCATCAGACACCGGTGATGTAGCATTGGAAAGATTTTTCTTATCCCAGAGTTCTCCAGAAAAGAACACATCAACCAACAAAAATTTCAGAGGAATCGGGCTATGTTTTTTTGGTCCACACCCTCCTCGTTAGACCGATAACATGCGGCTCAAGAAGAATTATTCAACGTAAATTAACAAAGAACAATCTTAAATAAACCCTACCTCAGTCTCTCATTGGAGATGGCATGGGGAAGAAGATGAAAACATCGGTGTTGGTCACTCCTGCAACACGCTCTTGATCCGAGCACGAGTACCGTCCTCATCGGAGGTTTGTTCTTCATTGGATGATGTTCTTCTGTTGTGAATTCTCTAACAAAATCCTCCTCCTTTTCACCGATGATCTCCCCCATGATAGATTAGTAGCCAATATTAATTAAGTTAAATAAATTAAATAAATTAATGTTGGCTCATTAAATGTGGAAAAACCCAAGGGTTTCCTCACATTAATGGGGAGTTCAGGTGGCCCCACCACAAAGATTCAAAATGGTGGTTTCAAAAAAGAAAAATAAATAGTTATTTATTTTATTTTTCTTCTCGCACGAAAAAAATAGAAAACCCAACTTCCACCCTTGTCCTACTATGGTCGAGGTGAAGGTCTCCTTAAATGAATATCGGCACTACAAGTTAAAAGGTGTCCTCGTATTTCAATTTTGAGCACCGGTTCGAAAGTTACAAAAATCAGCTCACAAGTTTACTGAGAATACAAAAAATGGTTCATAAATTCATTCTGGTAACATCAGGCCTTTGAATCATGCATCGTCAGTTTTCGAGGACTTGTAATAATTCCTTATAAATAAAAAAATTACATAGAAAATTCCGGGTATTTACATTCTCCCCAACTCAGGGAATTGCGTCCCCGAAGTCCACAACATAAACTAGGGAATCAAGTGGGGTTACTGAGCACAAATCTGAGCCTCCCTCTACCATGTGATCTCATAGAGGTTCACGTGCTTCCAAAAAATGTGCACGAGAGGTATGGACCTCCCACGCAGGACCCACTCCCGTCGATCCTCAATCTCTACTCGAACCTCCGAAAACATCGCCCCATCATCGATGTCCAGCTCGCCCCTGTCAATGGTGTGTGAAGAATCATGCACGTACTTCCTCAACTGGGATACATGGAAAATGTCATGAACCTTGTGGAACTGAGGGGGAAGAGAAAGGTGGTACCCCACCTCCCCAACTCAGCTGATGTCCTCAAAGGGTCCGATGCACCTCGGAGATAACTTATCGCCCTGGCCAAATATCTGCAAACCATGTTGAGGTGAGATCCATAGAAAGACATGGTCACCATCCTCAAACTCGAGAGGTCTCCATCTCCTATTAGTATGAGACTTCTAACTACTTTGTGCAGTCTTAATCCACTCCTGTATGATCTACACCCTCTTTGTGGTATTTTGTACAATCTCTGGTCCCATGAGTGCTGACTCCCCATGGTCATTCTAGCAAATAGGTGATCTGCAAGGTCAATCATACAATGCCTCTAATGGTGTCATACTGATAGTAGAGTGATAGTTGTTGTTGTATGAGAACTCTACCCTGGTAAAGTGATCATACAAGCTGTGGCCCAAATCTATGACGCAAGTACACAAAAAGTCCTCAATGGTATGAATGGTCTGCTCTGTCTGACCATTTATCTGAGGATAAAAGGCGGTGCCCAATCAAAGTTGAGTCCAGAACACCTCCTTCAACCCCTTACATAACCAAGAAGTAAAATGTGCATCACGATCGGATACAATCATCGAAATCACTCCATGAAGCCGTACAATCTCTTACATGTAGAGGTGTCTCATGCCATCTACTAAAACCAACTCTCTGATAGGTAGGAAGTGGGCCGACATGGTGAGTCAGTCAACAATCCCCCTTATTGAATCATGACCCCTGGATGTGCGTGGAAGTCCTGTCATGAATTCCATTGAAATTCCATCCCACTTCTACTCTGGCACCACTAGTGGCTAAACTAAGCATACTAGAACCTGATTCTCTGCGTTCACTTGCTGAAACGTGAGGCACTGAGAGGCAAACTCTGCTACTTCTTTCTTTATTCCTGGCCACTAGTGCTGACACCGAAGGTTTTTGTACATCTTCATCACTCTTGGATGTACCTCTATAGGGGACGTATGAAACCCCCTCAAAAATTCCTCTCGTGGAGCCACTAGTACCATAGTATGCCCTATGAAGAGGATGATGTGCTCCCCACCTTCATAAAATCTCTCAGGTGAATATCCTATTGATATCTGAGTACATTGTGACTCGCATTCAATATCTTCAAGATGCACCTCCCTGACTTGCTGATGGAGTGGAGGAGTGACTGTTAGAGACAGAATATAAGCTACTCCATCTCGATCCATGTGGGATATTCGCAAAGCAGCTAGCTACTCTGTCGCCGCACTCAGCAATTGTATACCATATCACTTACTGAGTGCATGTGATACTACATTCCCCTTCCGAGAAGTATATACTATCTCGAAGTCATAGTCCTAGAGGAGATCAAGCCAAAAACAAATGTCTCAGGTTCAGGTCCTTCTGAGAGAATATATAACAGAGACTCTTGTGATCATAGTAGACTATAAAACGTTCGCCCATCAAGTAATGTCGCCACATCGTCAAGGCGAAGACCCCTACTACTAACTCCAGATCATGGGTAGCGTACTGCTACTCATGTTTTCTCAGCTATCGAGAACCATGCGTGATCAATGCTCGCTCATGCCTTAGGACACATCCATGCCCGGTTCCTAATGTGTTGTAGTAGACTACATACCCAACACCCTCCTCTGGTAACCTTTATATGGGGGAACTCGATAATCTCTTCCTCAACACCTAGAAACTCTTCTAGAATCTCTCCTACCACACGAAGGTTTTACCCTTCTTCGTCAATGCTTATAAGGGTGCCGCAACTCTTGAAAAGTCAGGAACAAACCTCCGGTAATAACCGGCCAGACCCAAGAAACTTCGCACCTCCGTCACACATCGGGGTGGTTCCCAAGAAAGCATAGCCTCAATCTTCACTGGATCCACCAAAACGATAGCCTATGAGATGACATGTCCCAATAATTGAACCTCTCAGGTCCAGAACTGGCACTTAAAGAGATTACTTTAAAGCTGGGGCTCTTAGAGTGTTTCCAGAACAATCTGTAGATGGTAGGCATGCTTCTCATCTCTAGCTGAGTATATCAGGATGTCATCGATGAAGACTACCACGAAGCGATCGAGGTATGGGTGGAAGATCCCGTCCATGAGTCTCATGAACAATACTAGAGAATTAGTCACATTAAATGGCATAACCAAGAACTCATAGTGGCCATACCAACATCTGAAGGTCGTCTCTTGCACATCCTCATCTCGTACCCTGAGATGGTGATAGCCAGATCAAAGGTCTATCTTCAAAAACCACTTTCCACCCATCAACTGATCAAAATGATCATCAATCCTTGGTTATGGGTACTTGTTTTTCATTGTTTCCTGGTTCAGGAACTGATAGTCTACAAAGAGTCACAAACTCCCATCTACCTTCTTGGTGAACAAAATCGAGGATACCCAAGGAGAAACAATGGTCCTAATGAACCCCTTCCCCTGCAGGTCCCCAACTATTCTCGCAGCTCTCAAAGCTCCGTGGGAGCCATCGGATATTTTGGTGTAGATATCAGTGACATCCAGGGGTACAAGTTTATGTAAAAGGCCACCTCTCTGTGAGGAGGTAGACCCAGAATATCATCAAGGAAAACATCATCATAATGCTCCAGCAATACAAGATAGCTCGAACTCTCAACAACAACTTCTCTGAGGGTAAGTCTTGCCATTGGATGTGTGATTGACTGTACCCTCTTCTGGGTGAGTCTGTCCTGTGATGCAAAGGTTCCCTTCTTGCTGGTGAAGGAAAACCTGACCCCATCCTCACACACACACGCCACATTACACCTAATACAATCAATCTGATCATAGACTGTAGATAAAAATCCATACCCAAGATGATGTTGTAAGGCCTCGACGCCACTATTAGAAAATATAATCCAAATATCTCACTTCCTAGAGTAAGCTGACAATGCCGACATCAGTTTCTAATAGCTGAATCATCTCCCGTAGGAGTCTCTATCCATAAGGATTGAACCAATGGCTCCACCAGAATCTCTAAGCTCCGAATGAGGGAAGTGGAAATAAAAGAGTTACTGGCACATGTTTGGTTAAGTACTACAGATAAGTTGGGGTAGATACAGATCGTACCTCGAATCATCTCTAGAGTGCCATAGTCATAGGCCTCAGTTTCCTGAAGTTGATCGCGTCCCTGTCCACCTACTCACTATGGTCGGGGCGGACCACCGGGAGGTGGTGGCGGTAGAACCTCGAATAGCCACCCACAACCTACTCCATGACCATATCCTCTACCATGTCCACCTCCTATCTGTGGACCTCTTCAATCAAATAATCGCCTCTACCTAGGCAGTCCTTCGACCATTTTCTGGTTGTCTGTACGGAAGTTCGGGCAGTCGCGAGCCATGTGACCCTACCCGCCACACGAGTAACACGACCTACTCCTCGTCGGTCATGCTCTGTCTCGAGAGCCTCACACAACCGACCCTGTATCCTATGGTTATCCACATATAGGTCTGGTCCTCATGGACCTTTGCTTCATCTTTCTACTGCCTGCTGCAGATGACTCTGCTACATGACGCCCAATGGTGGGTCTCGCTATCGGTGACTACTCAACAAGGAAACTCTCCACTAAGAATGCTCGCTCTAACACCCCCGCCTGCGTCGGGATGCTGATAGAAATCATAGAAGCTCTAATTTCCTGTCTTAGCCAATGATCGAAGGTTCGGGACCTAGAGAAAGGGTCTCGCACCATGTTATTGGAGTAGTATGAGAGGTCAGTGAACCTCACTGAATACTGAGCCACGGTCATGGCACCCTACTGGAAGTGGAGAAGTTCTTATATACGCACTGAGCGTAAGGTCGCTGGAAAAAACTCTTCCCTAAAAAGGTTCTATAAGTCCACCAAGATGAGAGTGACCTCATCGTGAACCTGGATCATCAAGATCTACCTTCTGCCCACTACTTCCAGAAGAAGGCTGGTGGAAAGGATCACCATGAGATCAGCTGGTATCCCTACCAGTCGAAAAACTCTATCCACAGCCTCCATAAATTCCTCAGTCGCATGTGGATCCATCTCTCCCCAGAACCATGGTTCCCTCTGGTGTTAGAAGTCATGTATTTCACTCATGCGGCGTACACCCTACGATATTAGGGCTAGTGGCATCGGCTACCCAATGGGTAGTGGTGATGTTGGTGCACCACCCGATGGTACAACTGCCGAAAGGGGGCCCTGCACCGAAGCCTCATCGCTCAGTGGGTTGTCATCACATACTCTACCTAGAACCCTGGCTAGCTTTCTGCATGGTGGAATCCTTAAAGAACTAGGTGCACCATGGTCAATAAATTTTACCTGGTGAGTTGACTCAAAGAGTTCACAAAGAAAAATTTTCAAAGATACACACGTAATCAGTTTTTTTGTGCACTGAGTCAGAAATCAGATTTTAGGGCCATGTTGTATGGTTATGTCAGCACCACACCAACACTGGGTTCCCCAAACTGATAACCAAAATCATAACACTTAACATTGTTTCTTATTAAAAGACCAGATTCCATGTTATTTGGTAGAAACGAGTCCTCTGATACCAATTTGTCATGACCCATCCGCTGGGGCCCGTACCGTGACTACCACAAGCCCGCCTTCCCTAGGCCAAGGGCTGGCGACTAGCACCGGAAAGGAATATCCTTAAAACCAGGAAGGAAATGCTTTGAAAACGTTAAAATCACACAAAACAAGAACACAACAAGAGAATAGAAAAAAATTAAACAATATAGTAAATAGGGTGTGTACAGTAAGTAAAAGGGGGCCGAATACTAGCCCAACTAGAAAGTACAAGTAAAACTAAAAACAACTCTAGCGAACACCGCTAAGGATCCTACCTTAAGGGTATGTACAACTCTTGAATAATCATCTATGTGCATCTTATCGTCTAATGTCCACCTCCAAGTAGCCTGCAGACCCGGTACCATCGACCTCGATCAGAATTTTCCATTGTCTTTACATGACATAGCACGGTGCGGGCATATCCCGTGAAGGGTTGAGTATAACGATACTCAATAGGGTCCCCAAGACCCCCAAAGGTATCTCAGAATCCACAAAAGATAATCCAAAAATCAAGACCTCAATCTCAAATCACGAAGCAATAGTGATCAACACTACTTAGGTATATGCATATACATATACCTAAGTTATCAATATATACTCATCTCACACATGAGGGATGATTAACTCAAAGGTAACACCGCGATTGTAGAAGTGCCACACAGGTAGCTCCACGAAGTTAGATGTACCACATATGTAACAACACGAAGGTAAGTACCACAAAAGTAAAGACTCATCTCACACAAGGTATAACTTATGTATGGAAGTATAGATGATTAGCTATATTGCTAGATCATATTACTTTGTCGGGAAGCTTTTCTAATGTCCCACACAAGATAGAATACGGCCCACACAGGATCTGAAGATGACCGACATAGGATCTGGAGATGACCCACACAGGATCTGGAGATGACCCACATAGGATCTGGAGATGCTGACCCACATAGGATCCAAAGATGACCCACACAGGATCTATAGACTCTTCAAGTACAACCAACCATAGGGTTCCCGCACTAAGCGCAGTTGATTCTGGGAGGATCTCCTTCTCAATCCATCGCTTGAAATGTTAACTGCCACTAATTCCCAAAAATATGTATCTCAAAGGGCCTCCAAGTCATAAGTGTTCCAACGAAATAGACAGCGTGTCAATCAGACTCTCGGCCTGTAAGTTATTTGTGTTTTCATTACGACGGCCCTGTTGGATTCAAGTTCGATCCAACCCAGTCATACGCCATATTTATCCAAAACTAATGTAGACTATACCAAAAGGAACGTCTCGATCCAAGGAATCCAGTGCCGCTAATGGTTCGTCAAACGGACACTCGGTTCTCACGTTATGGCCAAAAAGGCATATCTGGGTCCAGATTGGCTCGGGTCTAGTTTGACCTGGCATGGGCCAAACCAACCCGGATGGGTTGGGCCGTGGCGGGCCCGGACCACTGGGTGCGGCCCGTGGCGGGGGTGGCCCGATGTGGTTGGGTCCGCCCTAGCCGACACCTGGGGGAGGCGCCCCCGCACCCCCCCGGATTGTCGAACGGACAAATGGCCATTCAGATTTGGCCATACCGATTGCACCACGTGGCACCTCCTGCTGGAACGCAGGACCCACTGGAGCGGTCCCGCTCGTCATGACATGTCTGACTGGCTGTTCTGGATGGCTTCCCCATCCCAGTGGCGCGACGACACCACTGTCCTCCCACGACTGGTAGGGTGTCGGCCACCCTTCAGCTGCACCACCGCAGCTAAGCAGTTGTGACATCCTACTCAGCCGGCGGCGCGGAGGCATGCCTCCCTTCCTCTAAGTGATCCATTAGTGTGCCGACTACTCCCCTTCATCGCCATGGCCAATGGGCCACGACCTCCTCCACTACCGGCTGCGCGGAATCACGTCGTTCTAGTTTCAGGTGGTCGACATTCATGTCGGCCTCCATTCTCCTCCTCCACAGATGACGTGCCACAGCCTCCTCCATTGGTACGGTTGCACCATTGGCACCATCGTGGCTGGACGGAGTGTCGGCCGCCGCCTTGTTCCCTACAAGAATCGGTCACTGGTGTCATGGAACCGGCGTACTTCCGATCATTTCGGAGTTCTCCCGCAAAGAAAACGTCAAATGACAAAGATTGTGGAGGTATCAGGCTGTGTTTGTTTGGCCCGCACCCTCCGTGTTAGACCTATAGCATGCGGCTCAAGAAGAATGACTCAGCCTATGTTAACAAAGAATAATCTTAAACAAACCCTACCTCGTTCTCTTGTTGGAGACGGAGTGGGGAAGAAGATGAAGACGTCAGAGTCCCTCACTCCCGTAACATGCTCTTGATCAGAGCTTGAGTGTCCTCCTCATCAGAGATTCGTTCTTTGTTGGAGGATGTTCTTCCTTTGAGAATTCTACAGAAAAAACTACCTCCTCTGTTTCGAAAACGATCTCCCCAACGAGAGATGAGGATATAATATTAATTAAGTTATGTAAATTTAATAAATTAATGTTGGCTCATTAAATTGATGTAAAAACAAGGGTTTCCTCAAATTAAAGGGGAGTTTGGGTGGTCCCCACGAGAATGATTCAAAATAGAGGTTTCATGAAAGAAAAATAAAAAGTTGTTTATTTTATTTTTTCTTCTCCCACAAAAAAAAACTGAAAAATCAACTTCCACCCTTGGCCTACTACGACTGAGGTGAAGGTCTCCTTAAGGGAATATCGGCGTTGTGAGTTCAACAGTGTCCTCAAATTTCAATTATGTGAAATGGTTCAAAAGTTAAAAAATTCCCCACGCGCATTTACCGAACGTACTTGAAAAAAAGTTCATAAATTCATTACAAGAACCCCAGCCCTCGGAATCACGCGCCATCAATTTTCATGAACTAGTAATAATTCTATATAATTAAAAAAAATTCATTGAAAATTACATGTCTTTAAATGTATCATCATGAAAAGAATCAGTAAGAAACATCTTATGGTGGGACATAATGGGACACATCTACCTTTTATGCTAATGTGACGAGAAACAAAACGTGAAGATTTAACAACAAACAGTAAGGATGACTGGGAGGAAGGTGTATTATTCATGTTTTTTGTGGGACTTATGCCAAACTAGTGTGAAGTTGTTCGAATACGTATGGTATCCCTTAGGGGGACATGACTCAATTGTGAAAATTTATAAATAATGATTGTGGTGAAGGGACTCAGAAGGAATATGTCCCGCCAAGATGAATATAAACTTATATGGATTATTGTCCCAAGAAGATTATGAAAACATTTGGGTGTTGAGTATAGAACATAGGGAGGCTCCATACGTATTGATGTTAGTCTGGATTCAAATACTACATAGTTCAGAATGGTATAAGCCTTATAAATATATTTGAGGAAAATTTTCATTCTTCATTGGTAATATAGTCCTTTGATGGTTTGACTCATGTGGAATATGTTCGGTTGATAGAATAGTAACATGGTTTGGGGAATACCCCTAGGAGGATTCTAATGCACCTGTTAAATGGTTGTGTAATAGATCATATAACAAGATCATGTTTATAAAATCTTGTGTAATGACTCAAATCCCAGTGTTTTGGAGGGTTTTTTGAGATTACACATCAAAGGAGTCCCATTTTATTAGGATTTGGTTGGGGATTATACTGTAATAGAGGCCCATAAAGATGTTGATGGTGGGGTCTTATAAAAAATACAACCCTCTGAGTTCTATATAAACCTACTAGGAAAATATCCTATAGAATAATATTGTGAATTTGAGGTGTTGGGTTGGGAACTTAGGTAGGATTCATGTGAATGCCAGTTACATAGTTATCAAATCCCATGTAGTTTAAAAGGGTCGGGTCTTACACCTAGGGAGGATGTATTTTTTCATTTTTCACCAGGACTAAGACCCTTTAATGATTTGTCTCATACGGAGTATAGAAATTTAATTGGTGATTAACATGGTTTCAGGGGTTACACCTAGGATTATACCCAAGACATGGTTACAAGAATTGGAATTTGACCATATAGGATTCCCAAAGGTCATGTATAGTGTGTATATCAATATCACCACCCACCTGTATGCCCATGATCGGTGTGAGAAACCAGAGGAGGTATTAGATCTTGAATGCACACAATATATCTTTTACAATAGAGGAAAAATATTGGACATAATGGAATATGGAATGGTAGTGGCCTTTGATACCCATCTCAACCTATTGATGTACCTCTAACCTAAGAAGAGGAGCAACAATGTCACCCCACACAAGATAGAAAAAGGGATTACACTAGGAGAGATTCCATTTTCTATTACCTAGGGAATGTAGGAGTATAATGCACTATCCCTCCATGTAAAATTCACCAGTTTAATACACCTATATTTTTATGATATGGATTTAAAGTAATTTTATTTCCTTAATATCTTTCATTTCACACTACACCCTGTTATGATGGTGCTACACACATCATCAGATTAGCTTATGTTACATGAAACCCTGAGTTTCTATGAATCAATTTTTTTTTATTTATTAAAAAAAACAATTATAACTTTGCCACTATAATGGTAGGTATGAACATCAATACATAATTTACAAATCTATGGTTTATAACTAAAAGTAAATCTTTTTCTGAAAATCTCATTTTACGTGCAGTAGTTTGTTCTATACCAATAGATAAAAAATAACTGTTGTTGGATTATATTAACTATATATATCTATCTATATCTATAATATCTTAAATATAATTTATTTAATTTATCATATGTTTTTTCTATACATGATATAATAATAAATTTAATTTAACATAGAAAAGAATAATTTTTCAAAAATGGAAGAGTTGTCTCTTTTAAATGGTGCAGATCGTAAAAATATATTTTTTGATACTTTTATACTTAATATTTGAAAAAAAAATCCTATTTAGATTTGGGATATAAAAATCTAATTTTCATATTCTTTTTTCGTTTTTTGATAAGTTTCATGATTTGATGAATAATGAAAAGTCATATTTTTATTAAATAAATTATTTTATTTTAATGCCTTTACGTGGTAAAATTGTGTTTCACATGATTTTAAATTTGAACTCATTATTTTTAATTTAAAACTATAAATTTTTTATTTTTGAGAAGGATTTTAGACATGAATTTGTTATAAAATTATTTCATTTCTTAAAAGGCCATTTTTTCCAAACAAAACTCTTTTCTATGGAAATTAATAATTATCATTTTAAATTCAACATCTTTATTTTGAATTTTGAAAAGTTGTTAAAACATTTAGATTAATGAGGTCGAAATTTATTTTACTGGTTGGTTTTATTTTTGTTCAATATTAACAGTAACCATGGTTAATTTGTTTACCACAATAAAGGGTAAACTGGTTATGTTTGGTTAAAATAAAATGTTAAAGTCTGTAAAATGACTATAACACATGAATTTTTTTAATGGATGATAATAAATGATTAATTTTCATAATTGGATCTTAATTATATTTTACAATTTTAAATTTTCTAGGAAAATTAATTATCTTATGTTTAAATCAAAGGAATACAAAAAATGTAAATTTCATTGTCTTAAATATCTATTTTGTGTCTACATAAGAACAAAATTACATTATGAATGAATATAAAGGATAATATTAAGATTTGATTATTTATTTTTATTATAGTTTTTTGTTTTTTATTTTTATATGTGAAATAATAACCACTAATTCTTATGAAACACTAATGAAGTGCTTGTGTAAGCAGATGGAACATGAATATAATGACATTAATTAGAATGATGAGAAAAGTTAAAAGAAAAAATTCATGACATGTTCTTATTTATTGAGACTATATGTTTAATATTAATCTATTGGTTTAAATAATTTCTATTTGGAAAAATAGAGAAAATATTATGGAATTTATATTATTTTACTTAAAGTAATGTCAATGGTGTCACATTCTTGTTTTAATAAATTTATCCTTTTTAATATATGGGTTTTTAAAATCTATTTTTGACTATAAATATAATTTGGAAATATAAATTATTTATAGTCATAATAGTAATTTCAAAATAATTTTTAGTTAATAAATAACTATATTAAATAATTACACAATTATGATACATTAATTATTAAAATAATAGAAAAATCATATAAATGATATAAACAATATTAAAATAAATATAAGTTTAATTAATTATGGTTATCCAGGAATTATCAAGGTGACTATGAAATATTGGGGGTGTTTTAATTTTATTTAAGTTACCTTTATCTTTATATATTCTTAAGGTCAATGTAATTATTAGTATCAAAATTGAAAATATTGATATACTAGGAAAATTATATTTATTAAATTATATTAAAAAAATAAAAAGAACATTAAAAAACAAAATGGTATTATGATATGTTAAAAAACTTCAATAATTTGATATTTATGGATGATTTACACAATATATGTAAAAATTACAATTTTTAATATTAAATATTTTGTTACCATATTTACATATAGAATGGGTTTAATGAGTGTTAATTTAAATGATAAGGTTTAAAATAATAGAAAAACTTGTCAAAAATGTATTGGTTGTGAATATTAAAACCTCATCTCATCTTACCATTATATATATTTCATTTTTAATGTATTTATATTGATATTGAATTTATTATAAATTAATATGTTTAGAAATTCATAATGTACCCCTCACTTAATTTATAAAAGTGAACCTCCTACATCACTTATTCCCATAAAAAGTTTCCTTTTAGATCACAATATATCTTCAAGATTAAATTATAATCATCCATAGACACATTCTGGAGGTTCTTTTATTCTCCAAAGAGAAACACAAGAGTCCTTTGTATGAGATCTAAATTAGCTGATTTGAAGTAGATGTAATCTCTCTAACGAATCACACTCTTTTTGTACTATTCTCTATCTCCTATACATAGATGATATATATATATATATTAAAATGATATATTAATCATTATAAATATGTTAAAATGTAATTATTATTATTAAACACCACTATACATACCCTTTTCATACTGAATAATAAATAAAAGTATCACTCATGTTTTCGTACGACTTACCCTTTCCACATAGTGACCTAATTTGTATTCCACCGCCACATTTTTAGAGGACTTATGATGTTTTTTATTTGTATATATTATATTTATGAAATTATTATACTTCTAGACTGAAAATATCATATCTACCTTTTTCCAACAAATATTTTTGGAAATGATAACATCGTTTGTGCATATGTATGGCTTACCATCTCCACGATGTGATGTGAACATTGTTTCATCTATTTGTATCGTATAAGGAAATATAGTTGAACATTATGAATATATACGATATATAAAACAAAAAATGTATATATTTATTGATAATATTTCATATAATTTTATTTCTTTTACTATGAAAATAAAATGAAAACAATGTTCATGCATATGTATATCCTCATGTCTCCTTGAACGGTGTATTTCATTTCAATATTTTATAGATTATTATAAATAATAATTCACTAAATATATAAGATATTTATATGATGGTTATAAATATTAAGATCAATAAATTATGATATATGTAGGAGGGAAAAAATATGAAAAATCAAAACACATGTGAAAAACAAAGCAGTTATTTCCCGAAACGTAACTTTAACGTGAAAATTATTAATAAACGGGTTATAGAAGGCCATAAATAAAGAATATATGGTATGATATATAAAATATTATTATTTAATATATTTATAATAAAATTATATTTAATATACATGAGTCTTTGACGATTACGGTGAGAGTCAAGACATTAGGTAAGATATTTTTTGTCACTTTTATTTATATTGGACACATGCCTTATACAATACTTGTTTCATTATTTTTGAGTATTTTTTCACATGAATGTATTTTAAGAGAATTATTTTTAATATTATCGTATTTTCATATCCATATAATTTTTTTTCTTGGGGCATATATTCCTACCGATTATAAAGTGTTAATTGTTAATTCAACAATCTGTTTTTTCTTTGGGATTATTTATCCATATGTATCTGCTAGGGAATATTCATTTTATATTTCCATATTCATTAAAAAATAAAAAAATATACTTACTATTATTTCATATTTTATATAATTCATTCTTACTCATGTGTGAATTTTTTTAAATTGTTTTAAATGAATCTTTTTTTCTCTAAGTGAGGTATATTGTAACTTTTTTATTTAAATTAAGATAAGAAGTTTTTTTCTAACTTATATGGCATGAACATAATATTATTCCATAATTAATACATAATTTTTTGATGATTACTTTACAATATTTCTGGTTTATTTTAAAAAAATTATTCCTTTAAAATTATTCAACATTTTATGAAAAGAAACATTTTCAAAGAATAAACGATGTTTTCATCAATAATTGTTTTCAAGAAATATATCATGATTTTTCCATGTATGATATCATTATTTGATATTACTTATGTTTTAATAGGTATGTGATTAAATTATACCATTAATATTAATTATAATAATGTTTTATGTTTATGATTGAATAATATCTATGAAACCCATTACATTCCATGGGTTCTGATATTATGAATGATTTAGGTTCGTGATGAAAAAATATCTATCGCTTAACTTATGTTATGTGTGGGACCTATATATACCTCCAATTAATTGGGTATATATATATCTCATTAGATAAATATTAAAAGAACATGAAATGTACTCAGTTCAGTAACATAGGGTTGGAATGAGAGGTAAAATCAGTTCAGTAACACATGTCTAGAATGAGAGTAGACTCGGTTCAAAAATACCGGACAAGAAAGCGAGTAAACCCAGATCAATAATAAATTGTTGAAACAGGTAGTCAAACCAATTCATTAAATGACACCATCCACTATTATTGAGTTGGAAAAGAGCCTTGAAAAATATTTAAATAATTTTTTATGATTATGTGTAAGACACAATTCTATGTCTTATGCTCTAATAAAATATGTTTATTGATTCATTATAATCTTCTTATTATTTATTCCATGAGACAATGCCATGATATTTCATATATAGGATATTATTTCCAACTGTTTTGATTATGTCCTTACGATTTGGGAATTTTTATGATTGATATATCATTTATTAACCCTTAATGGTCATATGAGATCATCCTTTTCATATGTTTCTTTTCCCCATGTTATAAATAAATGTTTTAAGTATGAATACTAAAGGTTAAAATCATTGTGGGAACCGTTGAATATCTTTCACGAGATTATAGTAATGTGTTCCATGTTTCCAAAATCTCTAAATTATTATCGTTCTCGTGAATGTGTTTGTGTAATGTAATAAATATTCGTCTAACAAGATTAAATATCCATTTACATTGACAATGGTTTTTAAATTTTGTATTATGGGAATGAATTATTCAACTATTGGAAAATAGGTTTAGAAATATTATGTGATTCCCCAAGATTCATTTCTATGGATATGTCAAGGTATGTCTCTGAGGATAAGTCTATGTGATATTTAAAATCCTAGAAATTTGATAATAATCATGAATAACATAGTTTTAAACCTAAGGTATCTTATATTGAAATATTTTGAGTAATTTACCATTTTTATATGGTCTTCCACTATGATAAATGTTTCTCAGTCAATTATTTTTTTCTTTAGTAAATGCAAGGAAACAAAAAAAAACATGCAAACATTTAATGTTTATAAAGATTTTATCATGATATTTCTGATGGGATTATCACTAGAGTGATGGATGTTCCGATCAGGCATAATCATTTTTTACAGAACACGATTTACTACATTTACTTCCATAAACTCTCAAACTCACCTAGTAAGAGAAAGAATCATGTTTTTAGAATTATGGAAATTCAAACCACATATAAATGAATATTTATTTTTCTTTGTGTCTATAATGTGGAAATTAAAACCCAAATATATGTCCTAGAGGAACAAGAAAATGTTTATACAATGGGTAATAAGGAAACACATAAACTAATTGAGAAGAAATAATTAGATGTTTATTTAATGAAGTGGTTAAAAATATTTTCCTCTTTATGGTAATATACATTGATGAATTATTTTAATAAAAAATGAATTGCAATTATACATCTCAGTGTCTTAAGTGGAAATATGATGAATATAATCAGCAAGGTGGTACAAGTAATGGTTGTAATTCTGATTATGTTGAGACTATAGGTGAAATGTGAAAGTAAATAGGTATTTAGTAATAGGATGATGTATTATTTTTAATGGATTGTGTATGGAGTGAAATAATTGATGTTTTTATGTATTTGGATTTATGATTTATGTTATATGGATTTTGAATATTATAGTGATTATTTTGTTTATATTTTTAGCTCTGTATTTACAAGAATATGTTGAATGGATCTGATGGAATTATTATTTGATTTAATGGAATGGTCAAATTAATGGGAAACACTAGATTAAGAGAATTATATCCCTTAATATTTTCCTAATGAAAAGGTAATTATATTTGGACGATGTAAACTGGTCAATAATAATTATCTTGTAATTGATTAACTAATTGTGGAAAAATAATATTATGCAATTGTTTATAATGTTTATAGATTTTTCGGATTTATGTAATATATCCAATAATATTTTTAATAATTAATAAGTCATGTTTTCAATAAGGATATATGTTGATTTGGGATATTACCATGTTTCAAGAGAGTACATCATAAAAGTATTCAGACATTTCATATGTGAAAAACATGAGAAATTTTATGATATATGGGGGATCAAATATAAGCAGTTTTTGAGAAATTTAATGACCTTATTTTTATTTTTTTGAAATTAATTATTTTTTAATGGGTATTGGATAACCATTAATGAAATGTTTTATGTAAAAATATAAAATGTGGTTTTAAAGATTAAGTTATTATATCTCTATATTAGGATTTTCTCATATTGGATAGAATGTGTTAAACTATTTGTTGTGATGTTAATAAAAATGGAATAACCTATAATTATTTGGATCTCATGATATCCTAATGCTTCAGGAATGAAAAATTCACCTTCATTTCATGGAATAATAAATTAAGTGGAGATGATCAAAGACTAATGAAATGATGAGATTATGATTACAAAATATTATGAAATAAAGTAAATATTTCATGTCCTAAAAATTCATCACCTCTATAGAATGGATCAATAAACCAAAAATGTTACCATAGTACCTTCATTTCCAATGAATCATATGGTCCCTTAGATCATCGTAGATATAGGGTTTTCTGATTGCTGACATTCTCTTGACCATGTTATCTAGCACTTTATATTTGAATTTTACATTTATATTTCCCTTCCATGTCCATGTTTTCACTTTACACATAAGATAACATATGTTTAATCCTATTAATAGGTTACATTGGGTAACCATTATGTTTCATAAAATTTATTTATATCAATTTTTTTGTATTTGTTATTACAATGTGGGGTTATATGAAAGGAACATTCAAGTATGAAACATTTGATGACCCTAAGGTATTTTTAGTGGGAAGGTATTCTTAAGGGGTTAGAATATTACACCATCATAATTTTATGAAGTTTATTTTCAAATAGTTTTATTAATTTAATAGATTTCATTTCATGCTACAACATTTTATGGTTGTGCTAGACATAAGAGAAGCTTAAATTACATTACACATAACAACGAGATTCTCCAATACATCATTTTATTATTGTAATTATCTAAAAATTAAAATTATATCCTTGTATCTATAATGGAATGAATGAATATTATTAAATGAATTATGAAGGTATTTTTTATAAATGAAAAGAAATATTTTTATTAATAGCTTACTTAATGTGAACTAGCATGTTTTATACCAAAAAACAAACAAACAAATAACGATGGATTATCTTAATGAGATATATATACATATATAAGATTAAATATAATTTTTATAATTGATTGTAACAACCTAGGTACTTATAAAATAATTTATTATGACTATCGAATTAATGAGTCAAATTCATTATAAATGTAAAATGAAATAATTGGTATTTATAGAAAATAAGGAATTTATAATGATGGAATTATAACTTGACCTTAGGAATTATAATATGGAAAATACATATAAAACTATAAATAAAATTCATGTACCTTAAATGTTAAAATATTATATATTTATATCATGGAATAAGTAAATAGTTGTTTTGAAAATGATAAACTAAGTGTTGGTATTTTTTTGAATCATAAATGTTTATTTATAATTTTATAATTAATTTAATTATTTAAAATAAAATATATTTTCATAAAATATATTTGTAGATTAATATATATATTTAAAAATATTCAAATATAGTTTTGTGGGACATTAATTAAAATTTTAAAGTGTTCAAAAATTCAGTTATAGTTTTAAAATTGGCTTTTGTCGAATAAATTATGATTTATATAAAAAATTAAATTTCTCATATTTTTAAAATTAATTTAAAAAATATTATTCCCTTTTTTAGTTATAACTTTTTAAAAATGGTTAGAGTAAACTTTTTTGATTTTTCTAAAATACATGAATTTTTTGTGAATAGTAAAATACAGTAATTTATGGTATATATACATTAAAAGGTAAATACACTATTACTTGAGTCATAGATGAGGTAAGAACCAAAAAATAAAACATAAATTCTTTAGATTAATATATTTAGTGATAAATATCAAACTATTCATATTCTTGGGCCAAAATAATAAATTAATGAATATAATAATGAGAAAACACCTCTCTCGTACACTATAAATACCACAACTCACCACCTTTTCATCTCACTCATCTAACCATTTTAGCATGTCTAATTTAATATCGATAACCCTCTAAATCCACCTCACTATGTCCATGACCTACTTATCTCACCTAAAGTCCAAAACCATGGGCCTTAAGGTGTTTATCATGGAGGAGATTTCACGAGGTAAAATCATCTTTCATTTTTTTTATTTTATTTTCAATACTTTTTTTATTATTATATTCTATTAATATAATTATATCCAAGTTGAATGAAAACTAAATTATATTATGTATATTGGAATTTTATCATTTTTATGAAAACTTAATCATCAATCTCTTTATCCTATCACTTTTCATCTAAAAAGGAGAATATCGTCCATGATGGGTTGATTTACGACTATCATGGATGATAAACTTTTATTTTTCATTAGAACCTTTATGGATTGTCATAAAAAACATTATTTTTGTTAAATAATATTTTATTATAGATATTGAAATTTATTTAATTTTATGGATCCAATATAGAAAAGTTATGTTGAATAAAAAGATACAAGTTTGTGTTGACTATAAAAAATTTGAAAAGAAATTAAATAATTATCATTATTGTGTTATCTAATGATTCATCCTAATATCAGAAAAAATTATATATGGTATCATTTAAAATTATAGAAACATATAAACACCATATAATTCCACTTCTACAGTATTTTTTCCATTCTAAAAGAAAATCCCTAATGAACCAAACATGGAAACCATGAATTAAATGCACACAAAACATTGAAAATAACAATGTATCATTAATTAATTGGTGGAAAGTTGTTATAATATTACCTTATAAGTAATAATAAATATGAATATAGGTATTCTATATATTAATAACAATTTTAAATTAATTATACCAGAGTTTTGAACAAGTTTTAAGTAAGATGAACCCAAGGTAAGGGTATTCTTAAACCAATTTCCATTCTTTGGGTTAACTTTCTTCTTCATTGATTATATGGTACTAATAATTCATTTGAAGTTAATTGTGTTTATATTATGTTTTATTTATCGTGTATACACATAAAATATGAATATTTTTTATTCTCACTTCAATTATATGATATTTTTAAGTGACATCTCTTTAAAAATACAGTTTCAAATTTCTGATTTTACGAAATTCAAAAAGAATATTTTTATGAAAGTATTGTTATTTTATGAAAATGGTTCTCAGTTAATGTTTATGATGAAATATGGGAGATATATCTCCCTCCAATGCATTATGTATGTTCATTTTGAAGGTCTATTGTATGGTTACTCATTATATTACTAAAGTGTTTACACTATAAGGTAGTCGTGAGGTTAACATCACAAAGTAGCCACAAAGGTTACATTGCATGGTTTTTGTGAGGCTTATAAATCATATGGTAGCTGTGAGGGTTAAAATTTTAATTATGTTACTCCCCAAGTTACTTTTATGGTATTATTTATGTTTTCTATTCTTTAGGGAAATAACATTTTTCACAAATTAACTATACGATACTTGTTGGGTATGTTTATATTTGATGTTGACCATATGATTAATATCTTAATTATGTAATTCCCGAAGTTACCTTCCTGATATTATTTAAGTTTTCTATGTTTTATGGAAATATATGTTTTTGAAAAAGTAACTATATGATAAATATTGGTTGAAATGTATGTATTTATGAAAATGATTTCATATGTCTATAATTATTCATGCACTAATGGTTTCTCCCATTCTTCTTATGTCCCTTACTGTGTTTTTTTACTCATCCCATGTTTGAAAACAATCATAGTGTTTAAGGATGGTTATGGGAACAAAATATTCCCAAATGAATGTTATGATGACTTTTCATGGAAATATTTCATGTTTTTATTAAAACAATTTGTATTATGGATGAAATGGATATAGTTTTATTAGTTCCCACTTTTTATTCTTATGGGTTCATATGTAATAATTTTTTCCTAAAATTATAAAACTGCAAACCGAAAAGGTATTTGGAAATGTAAAAATTTGAATTCAGAAAGAATTTATAAGATTATGTATTGTTTATGGTCAGGTCCATGTAGTTGGTATCATAGGCTGGTTTAGATAACCATATGGGTTAATATGATATTAATTTAATGCAATTTATTATTTTTACACTATTTTTATATTGAAACGATATAGAATTTTAAGATTACCAGGTTTCATTATCTATAATATGAATGTTTAGAATGATCTGCCATAGAAAAACAAGAAGCTCATGTATGAAGGCACCTAGAGGGTGATATCTTTCTGAGTCAACAACATGGAATGGGGGGGATTGCAATCGAACTGTTTGTGACAGTAATGGCTCAATTGGAATTGGTAATTAGTGGCAGTCCAACCCAAGAAATAGAGAAACTAGAGATACCACAAAAGAACATGACTATTATAGAACATTTTATGAGTAAACACCTTCTTGTTATTTCTGGATCTTCTGGCCTAGTGGTGGTTGAAGGGTGGATTAATAACCTTTTTCGATTTTTTTGGGTTCTTAGATAATCATAAGGTAAGTCTTTCTATTAATAAATTTAAAGGTGATGCCACCCATTGGTGGTCAATGGTTAATAATTTCAGGAATAGCGATGAGATCAATGCCTTAAAATGGGAAGAATTTAAGAATATTTCCCTGACAATTAATTTCCTAAGGTGGTTTTACATAGTATATAAAACAATTCCCTGAATTTAAACAATATTATAAAGATTCAGTGGTCTTGTATGAGGGAAATATCACCCATTTGGCATGATAGGATCTATGTCTTATTAGGGATCTTCATAAAAAAATCAATAATTTTTATTTATTACTGAAACCATGATATTGAATGGAATTGGCCTCCCATGAATTTAAAATTTAGGAGTAACTTGTACAATGTTATAAGAGGGTAAAATAGAGTTTCTTGATGATCACATGTACGTTGAAAAAATGAATCAGATTATGTCCACATGTAAAGTGATGGGTAAGAATCAATCAAAAAATTCTGAACATAAGAAAGACTAGTTTCTAGTTTGTGAATATTCTTTTACAAAAGCACCCAGGGGAATTCCATAAAAATGGGAAGAGTTTAGATGTGCTAGGACTGTACATATTTCCCTAGAGGTTAATTCAAATGTTTTGAAAATTAGTAATGAAAATAAAACTATATAGATTTTTAACTTTGGTGAGATGGGTCATTATGAAAATACCTCCCCAAAGAATGATTTGAATGATAGAATGAATATTGATTATAATAATAAAGGTGCAGCGAGATCCTTTAAAACTACGTTAGTAGATGTTAGGAAATCCCATAAAGTGGTACCAGGGAATCTATTTTTTTATTCATATTATCCTAATTTACTCTTTGATACTAGGTCTAAACATTCATCAATTTCTGAGAAATTTTATTCTAAATTAGAAATTTTACATAAAGAAATGTGACCGTTACATATGGTTAAAATATTATGGATAAATATTACAATAAAAATTCATTATAATAATATTCCTTCTGTTTTTTATAGAAACAAATATCCTAGAAACATTTTTTTCCATTAATAGTGTTTTATATTATTCTATGTATGGTTTGGCTTTATAGTTATCATTCGAAGATCGATTGTAGAGCAAACAAAGTTATTTTTCAAAAACATTTTCAGTTTATATTTAAGAATGATCCCAGGAAATTTATAACATATTAGGAAGAAAAGTAACTATTTAAATATTTAAATTAATTTTATCTTGATCAAATTGTTGAAAACAAAGGAACTATTCATATTAATAATGTTCCCATGGTAAATGAATACCTAAATGTTTTTCCTAATTAGTTTCCCAATGTTGTAGCTGATCAAGAAGTTGAATTTACAATTTCCTTAGTTCTTGATGCTAATCCAATTTCAAAACCCCCTTATGGAATGGATCATTTGGAAGTTCATGGATGTTAAAATTAGTTGTAGGAGTTACTTAATAATAGCTTCACTCATCATATAAATTCACCATAGGGTTACCCTATTTTGTTCATTAAAAAGAAAGATGGTTCCATGGGACTTTTAATTTATTATATATATTTTAATAACATTACTATTAAGAATATGTATCCCTTACCTCTTATCGATGAATTTTTTGACCAGATCTAGGGATTTTAGTATTTTACGGAGATTGACATGAGATTCAGGTACCATCAGTTGAAGGTGACGTAGGATGAAATCCCAAAAATATAATTTCATACTAGATATGGGAATTAAGAGTTTTTTATTATTCCATTTGGTTCCACAAATAACCTAGTTGTATTGATGGATCTTATGAATAATGTATTCTATGATTATTTGAATATGTTTGTTGTTGTTTTTGTTGATGATATTTTTTTCATTTATAGAAGTATTGTGGATCATAATAAGAATTTAATTATTTTATTGAAAACTCATACAGAAAAGAAGTTATATGGAAAATTTATCAAATGTAATTTTTGGTTGCAAATGTTTTATTTTCTTCGTCACATTATAAATAACGATGTAATAATAGTTGATCCTGCCAAAAACAAAAGTGTTTGATGAATAGATAATACCTATAAATGTTTATGAGATTTATATTTTTATTGGATTAGTAGGATATTAATGATATTTTTTAAAATCCATTACACAATTATCTATCTCAGTAAATAATTTAACACGAAAAATGGTTAAATTTATTTGGGAGAAGACCATTATGTTTGTTTTTATGGAATGAAGAATATATTGGTGAATGCTCCAGTTTTGGGTTTTCCTTCCTGAAATGGTGAGGTTGTTATCTATAGTGGATATTAATTATAGAGAAATGGATTTGTTCAGATTCTGAATGATCAAGTATTTGGTTATGTTTTAAGACAACTGAAACATCATGATTTAAGTTATCCCATGCATTATTTGGAATTAGCAACTTTGGTTTTTTATTTGTAAATTTGTAGGCATAATTTATATGGATCCAAATGTGAAATATATAAATACCATAAAAGAGTGAAATATATATTCAACATGATAGAATTGTACATGTTTCATAGAATATTACTTGAATTGATAATGTATTATGATTTCAAGATAAACATAATTCCTAAAAAAGAAAACCAAGTGGACGCTTCCTGTAGTCGAAAACATCATCCATCATTAACTATGGTGTGTTTGGAACAACACCCCTTAATTGATGATTTGAAGACTAATGTCTTGGAAGTTGTTGGTCTAAGAAATTTTTTTATTTTGTTTTATTTATTAGCATTGTATTCTCTATCAGAAAGAATTTAGCAAGAATAGAAAGAATATGGCAAGTTACAAAAAATGGTATAATTTGGGAAAAAGGGAATGTTTCTATAATTTAATTTTCATATAATTTGTTTTTCTTTTTGATATTTAGGAAGAAAATATGTGTGCATTTAGATTCAAATTTAAAGATATATTTCTTCAATGAATCTAATTGTTCTCCGTTTTTAGATCATCTTAAAAGAACAAAGATGTATAGAGACCATTGGGAGTATTACTAGGGGGATGGAATAAAAAGAGATATTTCATATTTTACCATGACATGTTTGAATTTTTAATATAATAAAGAATAATGAAAATTAACAATCAAGATTCTTCAGCATTTTCTAGTGCTATAGTGGAAATGGGAAAATATTTATGTGGACATCTTGCAGGGACTACCAATTAATTCTCGATGTAACAATGAGATTTGGGTTACAGTTGACCGACTAACTAAATTTTATTTTCTCCTTCATATTTTAGAATATATGGCATTGGATAATATTTCTTGAATGTATCTCAAAGATATTATTAGGTTACATGGAGTTCTTCTTTCCATTTTAAATGTCCATTATCATATGATCACTTTTAACTATCGAAAAAGAGTTAATAAGTATTTGGTCAAAAAATTAAATTTCAGAACTCTTTTAAGTCCCACATATGATGGATAAAACAAATATAACAATTTAAATAAGGGGGGATATTTTTGGAAGGTGTTCAATTGAATACTCAAGTTGTTGTGATCAACATATTTCTCAAGTTAAAGTTTCTTAAAAAATAGCTTTCATTCCAGTATACATATGGACACATTTGAATTATTATATAGGAAGTGGTTTAAAACACAAAATTTTTGGGAATAATTCAGGGAAAGGAAGTTACGGGACCATAATTAGTAGAGGATTAGGCTGAGAAAGTGAATATGATATAGCAACACATGAGGACAACTCAGAGCAAGCAGAAAGGTTATATAGAAAACATGAGTAAAGATATTTAATTGGAAGTATGTGATCATTTTCTTCATAGAATATCACCATGGAAATGTGTTAGGTGTTTTCGTAAGAAAGTAAAGATAAGTACATGGTTCATTGGTCCTCATGAAATCTAGGAGAATGTTGGACCACCCGCCGATAGAGTATCATTTCTTTGAATTTATCTCAGCTACACAATATTTTTCATTTTTCTATGTTGAGAAGGTATGTCCCAGAATAATATAATGTTTGGATCCTATAAGATGTTAAATTATAAGAGAATGTTTATTATGAATATAAACCTATTAATATTAATTATTTTAAAGATAATTTATTTTGGAATAAGGTAATTCACTAGGTCAAGGGTTTTTAGAGAAACTACATGGTTGAAGATACACCATGGTAATAAGAAAATTCAATGTGGGAAAGGTACCCTCAGTTGTTTAATATGTGAATAAAATTATTCAGGATTCAATTCATAGAAGGTGTGGATAGTGTAACAACCCAGTTACTTATAAAATAATTTCTGTTCATTCTAGAATTAAATAGTCAAATTCATTCTATATGTATAATCAAATAATTGTTCTTTACAGTGATTAATTAATTTATACTGCTAGAATAGTAACATGATTTTAGGAATAATAATCTATCCAATAGAATAGTAACCCCATCTATGAAACTATAAATAAAATCCATGTATATTAAAAGTAAAAATATGATATCTTTTTATCCTGGAATAAGTAAATAAATGAGTTTAAATTGATAAATTATGTGTCTGTATTTTTTGGGAAACATACAAGTTTATTTATAATTTTATAATTAATGTAATTATTTAAAATGAAACATATTTCCATAAAATAGATTCATATGTTAATATTTTATGTTCTGAGGATTATAAGATAAATTATTGAGAAGTTAATTAGTTTTTCAAAATGTTAAAAATTCAGTTATAGTTTTGATATTGGTATTTTTCAAATAAATTTTAATTTTAAATAAAAAATAAATTTATCATATTTAAAAAAATATTTTCAAAAAAGGTTGTTCAATTTTTAATTCTACATGTTGAAAAGAAATTTATGGTGAAATTTGGTGTTTTTCTGAAATTCATGAGTTATTATTGAATATTAAAATATAATAATTTAAAGAATACATACATTATAAGTTAAATACCCTATTCCTTGAGTCTTCATTGATGTAAGAACTATAATCTCTAAAATACCTTCATTATTTTGTTAAATTTAGTTACAATGCCTAAATATTCATAGTCTTCTGCCAAAATAATAAACTAATGAATACAATAATGAGAAACACACCTCTCCTATACTATAAATACCACCCTTTCCACCTTTACTCCTCGAACCTCAAATCCTAGTATCTTGTTTAATTTATTCCCAATTATCTTATCAAGACTCTTACCCATGTTTGAGGCCTTCTAGTCTCACAAAAAGGATAAAACCACGGGCCTTAAGGAGGTTCTCAAAGAGGAGATTCCAAGAGGCAAAATCTTCTTTCATTTTCTTTTATTTCAATTTCATTTATTTTTCATTTCTTATACTATATTCATATTCCATTTTACAAGTGTAATTAAATATATATTATCTTATATAAACTTTTATTTAATCATTTTTATGGAAATGTTCATCAGCAAACTTATTATTCACTCACTTTTCATTAAAAAACGAAAACATTATTTGTGATCGGTTGATTTACTGCCATCGGAGACGACACCCTTAAATTTTTCATTAAAGACATCAAGGATTATAATAAAAATATTATTATGGTTAAATAATATTTTATTATACCTATTATAATATATATAATGTTTTGGAACCAAGGTATAATAATGATATTTATTAAAATGATATAAGTTTATGATGATCATAAAAACTTCCAAAATAAATTAAATCAGTCTAATTAATGTTCTATCTAAGATTCAGCATCATATCTGAAACAATTGATATATGGAATCAATAAAAAATCTAGAAACATATTAACAAAATTTTATGAAACTTATATAGTTTATAATCCATTCGAAATGAAAAACCCATAATCAACCAACAATGGAAACCGTGAAATAAATGCAATAAAAACAATGAAAATGACAAAATATATTTTATAAATGTATGAAAATATGCTATAAGAATGTCAAATAAGTAATTATAAATAAAATATGGTTCTTTAATATATTAATAAAACTCTTTAAACCATTATACATGATGTTTTAACATGTTTTTAGTAATATGGACCTCAGGTAAGGGAATTCTTATCCCAATTTCCATTATTTGGGTTAACCTTCTACATCATTGATTATATGGAAATAATATTATTTTTTAAATGAATTTTTCTATATTGTGTAATATTTATTTATTATATACATATTCCATTTTTTTATTAATTCTCACTTCAGTTATATTATATTTGTAAGGAAGTATTCTTTGAAAAACCTCTTTCAAATTTCAATTTTTATAAAATTTAAAATGAATTTTTATTCAATTATTATTATTTTATGATTATGATTATTGGGAATCCATTTGTATTTAGTGTTGGACCTAAATATCCCTCCAAATAATTGGTTAGTTTTATGTTTTTAGTCTACTATATGGTAACTCCAAATGCAACTGTGATGGTTACACGATAATATAGTCGTGAGGGTTACATCATAAGTTAGTCTTGGGTTATATTGTATGGTAGATGTGAAGGTTACCAATCATTTGGTAGCCTTGGGGGTAACAATGTTTAGTAAATAATTCCCCAATTTTTCCTTCTTGTTATTTTTTTTTTATGATTTACATATATATCATATTTTCACAAAGAAAGTATATAATACACATTGGGTGTGTTTATATTGTAGGTCGATTATATAGTTACTCCAAGTGTAATTGTGCTGGTTACACCATAAGATAGCCTTTATGGTTACATCTTAAGGTATCCTTGTGGGTTATATTGTAAGATATCTGTTTGGGTTACAAATGAAACAGTGTCCATGAGGTTTTCAATCTTATGTAAGTAACTCCCCAAGATACCTTCATGGCATTATTTATGTTTTTTATGGTTAATGAAAATATCACATTTTGACAAAGAAAATGTCTGATACATATTTTATGAGAAGTATATATTTGTTTAAATGGTTTCATATGTGTTTAATTATTCATGTAAAAAAGGGTTATCTCCTTTCTAATGTCCCTTACTGATCTTTTTATAGTCATCATAAGTTTAAAAACAATCACAGGGTTTATGGATGATTAAGAGAAAAGTAGAATCTGAGATGAATGTTCTCAAGACTATTCATGTATTGATAACATTTTCATTATGGAATAAATGGATAATTTTTTATTAGTACCGACATTGTATTCTTTTGGGTTGATATGTATGAATTATGTCCTAATTGTCCAAAACTCTAAACCAAAAAGATCATTGGGAATGTAATAAATTGAATTATAAAATAATTTACTATATCATGTAATTCTTATGGTTGGTTTCCCATATTAATATTATACATTTTCTAGAAATGATATAAAAAAATACAATTTTTTTACATTAAATAAGTATTTTTCCAAAAAGGAATCTTTTTTTAGCCATTTGATTATGCACTTGTCAAAAATATTTTTTTTTAAATTTTATAGATTCTCTATAAAAATATAAACTTTTTATCACGATTTAGGATATCAAAATATAATTTTCGTAAACTTTTTGTATTTTTCATAAAATTATTAATGTTTTTATGAATAGTTAAAATACCTATTTTATTAAAATTGTATTTTCATTTAAGGCCATTACATAGTAAAATTATGTTTTTGATTAGTTTTAAATTTTAATTAGTTAATTTTAATTGAAAATAATCCAATTATGAATTTTTAAATGGATAAATGCATTTATTGTAAGAACATTATATGGTATAAAATGAATTTTTTTATTAAAAAACTATTTTTATGGCATTTTTACAATTTTATATTATCTTAAATTATGAATCGTATATGTCAAATTGTTTAAATAAAAGGAAGAAAAAAATAGATTCAGAAGTTCCAAATTGATTGATTATTCTCTTTTATTTTGGTCATTATGAATAGTATGAATGGTAAATTTTGTGGCCCTGGTAAAGGGTAAATTATGTAATTTTTGTTAAAAATAGAATGATAATAAATATAAAATTTCTATAACACATGCTAAAATTTATTTATATGAAGATAATTCTTCCCTTAATATATAATGATCATAATTAATTTTTATGTTATACACATGAATGTGAAAATGAATTATATAATATTTAAATCAGTGGAATACACAAATTGTCACTTTCTTTCCCTTAAATGTCTATTATGTGTCCACATAAGGGCCAAATTAGGTAATGAATGAACATAATGGATTATATAAAAATTAGTTTATTTATTTTTATGTTTTTAATTTTTTTTTCAATTTTTATAAGTTAAATAATGACCTTAAATCATTATGCAACACTGATGTAGTGCTTCTACAAGAAGAAGAAAAATAAATAAAACGACATTAATTAAAATGATAAGAACCATTATGAGGAAAAAATACATATCATAAACTTGTTTTTTGAGATTTTCTATATCATTATAATTAATGGGTATAATTAATAACCATTTAGAGCCACGTGTAATATATTATGAAATTTATAATATTTTTTTTAATGTAAACTCGTGGTTGTCACATTAATTTTTTAATAACTATAACATTTTTTATAATGGGTTTTCCACAATCAATATTCGACTGTAAATATTATTTGGAAATATATATGATATATATTCATCTTATTATTTTTTTTATTTTTAGTTGATAAATATTTAGGCTAAATAATTACAAGATTATGGTAAAGTAATTATTCAACTAATTAAAAAAATAAAGGATATTAAAAATATAAAAAAAACTATAATTTTAATTAATGATGGCTATTCATTAATTTTCTAGATGAATATGAAAAATTAGGTTTATATTAATTTTTTTATGTTAAATAGATCATTAAATTTACATAAAGTATATTTAATGAATATTCTAAAAATTGAAAGTGATGATATTTTATAAAAATAAAATTTATTAAATAATTAAAAAATGATAAATATATTTAAATTCTCTCAATTGATTATGATATGTTCTAAAATTTCATAAATTTTATATTTATGGACAATTTAAATCATATAATTAAGAATTACAATGTTTTAATATTAAATAATTTATTACAAAAATTAAATGTAAAATGGGTTAGCTATGTGTTAATAATATATAGAATTTTTATATCTATTTTGACTGATATTAAATTATTATAAGTTATTATTTTTAGAAATTATAAATGTGCCCCTCACATCAATTATAAAAGGGAACCTCCTCCCTCACTTATTCACAAAACATATAGCCTTATATATTGACAAAATATGAAAACGTATATTCTCTACTTCAATAGAAACATTTTAGAACTTCATGTTTTATGAAAATACCAACTATAGAGTCCTTTAGAAGAGATCTAAAGGGCTACTTTCGAAGAAGAGGTAATCACTCTAACTAATCAATATATTTTTATACTCTTTTATACCTCCACTAAATATGTCATATATATCATTAAATAATAAATTCATATTAGTGAATATTCTTAAAATTTATTATTATCATGAACACAACACAATATAACCTCTTTTCAAAATGAAGGATAAATGAATGTATTGCTTATGTGTATGTATGACTGCGCATCTCCACATACCGAAATAATTAAATTTCAATTTTCATCTTTTATGTGTTGGAATTATGTGGAGTTTAATTTATATATATGATATTTATGAAATAATTATACTTATGAAATGATAATATCATACCTATCTTTTTACCACATAATCATTTTGTAAATGATAACTTCGTTTATACATACATATGGCTAAGAATATCCATGATGCGATGTTATTGCTTTTTCATATATATATATATTTCACATAGATGGTAATAAGGATGAATTTTATAAATATATATGATATTTATAGAATAAAAAAATTATTTAATTATAATATCTCATATACATTTAATTCATTTTAGAATTCAAGAAAACAAAAACAAAATGCATGCATTTGTATGACCTAACATCTCATTAAACGGTGTTTTATATTTCAATATTTTATATATTATAATTTTTACTTATATATATAATATATAAGATATTTATAGATTTTTTGTAATTTTTTATATTATTAAATCACATTATAAGGTAGATGAACAAAATATAAAAAATCAAAACACATTAGAAAAACAAAGCGGTTATTACCAGAAACATAACCTTAACATGAAAATTGTTAATAAACGGGTAATAAATGTCAATTGGTAACGAATATATGGTATGATAAAATTTAATTAATTTATTTAATAGTTTATAATAAACTTAATTTACTATACATGAGGTTTTCATGAGTATGACTAGAGCCAAGACATAAAGTAATGTATTTTTGTCTCACTTTTATTTTTGTGGGACAAATGAAAAATACACTACTTGTTTCTTTTGTGTGGTGTATATTCTTTCGATGAATATCTTTAATTATTTTTTTATAATTTTTTTTAATATCCATATAATTTTATTTCTTTCATGGGGAATATTATTATATTGATTATAAATTTTTTAAGGGTTAATAGAACAATTTCTTTTTTATTCAGGATTGTTTATATATAAGTATCTATTGGGAATTATTTTTATTCCTTATCAATTATTATTTAAAATTTTGTTCAAATTTTTTTACTATTCGTATAAAAAGTTTCTTTTTATTTTTTCCACATGTTTTAATTTTTTTGAAATGGTTTTAAATGAATCATTTTCTTTGTTTTCCAAATAAGGTACTCTGAGAATTCTTCATTTGAAGTACGTAAGGGATACTTTTTTAACTAATTCAACATGAGTGGAAATTTCTAACATCATGATCCCAATATGTTTTAATGGTTCCTTTACATTATTCTATTTTTATATTTAATGAGAATATTTTCTATTAATCTTTTTGTCATATTATGAAAATAAAACATTTTCAAAGAAAAAGGTTATTTTCCTCAAGAATTGTTTTTATGTGATATCTTGAAATTATAATCCATATAAGAAAACATTATTTGATATTAATTATGTTTTAATGGGTATATTATTCAATGATACCATTCTTATTCCTTCTAATAAGGGTTTATTTTTATTTTTGAATGATTTTCATAAAACCCATTTCATTCAATACATTTTGATTTGATGAATGATTTTTGTTATTGTGACACACATATATGTGGTTTTAATTATATGATGGGTGGGACCTATATTTCCCTCGAAGGTATTGGTTAAATATTATCTATCACAATATATAGAAGACTTGGTTGGGAAGTGAACTCGAATCAGTGACACAGGAATGAGACGAGAGGTGAACATGTTCAATAACACAAGGTAGTAGCATGAATTAACTAAGATCAATAATACTAGACTAGAAAAGAAGTTAAAGAAGTTTAGTAGTACATGGATGGAATGGGGAGTTAACATGGTTCACTAGAGGAATTTTCCCACTATTATGGTGTTGGAATGAGCCTTGAATAACATGTAAATGATGTTCTATTCTTTTTAGTATTAAACAATTCCATGTATTATGTTCTCATATTATATCTTTCATAATTATTTATGATATTATATAATGTATTCGAGGAAATGATATCATGATAATTGATATATAGGATATGGTTTCCAAATTTTTTATTTATGTACATTTTCATTATGATAATTTTATGAGGGATATCTCATTTTGTTAAGAATCTTTAATTACATTTTCATATGATTCTTTCCCTCGGGTTATAAAGAATGGTTTTAGATTTAAAACCTGAATGGGAATATCACTACTAGAAATAGTGATTATCTTTCACAAGATTAGAATAATGTTTTCCATGATTCCAAATACAATAAAATAGTTCAGTCTTCGAGAATTTGTTTTTGTAATGTAATGAATATTCATAAAAAGGGATATAATATCCATGTAAGTTAATCCTAGGACATTATAATGTGTGACCCTCTCCCTTACCACTTATAATGGGGAGGTCTAAGTGAGAACCTATATGTTTTGGATCCTCGTTACCATGGGAATTTATACTTGATAAAATTAAAAGGATCCCCCATTTCATAGAGGTTACCAACAGTCGTCCATGTACCATGGGTATGTTCAATCTATATGACATGCTTATGTGTATAAAAATGTGATCATACGTCTCAGGTGGATTTGGATGTTTCATTTTCCCAATTCTATTAGAATAGATATTGGAGGGTCAAATATGGGTCCAGATGGTATGACAATGGTATGTGATGGGATCTTGACAGTAGAATACCGAAGGATTACCTATTCATCCCAAACTCTTTTAATATGGGATTTTGTTCACTTCGCACAACATGTTTCTACGTAAGTAAGGGTACCTTTTTCATAGCATTTTTCTATGCAGACCTAGGATTCTCGGATATATCACTTATATACAAGCTTCTAGGTTTAACCTACGTAACATTTTTTCATGCGGTAATAGGTTCAAACTATGTAGATCATTGTTATGTGGGGAGAATATCTATTCATATAACTCTTTACTACATAGGATGATGGACCACAATGTTTCCATCCACTTATTCTTTGTCGAATGGTGTCTGAAAATGGGTTTTTTCTTTAAAGATAGTCGGGTAAATTATTTTTCCCCATTCATATTATTTGGTGGGTTCACATACTTCTGATTTATAGAAATCAAACATCTCTTCCAATTGATTTATATGTTTTGGATATTTATTCTCCTATTTTCATTCATGTCCCTTGTGATTTAATAGGGTAGTAGAGTAACTGGCTATTAGAATTCATGGTATTCCTCACTGGGTCATGGAGAATACATTTTTGGGAGACCAGTTCATTCATTCAAGTCCATGAATGGAATTATTCATGGGTGCTGGAAAACATTATCCTTTCCCAAAAAAAATTATTGTTTGCGGGGGACGGTCATTTATGCGGGGTGGAAATCACCACCTGTGCCCACAAATTAATTTTCATTTCTTGAGGTTGTTTGTTTGTGGGGATCGTTAATTTTTTTATGACCATGAAAAAAATTGATTCATTCATGGGTTCCAAATGTACCTTCACGTCCCACAAATGGATTCATTTATGGGACACAATAGAGAGTGGTGGTCCACATATCATGTTTTTATACACGGTACCAAGCATTTCATTCCTGTTTTTTTTCCTTTGAATCATTTCTAATTCATTGGTATTATTTTTTCTAATAGAAAATTCATGAAATCCATTTATCCCTACATGCATATTTTTCATGACTAAAAATATTCCCCTTCGAAATTTTCTCTGATTAGGATAAAAAAGTGGTTATTTCAATGAAGAACATGGTACTATTTGAACCAATTTGAAGATAATGCATGGAACTAATTTTTTTCCTTAGAAAAGGGCCCAAATAAGAATAGATTCTACTATTCTAGGGTAACATTTCAAACCCTACCAAAATTAGGTTTTTTTGTGTTACCCTAGTATTTCTTATGTCCATTGTGGTGCGGTATTAGCGGCAATGACATGAATATATCATCAACCACCCTTTGTGGGGTTTTGAACAAAAAAAATATTGTGTTGTTTTCTTTTCATTTCTCCATTTTTCATCTAAACCTAGAATATCATAGTTCTATTGAGACGGTATATGAATTTTACCTATGTTTCCATTTGTTAGTTTTCATCCTCTAGGATGTTGTGGTTCTTTGTGTTGTAAATTTATTGTATTTGAAGCTGGACTAATATAACTGATGTTATAGGTCAAGTAGCTTTGACCCTGAGTTATGGGATGACATCCCTAAAAAATTGAAACTTTTGAATGATGTAATAATACTTCTCATACATATGAAGGAGTAATTTTGAATCATTCTTTCATGATTTTTGGATCTAAAAAATGATGTGGGAGAAGAAGAAACATAACCTCATAAATTATATTGGGTAATTTGGTGAATATCCTTATAAGAGGCATCTCAAATTTACGATGTAAGGATTTATTATATGGTTCTTATTGAATCCAATTCCTTGGGAATAGGGTAAGAAAACATACTAACATCATGTTTTGAAGATGATTTAATATAGATTAACATAATGTGTCTATAATGACATACACTCTTTTAGTTTTATGTTATACGGATATGAACATATTTTTTAGAATGTAGGGGTAATAAAAGGATCATCAGGAGAAGATGGTATTCCATGTATCAGATGTGAAGAGATTAACATTAACCATGATGTTGGGTATTCTCAGATTTAGAGAAATGGTGAGGGACAAATAATTTTAATTTGGATTACATAGATAGAAGATACCCCTCATAGGGTATAATTTGTATCTGGTTTATAGATCTTTTGTGTGAGAATTATAAAAAGTCAATAGGGTAATATTATGAATAGAAAAAATAGATTTCCTAAAGAAACAAACATCCTGTGACTGATGGCCAAAGAAATATTTTTGAGATCTATAATTTCCCAATAAAAATAGTATGATAGGTTGAAGGAATATGTCTGGGTATCTAAGAAGAATTATGACCGATATTATCCATGGAGGGAGAAATACACTATAGAGATAAAACTCAAATGTATACATGTATTTTTGTTTGTTTGTTGGATCCGGGAATAATAAAATCCAAATTACGATCTCTTGCATAGATATCTATTTTTAGGTATGATATGGGGACACACATTTTTTCTATACCCCAAGACAGGTACCAGGATGTGTGGTCTCTAAGTCACTATGTTTATCATTGAATCTAGAATCAGGACACATATAGTTCTTGACGTACCATGTTTTTCAACTTCATGGTAAAACGTTTTGTGTTCCCATTTTTGAAAGGTAAATATTGTGCCTTTTCAAATGATCAATGACGTGGATTAACTATTTTTCCTATGATGTAAGTATTCAATCCAAATGAGGATTTGATATTTCGTAGACCATGATGGTTAACATAATGCAATTAAGACATCTATGGTTCCTTTAAATTCCTTTTAACTAAGACCATAATATCCCTGATATGAATTGATATGTCTTAATCATGAGTGGAATTCATTACTGAATCATAAAATCCCATGAGATCTAAACTCATTGGGAGAAATTGGGGTGTAAATTATTTTTTCCTCCCCACAAAGGAAAAATAAATGTGGTATAAAGTAATTTGGGTTTTTTGGGGTCTCTACCATGATGTAAGATCCATACATCACTAAATATCTTATTAGAGTGATAATCAATCTACACATTATTTTGGAACTACTGCCTTAGGAAATTTTAACTTATACACAGGAATGGGGAATTTTCATTGGTTGTGAATAGACATAAAATTGGATATTTTTGAATTTATTCTTATCTTTTGATAACATGAATCATGACAGATGTAGTTCAGGTATGGGATACACTTCACACAATAATAGTTTATATAAATATGGTACATTATTACCATTGATTGTTGAGGCTAGACCAATTATTAGAGATTTAAGTGTCACTATATATCTTTTGATGATATGAATAAATCCATACAATGTTCATAGAATTTATTCCTTATTCATATATGATAAATGTGAGGAGAAAACGAATTTTTCATGGAATAAACCCATAAATGAATGGAACCCTGTTGGGGTGCCCAACATCAATTTTGTATATAGGAATGGGATTGATAATTTTCAATATTTTACAACTGGTCCCAGTACATACAGTCTTCATTTCACTATGTATCCCATTTGGATTAAAATTAATCAACACACAACTCTTAAGGAACCATATAGTCAAATATAATGTCATAGGGAAGTCATTTGTGCAGTTTAACATCTTCAAGTATGGACATGGTCCACTTGATGTTGATGGGAAGTAATATTATGGTTTGGCCCATTATCAATGACCTAGGTATGACTATGTATACATAATTGGTTGGAATCAAGTATTACATAGTTTTTAGATGAATATTTTCTTTATGAGGATTTGATTCTCACACCATGACATAGGATTTTTCTCCTTCATTATCACTGATCTAGTTCATTTATAGTGAACAATAAGTGATCCAATGATCACCATGTAGTTTAACATGATATGATAAATAGACATTTGAATATATAAATTTCATTAATTTTGGACGATGATGCTATGTAGTTATGGGAATAATGACTTTGAAAAACTTCTTGATACCGAAGTGAAAAGATGCCTATATGCCAAAGGCTGGTGAAAATGATTTTATGAATGGGATAATTTCTGAATGGGTATAATGAAAGGGTTATTTGCATCAATATGTATCATCTGGTGGAATAAATCAATCCACATATAGTTCTTCAAGAAGAGGTGTGGTGGGAGGATGACAACACGGGTGCTCCCCTCTCGGGTGATGTACACGGTAATGTGTTGTTATATTTCATGCAAAGGTCTTAAAATCATTAGTTTAATGCATCGATACTAGGTTTTTACTATTGTTCTATTTATCATCATGTTGTTAAGACATTGTTTTTATGTATTTTTAACATCATTTTTCTAGGATGATAGTTCTCAATTTTAATGTCATATGATAAAGATTGAGTACATAGTTTAACATCATGAAGCTGATATGATGGTTTTTTATTTTGTCACACAATGAGTTTATATAGAATTATTTCATTGCTTGGGGATGTAGTGATCTTTTCATCCATATTGATCAGTGAATAAGAACTAATGGAATAGACATTGTGTATGGAATATGGTCTCTCCCACATTGGCTCTAACAATGGAGGTTTCATTCGGTTATATGTTAAGTCTTAAGGACCTACACCATCTCTCCCTCAAGGAATGAAATAAGGGGAAAATTTATATTATAGTCTAATTCAATTTAATTTTCATGGAATTCTATGTGATGAAAGGGTTGTAACCTCTTTTCATCATGTCTCTCTAATTCATCCTTCAATTTTTGGAATTCTCATCTGTGGATAACTGCTTGCAGAAGAAAATGTGATGCGATGGTTGTCATAATTCTATGGTAGACCTGTCTTTGTCTCATATACTAATGAGAATAGGGTATCTTTTGTTCCAATGAGATTTATGGTCCGGTAATCCCAGAAGGCATATAGGATCTTATCTATAATTCTGTTTTTCATCACCTACAAACTTTTGGTTAATATTTTATAGTGTCATGTTTAAGCCATCTAACAACCATTTTTTCTCCATGATAGTGAGATGAGTGGATTGTCTTTATGTTATAAATTTTTTATTTTTTTTCTAACTCATAAGAATAGAAAATTTTATGTTTTTCCATCAGGATGGTATGAGGGACACCAAATCAAGTGATGATGTTGGATTTTATGGAGCTGACAATAAGTCAGACTTTGATTTCTTTAAAGAGTGCAGTTCATGCCCACTTAGAGAATAAATAAGTTTTAGTGATAATATATTTGATATTCATGAATGTGGCTAGATTATATGGTCCAAAAATGTACATTCCCTATATGGAAAATGGCATGGAGTATTTTTATATGTGCCAAAAGAACATAGGATGATGTATTTAGTTGCCACGAACCTTTCAGGAATGTCAAATTTTGGTAATTTTTGTGTGCTCATACGTCATAGTGGGCTGGTAGTACCCATATCTTTGAATTTTTTGAAGGGGGATGTTGAACCTTGACTTGTGGGAACCGTAGTATTCATTGTGAACTTATTTCATGATATCAATAGTGTCATATCTATCAATTTATATAAGAGGGACCCCATAAAGTCCTCTCTTATAAAGCACATTTTTATTATTTTTTCATTTATAGAGACCTAATTTAATTCTTTATATTAATATTTATTCCTTCATTTCCATATCTAATGGGATTAATCTATCTTGATGTGATTCCATAATGAGTATCATCTTCAAAGTTATAGGTCCATATCATTGGTGAGGGTACTTACTTCATTGATCTCCTCCATTATTACATGAATAAAACATGGGATCATCTGATGATGCACAATGGTGATGAAAATTTCATCTCGTTCTATATCTACTAGAGTTGTGGATTCATTTTTTAGAGTGTCAAATAGGATTTTTATCAATCATAGAATGTGATTCAATGTTCTCATCAAAGGGAATTACTCCACATGTCTTCATACATTTTCTAGAAGAGGTTTTAATTCTACCTTTTTGATAGAAAGATCACTATTGACCTTCATGAATACCGAATCATACTATACCTTTATATTTAAGTGATTTACTTTTATCTAAAATAATATCTCCATCCCTCAAATGAGATCATGTTATTTTTCATCATTGTTCACGCATATTTATTATTGTAGGAAGGGGTAGGGTATGAATTCCCTTATAGGGGAAATGATGAAAACTCCCAACCCAATTATTTTTGAACATGGGGTCTTTAATACTCTTCTATGTTTGGATTATGGATTCACCTTAAATGTATATTTACCATATCTATAGTCCTCGTTGAATAAAAAATATCTCTTTATTGGGATGTTCTGTATCCAGTCACATCATTTATGCTGAATAAAGTTCTACTAGGAAGCCTTCCAATGCTTGGCGTTTTACCTATTTTGATGCATGAACTCGATGTCAAACTACTATAGGATAACGACCCAATGTGACAGACACCAGGACATCAATGAACTTTTGTGAATGTATTAGAGTGGGTTCTATGATATACAAGATAATACACATGATGAAATATGAAATTCCTTAGTTTCTAGTCTTGAAATTTTAGCATCGGATAACATGTCTCGATATTTGAATAATGAGTCTCAACATTGAGAAAGGTTCTAATAATGTAATAATGGACTTTTAATCACTTTCAGTCTTTATTTTGTTCAATGAAGTATTATAGATACAAATCTAGGGTTGTTATGTATAAGATAAGGGTTTATCATTCATCATGAGACAATTGCAATGGTGGGTTCAACATATATTGCCTGAGATTGTCAAATGCTTCATGATATTCTTCAGTTCTTTGATATGTAACACTATTATTCATAATACTAGTGAATGTCAGAAATTTTCCAGTAGGATTGGATATAAATAATCGACATTATTCACGTGTCCTTGATTTCCTATAAAATCATTGAGGTTTAGTGGGGTGAAAATCCATAGGTGTCCTTTTTCTTCTTGTGGTTAACTTAGATTCCATGATGACGTGAAATGATGTTGAGAAAGTTTACATGTGTAATGTCAAAATAATATTTCATCATGTTTATTTATGGATATTCTATCATAGTTTGTTGAAGACAATTTCATTATCCGAATAGTGGTCAGAAATCTGTTGATATAAAACCACAAGATCATCATCATATAATTCAATTAATTCCCCATAAAGGGTATGATAGTTCGAAGAATGTCATGTTAGTACATAGTGCAAAAATTATTCAATAAAAATAGAGTTACTGGATAGAAAAAAACGCCCTGATGGGACATGAAGGTTTTGTATTCTTAATCCTCTCATGCTATTCATATTTAATTATAACCCAAATAGTCATCCATGAAGGATATGTCTTAATATCCCATTGTTTCGTCAATCGGTAACTTAATTATTGGAACTATGAAATCATCTTTCAATCATTTCGAATTGTGATATATGATTTCAATGAATAACATGATTTTTCCATTATTCTTCTTGATAGAGACAATATTATCCATCCATTTTGGATATTTTACCTCATGAAGAATTATGGACTTATGATATTTCCACCTTCAATATAAATTTTGGTGATATTATACGAGTGTGTCCTTATGGATGCCTTCGTTTAGCCGGAATAATCTCCAGGTAGGCCTGGGTGGATACTATAGGGTTAAAGCTAATAATTTCTATGTATCTCTAGGAGAACACATTTCAATGAATCTTTAAAAAGGAGTTACATACGTATCTTTCTTTGATTTATGTGGATGTATTGATTTAGGTGGGTATTCGGTCCTATTTTTTACCAATACTTATCTCTCTAACATTTTTAATGGTGGTAGAGACACATTCCTCAATTGTTGGAGGGTAATATCTAATATATTCCACCACCTCATATACCTCTTCCTCTAATTCCTTTACCCCAAAAAATTCCAACATATCTTTATGGTATCATATAGAAGATATAATTCATTAGAGATAAAAGATGAGTTGTTATCCTGACATATGGAATATAAAGAGACATCCTATAACCCAGTTAATAGTGTGTGATCTCTTTTGGACACGAGATTGGATGAAGATAGAGATAGAGAATGATTACATTCATCCCACCCCAGTGAATCTTCATCCAACCCTGGTGAAGAAACTAGTATAAAACATATTTACCACATCGGAATTTATTGGATCCATTATAATTAACCGATGTATAAAGATATAAAAACTGATTTATGATATCAGTTATATTATAACCAATGTAATAAATGAATTATCTTGATTTATCATGTTCATTATATAATAAATTATGTGGTAAATCAAGTATATCACTTTATCACATTGTATATTTTATAAATTAAGTGATAAATTTAAAAAAAACTCTTTATCACATCAGATAATAAATAATTGAGGTGATAAATCATTTAAAAATTTCATGACGTCCCATTTTGAGTTTTTATACCTTTTTCATTCGGGCGACATCGACTCATTCTCTCTCACGTGGATGCCCTAAAATATATTCTTTAATCTTGTGACCTCAAAACTCATTTTGAGCCTTCATTAATCTTTTTTTTTCATTGGAAGATCTATCTTCTAGACATATGAATCTCAAGTAAGCTTCAAACTCTTCGATTTATGTCATTCACAGATGCCATAAATCTTGTTTTTTGATTTAGATCATTGTATATTTCACTATTTGATATTTCCATTCCTATAAATTGATATATGATTCCAAGTTAGTATTCATGTGATGTATTTAGTTATACCATGGATGAAGTAATAATTTTCACAATTAGAAGCCTCTGTAAAACCCATGTCTAAGTATTATATATATATATTACTATCATTTAATGTTATTTTATTATGGTCATATCATACTCAATATGCACTTGTTTTTAATGGTATTTTCTTTGAGGTCTATTAGTTTTTGTATATTGTGTTCTACACTCAATCGTCCTAAATAATTTAATATCTAATGGAAAAATATTATAGAAACTTCTAACTACAATAGAACTACATTTGGATAGTTTTGATGAGGTTGTTGACTTAATATAGCTGATGGTACTGAGAATGTTCTTGAAATTGGTTTGGTATATGATATTATTTTTTTAATTAATTATATATATGACATTCTTCCATGTGGTATTGATCTTTTACATTTGAAAATATCATATTTATGAAAATCATTTTATATCATTGTATGTGACATTACTTATATACAAATGGAATTTATTTGAGGATTTATAGATATCTATAATAATGACGGTATTTTCTTACTACATTGTAAAATTTCACTTATTATGGTTTTCATCTTCTCATATATATAAGGAGTCATTCAGGCGGTTTATGAAACCCAATTTACACACAGTGGATGTAAACATGACCATTATAGCTGCAAATCATTTTAGAGTAGGGTAAAAACTTGAATATTTAGGAATTTTCATATATAATTATATAAAATTATTTTTTAGTATATCAATCTGTATTCAATAAAGATACATTGTATTACATATCCCACTATATAAACTCATCCAAACCCGTAATTTATTTTTGTAATTTCATATTCAAGGATTTTATACTACAAAAAATGATATATTTTTTTATTAATTTAACATGAAAACCTATATGGTCAATATTAATTTAATGTAGTTTTTTTATCATATTTCTTAAAAAATTCATTATAATTTTCAAATAATAATATATCGGTTATATATTTTATAATTTTGTGACCTTTAAATTATGACATGTTTCATATAAATATAAAATTGTCTTAGATAACTATATTTTTTTTAAAAAATTATTTCCATGCATAAATTTTTATGATTTATCATTAATATTTAAACATGTCTTCCATTATTGTGTAAAATTTGTATTTATATTTTTCAAATATGCATATATTTATTTTATGTTTCAAAATTGTGGTAATTTAAAATTATGTCTTATTTCTCATAAATATAAAATTGGATTATCTTAAAAAGATTTATAATTTTGATATTTGTTATAGGTAACAGTGATTTGATGATGGATTATAGCACATAGAATGAGTGATGAATATTAAGAATGTGTGGATAGTTTTTTTGAATTTTCTAAATTAAAATTTCCAAACAATGACATGTTTTTCTGTCCATTCCTGGAATGTTTAAATAATAAGAAGTTGAAAAGTATAGAGATCAAAGATCATTTAATTTTTCAAGGCATTAATTTGAGTTATAGCCCTTCCATTTAGCATGGTAAAACTTGGTAGAATTTTATATCAAGTAATGATATTCCATTCAAGATGGTAACTCTGATGAAATTAAATAAATTATTCATGACATTGAAGAAAAAAATTGAGAAAGAAATGTAAATTGAACATCTATATGGTGATGCTAAAAACCCAATAAAATATTATGCCCAATGGGATTGAGAAACAAGAAAATACAAGCATGTATGAAAAACTATGTGATATTTAAGAAGGAATATGGATTTCAATCAGAGTGTCCAAAATGTGGGACATCAAAAAATAAGTTGAAAGCAAAATTACATGTTGGTGTAGAGATTAAAAAGATCAATGAAAAGGTATTTTGGTATATTCCTATAATTTCTCATTTAAAATTTTTATTTTCTAATTAATATGATGAAAAATGATAATATGGAATATTGATGAGTAGATATGTGATTTAAAAATACCTCATCTAGAATATTTTCCATAGCGGAAGAAAATTGTTGAGAATTATCCTACAAGAAGAAATGAAGTTATGAATTATATAATTGGGTTGTGAATAGATGGAATCAATCCATATCAAAGCCCCAATAGAACTGATAGTTCTTGTCTACTGTTATTAGTAATATACAACATATCTCATGAATTTTGTATGCAGTGGAAATATGCTATATTGAGATTAATGATCTCAGGACCAAAGAATCCTGGAAATGATATTGATGTTTTATTTTCACCATTAATTTATTATTTTAAACTCTTATAGGATGATGGTATTACGGTATATGATTCTTATAAAATGGAATATTTTCAAATAAATGTAGTGATTATGTTCACTATAAATAAATTTCTAGTGTATAGTCATTTTTATATATATAGTGTAAAGGGGCTTAAAGCGTGTCCAATTTGTGAACATCGGACTTCATATTGTCAATTTCATCATGGTATGAATATAGTATACATGGTTTATTGAATGTTTTTTCATATGGATCACTCAGAAATAAGATGAAAAAAAGTATTTTAATGGCTCACAATAATTATATATTTCTCCAAAACCATTATCCACTTTTGATTGTTTTGAGAGGGTGAAAAACCTTAATGTGACATTTGGAAATGCACATAAACCTGGTAAGGAATATAAATTTTTTTTGTAAATGTTAAATATTTTTGGAGGTACCATATTGGAGATATCAAAAACTGAAATGTAAAATTGATATCATGCACATGGAGAAGAATATATGTGACAGTTTGATTGGAACATTGTCATATATTAATGGAATGAATAAAAATGGGTTGAATGCAATATTAGACTTATTATCAATTAGTATACGTTCGGATTTAGCTTCCACTCTGGATAGAAGATGAACATTTCTTCCCCTGGCTATTCATACATTATCCAGGTGGCAGAAAATTATCTTTTTCTAGTGTATTCATGATGTCACTGTGTTGCAGGGTTATTCATAAAAGTTAAAACAAATTGTATCTTTAAAGGATTTTAAATTGATAGGTATTAAATCTCATGATGTCACTTCATGATGCATCAACTTCTACAAGTTTCATTACATGGAATATTTCCCACCCATGTAATAATGACTTCCATGAAGGTGTGTTATTTTTTCTATTCAATTTCTAATTAGGTGATTGATCTGGTTGCTTTTAATTTTTTTTGAAAATGAAGCAATTTCTATACATTTTCAATTGTAATTGTTTTTTCCTCCAACTTTTATTGATATAATGGTCGATCTAATAGTTCATATGGTTCAAGAAATAAATCATTTTTGACCATTATATATACGTTGGATATATCATTTTGAAAGGTATATGAATATATTGAAGAGGTATATTAAGAATCCAAATCAACCTAAAGCCTCCAGTTTTTGACAAGTACATTTCGTAGGAGGTTGTAGAGTTTCGTATAAGATACTTGTTTGTGGTGGAGCACAATGGTTTCCTCCTTCTCACCATTAATGAGTTAATAATGAGGGAAAGACGATTCATGGCTTCAAAGTCAAGTCATTTCCATGTGAACATTTGAAGAAGTTATATTTATGAATCTTGAATAACATGGTTGAGCCTAAATGACATATAACATTTCATATTAAGGAGTTGACACGATTCCATCCAAATAAAAATAAATGTGTATTTTGAATGAGCATAACAAAACTTTTATTCCATGGTTTAAAAAGACCATGCTTGGTAGACAAGATGCATCAGATACATTAATACAGTTAGTGGGTGGTCCAAGATTAAATGTGATAACATGGTCTGGGTATGACATTAATGGATATACATTTCATATGAAAGCTTAGGAGAATATAAGTGTAGTTCAGATTATTGTTGTATTGGTGTTTATAGAATCCATGAATTTTTCAAGTTCTAAAGACACAAACCCAATTTCTCCATCGAGTGCATATTATAGATTCATTGAAGAAATATAGGAGGTTGATTACATTAAAATTAATGTTCTTTTGTTTTACTTCAAATGGGTTATCAGTAATAAAAATTTTAGACATGATGAATATGGAATGAAACTTGATAATATGAATCAATTGGAAGACACAACTGATTCTTTTATTGTGTCAAAACATGAAAAATAAATTATCTATATTCTTGATCATTTCAATATGAAGTGGCCTATTTTTTAATAAGGGAAAAAAATAGGTTGGTGATTATCAAACTGATATGGATGCTGATTTATGTGATATCCTTACTTCCATGGAAGTATTAATAGATAATAATGATGAACATGTTATAGACATGGTTTGCGCTATAAGGAACGATCGTGATTATGGAATTTGGGAAAACAATCCAGTAGTAAATTTATAATATTATAGGTAACATATGTTTATTTCTCATTTACTTTTATTAATTTTCTCAAAATGTTATATATTTTAATATTTTTTCCTTTATTGAAACACGTATTAAAACTAATAAGTATAAATGTTTTATTATATTAGGTCAGTTTTGTTTATTTTACCATGTTTACCATTATGTAACATATATATTTAATGATTTTGTTGAAAGGATATTATTTTAAATATATATGTTAAAAAATATTTCCTTTTGTATAAAAAATTGATTTATTAGGTTGGACCATTTTTATTATTCCTACAAAAATTTTGGATTCCTTTTCATTCATTTATATGAAATTTAATATATCATTACTGTTTTTAGAATTTTAGTTGCCTATAAAAATATAAAAAATAATGTTTTAAGTTTTAGTTTACTTTTTTGTGGTATAATTTTTATTTTTATTGTTTACATTAGTATATTAATATGTCAATTTGTATATTTTAGGTACAAAATTAATGTTTCATTGATTTTAAGGATAATAATAGATCAATCAGTTGATCAACGAAAAAATTATGGATATGAATGTCATGATCATACCTCTAGGGAGGAGTATCCACATGCCTCTCTTGATGTTCCTCAACTTTCTTCATGTGCTCCCACAACAGGGAAAAAGATTTTAAGGGTTGGTAAACATGGCAGCACGTGTTTACTAAAATTATTAGTTTCTCATAGCCAGGAGAAGATGATATTTGTAGAAATTATTGAGAGTAATATTCCATGCGGTCCTACTTTATAAAAATTCAAGAGTTTTGTATCAAATCTATGTAAAATAAAAGTCGTCATATTCTTAAAAAAATGGAGAAGTGTTGACCAAACAACACTAGCTCAGTTGTGGGAGACCATTTTGGTAAGCTCATTTTCAATTGTTTGACTAATCATGAACTGTTTATAGTATAATATGTTTTCCACCTACTTTAGCAGATGATATTTGATATATCTAACACTGGAGGAGTTAAGAGGAAATGTTTATCGATAGATACTTGGTGATGGAGGGATTTCAAATAAACCACATCTGGTTTTATTTCTAGGTATATGCAACATGATAGTCTATGTCATATATATCCTTTTATAGTTGAAGACACAAGGGATAAAAATTTGAAAGTACATGGCAATAATCATTTTTGGTAAGTTAAATGAAATAATTTACAAGTTTTCTAATATTAAGGATTTTATTAATGACTTCATAATGATTTCTTATTCTTAATTTATAGGAATCAAGTATATCTCATTAGGAGATCCAATCCAAAAACATACACCCTCGTATTTTATCTCGGGGAGGGTATACATTATTTGAATGAAACATGTTAGATGAAAAATTAAAGACACATTGAGAAGAGTCTTCAAACTATAGATAAGATTCACATACACCCCCTCCATCTAGACATGAAAAATGGAAGAGGGGTCATACGGGAAAACCGGGAAATATCTTAAAGAATAATCGATGGTCGTAGACGAGAGGATTTTATGTTTTTTATTTTATTTATTTATGTTAATTGAATCTATCATATATGTTGAATCATTTCATGAATTTTAAAATAATTCATACAATATTATCTTGAGGAGAAAAGAACACATGGGGTATTTAAAGATGATGGGAGGCATGGTATTTTACCTACCACATTTGGAAATCCCAAACACATAGGTCGTATGTGATGATACTCGGTGGATGTATCAATAAGAAAAGTGTTAGAACAGTCTGCATATTATTCCATAGAAGGTTTATACCAGAAAAATATAATCATTTGGGGATGAAGTTCACAATATAAATGTGATGATGGAGGAAAAGAGTAGATTATTGGTATAGCCTATGTTTCAATAAATGCAATGACAGTTTCAAAATGCATCTCCCGCTCCCACTCTACCTCCACTAGCAGGTCCCACTCCCACACCTCCACCTACAAACCCAAATTATTATCATCCACCTCCTCCTACAAACACAATTATTTATCCTCCACCTCTTCTTGTAGACCCCATTTTTTATCCTACTCCTCAACACCTCCTCAATAGCTTTCTAGTTATTGTGATTTGTATGTTGATTATCCTCACAATCATATTGTTTCGTATGAGCTGATATATTATAAAGGATATAAAATTCATCATAAACCATTAGAGGCAGAGCAGCATAGGGTAACTATATTGGATTTAATAGACATATCATCCAGAGTACCATTACCTAAATATGAGGTTATGATAGTTGGACAAAGTATCGACCTTTTTTTAGTTTTCCCATCTAGACTTCAATGACCCATTACCATTGAGGTATATGTATGTTGTATCATTTAGTATATACTTGTATTTAATTTTTTTGGACATTTTAAAGTTAATATATTTATTTATTTATTTATTTAAATACATTAATGTTAAATAAACACTGTATATACAAAAACAAATACAAAGGGCTGTGACATTAGATTCTGATTCTACTAGTCTTGAGATATTTTCAGCATATTCACATTTTTTAAGGGACGTTATATGTTTCCAATGGAATATCATGATTTTAGATGTAAAATATATGTGGGGATTATATAAAATGATATCATGGATCTTGTCACTAGAGATTGGTTATTCATCAACATAGTGCACATTTTTTATATCCAGGTCATAACAAAATATATTTCCCCTATCGTAAATTTATTGAAAATATATACTTATGTCTATTTTGTATTAGGTATCATTATAAAATGTGTGACATGAATGAGAATAAATATTTATATGGATTGATGGACCCATATTTTATTTCAACTGAAGAGTAGGAATTAGATGAGGAACAAAAGGTAATTTATTGCTGAAATATTTTAATATAAAATAATAACGCATTATTGGATATTTACTTATGTTTAGTGGTATGAAACATATATCTCAAAAAATTATTCATATTTTAATATAATAACCTATATTATTAATTTTTATTTTATATCAGTGACCATTGGATGTTAGTTACTTTTCTTTTAAGGGATTAAAAACATTAATCGACCTGATTTGTCCATGGTGATGTACAAGGAACTTTTAAGAACATACTGGAGAAGTAAGTTTTAATTTATTAATATTTATTTATATTATAATTGATTTTAACTATATTTCATTAATATTATTTCCTAATATGGTATGGGATTTCTTTTTATGATCCATAAATAAAAAGAGTTCCAAGATAAAAATTTTACATGTAAATGTGAATATCTATTTATAGTTAGTACATTTTGTATGTATTACATAAAAATATTATTTTTAATTAAAAAACTCATTTAAATAGAATTTTCATAAAATAAATAAGGTTTCATCGAATACAGATATTATATGTTAAGATTTATGTATGAAATAATTACAACTAGAACAATTACAAAGATTGACCTGTTTATGTTTCCTTATAAATCATTCCTCTGTATTTTATCTGTTTTATTCATTATAAATATTAAATAATTTATTATTAATTTGTAGCTATTTGATGAACTTTAACCTTATAGTGCATAAGAGGTCAATAACTTACAAGTATAATGGTAAAATTATTTTAAATGTTTGATTCGATTTTAGATTTTTTTGAGTGAATATTTTAATTTTGAATATTGTAATTGTAAATGTGTATTTGGTTGTTGTTTTGGTTAGGTGTTGTTTTTTAGTTAATATTGTAATTTTTAAATGTTGTAAATATGAATGTGTATATTTTATTCTAGTTTTTCTTGTTTCTTTTCTATTTATTCTTGTTTCTAGTGTAGTTTCTAGTCTATTTTTGGATGTTTCAGGTAGAGTTTTTAGTGGAGTGGATGGGTTTCATAAATTATTTAAAAAAATTAGTGTTTACTTTAGTTATTTTTTAACCGACGTAAAAAATAAATTTCTTTCGGTTTTTTTGCCTATTATTTTAGAATATACATAAATAATTCTACATATCATGGTTTTCCACATCAGTTGTTTCTAAATTATGTGGTATATAGTTTTTTACGTTGGTTATTTAATAACTAACATGAAAATCATTCATACCGTAGCATTATCCATGTCGGTTACTAAATAACTGATGTAAAAATTCCTTTTGGATTAGGGTTTTCCACATCATTTATATAAAAAATGACTTGGTAGACTAGTTTTTGACATTTTTTATATAATAATTCATGTGAAACACCTTCATCATAGTGTCTTTAACATTAGTTATTAGATAATGGATTTGAAAAAACTTCGCTGAAGCGTCTTTAAAATCGGTTGTTAAATAACCAATGTAAAAGTCTCCAAAATATTTTTTTTATTTTAGTTATATTATCAGACGTTGAAAAATATGATTTTTTACATCTCCTTCAATAACGTCACTATAAAATAGATGTAAAAAACCTAAAAAACTAATGTAAAAATGTTTTTTCACTAGGGAGTGGCAACATCTTCAAACTTATCTTATGTTCCAAGAATCTCTTAAGGATCCATATATGTAAAGATGAATTTTAATTTAACCCTTAACCACTATTTAGCATTTCTAGGACATTATCAACATTTCTAGAGTAAGTTTTCATCACAAAAATAATGAATGTAATTTAATACACATCTAAAATGGATATCATATAATTGAATTGGTGGATACATGATATATTCCCTTCCTAGATATATATGAAGGTGTTGGTCAAGATCATTTCTATACTATTCATGTCAATAACCCAAGAGACTCCATCAATTAGGTGTTATTTTACATCTCTCTAATAGAATCAGTCATTGATAATGTTTTATTTATAAGTTTTTGACAAGGATTTATGATCTAGAAATATCACAATTTTTCCACTAATGAAATATTTTAAACATTGATGGTATGATGAATGAATTTCCCATATTGATGCAACCATGGCCTTCCATGTAAGGGGAATAGGATGAAATTATAGTTTCTTCCATGAAAATATCTTCCCTTGTACCCTCATCTCATGCAAAATCTTCCTACGGCTAACCAATTGGGTGAAATGATATCTTTTTCATGTCCATAATCATCATTATATAAGGGTTACATTAAATTAATTACATTAATTCAAGAAAATATTTATTCTTTAAATTATAGTGCTTCCTTCTGAATACCCATATTTGGTGGTATCATTTGGTGTGGGGATTCTAATTACTTTTTAACACATGTCTAAAGTATGATGGAGTCAATGATCGCTTCAGCAATAGTATATGTTCATCTCCCAATCTTTTATCTACACCCCTCTATCCATGTTGTGTCTTAAGAGAATATATTTTAGAGTAATGTGATGTCAATGGAGTCAGCTATGTCATAATAGGAATGGATGGGGGAATATTTTTATGATTCAACTATTCTGGTAGGATAAAATGATTTTGGTTGATTATCTTTCAAGATATCAAATAGCCAATAATCCTTGAATGTTTTCTTCAAACTTAATTTCATTCAAGTTCTTCCTCTATAGTATTAGTGGAGATACAATCTACCTTTTATGGTAGTTTTCCCAGCTTCACATATCTATAATCTACCTTTTTTGTAGTATTCCATTGAATATGAAGCCTTATTGAATGGTGTTCCACGTTATTTGGTGATAGGGTAAATAATGTGACCAGTCATTGAGACCCACCTACTCAGACCACATTGGTTGTGGGAGATGGAGTAATCCATTTTCCATAGTAGCTATAATGTAACATCACATATTTATTTCTCAAACAAGTAATAATTATTTTTTCAGTTCTCAAATTTGTATATCTTAAGTCCCCTGCATTCATCCTACTGAGATAGAGGTTGTGGCTGATTCCCATGGGGTTCCACCATATATGGTGTGGGATTCAGAGTTGAAGAATGTGCATACGATATCTTATGCTTGAGAGATGAAGAAAGTCCTTCTCCGATTCTCTTTCCTAGGGTAGATGAATCTATTCGGGACAAGTGACTTTTCCAATTTATGGAATCTTCCATTCATTGAGGGATTCTTGAAAAATACTGAATCCACTCATATATCTATTTGTTATGAATATTGTTCACAACTCTTCACAAAATATCTCCATTCAATGAATAATGAAATATTATTATAGATTTTATAGGTCCAATGAATTGTTTAGTCCATTCTATCTAGAAATGAAATCTAAGAACCAATTATTCTCTCATTGTTTCAGTTCGGGAGTCCAATGATCATTTAATTTTATTTCATTGAGATTAATTAGAAAACAAACATATGAATAGGTCTTCCCATACCATGATCGACCAGGTAATAAAATTATTATACCATAAAATGGTGGTCTCATGATAATTTTTCACAAATCATATATGTTTCACTACTTCTTGTTGTGGAGGGATACCCATGATGGGATTTCAACAAAACATAAAATGTTTTAGATGCTTTGATAGGTCTCAAGGTCTATTGAACATTAGAAACATAAGACTAACAAAACCTGGATGGGGTGGTATGATAGTCACACTTCTTGGGTATGGTTATTTTAGGTATCTACTAGTTCATTTCATTCCTCCATAGCTTCTAATCAAGTATCCAATGACTCGATATTGTCGATAAGACCTTGATGAATATTTAGTTGAACATGGTATGGAATAGGGGTGGAAATAGCCAAGTCCTAAAAAATGGATCGTTGAATTTTTTTTCCTGAAATCTATTTAGGGACCTCTACGGAGGGGTTTCCTAAATCAGTTGTGGTTATTTCCCCTGTGGAGGAAAATCTTGATATCCTCCCATTATAATATTTTGGAAAACTATTGGTTATGGAACATGGTTGAGTAGATGTCTTGGCCATTTTTCTGTCTCTAGGGTGATCTCTTATTGTTGATGTATAATGGTTGAAAATTTATGTTGAGGCTCTTCACATGGATCACACTCTATAGGAATGATTCCCCATAAAAATTCCTTAGTGAGTTTTCTAAAATCATTCATTTATTCCTCCTATAAATTGATTCATACTTACAATGTAAGGGATTCAATCTCTTCTGGAGGTAGATAATTTATATGGTTATTTTTACCCTACTCTTTTTCATATTCAGTGAGGATGTATTATGGTATTTTTTGGGGAAACATCCCAATTGAGTGTGAGTCCCTAGTTACAATTATGCACTCCACTTTTATTTGGACTGGTGTGGACCTCATTCTAGGTTCAAAAATCCCCACCCTTCTCCTCCACATTCTCTTCATCTATAGTTAAATCTAATAGTCTAACATCCATAAAATTGACCAACACATAATTCATTGTGGACATCATATTGTAAATTGAATAGTAGAAAGGTTTTTCGATCCTTTTTGCAGACCTCTTCCCTTTTTCTAGAGTCCCCATCATGATTTTTTGGCAATGAGTGACTCAGAGGGAACCACCACACAACATCCTCATCGGATTCCCTAATGGAAGACAAGGGTCATGATGTGGGAATGTCTAGAAGTCCTCACTTCTCTATGTTACTCCAAAATTGTAAAAGACATATTTATGTTATGGAAGAGGTTGAGGTAAAATTCCCCCCATCCCTATGGGATGGGGTTCCCCACATTCTTCCATAATCATGACTCGGAAAGAATTTGTCAGTTTTACTAGGAATTTTATATTTAAAATTCCCCCATATTTTTTGGATTTTGTTGGTGGCATATTATGGCTACTATATCTATTACCACAACCCTATTGATCTCTTGAATTAGTGTTCAAGTGTGAGTTGGTTGCAATGAATGATTGTATGGGAACTACCTCCTTCCAAGGACATCAATACTAGTTGATGAATTTATTCTCTTAAAAGAGAATCCTTCTTAATATTATCAGTCATCGAGATATTGAATTTTTTTTGTTACTCTCTTCTCGGGACTAGTTGTTTTGTGTATTATTTAGTGACGATTCCTATTATGATATCCACCTTCCCTAGTTGTGGGTATGTTTAGGTTGTCTCCTTGGAGAATTGCCATCATAGGATGTTATCACTAATGGAATTTTAGAAATATTATGTTTTGTGAAATGAAAATTTCTATATTTTCCCCACCCTTGGTTATAAATACCTGGCCTATAATCACTTATTATATGATAGAACATGTCAAACACATTGAGGTGTTATATTTTAAGATCTTTCTTATGCTTCTCTAACCATGGATGCCACTCAGATAGATGGGATTCCAAGATTAATATATAATGGAGAACTCCAAAAACATTATCATGCCTTGGATATACGTCATATGGAAATTAATTCACCTTCATGTGGAAGAGAGTTCTCAAAATATAAAAATTGATTTGTGAATGCACTCTTAAAATGGTACCCTTGGAATGCTGACGTGAGAGGTCGTTGAAGGCCAAAACATGGTGGGCATGTTATACCGATCCATTTATCTTCTCATATTTTCTTGTTCTTATACTGGAAATTCCAATGCATGATCATCCCAACATGGGTTCTTTTGACCACAATTTATTACAATCAGTGAGGTAGGTAGGGATATCGTTGTCAAGGAAATGGTATGAAGGTAGTTGGGGGATGACTAATTCCAAGGATCATCTTCTAATTGAGAAGGGATTCCACTCATAATAGATAGGTTGTAATCCATGAATATACCCATCATTCAAAGTGCCTCAAAATAAGAAGGCCTTCCATGGTCTGATCTAGTAAGGGTAATACCTTCTTGTTGACTAATTTAATAGCCACAATGATAGATTTTGCGGCACTTATTAGGATATGTGAAATTATTATCTATCATACTATTCCCATGGGGCATGCATTCATTCTAATCATTCTAGGGATGAGCTCTATAATTGTGGTATCCAAGTTGTATGAATCACCTTCATAGCTATTATCTCAGCATACATAATTATGTAACAGATCCAAAAAAATCATAGGACACCACTGATAAATTTTCTAAGTCCTCATGGAAACCATAATTTATCAAAGTTGGGTTGTATGTATTCTCCAATATTTTGAACTACCATGGGTGCAATTTCATTTTCGATGCTCTCCTATGAGTATTTGGAATCGTGTGATGTGAATGGAGATTCCCATATATAAGAGTTGATTCATTTTACTCTTATGTAAATGTAAGATAATTATGATTCGTTTTTTTATATTTAGTATGGATATATGCATTTCTTAGAGAAGTACCTAGAATGGGATGATAATTCATAGTTAGAAAAGGTATTTCACCAAATCCAATTCTCTACATATTGCGGAATATTTTCAATAACCCTCCTCAAATAAAACATGAATGTATGCCTCCTCCTGAGTGATTTTATCATGGTGTGAATGACACACCTTATATGAGGATTCATGTTCATGGTCATGGATCCAAGCTATTTCCATTGATAATATTACACCATGGATATTTTGAATGATGTGGTAAATAATTGATTTATGATGATATATCATTTCTATAACATGATTAGAAACAATCGTATCTAGAATGGGAATATAAACCCATTATAATGGTGAATAAGGAACATGATTCTTCCACTTTTTCATTGTAGAGTTACAAAGACTTCGTCTAAAATTTGTGATAGTATTTGACAAGATGGATTTGTATGTATTAGAAGGTATTTTAAATTAATATTGGTTTTCCAATATATTATCTTAGAGTTAATCATATGTATGATCATGGATTTCCATATATTTATTTTATATCATATTTAATTGATATGATTCCTATTCATGATATAGGATTTTCATAATATCATGGTTTCCCACCATATTTGATTGGTGGGATTAATATTACCCAACATGGATTTACATATTCTTTTCCAATATATTAGATTAGTGAGAATCATAAGATTGATCAGGGATGTGCATCTTCTCATTTTCATCAATATTTTTCTGGAAGAATTCATATTCATGAATATGGATTTTAATCTACTCATTCATCGACACAACATTTTAGATGTCTGATTCATATTGAGTAGCTGAGATTTGAATCTGATTATTTTCCACATTATTTTATTGAAATAATTAATATGTGTGATCATGGATTTTAATATTCTAATTTTATTCCATATGTGACACACAAGATTCATATTCATAGGAATATAATTACATCAACTCATGTTGGGCCTCTATTTTTTACTAGATGGGATCGTATTCAAAATAAGATATTTCCATGAAATTTTTAAATAGCTTATTTATCTAATGTTCAAGATACGTATTATCATGTTTTTGAATATTCTTATAGTTTTCTAATGTATTTACCTACCGGGCATCATTTGAGTGAGCATGACTTGGCATCATCCCATATCCTAATGCTATATTTACCTAGAGAGATTCACAAAAGTGATCATGGATTTTCATAAGCACGTATGATGCCTCTATATTAACCAGAATGCTTTATCATAGTAGGTAAAATAAATACCAATTGTTACATTTTGTTCAATGTTTTCCCTATATGGTACATCTTATAAAAATGGGTTCCGCTTGACATTGGTTGGGGCCCTTGGTGTGATATCCTCTTCATGGAGAGGATGTTGGGCCTCATGAAATTGGTTGTTGGAATTTCTGATATGATCCCTTAGACGGGAAACGTACATCATTAAGAAGAAGTATCTAGTGACCAATTCATCATACTCCCAATAGTACGGGACAAACTCATTGTCAAATTCAAGGGACAACCTCTTGAAGTTTTTTGATATGGCTATTAGTACCTCCTATCTCTGAAATATCGAACACCATTGAGTGGATGTATAAAAGAGAATCCTAAGCTATAGAACCTATCCATATACCTATATGGTTGGGAGAATACTATTTTGATTGTACTCTCATACTAATGCATTTGAAACCTACTATTGTAAAAACTGGGTGGGTGATGGCATCCTCCTTTTAGATGATGACCCAAACTGTGTAGTGGATGATTCACACAAATTCAGGAACTAGTGAGATATCATTTTGACAAAAGAAGGTTTTGGTGAAGAGTCCATGTAATATATATGAAAAAAAACAAGAACGAAAATCCCATCATGTAAGAAACAATTTTATACAAGAATGTGTACAATCAATTGTCTTGATTGGACCTCATTCAGTTGGGATACAAAAGGGTCCTGGCACTAAGGGGGCATAGTTATCTTAGTAATGTATCTACAATAGTTAACAAAATTTATCTCTAACAGAGAAGTGTGGAGTGTTTATTATTCTCCAGACCTTGATTTTTTGTGGTTTAACGTTTTAAATTCGACCACATCATGATCATTATTTCATGACATATTCCATTGGGTTGTGTTCAAAGAGCCTAAAACACCTTGGGGCTCTTATAACTTTGATTTCATAGGGACCTGCATTCTATAGGTAGGTACTCATTGTGTGTCATGGTCAATAACACTTTTGAACTCAGACTGGTCAACATTACAAGAGTTCAGGATCATCACACCCTTTTAGGGGGAGTTATTACATACTCCATGATTCTGTTATAGATTTAATAGAAGTTTAGGGATCCTTTTTCATTCCCAAGTATTACATGGGTCTCCCTATGGATAACAATAAATTATTTGAATGAAATAAAATTATAAAATTATATATTTATCTAAGGTTTTTTGTTAATAAATATATCTACATATATTTGAGAATATCTGTCAATGGTTCCTATTTATGGATTAATTAGAGATTTTTTTGTTTATGATTTTGATGCTGTTTTAAGTTACGTAGTAACACACTGTTAAACAAATTAGTATCAATGGATACGATAACTATTTTGATGTCGACATAAAACCCATAAAACATGATTCTAACATATTCTTGTGGATGCGATCATAACCCAAGCAGTTTGGTTCCACCTGGTCAGACATTTCGTACCTTTTAAGTTTAGGTGATGAAGAACAAAACACACAGTTTAATGTTATATATAAAGGATGCCTAGGGTAACTGTTCCTAGTCAATGTTTTGTGTGAGAATTATGCCATAGTAGTTGTGAGATTCAAGAAGAAGTATGGACGCCTAGTTCAGGAAATGATCCCATTGGTAATATGACCCAATGATAATGGTTATGAAAGAGACTAAGAAGGAATACCCTCCCCCATGCTTGATTTTACCATACTAAGAGTACAGCCTGGTGAACATTAGCATGAATTTGGAGTGTTGGGTTTTGCCCTCACAGAGGATTACTATTGGTCTAGTTAGTCAGGAAACAATGACCAATTTGTTTATAAAGTGTTGGGGTTTATACCTATGGGGATGAAAATTTTATTGATTCATCAACAATATGTCCCTTTGAAGGTTTGTCTCATGGGGAATCTGGACCTCTATGATGATAATTGTGTGGTTTTGGGGCCGACACCTGGGAGGAATCCCATTTTCTTGTTACATGGTTGGGATTAAACCATATTTGAGGATTATGTTTCTATTACCATGAGGTAATTCATTTCTCATATTGTTATAGAGGTTTTTTTGGTCATATATTTCATTACATTCCAATTTTATTGGAATCATGGTGGGTACTATGATATATTGAAGGAATAGAAGGATGGAGATGAAAGGGACTTGGAATGAATATTTATTTCATATTTAAATGAAACCCTACAAAGACAATGTCCCATAGAAGATTGTGGTAAATTTGGGGAGTTGATTTTAGTCCTCTTAGGGGATTGTTATATCTCCCAGTTAGTCAGAAATCAAACCCATGTAGTTCAAAACAGTAGGGTCTTACACTAATGGATGATTCCTACTTTCATGATTCATTGAGAATATAAAACATTAAAGGATTTTCTCATGGGTAAAATGACCCATTGAGAGTAAAGTGAGATTGTTTTTTGGGATTACAGCTAGGAGGATCCCCATGAACTTGTTACATGGTTGGGTCATAGAATTTATAGGAGTCCCTAGTGATGTGATCGTGAAAATTTCATGATTACCACTAACCTCTAGGCTCACATCATTCATGATTAATGAGAGAAAAAAGAGGAAGGGGTATATATGTAAACCATATAATTTTTCATGTACATTGGTGGATGGGGAATGATTCCAAATGAAGAGGGAATGAGAGGGGGCTCTAATACCAATCAAATAAAATAATTATACCATAGACAGATGAAGAGGATAAAGAGTTTCACCTCCCACAAGAATGAATTGGGGCTTACTCCAGAATAAATTTGTTCTTATAGTTCCAAAAGAAGATATGAATATAATTCACTTTTTCTAGATGGTAAAAGAATCAAAGAGTCTCTCCCTTATGGGAGGTCCCATGAGAACCTCCAAGTCCAGAACACTAATTACCTACAGAATGTAAACATGAGAACATTCTGAGGATCCCCATTAACATGGTGGTTATCAACTGGCCTATGCTTACCCAGGGTATGATGAATCAAGAGGAAACATTGATGTTTCTAGTGATATAATCATATATATATAGGTTGTCTTTGGAAGAGGTCATTTACTAATTCAATAAGAATATCTCACTGAGGGCCCAAAGTAGGGCCTGATGGTACAACGAAGGGAATCTATAGGAAATGGGGCGGAGAAGACCATATGATGAAATATTATACATATTGTGTTATTATGAATGTGTTGACAACATGAAATGAGTTCCATCAATGTTTCCACATAATTGAAGATGTTAACATCACATAGACCTCAAATTTTGGATTTCAATAATAATAAATCTTTATGCATAATGGAGAATACTGAATTTCCATGTGCGGAGGCCCAAATCATCATTAGTCGAACTCGAAATGTGGAAGGCACCATGGCCTAATAATCTGGGACCATAGATAATTAGTGATCTTTAGCATGGGTTTGAGGGTGGATCCACCATGGTATAGAGTAGATGTTTCTCCCATGTGAACCACACAAGTATCCCCAAGTAGTTTCGAAAGGTAGGGTACCTGTGCATCACCCTGTATGGTGGGCATGTACATCGACATACAAGACAATTCAGATTGAGATACTATGTAATATACTTTCATGTGTCCCTTGAGTGAGATATTCCCTTCTCCCAAGGTCCTATATTTTCATTTGAATATGACCCTAGGTTCGTCATTTGGATAGAAAGAACGTTTCGAAGGCCAACTAATGATCTGGTCACCCTTCAATCCCTCCACCACCTTCTAGATATATTTATAAAACCTAAATATGAGGAAATTAAAGAGGTATAATGAAATAAAATTCAAGACAAGATTTAAAATAAAAAACACTTGTACGAGGAACACTCTACCCCATAATTAATTAATACAAGCACCAGGTAACATTCTATTAATATATACCTATGTGATTCACCTCTAGGAAAACATATGGACACCATTGAGGGATTGAGTATGGTATCTTTCAACTTTAGTCACCATAATGGTTCATCTCCCAAGGTGATACAAATTCGGTTAGTACTAATAGTGTGGATCACCCCCTGTGTGACCCACTTTGGGACTCCCTATCCATGAAGCTATGAGGTCCATTAATTATGCCTTCTTCAAAGGAATCCATGGTGGTATTTGTACTCCTTTTTCTACCTTTTATAAGATATATCTACTCAAATCACCTATAAAAGCATCCTGACATGGGAACCCATCGAAAAGGCACACCAACATGCCTCCCATTTGGATGTTTATTTATCCAGTCGATGGATTACCACATTTTTCCTACTGGCCAATTTGAAACCTCTAGACATGGGTTAATTTCTGTTTCCCTTGTCTAGAAGAACCGTACTCCATAGATAGTGTTAGAGTGTTCTAGGTCACAGAAACAAGTGTTAAATTTCATCCACTTCTCATCTCTGAGACCCAGAGCCACTGGTTCCAATCCTAGAGGGTGAGTATTACTCATTCTTTTCCATTAAAAATGGAATTAAATCATACTAACTCATTATAGGTCCAATTTTAGGGAAACCCTACCATAGTAATCAATTATGATTTCTTGAGGAATGTAGCACTCTCACTCTCATCAACCTACAAGCCACTAGGGAAGAGAAGGGATGGGAACCCTAGCCAACTACCTCTATCAAACTACTTTCCCTCCTTAGAATCCAATCCTTGTACACGTTGCAGGATAAAGTGATAGGAGGGAAGTGACATACCATCAAAATATTCCACCATCATCACAAGAATAATAATATGGGCATTCTCAGCATCCCATCCATCTCCCATTGGGAATTTTCTCCATGTACTCCCTAAAATAAGAGAGATTGTGTGGTCAATCAGATTATTTGAATCCTTTTGTTTCTCACCCCAAGAATTACTCACATGGGATTAGAGGATAATATTAATCAAGATTTATATATGATCCATCTCATATTAAACAATAGGAACTTTCATTTTTGATACAATCAGGAAACATATGAAACTAACATAGGGCCTCAACCTAATTGGAATCATCCTCTAGGGTGAGCCCCATTCATAATTACCTATTGAACTATGAGAGATATCATTACTATTATAATCAAAATACATATGACACCAAATTAGGGACTGAGATCAATGGGAATCCTCCTCAACAGTATGCCCCAACCACAATTTCCTTAATCCTGGTATCCTCCTTTAGAGTAAGCCCCAAATTAAGCCCCCCAAATCACATTGAATCAAGACATTACACATGGTACGTTTTTACAAGGGAATCCTATTCAGGAGTAAGACCCAAATGAATCCTCTCAAATAGCCATACTTCCTGGTGATAAAAACATAAAGAGGGCCTTCATAGGTATCGATCCTCAAAAATAGAACTATGTGGGATTGGATTCCCCTACAAATGAGATATGTATGAAGCCTAAATGATGTACAAACCCAACACCCCAAATAAACTCTTGTCACTCTATTACACATTTCCTGTATGGTCTAATTCAATAGGAGAATTCATATTCCTCCTAGGTTCACTGGGCGACTTCGGCGTAATTCCTACCGCAGGCGTTAACTAGGAATCTTCAACCAAGATGTCCTTACAACAAGACATTAATTTTTATGGTTGGATCCTTATCACATGAGGGATATAACTAAGTGGTTATGATTGCTTTATCACAGTTTTGTAGGAAGACCATTTATTGGTTTGATCCTAACACCAAAACAACACCCATCTCCCTGGATGATGATATAGTCCACAATTCTCCACTAGGAGGTTAGGAAATCAACATCATTCTAATAATAACAAAATAACATATAAGTAGTATATAAGGGGATACAATCGATGGAGAACCTAGGATACATACATATATCTCTTTTGATGGAGAATAATAGATAAATATAGATGATTCAAAGATCAATACATGCTGATAATTGATTTATAAATCAAGGAAAATCCATGTCATAGTTGGGAATTAATAAATGATTCATGTTCATAACTTAAATCTTTAATAGTGTCCTGATGTATGCAATAATTTCCCCCAAAAGGTTGTGATGAGCCTGAGCTCTAATCCCCTTGACTAATGTGATTTCATAAGAATCATTAGTCAAAATACCTAACTAGTGTCTGCCTTTGGAAAGAATGTACCTTTTGGATATATGAACCATTGGGGGGTTTTGGTTCTAAAAATAACCATGTTGGAACCCATTCAGAAACAGAAAATCTTCACGTGGCATGAATTTTTAGGGGAACCAAAAATGGTTAACTTGAGGTGATTCCTTATCAGTGATGATAGTGTAACCCACCCTTCATCCCCCTTTAACATGAAAAATAGGGGGCTATACCAGAAACTAAATTAGGCATGTTTTCATTTAAATGATGTGGTTCATTGACTGAGTTCCTTTTATATGTTTTTCATGTATCTAGGAACTTCATTCCCAAAACTCCCTTCAATACTATGGAATCATTCATGTTTTCAAAAAATAAATACTTGGATGCAGCAAGAACTAGGTACTCATCCATGTGGAGGATTTCATCCCCAAATCAATGTCTTCAATGATGGGTCTCAAACATGAAGATCTTGGAATAAAATTAAAATGGTACAATCCCAACCCTAGAGGCCTCCCGAAAAGCCCTCCAGTTTGTGAAGTCCAATCAACCTTCCAACCAATGATGAACAGTGATCCGAATGAAGATGGTGCTAACCACCATCTTCAAACATTTCAGGAGACCATCCCAGATCATGAAAACAATTAACTCTTATATCTCATGGAGGTGGATCAATAGGCGATATATGGGTTCATAAAGGAATCATAGGGGTCCATCTCATGGTCTCCTTCCAAAAATGACCACCTCCAATGTCACACGGTAGTGGACCCTCAATCTACTAAGGGTGTTTTCCCTGCTTGTCTCACCCATGTCCTTAAAAGTTGGGCATGCAAGATATCTCACTGGGGATGACAACTAGCCAACATAGAGAAAGGTCAAATCTTAACACTCATTATATAATCCTACCAAACCAATTTTTTGTAAAATTTAGAATCAGCGCATATGCCTATCCGCCTTCATTTATCCTTCCAGTGGATTCACTAGGAGGAATTCAAAGAATACCACCAATAAAATGTGGAGTAATATTGTGAAAAAGTAGATACACTCATCCTTCTTCATTAATCTAGCTAGAAAACTCACAAAGAGGCATTCAAAGAAGTCTTACAGTGCTATTCAGTGGCATACTACAAGTAAGAACATACACTTACCTACACCCCCAAGCCTGACATCATCATCGTCTAGAAACACGTAGAGAAGTAAATCTAAAACTCCTTATGAAAAGATAGAGGAAGGATGAAATATATGACCCCAAGAAAAGACCTTTATTAGTATCCAATGATAAGAAATGGAAGATATAATCAGACACATAAACAAACTCCAGTTGCGAAATGGGCATATATCCTCTTTCTAGTTGTTGAGGACACCAAGAAGACCATGGAAATGGTGAAATGGAAAATGAAAACCCCTATAAAATTTTAAAAATGTTCCTTAACATCATAATAGTTTTGAAATTAGTTCATGGGGGATGGAGAGACAACTCTGACCCCACAAAAGGTGTGGCTGATCAGAATATCACCCAAGAGAAGATACACACCTATACACCCATAAAATAGTGTAAATGGGGAAGCAACCCATATTATATGGACAACTAAGTTGGGAACATACCAAAACTATAATTGGAGCTAATTGGATCATCTCAATGGAAATCCATGTTAGGAAAAAACACCTTCCTATGAAAACCACTCCCCCAAGAATGAGGCCCTAATAACATTAATGGTGAAATCCAAAAAGAAGTCTCATCAAACATAATTGGAAAATTAAGAGACGATCTATGATTTGGATAAAATAAACTCTCATGTTCTTCAAGCCCTTGGATTAATTTCTTTCTTATATTAAGATCATACCCTCCCATTACAATGTTACGGGAGTAGTATGAGTAATTTCGATGGTCCTCATCAGATACTAAAACATGAATGCTTGATTCAAGCGTAAAATCCAATTGATATTGAGATCCCATATCCTAATGATAGATATGGTAGCTTGCCACATGGAAGAAGATCAATGAGATAAAGGGTATACCACTAAATGTAATCCACCATGGTTGTCCTCCCCATAATGTTGTTCTCTATGAATGTTCAATCCCTTGTATTGTTCCACATTGTCAAGAGAATTCTCTAATTCGAAATATAGTGATGAGAAATACCACTTATCATGATGCACTTGTTATCTTATGTCTAGTCATGTCGGATGTATTTTCACTGGTAAGGGAAATCCATTGTAAACCTAAAGACACCCATGCTGATGGTCATTATGAGAAACACCATTGGGTCACATTCCATCCTAAATAGAAGATTAAATCCCAAACAATAACATTTCTTGTGGTAAAACAATAAGGGATAATACACTCTGGTCAAACTAAGTATATAACCCTCAATAAAAATATGAATATTCTATTATACATATAAGGAAACAATTGGATAAAAGTGACATATTAGTCTTGTAGTGTCCTTTGGCCACCTCTCAATACAACATTCCAAATGCATTGTTAGAAGATTGTATGCGCAACATCCTATGAAACATTTTTAAAACTATTAATCAATTAAAATAATATATATTACCTTACAATAAGTATATAACATGTCTCGGTGTATTATGTGGCTTTCAATGATAAATTAAATTATCATCACTCCAAGATTCCTAACATCCAAATATTTAGAAACACCAAGGAACCCTTCAATGTGCATGACTCGGTGCATTAATGGGTTTTCAAAAACTGATAACATATACATCCTATGGTGTTTGTAAATTTCCTAGTCAAGTTCAAAGTATCACTAAGAGGGGGGGGGGGTGAATCAGTGATATCTTTTTCTTTTTTATGATTACTTCATTTTGAAACAACTCATGCCTCATGTTAAAGAGTTCCATCCCTGCTGAATGCACACAACCATAGGAACACAAGATTTACGAGGTTTATTACTCAACAAGAGTATCTACATCCTTTTTATGGTACATAAACAATTCAGTACCACATGATCAACTATAAAAAAATCCTTTGATATGGAATAAAATTAGTAGGATATTCCATTACACTCGTGTAGCACTTTGAAAATAATCCAATAGTCTATGTTCTCCCTCTTACCAAAAAATAGGGTGATGAAATATTTATATTCTTCTTCAAGAACATTCAGAAATGAAATATCTCTAAATAATTCTAACCTTTCCTACCCTGAAGCTGGTAAGAACCTCCTGGTGAAAAAATATTTCACTTCACTCCATGCTTGTGCACCTCTCGACTTGCGTGACTCCCTGCCTACGCTCCGCACTACATTCACACCTCCCTACTTGTGCGTCACTCTGCTTTCATGCCACAATGATTCCTCACCTCCCTGCTTGACTTCCAAAAAATTATTGCACACCACAATTGTGCACAACACAAAATTTTCTCACCATATTAGGCATGTACACAACAAACTTATAGTAAAAAACTCACTAATTCCGCCCTACAAAAACCTTCCGTTCCACATCTTCTTGTGCACCACTTTTACACATAATACATAACTTTCACGACAATTCATCTTGCAGTCTAATATATACTACTTTCATGATCAGAGCTCAATTTTTATCTTATGTGTTGAGAACATCAAAATAAGAATGGTAGACATCTATTTATAGGAATTTTGGTCACCCTGCATGTAAGGCATGCATCTCAACTTTTGTGAAACTTTATCATTTGCATGCCTCTCCTTTAATTTTGCACAACATCATGAATAGTGTGCCACTTATTAAATTGCGCACCCCTTAATGAATTGTGTGCCCCTTATTAAACATATGTTCTACTTTATATCCTCTTTCATATTTTAATGAGATGAAATATTACTTGCATTCCACTTCTTTACTAGAGCAGCACTTAGTGACTTGTATGATACTTATTGAATTGTGTGCCACTTTCTTTCCTTTGTCATATTTTTATGTGATGATCTTGAAATATGACTTGTGTTCAAAATACACTTCCATACCACATATACTTATGGACTAATTTTCCTACTTTCACGCCACTCTTTAACTTGTGCACCACGTTATTTCCTTGCCAAAAAACACATCATTAATCCACCTATCCTCTATAAGGATTGCATCATAAGTTCTCCAAAATTATGATATTTTTGAAAGAAAAATCATAAAATAATTTTAATTTTTCCTAAGACCTCTTAAAAAGTGAATTGATTTTTCTTCTTTGACAAAAAAAATGATTACACCTTGTCAGGATAACTTGGTCCCAACCATCTCCCCATTTAGATTTTTTATCAACCCATATTCATAAATCACTGATCTTTGTATTATCAAGAAATTAATTACTTATCAACAATTCTAATCCTATGGGATATAAATAATTGTTGGAAAGAAGAATTATTGATAGAAATACCATGCTATCTAAAAGAAGTCACTGTGAAACCTATACATCATTTTGTTCCTGACCTTAAACCTTCCCCAAAATATAAACATGTTTTGTTTGTAAAATTCTTCCTCAACATTATTTCTCTATATTCTTTGCTACATAAAAATTTTGGAATACAGAAATAATTGTTTCCTATAACCACTCCAAAAAAAGGCTAGACTAGTTCACACACATACATGCTAGATTCCTAGCTTACCAACAACTACCCATTTATGCATGCTTCCATAAGGATAGATTTATGAGACAACTCTCCACCTTGAAAAAACTATCCAAAAGTAAGATGAGACAGGGGATAAACACACATACCTCAACCTGGATGATAATGATGTTGGAAACGTATGTTCAACCTCAATTTAGTAAATGGTTTATTAGGTAATGGTTTTGTGAATATGTCATCAACTTTTTATGATTTAGGAGCATACTCCAACATCAATTCATTATTCTCCACCTACTATTTGATGATTTTTTACTTTATGTCAATTTGTTTTTTAATAGAATGTTTTACCATATTTCTTATAATATTCATTTCACTCTTATTATCACATCTCAAGAGTAAGGGCAGCTTCGCTTTGACAAGTATATCTACCAACTAAGTCTTCATCCACATAATTTGGGTATCAACTTGAGTGGAAGAAACATACTCAGCTTTAGCTATGATAAGAAAATGGCCCACCAAAAACACCAAAAGGGTATAATTTTTGCTGAGCAATATCTTAACTTAAAATGATTCATTTTCAGCGAAAGGATGAAGATGTATATTAAGTCTCCTTGATCTTTCGACCCTATTGTTGTTCATTTCCAGGATTTCTTTTTCATGCTTTTCTCATGGGGTCAATCGAATGATGTTGTATATGTTTTTATTATTTGATGCATGATGCTGATGGTTTTATGGTGGGGTTTCTGGATAGTGCTTCAAATTTATCAGGTTCTGAGTTTTTTCTATAAATAGAAGAAGTTTCCTTTCATTCTTCTGGTGTTAAATGCTGCTCATTGAATTTGTTTTGAGTGTGTGGTACTTATTGAAACAGAACTCTATGCTACTCTATTGTCTCTTTCACACCAAGATCTCATTTTTAGGTCTTATGTTTGGATAGATGGGGGATGTCTGGTTGCATAAATTCTAGCTTTACGCATTTCAGGATTGAAGTTGCAGGTTTGATTCTTAAGAGGGCTGGATTAAAATTCTTCAGGTGCATATATATGATGGAGAACTCTTCAATATGTGTCTCATCTAGGACTTTGGTATCCTTAAATATTTATCATGTATAATCTTTAATTACCTAATGGTGTGAGTACGTTAAACCTCGTGCTTGTACTCTGATCTTTTGTTTTTTAATAAATTCCCTATGGGGCATGGATCAGGAAACCAATTCATGTTATCACCTTTCTGAAAAACTAACACAAAAGTTCCCTAGAATGAAAACTCCTCCAGTTGTGGATCATTTATCATCAATATTTCATTCCCAATCAGCATCTGAATACCCAAAAAAAAATCAATATTTTTTGTGGCATCGCACCTGATTCCAAAATTTGTTGCAAATTTGATATATCGGTGAATCCTCCTTCTAGAATTTATCTATGATTTTTAAAGTTCACTTTTTAAACATTAACACTAGATAACAACATAAAACATGTAAGGTATTATGGAAATTAAATATAATAAACTTCCAATCATCATTTGAAACTCTCACTGATCAACTTCTTTTCCTTGTCCATCTTTAGAAAACATGTTTACCACTGAGATCAGTGTGGAAACTGGTTTTGAATTTTCCATGCCAAAAATCTTATGAAGTTACTTGGAATAATTTTCTTTAGAATGAAAAATGAGGTTCCTCTTCTGTAAAATTTTTAACCTAAAAAAGTATCACATTTCCCCCAAAATGGACATTTCTATTGACTTTTTCATCTCCTAAAATATATTTCACATTATCATTCATCATTACCAGAGAAGATAATTTCATTGAAATAAACAATTACAATGAGATAAAACTACTCTCATTCTTTAATGTAATGGTTTCTGACAACTTTACACTTATTGAAATTTATCTTCCCCAAGAATGTATCTTATTTTGAATATCATTCCCTCAGAGCCTGTTTTAACCCATAAAATTCCTTACTTAACCTACATGCATAACATTCATCATTATCAATAACAAATCCAAAATTTTTTCAATGTAAACATTCTTGTAAATATCAAAATTCATGAATACAGATTTTACATCCTTATGAATAATTTTTTATCCTCATTGAGCATTAATAGAAAGAATGATTCTGATTTTTTCTAAACTTATCGTCGGAGGAACGGTTTCATCAAAATCAATTACATTGATTTGTGAATATCCTTTTCAAAACAATATTTATTTGTTTATTATCTATTCACCTTCATTATAAATATTTATCTGAAAAACCCTTTTTTTATGAATAATGTTATTATTGTCCGACTTCGGTATAAGTTCCAAAGTATCATTATTTTATATCTGTATAAGCTCTTCATTCATAGTTTGAAGACATTCTATATACTCAAAAGTATCATTCACATAATTCAACTCTACTTTTGAATAAAAATTGTGTGTCATAACTTTTGATGTTCATCTAGTTTGAACCGTAAGATGTTGACCTCTAATAATGTTATGAGATTCCATATGCTTCCCCATCCTAGGATGAGCTATTGGAACTTCTTTCCCATCACTTGAAAATTCTAAGTCTATTTCATCTTCATGAGTAGAATTACCACTTTCTGTATGATTTTCAGAATTGTTTACAAAACATTATTTATCTAACTCATCTTCCACATCATCAAAAGCCTTATTTTATTTATTAATATTTTCAACAACATAAACATCAGTAGAATCAATAATCCTCCATGTTTCATTGTTGAAAAATCTATATCCTCTTCCTATTGGATCATTTCCAAGAACAATTTCATCATCTCCTATTTTCTCAAACATACCATGGTTTCCACCTTTCCTTTTAAAAATGAATGTACTCACAAAAACTCTTATGTGTTTCATACGTGGAGTTTTATCATAGAACATTTCTTATAGAGTAATATATGAATTTTCCCTGTAGAAACATTGATTCTAAATATAAACAGTAGTGCTCATGGTGTGCCTCTAATTATAATGCAAATGACTATGTTCACGTAACATAGTTCTCCCCATTTCCACTATACTTATATTCGTTCATTCAGAAACCCCATTTTGTTGAGGTACAAAGGGTGAACTGAACTCATGAAGAATTCCATACTTCTCAAGATAACATTCAAACTCTTCATACTTATACTCTCCACCATTATCAATTCTCATCTTCTCCACAGAATACCCAAATTTCATATCTGATTTCCTCTTTAAAGTCTTAAGCATTTTAAGAGCTTCTGGCTTATGTATCATGTACAATACAAAAGTAATACGAGTAAATTCATCAATGAAATTAATGAAGTACTTATCTCAATTTGTTGATTTCTTTCTCATTGGTCAACAGATATCAGAATTTATAAGTTCCAAGGGTCGTTTTTAATGAATTTGAACTCTCTGATTCATAGAGTTTATAATCTTCTGTTTTCCACAAATAGTACAACACCAATTTATTCTTCTTAATAAATTATGAATTTATCAGACATTGACGCATGTTGATAAATTTCACATGTTTCTATGAAATAGTTGTCCTAGACTTTTATTCCATATCTGATTTTCATCCACTAGACCCATGTAACAAGAGTTCTGTACTTCACCAACATGGAACATGTTTCCTTTCGTATATTAGCCTCTTGTAACTACCTTTCCGTCAACTTAACATTTCAAAACAAACCCATATTTTCTGAAGATAAATTTTTTTTCCACATAAATGTGTTGTAAAACACTACGTATATTGTGTTTCAGCTCATCAACATATAATGTTTTCGTGGATTTCATTTTTTTCATTCCTAATGATCGATGATCCAAAACCTATGATCCTCATAGATTCATCATTAACAAATGTCAATGTTATTTCTTGTAAGTCTTTCAAATTCTTAAAAAAAATTAATTATCATATCATATGAGAATAACACCTCCTATCAAGAATCCATGGGCACAGTCCTTTTTTATATTTCAAATAGGTTTCAATAGTAAGATCTTTTTTGTATTCGTTTTAATTATTCATCTCCAACTATTGAGATTTGTTATGATCCTTTTGTTTTGCTATCAATAAAAAAAGACATCCCTTAGCATGATTTCCAAACTATTCAAATTATTCACAAATAGTTTCTAATGGTTGGAACCTATTTTGAAGTTTCACCCCATCCTTCTCAGATTTATTCTGAATTTCCTTCTGGAAATTCTTCTTTCGAGAGGATTGACTCCCCCTCTAACCTTGTCTTATATAACTTGTGGAATATTAGTAATGTTTCTGGTTGAACCAATACATATTTTACATGTATCTAAATCCACTACAATACCAATAGTAGCAATAGCATGCATATTTCCCTCTAAAACATCCATACTGACCATTATTGTTAACATGCTTCTCAACACTCTTCTTAACATAACTCTGTTGACCACCACCCATCCTATTTTTGATTGAAAATTTCTTCATTACCTCATATTTTTGTTTAAACATATCAAATCCCAAATTAGTATAAATATTTCTAGACTCATGATTATTATATACTTCTAATTTTTCATCATTGGGAACTTTGTCCACATACCTAGACTTTCTAACTTTGTTCTTATTAGAATTAGTTCCTTATTTATTCTTAATCTTAGAAGGTAACTTTTTTTATCCATCTTTGGATCATATTTACTAGAACACTCACTATCTTCTAAGATAGATTGTTTGAAACTGATATTCCTTTCTAAAAATTTAGAAGGTTTGTATTGGAAATGCCCCAACTCTTCTTCTTTTGCCTTCATCCTTACATCATGTTTATTATTACAATTCATTGCATTCTCAAGAGAATTATTCATATGATCTATATCCTTTTCCATTTTTACTTTCTCTTCAGGAAACCCTTCTGGATTTTTTATATGGAATTTTCATTTATTAACTTATTGTTTACTTTCTCAAGCCTTCTCATCTTCCTCAAACATTCTTTCGACTCTTCTTTAAGATTATATTCAAGTTGAGATTCTTCTTCTTCAGAACTGTTATTCTTGTAATCATCACTATTCATAGCTTCAATAAAGTTATTCTCTCTATATTTCATAGAAAACAATTTCTTAGATTCATTGTCTCTATATTCTTATTCTTAATCAATAGATAAAAAGCTTTATCCTTTGGATTTGATGAAATTTTTATCCTTACCCATTGAAAATAATTATCTTTGGCTCCTTGTTTCTTTGACAAACATCATGGCATTCTGTCATCATAATCACTATATTCTTTTTCTTTTATCGAGGATAGATAGCCATAATGTGACCAACGGATCCACATTCAAAACTTTTCTGGGAAATATTGCTCTTTTATTTCCATAAATCTCTTTTCACATTCATATAAAACAAGGATAACTTTTAATAGAAAAATTTATGTAACTCATCTTCAGAATCGAATTCACCAACTTTATCTTCTATAAGAGTCTTCTTTGACTTATCTCTCTTTTAATCCTTGAATGACATTTATATATCAACATTTTTTTGATCCTCATATTCTTCTCCCTTCTCATTTCATAAGTAATGAGAGTGTTATTCAAATCATCTATAGATAATGTTTTAGCATATGTGTCTTCTAATGAAGAATCATTAGCATCAAAATTATCGGGAATAATTCTAATGATCTATTCAAAAATTTGTATAATACTCCAAATTTTCACCAAGAAATATTATTGTACTAATAATTTCATTTACCCTGGTAATGAACTCCCCAATAGAATCAGATTCACCCATTTTCATGTCTTCATACATCAGCCACTAGATTTTTAGTTTTTTTTTTGCTTCACATTTCTATTTCCTTTAAATATGTTCTTTATCTTATCATAGATTCCATTTTCTGTAGATACACCTTTCAATCTTAAAAACTCACTCTCAAAAAGAGATGAGAGTAATGAATTTTTATCTATTCTGTTATTCTATTTGTTATTCTTACCGACGGTAGTAATAGGAACCTTGTCATCAATAAGTAAAAATCCATTAGTTTTAGTTTCAAGAACTTCATACCTAAGAGACATAAGATAATGAAACATTCTATATTTCAGATAAGATAGTCCATTCCATCAAATATTGGTTTCCACTTATAGTTTACTCAATTCATATTCTCCATCACAACATGAGAAAAGAACAGAAAAAGGGAACCTGGCTTTGATACCAATTGATGTTCCCAGTCAGGATCCATGTATCACTAATATGGGAGGTGGTAAATCCATTGAATATTTTTCTTCTTATGTTTCCTTATTTTTTAAGCAGCCTTCACCTCCTGTTAAATAGTTCCTTCCCTACTGAATGCACACAACTACATGAACACAATATTTACAAGGTTCACCACTCAAAAAGAGTATTTGCATCCTTGGTATGGTAAAAAAACAATCTAGTAACACACAATCCATTAGAAAACAATCCCTTTATGTGGAATAATGTGAGTAGGATATTCCCTTACACATGTGTAGAACTTTGAAAACTATCCAATAGTGTGTGTTATCAATCATAGAAAAAATAGGGTGATGCAATGTTTCGGTTCTTCTTGAAGAAATTTCACAAAATAAAATCCCTCAAAACAATTCTTCACTTTCCTACCAAGAAGCTGGTAAGAACCTGTATGTGAAAATAGATTGTGCATCACTCCCTGCATGTGTGCCAATCTACTTGCATGCCATAAACTACTTGTGTTCCACAATTGTGCAATACACACAATTTCCATTATACCTAAGGATTATACACAACACACTTCTTGCACACAACTCTCTGCTTGCATGAAACTTACAACTTTCACGCCTCTTCTACTTGTGTGACACATTCATGCATAATACACAACTTATGCGACACATTAGATAGTGCTCCACTTTCTAATACTTGAGGGATCAAATGATAAATTTTCTCTTAAGTTTTGAGGACATCAAAGAGAGGAGGGTATATGTCTATTTGTAGGAATTTTGGTGTCCCTATGCGTGAGGCGTTCCTCTCACCATGCTCGACACTTTATCACTTCAACACCTCTCCATTAGTTTCGAGCCGCATCATGGCTTGAGTTCCACTTCATGACTTGCGTGACCCTTAATGAGTTCCACGCCCCTTCTAAACTTTTGTGAAACTTTAATTCCTTTTTCATATTTTGATGAGATGAAATATGACTTGTGCACCACTTCATTACTTGCACGCTACATAATGACTTTTGCGCTACTTCTTGACTTGCATGACACATTCTTTCTTATGTCATATTTTGATGTGATGATCTTGAAAATATGACTTGCACACAACATACACTTGCGCCCCACTTATACTTGTGTGCCACTTTTCCTACTATCACGCCACTCTTTCACTTTCAGGATACTTTCCTTCTTTTTCAAAAAAAAAAATTCATTACTTACCATATCCTTCATAATCCTTGCATCACAAGTTCTCCAAACTTATGATATTTTTGAAATATATATCATAAAAGCATCATCATAGTTTCTAAATCCTTTTACAAAGTTAATTGATTTATCATCATTGACAAAAAAAGTCAAAACCTTCTCAAGACCACTTCGTCCCAACAGTTTGTATATGAATATAGGGTACACAAGGAGAATTTCATTTCACTGAACTCCCAAACTAACAAATCCCTCCAATGGTGGCATCATGGAATTTTATATCTGTAGGTCAGCTACATCAAATGGAATATATAAATGAAAAGGAATATTATTTGTAAGAAAAGACCCCAAATGACTATCAATGATGTTAAAAATAAGAGAGAAGGTTTTTGAAAGACATTTTCATCAAGAATATAAGAATATGTTGGAATAATAATGCCTAGATATTTTCATCTATTAGCTAGATTAAATGAAAAAATGACACAATGGTCATTAAAAATAGGTTCTTTATGGGCATTCTGAATAACACAATCAACCCACATTCGACACAACTCTATGAAATTGAATGTGAAACCACTATAATATCATCCAAAATAGTTTGGAAAAAATCATATCCCATATAGTTCGGATATTTTTCCCCAACCCCGTGGTTAGAGAGTCAGGACCGAAGGATTATGAATGTGGAACTAGAAAAACCCTAGCCTTGAGGGATAGGGGATTTCACACCTAAAAACCCACATTGTAAACCTGATAATTTTCTACCAATCAGGGAATATAACATAGAATTAATCCTCTTAGTTCATCCCATCATCTGATCTTGTATTTTCACTTGGAATACATGTGACTGAAATATAAACATATTCCCTTCAGGTTACCATCCTCAAAATAGTTCACAAAGAATTAGAAAAGGAGATAAATATGCCTTTTAGAGGGAAAATAAGAAGATGGTATCAAAAAGACATTGTCATAATTCCTACACTGTGTTTCAAATCAGTTAAAATAATCAACACTACTCTCACCAATACTGCAGAACATTAATGCAATTCATAGGATACATAATAGAAAGTTATTATTCATTATGTGATCCGAACTGAAAATATTGAAGGGGTGTGAATAAATAAAACAAGAGGATCTACCTGAATTTCATCACTCCATCAAAAAATCTATATATACCCTCTTGAAACATGGAAAACAATAAATGGTTAGTTCTTGTATTTCATCTATCTCAGAGAGGTTAAGCCCCTCTCACTAGAGTAAACATTTTCTCCGCAATAGGAAGAGATGAAATAATTGATGCAATTCATTACATAATTATTCTCAGGTAGATTTATTTCTAGATAAGTTATATAAGAAACTCACCAGTAACCACAAATTACGCACCTCAAATAGAGAGTATGTTCTAACAACTAAATCACACATGGAAAATCTGATCAATATTGGGTACCAACCACAAATAGTTTTGGATCCCACAATAGAAAATCATATATTCCATCTATTGTTCAAGTAACTAGAGTATGTATAGTCATATACTTATAGTACCAGCACTATTATTTATCCATGTTTGGTACCATCACTGCCTCCACCCATAATCCTTCCAGTCGCTTCACCCGTTCCAGAACATGTTGTTGCTTCATTCCAAGCTTCATTTTAGTGAGACATTACTCGGATTCTAATGAACAACATTGAGTTACTAATGTATCAATTGGAATCTAGGGAAGAATGATGTTTGTTCATAAAACCATATAGTACGACTTACCCTAAATGGTTAGATCTGAATCTACCCTATCATTAGGAATCCTATATTTACAATCATCAATGTAATGGGGGAACATGTGCGTCACTTGAGACATTTCATCTCTCATTGTGATCACATGATGGGTAGCCCTGAATAGAAGGAGGCGGTGAAACATGTGTTCTTCATCAATCACAGAATGGACGAGCCATTATGAGGTAAAAAAATTACAGTCTTGATCAATTATTGGGTGGGAACACCTCATTAATATATTCAATTTCTAGTTCAGGTAAATGTTCTAGAAGTCAACAGTCTTCTATCTCATAAACTACACACAAAAGGAGAATTAAATGGTCATATATTTCATTTCTCAGTGGAAATTATTGGCATAATCCTTAAACCTACCACTCCATCAAGATGAGTTGTTGCCTAATTATGTAGAGATTCTCCAAGATGAGTTGTGCATGCCATTGATACCCAAGAAATACAAAATAATGTTTTGGAAATATTCCTTAATTTATCAATAGGTGTAAATCTACCTCACACATACTAAAGATAAGTATCAAGTCATTACATCAACTTAGTGAAGGATAAAGGGAAAATCGGTAGTCTTAACAATTACACTTATGCAGGCCCCTAAACCCGGTACTACCTCATATACAACACTATATCATATGCCTCAAATTCCTAAGCATCAAAATAAATTCCCAACCAATAACAATTATCAATGTGACAAGAGGTAGAAGGAGTTTTAGGAGATGAAAAATAAGGTATATTCTTCTCAAAATGACCATGTCCTCAACTAAATTATCTCGATAATAGAAAACATCTTTCAAAAGATTACAAATCCCATGAATCCATGAAAATAATATTATGAAGATCACCCAAACTTTTTACCATTTAATCATATGTTTGGACACCACATTAAGTAATATTTTGTTTTAAAGAACTCCTATAAAAAAATTTGGGCGCCGAGAAATTGAGGCTAAAAAAGTCACATGCTCAGTTTTGGTTGTTTGGAACTCTATTCTAGGGGAATAAATGTAAAGTGGTTACGATCAATATTGATCATATGTTTGGTTACTACATGGTTAGAAAAACTATTAACCAAACTAATTGTATCCTCCGAACAATGTTGAAATATCCAACTATGCCTCAAACTGCTTCCACTACACCACATGTAGCTCCATTAACAGCTCAGTCCTATGAAGTCATTTCATCCAATAAGAGAAATATGCAAAAGTGTATTGAGAAATTAAAATAATAAATCTCATTCTAAAGCTATGTTTTTCTTTAAATATATCTTACTTCATTATAACAATTCCAAATGTAATGACGTTCCCCACCAAATGACACAATGGCAGCCAACCCATAAGATAGAATCTTCTTCAGATGATGAGTTGGTTTTCGGTCACATTAAATTTATTACCATAATGGATCCCTTCACACAATAAGATTGTGATCATGAACCTGAATTCTCTATGAATTATTTGAGAACTGGGGGAAGAGGTTTTTTGTAATGGGGGTACCGTGGAGTACATGGTTTTGGTTGAAGTCACCATTTCAACCATGCCCATGCTTGAGCCTTCTATGAAGCCAAAAATCATAGAAGTGATCTCCAATTATCTCAAATGGAATAGGATAATTTATCCATGAATGTAATGATCTTCCATAACACATTAATCTTGGTAGATTGATTAGAGGATGTGTCATCACCTAAACATCCTCGGCATTTAGAAAGATCCATCAGACCTAATCCACCAAGAATGGAAGCACATTCAACTCATACTATAAGGGATGGTCCATCTACATCCAGAACATCAGCTCCCAAATATCATGTGAAGGGACACCGCATATTGGGAAGTGAATTAAATTGGACCTGAAGAATGATGTTTTTAAGCAACTAGATGATGTACAGGCTAAGTTATCCATCCCAAATTCCCTTAGTCTATCAAAATATCTTTTGGAAGAAATCATTGGGAAATTTTCAAGCCCTATATATTTTGATGATGATAATGGTGATACTAGAGTATATCACATAGATAATGATCTTGTAGAGTCCCATGTAATCATCTATTTCAATGATATTGATGGGGATGTTGTCCTACAAGGACATGTTAGTACCATGTACATATATTGGAGGATAAGTGACATCGATATCCGATGAGTATTTATTGAAAATGTATTAGGAGTCAACCACTATTCTATCCATACACATCGCCAATTAGGTCTCAATGAAACTAACTTGTCTCCCCCTAATCTAATGTTACATGGTTTCGACAAGAATGGAAAAGAACCTCTTCGAAAGATCTCAATCAGAACATAGTTTGAGCATCCTATTTCTTACTAAGAGTTCAGGGTTGTTTGGTAGGACACACCATTCATTGCCCTATTGGGAAAAACATCGATGCATCGGAACATATTATTTACTTCATCATATCACCCTTTCCTCAAATAATGTATCAATGATAAAAATGGGACATTTCACATTGAAAATTCCCAATTAAAATCCTTTTAATCATAATATATCAAAACATGATTATTCCACAAGGGAGGAAAACTATACATTCCTAAATTTTTTTCCTAGATTAATGCCTCAAAAGGACTATAGATTATTTGAAGTAACCATTTAAAACATCTTAGCAATGATTATGTGCTTCTGAATAATCAAATCGCAGGGGTGGATCAGAATTCATGCACTCGATCAGGGACTTGCATAATGTCAATAATGAAATCTAGGACCGATGTCACTGAAGAAGTTAATAATTATCTATGTAATAGTGAATGATTTAATGAAAGTGTCTTCATTCCATCTTGTGAGATCCAACGAAGCTTGGTTACATTAGAGATTCTAGAATATGTTATCATTAAATCTATAGAATGTGACAATGATCATTCTTAGTACCACATTTTTTCTTTCGAGCTCTAAAATTTTATATCATCATTTATTGATCCATAAATGATAGTTTCATCATTTGGAGACTCAAATAAAGACTCTGCACATCCTTGTGAGGATGTTTCTTAATAACCTACCCCAAGTAGAGGAAATAGAAGTAAATCCTAAGGAAGAAGAAGAATAGGAAAACATCACATATTACCATACAGTATTTGAGTATGGAATCTACTCCACCGTGGATGGGCTCAGAGTGATAAATCTAAGTACATAAGAAGATCCAAGACACACTCTAATTAATGATCCCATGACTCCTGATGAATATTAGGTGTATACCAAGTTCATGAAGCAGTATCAGGACATGTTCTCTTTAAATTAAATAGATAATCATCGACTTTACCCTGAGGTGTACTTCTATCACTTGTCTTTTTTGAAAGTTCATTACGGATACAAATATATATCGAGATCGAGACACCCTACTCGCATCATTAAAACTAAGGATGAAGTGGACAGGCTCATAAATTCAAAAATCATCTAAGAGGTGTAGTATCTAAAATAGTCGGACAATGTTATCCAATTGATGAATAAAACTGAGAAAATCATAGTTTTAAATGATTGTCGAGATCTCAACTAGAATTGTTATAAATTTGACTTCATGGTTTCAATTGCAAAACTCCTAACTGATGAAACAACTGGTTATCAAGCCCTATCCTTTGTGAATGGATATTTTGGGTATAACCAAATTTGGATGGCCTCAGAATATGAAGAATATAAAGCCTTGAGAACTCCCCACAGGTAATTATACAATCGGGCAGTTCCCTTTTTCTTAATGAGTGGTAATTCTACATGCCAATTTTCGATGAATCAAATCTTCAAATATTTAATGGGAATGTTTGTTGAATTATACATTGATGGTCTAGCAGTCAGGTTCAAGCAATGTTCTAACCACTTGGATGACCTGGAAATCATCTTCAACATGTTGTGGCAAAATAGAATAAATATGAACCCCTTGAAATTTATTTTTTGAGATACCTCAAGAAATTGTATCGGATTGATTATATTACATCATGACATTAAATTTAATCCAGAGAATACTAATGATATCCATGGAATGTCTCCTCCTCAATACCTAAAATATTTGAGAGGAATTAAATTCAAAATGGCCAACAAACAACTCTTTATAGTTTTACTTATAGGAAAGTGTTTACCCTTCCTAAAATTTATGAACAAGGGGGTCATATATTAGTGAACCAATGAAAATCAAGAATTATTTTACACAATCATGAAATATTTCTTGATACCACTGATGTTGATTACAATAATTGAAGGAAATAGACTCATACATTATGTGACGACCTTGGAATGATCACTAAGATCCTTCCACGTGCTAAAGAGTGATGCTGGGAATGAATAAAAAACTCTTTTATCTTAGTCAATCCATTCTCAATGGTGTGATTCATTACTCAAATATAAAGAAGAGATGAATGTGTTTAATATTCTTTATTAAGAATACGAGGAACAGTTTAATACACCATGCCACCTACATGGATTCTTGAAATAACACTCTTTAGTTTATCCCTATTCATCCTACGATGACAGGATGTCTGGCATGGTGGGAAGTTATTCTGCATTAGTTTGATATATAGTTTGTTCCTTAGAAATAAGTGAATTTCTAGGGCTTGATAGATTTTCTCACAAATCATCTTTCCGTAGAATCTATGTCATTAAATCCTAAACTACCTGATGAAGTGATATTCTCTATTCAATGAGGCCACCAAAAATGGGAAAGTAATTTTTATGCAGCCAATAGAAGAATAACAAAGAAGAGAATAGAAATAAATAATCTCTGAAAAAGTGTGGTTAGTAGTTGTTTTTATCTCGCCAGTGAATGTGGTGTTGTCGTACTCCTTCTTATTATCATAAGGATATACCATCAATGAGATGGAATATCGGGATATCATTGAATTTATGGAATTGGCACTTCAAATACAAGTAAACCACCTATATATGAAAAGTAACTCAGATTTTTTTATCATTAAAATAAATTGGAATCATGAAATCAAAAAAATGATCTAATTCCATTATGAATTTTTGATTGAGGTATAATGGAATAATTTCATTCTGATCGAACATTTACTCATGTCCTACGATCAATGAATTCCAAGGCTGATTTAGTTTAAAATTCAGCCACAAACTTAGTATATCCAAACCTAGAAAATACAGTCATTATAATCAGCCATCACTGGATGGTATCACCTTTGGTCATGTCAGAAAAAGGGCGATCAATGAAATCATCATCCGTAGGTTATATAGTTCTACCACGTGATGGATGAATCCATTTAAGACTATCTTCAGGATGGGGTTCTACCACTAGATAGTATTAGAATAGAGACTATCTAATAGCGAGCAACCAGTTTCACTTTTTAATGATTGATCAAATAAATGGAATGTCCTCCAAAAATGAGGATTTTATGGTGTCATACTCAAATGCATCAATAGAGAAGTGAATGTGGATGTTCTAGAAAAATTACATGTAGGAGGATGTGGTTCCCACAAGCCATGGTACAAGCTTTATGATCAAATATAAAGTCTTTGAAACATAAAGCCTTTGATGACTAAGGATTTTTCATAATTCTCCATGAAATGTAATTCCTATCAAGGGAATTATATATTCATCCATTAACTCCCAGAGTTTCTACATATAGTAAAATACACATGTCCATTTTCTATTTGATGAATGGATGTAGTGGGTCCATACCCCCCCCCCCAGCCACAACCCATCATTTCATGTACATCCTAACGTCTACCAATTTCTTCTCCAAATAGGATGAGGCCATACCTTGCAATGAATTAAGGGACAAAAGAATTTCTAACTTCATCAAAGACAACTTTATTTCCACATTTGGAGTACCTCATAATATACATATAGAAAATGGAAAAATATTATGTTCTGAAAAGGTAGAGAAGATATACTAGGATTAAAATATCAAATCCATCCATTTATACTACCATCATGAAGTGTTTAGTAAAAAAATAGGTTATGTTAACAAGACCCTATCCAAACAATTCCAGAATATGGCTGACAAAAAAATTTCTTTCCTGATAGAATATTTCATTCCATATGGTCTTGTTGGACAATGACCAATACTTCCAATCGAGGGACCCTATATTCTCTGGTGTATGGAACTAAATTTGTCTTTCCATTAAGGATTAATTTCCATCTCTCTATATATCCACATATGACTTACTATTTATAGATGAAAAATCCTATAAATGGCTGGATGAGTTGGAATAGCTGGATTAAGAGTGATTTCATAACTTTAATGTTGTAGAAGACTACTAGAATCAAATAAAAAGAACCTCTAACAAGAAAGTGTGCATCCATTCATTACACCAAGGATAATTGGTATTATCCCTTTAGAATCCAAAAATATTAGGAAATAATCATCTAAGTCATCAGCCAAAGAGGGAGGGATCTTACTCAATAAAAAATCCACTATACCGGAGAATATATCATGATATCAATGGATGTAGAGTTTATTATGACTCCAACCAATAAAATATTCCTAAAGAAACATTTCATGTAATCACACATCATTCATCTTATCTATCAGACATAAAACTACATAGCACTAGGCAATTCCCTTCTATAAGATGTTAAACTATATAGTTGGTCCTAGTCATATAAACGATAACTACTAGATATCATTCATCCTTACCATATGAAATTAAATTGGAGGATTAATGACTCTATTGTTTGATGTTCTAAACCCCGAATATATCACCAATTGATACTTCCCATGGTCCCCTAAATACGAGGAAGATGGGATGGTCCATTCTAATGCATAATCCACACTCACATCACAGCCAATCAATAGTGTCTCATTGTATAACGAACCATATTTTTTTTTTGGAATTTACTTATTATAATTATTCCTCATAGTATAATCACATTAGGAATCAAAATTACATAGAAATATTCTAAATATTATGTGACCATTAAACATTATTTTTCTACTTCTATGTTTTGAATTTCAAAAATCCGACATGCACTGTTGTGTTTAAGATGATTTATTGAGTCTAATAAAACAAAAATAATTTTTTTTGAATAGTAACCTACCCTTAGTAATAGTAACCTACACATATGAATAGTAATATGACTTTTATTAATAGTAAATTTTCCAATATAATAGTAACCTTACCCTTGAATAATTAAATAAAATTAAGGTATCTTATAAGTCAAAATTTGAGCATAGAAAAGTTTTTTTATTTTTGTAAGTCATATATAATTAAATAATTTAAAAGAAAATTTATTTTCATAAAATGTGTTCATAATTTAAAAAATCTATGTCTTCTAGATTTAAGATAATATTATAAGACCCTAAGTAATTTTTGGAAGAATTATAATATCAGTTTTAATTTTAAAAACTATCTTTTCAAGTAAATTATGATTTCAATTAAATTTTAAATAAATATTATTTAGAAATTTACTTTTTAAAAATTGATTTTTTCTTAATCTACACATCTAAAAATTGTTGGGGTGAATTTTGGGGATTTCTTAGAAATAGATGACTTTTTTATAAATAGTGATATACCATAATTTACAAAATAAGATTAATAAGCTAATTATAGAATCATGTATGATGTTCTGCTAATGTAAGCCCACTTGGATCGGGATCACAAGATAAAATTACTATTCTTGGTCATAGAATACTCATAATTCCTTGTATTTTGGGAAAATAATAAACTAATGAATTGTGTATTGAGAAAACCCCTCTCCCCTCAACTATAAATACCACCCTTCACACCCTCTTTTCCTGAGACCTCTCAAGATTCAAGCCATTCCTAAAATATACCCAATAATGTTTTCTATCCCCTCTCCCATGTCCAAGAGATTTTGGTCTCATCAAATGACCAATACTAGGTTTCTTAAGGAGGATCTCAAGAGGAGGATTCAAGATGTAATTTCTCTTCCTCTTTCCTTTAATTTCATTTCAATTTCAAGTTCATTTCTTATTCTCTCCCCCCTATCTTCATCCAAATGTTATGGTAACTCCAGTATCCTACATATAATGGAATTTTATGATACTAATGTGATATTTTACCATCCATCCCCCTTTCCCTCTTCCTTTAATTTTAAAAAATAAAATGTTGTTTGTGAGGTGTTAATCTATCACCTTCAAGAATGACATGTTTTCTTTTTCCATTTATACATTCAGATCTGGTCATGAAACCATTTTTATGGTTGAAAAATAATATGTTATATGTTTTATGTAATATTTAATGTTATGTAACTAACTTATGCACATATTACTAAATTATTAATCAAAACAAGTTTGTTGTGGTGGAAACCGCCCAAATTAACCCAAACAATCATCATTTAATTCTTATGTAATTATTCATCCAAATGGTATATAATATATTAAATTATAATATCACTTAAATTCCTGGAATATCATTAATAACATGTAATATCATTTCTATATATTTACCCATGTTCTACTTGATCTTCAATTTATGAATACAAGTGAACCGCTCAAGAAAACCCATAAAAAACATTCCCGAAAAATGTTTTTAAAATATATAACTCATCCAAAGGCACATAAAATAACATAATTAAACCACAATGAACCATATTAATCTAAAAGGGTTCTTTAATTGTTAATTAATGAATCTAATGTGGTTATACAATTTATTAATGTGAAGAAAGAATTCGCACACAAGGAAAGGGGTAATTCTCGAACCCAACTTTCATCCTTCGAGTTCTCCCACTTTCACTATTTTTTTGATGTGGTTACTCATTAAAAATCATTTTTTCATCATTCTATTTAATTTTCTAGGATATAAATTTGTGTCACTATTGTTTATTTCAAACAAAATTGCTTCCAAAAGAACTCTTCTTTTGAGAAAACACCTTTTACTTCTCATTCGAAGTTGACAGTTCTTGTAACTTGTATGTTATTATCTATTTCTATTGGGAACCCAATGTTTATGAATGTGTTATTAAGAGAAGAAACCCATTAATTTTCATCGGTTAGTTATGTTCATTATGGCATTCATGATAAATGATAATTTTAGGTTGTGACGGGTTGGCCCGGAATTATACAGTGCAATATGAATGTTTCAATGTGATGGGTGCACCCAAAATTATAAAGCACTCTAATGCATTGGGTAATGTGATGAATATAATGATTTAATGTGAAATTTTGTGTGAAAAATATTCTAGATTTGTTCACAACTATGTGTGGTAGTTAACCACTATGACACAATGTTTCATTTTTATGTATTTCCACATTTCAAGTATGTTATCAATGCATCATATCATGTTCATGATCCTTTGCCTATGTTATAGTTATAATAAACCATTGTTATATTGTTCTTATATATATCCTCTTACTGTGATTTTAGCTAACCCATTTTGATGTATATCCTCATGTGAATACATGTACTAAGGAGAGGCCAAGTTCCAATAAGAAGCTATAGAAGAAGGAACTAAATTAATGTTTATGCTGGATGTTGTAATTGTTTTATATAGTCCTAGTTTTCCAAAGACACTAAAACGTTAGATCTTATATGTTTAATACTATTATGTTGTCTATATTTAAAATGATTTAATAGTAATATAAGAAAATGTTGGGTCACTATAGTTGGTATAAAAGGGAAGGTTTAGTTAATTTGGGAATCATGATTAGTGAACCCTAGAGAAAACCTCTAGTATGAGACTAAGTACAAATATGTATACAAGAAGCATTATATAGGGATCCCATATGTTATGATATTAGTATAAATTGTGAAAATTAATATGTTATTCATGAATTGTTGACTTATTTTTTGTTCTATCATTTTCTGTTTTAAAAATCATGGGAACTAGGAGAAACCAGGCCAACAACTCATGCAAGGGCCAATGCAACAACTGCCCGAATGAAATCCCCAATGATTTGGGAGGTGGAGTTAAGAAATTCATGGTGATGCTTACTCAACTATCTCAGGTTATGAACAATAAGAATAATAATTGTGAACAACCTCCTTCACAAAAGAGGGAGCATCTGGATGTTGAATGTTTTATGCGGCAACAACAACTGACGTTTAGTGGATCTTCTAATCCACTAGTTGCGGAAGAGTGGGTCAACTCCATGGAGAAGCGATTTTCTGTGCTTCACTGTTCTGAGATGGAGAAGGTGACACTAGCCATTTATCATCTATATGGACATGTTGTTCAATGATGGTATTTTATTAAGAACACTAATCCAATGGAGGAAATTGAAGGGACAGAATGGGAAGAATTTAAGATAATGTTTCTTAACAAGTATTTCTCGAGAACTCTTCGCAGGAAGATGGAGAGAGAATTCATAGAGCTCAATCAAAATAAAGGAGAATTTTTTACAACCTATGAAGTGAATTTCACAAGGATTGAAAATTACACTTTGGGTTTTTTTTTCAACAATGATAGAAAAATTGATAGATTCTTTCGTGGATTAAAACCACAGCTTCAAAAGGCTCTATAAATTCAATACATTGGGAGTTTTGTAGAAGTTTTTAGATGTGATATAAAAGTGAGAAGTAGTTTGGAGAATGGATCCACAGATATGGTGATATGAAACAAAAAATGGAGATTCATGATGGAGGATCTAATGAAAATGGGGGGAATAAAACTCAACGACCCACATGCCAAAAATGTGGGAAGTTGCACCATGGGAACTGCCTCCAGGGGATGGGGAAGTCCTTGAAGTGTGGGGAAGAATCACACCATGCTCAGGAGTATCTAAGGGACATAAAAAAGAAAAAATAATGTTTCCAATGAAAGGAGAGAACCTCCCATTGTTCAATCATACAACGGTAGGGAGTAAGGGAACTATGCAATCCAGTGCACTAAACCTCAAGTTCACAAGGGTAATCTGCGTCAGCAGCCACCAAAGCCAAGGGAACAAAGGAAGGATTATGCCATCAATACTGTGGAGTTGGAGTGAGATAATGAAGTAATACAAGGTACACTTCCTATTCCCTCAGTAATGGAAAATGTCTTATTTTATTCTGGTTCTACGCATTCCTTTATATCTTTCAAGTCTGCATGAACTATAGAAGCAAAGCCCTGAAACATTGAAGTATAGATATCTATAAAAACACCAAGTGGTGAAATATTTGCAACCCAAGTGTTTGACTAGTCTTCTATAGGCATATGTGGGAAGACTCTTCCAGCGAATCTTGTAACACTTCCCTTGGTGGAGTTCGATGCTATATTGGGAATGGATTGGCTCTCGTTATATAGATCACATATCAAGTATCGAGAAAAGTAAATATCGTTTCATATTATGAACCATCACATGCTCCTCTACAAATGCATGGAAGATCATGAATCGCCTTTTAAAAATCCTTCCATTGTGTGGGTGTTTATTCCCTATGAAGAAGCATACTTCGCCCAAATGGTTAAGTCAAATGAAAGTTTCAAACTTAAAGAAATTCCCATCATGAGGGAATACATTGATGTATTTTGAGAAGAGTTAGATCGTGAGGTAGAGTTCCCAGTAGAACTCATACCCTGAGCTACTCCTATATCAAAGTGTCCATATATGATGGATCCTATCGAACTTCAGGAGTTAAAGAAGCAGCTGTAATATCATCTGGAAAAAGGGTTCATATGCCCTAGTGCATCACCTTGGGGTGGCCAGTTCTCTTTGTGAAAAAGAATGATGGAGCAATGCGCTTTGTATCGATTATAGCGAACTAAACAAGATCACTATAAAGAAAAAGTATCCTCTACCAAGGATTTATGACTTTTTCGATTAGTTAAGAGGAGCTCAATACTTCTCAAAGGTGGATCTTCGTTCTGGATATCATTTGATAAAGGTGAAGAAGGAGGATATTCAGAAGACTGCCTTCCGTCCAAGGTATGAGCACTATGAGTTTCTGGTGATGCCCTTCGGACTTAGTAATGCCCCTAAAATCTTCATGTATTTGATGAATAGAGTCTTCAGACATTACCTTGAAAATATTTGGTGTTTTTTATTGATGATATTTTAATCTACTCCAATTGAAAGGAGAAACATGAAGAACATCTAAGACTTGTGTTGGCGACATTGAGAAAGGAGAAGTTGTATGCCATGTTTAGAAAGTGTGCCTTTTGGATGAATAAAGTCACTTTTTTGGGACATGTGATCTCAATTGAGGGAATTTCTATGAACCCTTCAAAAATAAAGACAATTGAGTAATGTCCCATGACCTCTAGTGTCATAGAAATCCACATTTTTCATGGATTATTTGGGTACTACCGACGTTTTATGAGAAATTTCTCAATATTTTCAAGCCCACTAACTAAGTTAACAAGGAAAGGGGTAAAGTATGTCTGGATAGAAGAATTTGAGGGAAGCTTCAAGGAGATAAAGAGAAGGCTAATCACTACACCAGTACTCACACAACTAAAAAGTGGAGAAAGTTTTGTGATATAAAATGATGCTTCAAAGAAATTCTTGGGTTGTGTACTCATGAATAATGAATATTTGATAGCCTATGCCTCATGGAAGTTGGAGATACATGAGCAGAACTACCCAACACATGATTTAGATCTAGCACCCATGATTTTTGCATTGAAAATCTGGTGGCACTACCTTTATAGTAAGAAGTGTGACATACACACCAACCACAAGATCCTAAAGTATATATTCACACAAAATGAGCTCAACATGCATTAAATGAGATGGTTAGAGCTAATCAATGATTACTATTTCTCTATTCACTATCATCCTAGAAAGGAGGACAAGGTAGTTGATGCTCTAAGTAGAAAAGAACCTGCTACTCTATCTATGTTACGGATTGAGAAAGACCCTATCTTCTTGGATATTCAATGAATGGATTATGAAATTATAAGGGAAGGCGATACATACTACCTATCCCAAATTAGTGTGTAAACATCCTTCCATGAGAAGATTAAGGGAGCACAAAGGGATGATGTGGAGATACAAAAGAGGGTGAATGCAGTAAAGGACAGGAAGCTGCAAGAGTTCCATATCGACGATGATGTTGGGATTCAGTTTGGAACATGACATTGTGTGACTTCATCACCTAGGATAAAGAATGTTCTATTGAGAAATGAACATAGTTCAACAGTATCTATCCATCTTGGGAATACCAAGATGTACTGTGATATTTGAGAACACTTCTGGTGGGATAACATGAAGAAGGAGATTGTAGAATATATCTGAAGGTTCTTGGTATTCCATCAAGTTAAAGAAGAGCGACAAAGTTCCAAAGGGTTGATGCAGCCATTTCATATACCCATGTGGAAATGGGAGAATGTTACTATGTACTTTGTTATGGGTCTCCCAAAGATGTAAAAGGGAAATAATGTGATATGGGTTTTGGTTGACTGACTCACCAAGACTTCCCATTTTATCTGTATTCGGGAAGGTCTCTCACTAGAAAAACTTTAAAGGATAAATGTGATGGAAGTGGTTAGACTTCATGGTGTTCCACTATCAATTGTCTCTGATTTTGATCAAAGGTTCACATCTAAATTCTGGAGAAGCCTTCAACATTCTTTGAGTATTGAATTAAATTCCAGCATGTCCTATCACCCCAAAACTGATGACCAATCTAAAAAGACTATTTATATGCTTGAAGACATGCTAAGAGCATTCTATATAGAATTAAAAGGTGGATGGGATCAGAATCTACCATTGGTTGAGTTCTCATACAAAAATAGGTTCAACTCAAGTATTCAGATGGCTCCATATGAAGATCCGTATGGAAAGTGATGTAGAACTACAACCTGTTTAGATGATGTTAGAGAACGAAAGCTACATGGACTTGATATAGTGAAAGAGACTAAAGAGAAGGGTCAAGTCATCCAGTAACATATCAAAGATGCTCAGATTCGGCAAAAGAGATATGCTAACAACCATTGAAGAGAATTGGAGTTTGTCATTAGGGATAATGTCTTCCTTCGAATAGCACCATGGATGTGAGTCATGTGATTTGGAATGAAAGGGAATCTAAGCCCAAGGTACATTGGTCCCTTTGAGATCATTGATCTCATGGGAGTCATGGCCTATTGGATTGAACATACACCAAATATGGCTCAAGTTCATGATTTTTTTAATGTATCACCCCTGAGTAAGTACATACCGGACCCATCACATGTACTAAACTCAAAGGTGGTACAACCGTAGGATGATCTCTCATATGTGGAGAAGCCTGTAGAGATTCTGGACTGGAGAGATAAGGTTCTACACAATAAGACAACCCACCTTGTCAATGTTTTGTGGAGGAACCATAAGTTTGAAGAAGCTACTTGGGAACCGGAAGTGGTGGTGAAGGAGAAGTACCCTCACCTGTTTATGTAAAACGAAATTTCAAGGGAGAAATTTCATAAGGGGGGACGAATGTACCAACCCAAAGTTTTATCAATGGAATTCCCTTCTTATAATTATTCCATATAGTATAATCGCATTAGGAATCACAATTAAATATAATTATACTAAATATGATATGACCATTAAAAATAATTTTTCCACTTCTAGGTTTTGAATTTCAAAAATCTGATATACACGGCTGTGTTCAAGATGATTTTTAGAGTCTAATACAACAAAAATATTTTTTTTGAATAGTAGAATACCCTTAGGTATAGTAACCTACACTTATGAATAGTAATATGACCCTTATTAATAGAAAATAGTCCAAAATAATATTAACTATACCCTTAAATAATTAAATAAAATTATCGTATCTTATAGGTGACAATTCGAACATAGTAAAATAATTGGTATTTTTGTAAGTCATAAATAATAAATTACAAATAATTAATTAATTGAAAAGAAAATTTATTTTCATAAAATGTGTACATAAATTAAAAAATCTATTTCATCTAGATTTAAGATAATTTTATAAGACCTTATGTAATTTTTAGAAGCATTATAAAATCAGTTTTAATTTTACAAACAGTTTTTTTCATGTAAATTATGATTTTAATTAAATAATAAATTAATCATATTTTGAAATTTATTTTTTAAAAATGGAATTTATTTTTTGATTATACACATACACAAATATATATGGGGTGAAGTTTTGGGATTTTTCTAAAATACTTGAATTTTTGATGAATAGTGAAATACCATAATTTACAAAATAAGCTAAATAAGCTAATTATAGAGTCATGTATGATGTTATGCTGATGTAATCCTACTTGGTTCGGGATCACATGATAAAATTACTATTCTTAGTCATGTAAGACTCATTATTCCTTATCTTGGGGGGAAATAATAAATTAATGAATTATATATTGAGAAAACCCTTCTCCCCTCCACTATAAATACCAACCTTCACGCCCTCATCTCCTCACACCTCTCAAGCTTCATATCTTGTCTAAAATCGGCCCAAGAATCTTACATATCCCCTCCCCCACGTCCAAGAGCTTCTAGTCTCATAAAAATACCAATCCTAGGTCTCTTAAGGAGGATCTCAATATGAGGATTGAAGAGGTAATTTCTCTTCCTCTTTCCTTTAATTTCATTTAAATTTCAAGAACTTTTCTTATTCTCTATCCACCTATCTTCATCCACATGTTATGGTAATTCCATTATTTTACATAAACTATAATGGTATTATACTAATGGGATATTATACCATCCAACCCTCGTTCCCTCTTCCATTAATTTTATAAAAGAAAACATTGTTTGTGTGGTGTTAATCTATCACCATCAAAAACGACATGTTTTTTCCATTTCTACATTCAGATCTGGTCATGAAACCATTTTTATGGTTGAATCAGAATATTTTATATGTATTATTTCCTATTTAATGTTCTGGAACTAACTTATCTGCATATTACTAAATGATTAATCAAAACAAATTTGTTGAGGTTGAAAACCCGCCCAAATTAACCCAAACAATCATCATTTAATTATTATCTAATGATTCATCAAAATGGTATATAATATAATCATTTTAAAGATCATTTAAACTCCTGGAATATCATTAATAACATGTAATATCATTTCTTGATATTTACCCTTGTTATAACCGAAATTTAATTTATGTATACTAGTGAACCGCTCATGAAAAACAATAAAAACAAGCATTCCTGAACAATGTTTTTAAACACTATAAATTATCCACCAAAGGTACATAAAATTAATAAATGAAAACATAACCATATTCACCAACACAAGGTTATTTAATTGTTAATTAATGAATCTAATGTGGTTATACATGACATTAATGTGAAGAAATCATTCGGATAAAAGGAAAGGGGAAATTCTCGAACCCAACTTTCATCCTTCATGTTCTCCCACTTTCACTCTTTTTTTGATATGGTTACACCTTAAAACTAATTTTTTCATCATTATCTTTCATTTTCTAGGATATAAATGTTTTTCACTAGTTTTTATGTCATTAAAAATGTTTTCTGAAAGAACTCTTCTTTTGAGAACTCATCTTTTACTTCTCTTTCAAGGTTGACGGTTCTTGTAACTTATATGTTATTCCCTCATTCTTTTGGGAACCCAATGTTTATGAATGTGTTCTTATGAGATGAAACCCATTCCTTTTCCTGGGTTAGTTACTTTCATTTTTTATATATGTTTATTGTGGCATTCATGATAAATGATAAAGTTATGATAGGATGGGTGTGACCGAAATTATATAGCGCAATATGAATGTTTCAATGTGACGGGTGAACCCAAAATTATACATCACTCCAATGCATTGGGTAAAGTGATTAATTTCATTATTTAATGTGAAATTATGTGTGAACAAGATTATATCATTTTTCACAAGTATTTGTGGTAGTTAACCACTAAGACATTATGTTTCATTTTATGCATTTCCACATTTCAAGTCTCTTATTAATGCTTCCTATCATGTTCATGGTCCTTTTCCTATGTTATGGTTATGCTAACCAATTTTTATATTGTTCTTATATATCCTCTTAATAGGAATTTATCTCACCCATTTTGATGTATATCCTTAGGTGACTTCACGTAATAAAGAGAGGTCATGTGCCAATATGAAGCTAGAGAAGAAGAAACTAAATAAATGTTTATGATTGATGTTGTAATTGTTGTGTATGATGCTAGTTTTCCCAAGAAAATAATCATTTGGATCCTCTATGTGTAATACTATTATTTTTTTATCTTTAAAATTATGTAATAGTAATATAAGAAAAGGCTGGGTCGCTATACATGGGATCTATTATAAGTATAATCCGTGATATTATCATGTCACTATTTCATGACATTAAACTAAACTGTACTTATAAGAAATATTTGTGCCATGAATCTCATTCCAATGATATATGTATTGATTTCATGATCTCCAATATTGGGTCCGACCACACCCATAACAAAAGAGAAATACCTTTCACACCCTATGCGTATGGATCATACCTACACAAGGAATGTTTTCTAGAACTATGTGTGGCTTGATTATCATGATTAATGATATATGTATTCATGCCCAGATGTCCTATACTGGGTCCATCTATGATTAATGAATACCCCCCCTCATAATCAATTTTCATGATTCATATTTTCATAGGGAACCTTTCTACAACATTCGGCTTGATTCCCATTAAAATGGGATATGTAGTGATGCCAAACACTCATTTTCAATCCCCAACACCAAAATAGAAAATATTAAAGCCCCTTCCCCATGTAAGATACCAGTGTGTGTGGGGAACCATATTCAAGAACTACATGTGTCTTTATTCATTCTTTCACATGATATGTTATGATGTCCATATCTCCAGTCATGGGTCCCGACACATTTAAACAAAAAAATCCCTTTTATAACCTATGTACAAATACAAACCTGCATATAGAATCACTTTTTAGAATAATGTGGTTTGAGGTAATTTTTCTAGCAAGATTCATGGTGATGCCCAAATCTTGTACTGTGGTCCAGTCACATCATATTCTCTTCTAAATCAGTCCATATTTGTCGATACTCTATTAAGTTAAAAAAAAATGGGATTTCATGAACTACATATGTCTTTATTCTCATCATGATGAGATATATGGTGATTTCGAGATCATATCTCCAAACCCAACCATCACATAATTAACAGAACCCTATACTTCAGATTCTTTACCCATATTCTGTAGAAGAATCCTTTACCACAACATGTTTCTCACACCATGCACTTCTCATTTGGGCTTAGGAGTTCACCATGTAATGAAGTTGTATCAATTACCATAGGGGTTATCAACTTCCTAGATGAGATACCCTTAAAGGATCAATGGATTTCCTCATCACATGAAATTAAACATCATGATATTTTAAAGAACTATACGTGCCTTGATTCATTCAATATAATGATATGCAGTTACATTGGGTTCTAAAACCTGGTCAAACCTTGATATTCTATATCACATCGGATACACAGTTCATGAAGAAATAAGTGTGTCTTGATTCCCACACCTATGAGTTATATATTAATGTCTAGATTGTCAATAATAGGCTTAGCCACATATCACCATGGTAAATTACTCTGCTCCCCAATGTACAAGTCAGATCTACATTAGGTGATCCAATATGAGTTGTCACCAAATTCGTGAACCCGTATCCAAACCCCACAAGTCCTCCATGCAACACCCCGACCCTTGTTACCCAGAGTCGGTCCATTATTTTAATACATTGTCATTATTACAAATAATCTAGTCCTGATTAACCGATCAGTTTAGCAGTCATGGAAAATAGATTACATACATGAATCTTACATTACATTATAAATTGAAAAATAACAACAACATTGTGTCCAATGACCACATTCATATCCCTTAGCATATCCCTACAGGTCAACCATAAAATATTGCTTCACATCCTGGGAAGAATAAAACATAAAAATGGGTGAGATCAGATGCTCTGTAAGGATAAAAATACTATGGAAAAATTTATAAATAAGCATAAACATTTAAGTAAATGTATACTACTAAAAAAATCCTTTTAAACATAAACTTCAGCATAATATGGAAAATATAAAATCAAATAATTCCATTTACTTATTCACATGGATATTCTACTAGTCGAATAATCACATGCAATATAAATAACCACTTTCATAAATATGGAATGCATATTGGCAGACTTCATAACCACATAGTCAAGGCCTTTTTCTTGGAATAAAAATAATATTTTTATCAAGGCCTTGTTTCAAGACACTAGTTTGTCTAATGAGACCTACCGATGCATCAAGGAGCTATAGCGGGCTCCACCTGTCACATACCAAGTCAAATTCATTCCTCATATGAAAGGGTTTAAACATAACATAAACATTCATATTAAAACTAGAATATGAAATGTCAATACTTTATTCATAAACCTTGAATAGTATAAAAATAACACATCCACAGTCAAACATTTTACAAAAACTTTAATATAATATGGACAATTTTTATCATAAAAAGTCATCATCAAAAAAGTTTAAAATCTATCAAAGGATGTTTATATAGATGAAAATTATTTTTAAAACTCTTTGAGATAATTATCACTTTTTTATGAAAACATTTAAAGTCACACAATTTAGAAAGGAAGAAATTTAAAGACATTTTTTAATCAAAGTTTCCCATACCATTTTGAAAATTTTGAAAGGAATTAACATTTCAAAAACATTAATGTCCATATAAATAAATCTTAAAAACCATTTTGAAAACATGGACATTAATGAGAATGATTTAGAATAATAAATATTTAAACCATTTATAATGATGATATAGTTAAAGTGTCCCTTCCATAAAACCTTAAAATATTCCATTTGAAAATATATTTATGAAACATAGATGTGGATAATAAATATTTCCCAGTAGCTTCTCACATAAAAAACATCCTCAGATAACGAAGAGATTATAGAAATTAACCCTTACCTTGCACATTCCTTTGGTCTAGGGTACGTTTAACCTCATGTTAAATGACCATAGTATGTTATTAAATTATACGTGAACCATATTCATATTTATAATATCATACATGATTCATTTATAACTTTATACTACCCATTTAATATTGATTTCCATGTTAAATTAACATTTTGGGTAATAATCGTTTTCATTATCGTACTTGTTTTAACTTGTTATTCTTGACCGTATCATTTTGATCATGATTTACATACTTCAAGAATATAAACCATGATTTATATATATTATATATTTATAATATAAATATTTATAATATATATATATATTAAATGGAAGGCACCGTTTATGGAGACGGTAGGCCATACGTACGCATAAATGCTATTTCTGTTTTCATATCTTTTGGAACAGAAGTAAGTGAATAATATATTTTCAAGTACATATATATATATATATCAAGAAAAATTATTATTTCAAATATTAAATACTTATTAATGATATATATTTTCATAATCACCTTTGAAGGTTGAATGTGGGAATGAATCTCATTGCGTCGTGGAGACGGTAATCTGTACGTACGCACGAGTGACAATATCATTATATTGATGGAGAAATAGTATGTAATTTGATGTTATATCATATATACAGAATCATTACCATGTTTTATTTATTATTTACATTCGGTATACTCATTATAATATCCATCCAAAAAATGATGTGTTTGAATAAAAAACTACACCACGATGTGGAGACGGTAAGCCATACGTACACATGTATGGTGACTTTGTCATTTGTAGGATGGATTGAGTAATGAATATGGTTGTACCATATTTATAATAACATCATAGTATGTAGAAGGTTCTGGATTTTTTTTATGGAAAAAATACAAAAATAGGAAGTGTAAGAAGAAAAGAACTTGAAAGAGGGTGGTGAAATTATTACCTCTAGTTCGGGTGCTTCCTTTTGAGATGATCAAAATGGATCTTAGGTTGTATTTCTGATCAATGTAAGGCCCTTAGGTTGATGGTAGGGAAGTTGGGAGGATATTTGGGTAGGGTATTTCCAAGGCAAATTGCTTTGGAGGTGTGAAATTATGATAAGGGTAAGTTCCCTTTAATAAGAGGGGTGAGGGTCACTTTAGGAAATGATTGAAATATTATTTTATAATAAAATCAAATTAGGTTTCTAATGGATCCAAAATAAATTATTTCAAGGCTAAGGTAGGGAGTGGTCGAAAGCCTCTCAACAAATAGGTTTTAGATATGTTTAGGTAATCATATTAACCTTATCTTTTATATTTAACTCCTAGTTAAATAGTTTGGCATTTACCATGTCTCGGTATTTTTATATTATATGGTTAATAAACATACTATAACAGGCCAAGAGAACCTCATTTGGTTCATTATTAATATATATAACCTTATCTATGTCCTTTGGCTGAAATATTGATTTTTAGGAATATTATATCAACCAATAATATAGTATTTGTTTTAAAATTTAATTTATGTCAATTTTGACATTATTTGGTATTTTGTTATTGTGAAAGTCATCACAACTTGATTATTTCTAAAAAGATACATTGAATAAACCCTAACATGTAATATGAACCTTGAAAAGTTTTTGATGTCAAAAAAATGGTGAAATTATATTTATTTAAATATTTTTAATACCATTTATTTGATTCATTCATTAATAAGGTAATTACTGCATCATCATTGTGTCATAAATAAATTAAATTATTTAATGTCTAAAAATTAAAAATAAAATACCATTATGTATAAAATATTTTTATATTTCTTATGAATATTTATAGTAGAATTTATATTTTGTCTAACCCTGTATTAAAAAAATTTTAGTTATTAAGCATTGAATTTAACTCTTTTAACTCATCTTTAAATAAAATAAAAATAAATGTCCTAATCAAATCCAATTAGACCAAAAGGTATCATATTTTATTCCTATGATTGTTTTTGGCCGAATTACAATTATCCAATAGAAATAAGACATGTGTTAGGGTAATTCTGATATCATTTGTACCCTTAATTCCCTTATTTACTTTTAACTGTGGTAAATAAAAGTCAAACGTTTCTATTGACCAAAAAAAATTAGTGTTATTGAACCACATTTTAGTTACTGATATCAACCGTTTCTCTCAGATATTTTAAATTCAACACATCTAAGTGGTAAAATTATGATTTAAGCAAATTTTCTAACGTGCCAAGAAGGTTGGTAGAAGAGGTTAAAAAGATCAATAAAATTTTATATATCTTATTTTATTATAAAATGACTCCAATTAATTAAATTAAACTTATATATGTATTATATATCTCTTTTTAATTGAAATAAATATAAATAAAATATATAATTATTTTAATAAAGAGTCGGTTTTAAATAATAACAAAGTATTTTTCACTATTCATCAAAACTTGAATGTTTTTCGAAAAATACCAAAAATTAACCATAAGCTAATTTTGATATTTAGAATTCAAAAATGAAGTCTATTTTACCAAATTAAAAACATAGATGTTGTGTTTATTAATTTAAAATTAATTCCCATTGTCAGATGGAAAAAGAGGGTTTTTAAAAAGTAAAAAATATCAAATGATTGACATGTGTTTATGTCAAATATAAATGTGAAATTACTAATAATGACCTACATTGTATTAAATGATAAAAATATAATCTAATTATACTTCAAAAAAATTAAAATTCATAATTTAACACTATAAATTATTTCGTTTAAGAATGTTGTTTTCAATTAAAACGTAGTATTTTTCAATACTCAACAAAATATGAAGTTTATCTGAAAAGTACCAAAAATTTATCGAATCTAAATTTTTATGTCCCACATCTAAGGAAAAATTTAATTTCATTAAATTGAATATATAAAAGTTTCAAATATTGGTATTAAAAAAGGATCGCCATTAAAAGGTAGTGAAATTGTATTTTTTGAAAAATACTTCTTTTATCAGAAAAAATGAATTTGTTCTAAGAAAAACATAATATGGATGTTAAAATTATATATAGTATATAATATTCAAACTGCAGTTAATACTATTCATAAATTCTTTTTGAACGGATAGTTTGGTAAGTTGTTGTGTGCTCGAACTCGGTGTTGTGTGTAGCGCAAGCTATTGGATTAATATAATGAGATAATGTATTATGAAATATTGGGGTGTTACATTCTCCCCTCATTCAATAAATTTCATCCTTGCAATTTGAAATTTTTCATTGAAAATAAATTGTTAAAAATAGAAAAATACCTTTGTGGAAAACCCACATAAGAAATTGGGTTAAAAAATATAGTCTTAATAAGAGGGAAAGGGAAATGAAAAAGTTACCAAAAAATTATGATCTCAACTAAGAGAACATTGGTGGCAATTAGAAACACATAATTGGAGGAAAAATGTAAATATTTATAGGGATTGATTGAGGTCATCAATCACAAACAAGTGTAAAATTGAGGGCCTCAGAGCTATCAATCTATGATGATTTAAAATATAGTTAGTTCAACAAAACATAAGTTATTAAGATAACACATTTTTGGTTCTAAGATACCTTCTCTAAATTTTATGAATTAATTTATTCGTAGAATAAGAGGGAAAAAATATACTTGACATGTAGAGTTTCATCCTTCAACTAATTCCTACCACAAACTCATCTTTCACTCGAAAAGATAATATAATTCAAAAATATTCTATTTATCCTAATCATATTGGGTTCCAAAAATAATGAATTTATAATTCATTTTTCTGAATATTTAAAAAACTACATTATAAAAACTAGGACATCACGTATGCCAGGGGTAGGTGATCCACCCTTGTTGCCCTTCGGTTGTGAGTTCAAGTATCGCAGCCTTCCCGGACGTAATGGTTATCGTCCGACCTCAGGGTTGTCCTTCTCATAATAATAAAAAAATAATTTTAAGAAATGATTTAACCTTAATAATAGTATCCAATGTCAAACTTAATCTATTCCAACCTTTAGCCTTATCCAAAATACTGTTGTCCAAACTCACAGTCCAAAATTTATAAGGAATGTAAACATAATGAAGATCATTTTTCCACATAAAAACATGTGAATACCTTTATTATGTATTATTTGAAATCACAATAACACCCAGAATTACCATAAAAACATATTGATTACATTCATGCACCCTTATTCCTTATAGAATACTTGATATACTTCTTTTAACCAAAAAATGTTGTAAACTCCAACAATGATAGAATATACAAATCATTAATCAGTTTCAATGTAGTCAAGAATATCCAATATAATTATTCAAAATCAATCATAAATTATTCCAAAATCACTACCTCGGTATCAGAACCATGTTATGGTTTATCTTTCTCTCAACGATATATTTTCCAAAAAAATTGACCTGATATTGAGTAACGTTTTCTTAGTTCTACACAATTTCATGTCATTAATGATATAGTACTACAGTACAATCCTTATATACTTTATAATTATTATAACATGTACATCATTAATACAATACTCAAATGACATAACACTTTAATAACAACATAAGAACTCGAATCATTCCTCCTCACCTTTGGTAGTATCAAAACTTGATTATTATACAATAGAAGCATTTGGGTATACTCTGATGATTTGGACATTGATTCGCGTAGTGTCTCAACTCCTTGTAGATGAAGCATTGTACATTTGAATCCTTTTTCTTACCCTTGCAATCACGTACTTGGTGTCCTTTTTCTCCAAACATATAAAAAACTCTCAATCCCTTCATGAATTTTCCAAGGTGATTCTTTCCATAGTTATCACATATGGGAAAACCCTTCTTTCCCCTCTTCCCTTTATCCATCTTTCTCTCTTCCATCATTTTCTTTTCTGGCTTTGTTTCAAAGAAATAGGAATAAGAGAATTATATACTTATCTTATTAACATATAAAACTATTTCTTCATATGATGAGAATACGTGTGAGACTATTTCCCTTTTAAATGTTGGCTTAATACCATGAAATATATGGTCCTTATTAATCTTTCGATCATGCGTATTGCTGGAATTTTCATTCCATCTGAAAGGTGCCATTTCTAAAAAATGGCATACATTAGGTTAGTTTTTTAATTTAAATACATAATTCCAAACTTATTAAATACCTAATGTAAATTAAAAATATTATGCATATAATCTATAATCATAAAATGTTTTCTTTGAGGAACTATTTACTACTAAATCCTTCAAAATTCCTTGTAATGAATATGTGAATTATCCTTAGCATATCCCCTGGGGGTATCGTAACCAAGATTGTAGTGAGGCCTATTGTCGTGTACCAGGATACCTCGGGTCAAGCTTGAAACTCCATGTCGGTGTTTTCACTCCTTGGTACATCTGTGCTAGAGCAACATCTACCTACTCGTATCCAGACAGGGATGTATTTCTTGGAAAATATACAAAATCTCTAAATTACAAAAAATCAAGGAAGTTCTTTTATACTAATCCTCAATGTCTATCTTAGGGTAATGTTCTCTAATAAGAGGTTATATAAATATATTTATGTGGTTGTTTCTAAACTTCCTCTGATACCAACAGTAACGTCCGGACCCCAGTTAACTAGAGTCAGTGTATTATTTTAATACATTGGCATGATTAATAGGAATCAAGTCCCGAAGGACCGATTAGTTTAGCAGTCTTGGAAAATAGATTACATACGTGAACGTTACATTACGTTATAAAATGAAAAACAACAACAAAGTTGTCTCCATTGACAACATTTATATCCCTTATCCTATCCCTACTGATCATCCATAAAATTCATTTTCACATCCTGGTAAAAATAAAACATATAAAGGGGTGAGCTTAGATGCTCAGTACGGATAACAATATAGAGGAAACTTTCATAAATAAGCATAAACATTTAAGGAAATGTATAAGACTAAAACAAAATCATTTTAAACATAAACATCAACATAATATGGAAATGATAAAATCAAATAATGCCATTTACTTATTTACATGGATATTCTACTAGTCAAATAATCACATGCAATATCAATAGACATTTTCATAAAGATGGAATGCATTATGCCAGACTTCATAACAACATAGTCAAGTCCTTGTGCCAAGACTACAAATATTTTTTTTTCATGGAGATTTTATAAGACATTATTTTTCCTCACGAGACCTACTGATGCATCCAGGAGCTATAGAAGGCCCCACCAGTCACTTACAAAGTCCAATTCATTCCTCATATGAAAAGGTTTAAACATAACATAATCATTTGTATTGAAACTAGAATACGAAATGTCAATACATTATCTATAAACCATGAATGGTATCAAAATAACACATTGAGAGTCAAACATATCACAAAAAATTCAATACAATATGGATGATTTGTATCATAATAAGTTAACTTCAAACAAGTTTAAAATCCATCAAAGGATGTTGACATAGATGAAAATGATTTTTAAAACTCTTTTAGAGAATTATCCCTTTTTCATGAAAACATTTAAAAGTCACTCAATTTAGAAAGGAATACATTTAAAGAAATTTTTTAATCTATGTTTCCTATACCACTTTGAAACTTTGGAAATGAATTAACATTTTAAAAACATTCATGTCTATATAAATAAATCCTTAAAACCCATTTTGAAAACATGGACATTGATGAGAATGATCTAGAAGAATAAATATTTAAACCATTTAAAATAACAATCTAGTTAAATAATCCATTACATAAAAACATAATATATTCCTTTTGAAAATATTTTTATGAAACTAGGATGTGGATTATAAAGAGGTCTATGTAGATACTCACGTAAAAACAACCTCAGATAATGACGAGATTGTAGAAATCAACCCTTACCTTGCAAGTTCCTTTGGTTGAGGGTACGTTTAACCTCATATATAATGTCCACAGTATGTTATTAAATTATACCTTAAACTTATTCGTATTTATTATATCATACATGTTTCATTTATGACTTTACACTACCCATTTAATATTGACTTCCATGTTAAATTAACATTTTTGGGTAATAATCGCTTTCTTTATCGTACATGTTTTAACTTGTTATTATTAATCATATCATTTTTATCATGATTTAAATACAAACAGAATATAAACCTTGACTTATATATCATATATATTTATAATATAAATATTTATTATAGATAGATATATTAAATGGAAGGCACCATTTATGAAGACAGTAGGCTGTACGTACGCATAAACGTTGTTTCTATTTTTATATCGTATTGAACGAAAGTAAGTGAATAATATATATGTAAGTACATAAATATATATATATATATATATCTCAAGTATCATTATTATTTCATATATTACATACTTATTAATAATATATATTTTTATAATCATCATTTAATGGTGAACATGGGAATGAATCGCATCGCGCCATGGAGACGGTAATCTGTACGTACGCACGAGAAACGATGTCATTATATTGATGGAGAAATAGTATGTAATTGGATGGTATATAATATATAAAGAATAATTAACATGTTATATTTATTATTTACATCATTTATACTCATTATTATATACATCAAAATACTGATGTGCTTGAATAACAAACTACACCACGACATGGAGATGGTAAGTCGTACGTACGCACGTATGGTGACGTTGTCGTTTGTAGGATGGATAGAATAATGAATATGGTTGTACCATATTTTTAATAACATAACAGTATTTAGAATTTACTGGATTTATTATTTTTTTATGGAAACAAAAAAAGGAAGTGGAAGAAGAAAAGAACTTGAAAGAGGGTGGTGAAATTATTACCTCTACTTCAGGTGTTTCCTTTTGAGTTGATCAAAAGGGCTCTTAGGGTGGAGTTATGATCAAACTAATCCATCTAGGATGAAGTTATGGAAGTTGGGAGGATATTTGGGAAGTGGTTGGCTGATCCAAATGGGTTTGGAGGAGTGAAATTAAGAGAAAGGGAAGTGCCCAGTTATAAGAGAGGTGACGTTCACTTTAAAAAATTCTTGAAATATTATTTTATAATAAAATAGTTTTCAGTTTCTAAATGCTCAAAAATGAATTGGTTAGAGGATAATATGTGTATGGGTATAAAACCTCTCAACAAATAGGTTTTAGACCGGTTTAGGTCATTATATTAACCTTATCATTTAGATTTAACTCTTAGTTAAATAGTTTGACATTTACCATGTCTCTTTGTATTTTTATATTATATGTTTAATAAACCTACCATAACAAGACAAGATAACCCTATATTTTTCCTTATTAATATATATAACCTTATCTATGTCCTTTGGAAAAACGATAGATTTTTAGGAATATTTTATCAACCAATAATATAGTATTTGTTTTAAAAATTAATTTATGCCAATTTTTACATTATTTGGTATTTGGTTTTTGTGAAAGTCATAACAACTTGATTACATCGAAAAAGATACATTTAATCAACCATAAAATGTCATATTCACCTATAAAATTCGTGGTTGTCATGAAATCTTTGAAATTATATTTATTTTAATATTTATAATACCATTTATTTGATTCTTTCATTAATAAGGTAATTACTACATCATCATTGTGTCATAAATAAATTAAATTATATAATGACTAAAAATTAAAAATAAAATACCATTATGTAGGAAATATTTTTATATTTCTAATTAATAATTATAGGGGAATTTATATTGTGTGTAACCCTATATTAAAAATAGTTTAGTTTTTAAATATTGAATTTAAATCTTTTAACTCTTCTTTAAATAAAATAATAATAAATGTCCTAATCTAATCCAAGTTGACCAAAGGGGATAATATTTTTTTACTAAGGTGTTTTTTGGTCTAATTAAACTTATCAAATACAATTAGAACTTGTTTTAGGGTAATTATGAAATCATTTTTACCCTTAATTACCAAATTTAGTTTTAACCATGGTAAATAAATGTCAAACATTGCTATTCATCAAAAATAATTTTCAACTTAATGAACCAAATTTGAATTACTAATATCAACCATGTCTCGGATATTTTTTAAATTCAACTCATAGAATTATTAAAACTGTGTTTTATGCCAATTTGATAACGTGCCTAGAAGATGGGTAAAATAGGTTAAAAAGTTCAATAAACTTTTATACATCTAATTTTATTATAAAATGACTCCAATTAATTATATTGAACTTATATAGGTATTATATATATAATTTGACATAAAATAAATGTAAATAAAATAAAAAATTATTTAAATAAACAGTCGGTTTTAAATAATAACGCAGTATGTTTCACTATTCATCAACAATTGAAAGTTTTCAGAAAAATACCAAAAAATCACCCTAATATAATTATGATATTATTAATTCCGAAATGAAGTCTATTTTACCAAATTCAAAATATATAAGTTTTTTTTTATTAATTTAAAATTAATTCTCATTGTTAAAACCAAAAAGCAGGTATTTAAAAAGTAAAAACTACCAAAAGATTAACATGTGTTTATGTCAAATTTAAATGTGAAATTACTTATAATGACCTAAATTGTATTAAACGATAAAAATATAATATAATTATACTTAAACACCATTAAAATTAATAATTTAACACTATAAATTATTTCTATTAAAAAAGTTGTTTTCAATTAAAACATAGTATTTTTCAATGTTCGTCAAATTATGTAGTTTATCAGAAAAGTACCAAAAAATTATCCAAAATAAATTTTTATGTCTCTATTCTAAAGAAGAATTTAATTTCATTAAATTTAATATATAAAAGTGTCAAATAATTGTTTTAAAAAGGGTTCTCTATTAAAAGGCGGCAAAATTGCATTTTTTTAATATAATTCTTTTATTTGAAAAAAATGAATTTGTTCTAAGAAACAAATAATATGGATGTTAAAATTATATAGAGTATGTAAGATTCAAAATGTAGTTAAAACTATTCATAACCACTTTTTGAATGGCTAGTTTTCTAATTTTTGGTGCGCTCGAACTCGGTGTTGTGTGTAGCGCAAGCTATTGAATTACTTTAATGAGATAACGTACTATGAAATCTTGGGGTGTTACACTCTAAATTGGAATTCAATCAGTGTGGGGGACATTTGGCGTAAGAAATATGTGTGGATTTATTCTTTCCCTAAAAAGATACATAATTATTTGTAATACTTATTACTAGCCCCAACCATGAGGTAAATAAAAATTTTCACTCTCCTACATGGAAGCAAAGTTCTATACAAGAAATTTTAGTTTGGGTCCCCTCATGAGGGGGCTCACCAAAGAAACTGAGATGTCCCCCTTTATGTATGAGTCAGATCAATACTAAGGACTCTCAACTAATAGTCAATATCAATCCAAATTCTTCTATTATGGTTATACATATCCCTTCCACATGTCATTCTAATAATCATGAACAAATAAAAATCAAGATAACATTCCGATGATTTTGGTAAAAGAATGTCTGCTACTTGAGAGCTCTTTTGACTGACTATGTAGAATGTAAACCAGTTTCCCTTTCAAAAAATAGCCCCCAAAATATGTTGGTTAACCTAATTATATCACTATTTTACTATAAAGTATATTCCCTATTTATCCATGCATAAAACATCCCAAAATGGGTTTTTTAAAATAGTGGTAGTTTTGACCTTGGGAGAAGCCTCTTCTATTTCCATAATCATTGAAGAAAATATATTGGCACCTATTATTTAAATCCAAAAGTCATTCCATACATATATTTACCATGTTAAAACTCTAAAGCACTAAACCTCCCAGACTTTGGTTTAAAAGTTTCTCCTTCATGTCCAAAGTATACAAGAACAACCTTTTTCCTACAAGGCCACATATCATCAGTCATTTACCTAATATTATGGTCCTAGTCATATGACCTAAAACTATAGGGTCTATATTTCCTATGATTGGGTTAGCCTTTCTAAGACAGACCACTCCTCAAATTCATTAGCAATTATAACTTCGAATACTCCATCCTTATTCTAGTACATTCCTCTCTAATCCAAACTCAGTTCTGGGAGAGATTTGAATCTCCAAAAAAATTCATCGACCTTAAGAGATATAGTGTCCAAATACCTAAGGACTATTTTTTAGGGCTATTCAATATGTGCCTTAGTTTTACTTGTATAAATAATCACACAAATAGGTTGTTCTCCCAAAGGATGTCAATATTTGACTATGTAGTACGTTCCCTGGTTATCCTTGCTTAAAATAGTCCAACAAACGGGGTTGTTAACCAACACTAACTTTTTCCTCGAGATATAACTTCTCTAACATCATAATCCATTTTCCTCATACCACTCTCTGGATATGGGAAACCCCAAATGACGCCTTATAATTTTCTTCTCTCACACCTAAATATGGAAGCAGATTTCCAGACATCTTTCCACGAATGGGAGAACCATCAAACATTAAGTCAATGATAAGTATCAAAAATTATAGCCCCTTAATTTCCCTACACTAGGACATTAAAATAAACAATATAATTTACTAGTGGTTTGACTTCAAAAAACATTGTGTATTTTCCTAGTAGTATGAATTTAAAATTTTTAGAATGTTGACCTTGCACTATGATATTAAACAACATAGCATAATCTCCTCACCATAAGACATTAAAGTACATTGTTAATGCTCGAAACACATGACATTAAACCCGAAAACACCTTCATCCTTTTTTAGGAAAAGGAATTCCCCCTAATAATGACTATCTAACAATATTTACCCTCAACCATTGGATTCAAATTCATATAGGATTGGTTTTCCATTCATGTCCAACACCAAAATAGATATTTCCTATTTTATCATACACCTCACTTTGGAAAAACCACATGTACTAGTCTTGAGAAAGAAAAATCTTGAGCATCAACTATCAGCAAGAAAATTATGGAATTATTGAGATCTCGTTCTCCTGAGCATGTAGTACACACCTTAGTTTGAAATGCATAAAATTACATTCATAACATTCCTTTCATCCAAAGGATTCCACTATTTACTATGCAGTATGCACCCCAGTTTTCCTTGCATAAAACATCCCACAAAAAGGGTTTTTCAACATGTTTTATCTTTATCCTCAGGATAGACCTCCTATATTCACTAATATTGTATTTCAGATCCAACAACTACAAATTTATGGCATTATATTCCCCATTGGATATCGAAAGAATTTCAGAATATTCTCAGCCGCCAAGCCCTGTATGGGATATTATTTAAAAATAGTTAGTTAATGTTATTCGTCCATAATCACTAGAAATATTAGGCTAAGTTTCATGTCATTAAAAATTTCAATGAAAAGATATGTAGTACTCACCAGACAAAAAACCCATAAAGGGCACTCAGGAAAAAAGTCAATTTTCATCTCACTAGACCATTACTGTGTATGGATTATGAAAAACATCAAGAAATAAAAAGATAAAAATCTTAAAACATAATATGATGAAACCCAAAAATTTGAGTAGGTCTATGAAAAATCCTTGCCATTCTGCTAATTTTCCTTCATATTGATCTTTGAAAAAAATTAGGATGATGACAAAAAAGACACAAAGTTTGTGGGGTTTTCCATATGACCCCATATATATTTGTACAATGCTCACTAGGACCCATATGTTAGAAATATATTAGAGCATCCCCAAATACTTTTGGTATCTCCAAATTTCATCAGATTATTTTAAAATTCATTAAAGTTCCCTAAATGTAAATTAAAACAAAATTATTTTCATTCCGAGTGAATTTTATTCTATGGGGGGATTTTGTTGACACTATCAAATGAGTTTAGTGAACATTTATATAGAATTGAATATGTAAAACATAGTTAAGAGTAAAATGTTGGGTTTCATTATAATAATATATTTATGTTGAAAAAAGGACAAGAATGAATTTAAATGTGTGGCAGACCAAATCATCATCGACCAGGCTCGAAAGGTTTACGGTGCGACACTCCATTTTTTACTGGTATTCAGTGATGGTTGTGAGGGGAAATTCCCAAAGGTCCATGAAAGTAGCCTCATAATGAACTATAATAAGAACGCGGGGGAGGATTCCCCACAGTATGCAACATAAAGTTCATCCATGTGAGCTACGCAGGTACCCCTAGAAGTGTTGACACACAAGGTACCTATGCATTATCATGCGCGTGACGTCTGTGCATCAGTGTACACTACCAAACTAAGTGAGAGCCTGTTTGGGATACCTACACAACAACTAAGATCAAGACAACCCCTTAAACCCAATTTCTAATATTTAATATAAATTGGACTCGAGGGTCTTCAATTGGACTGACGGAAAATCTTGAAGGCCAACTAATTCTCTGTTCAGAATAGTACTTCAATAAACCCCTCCTTAACCATGTGGGAATATTTTTAAAAAATTTAGAAGGGGTAATTAAATAGGGATCATGAAACTAAAGTCCTCTTAGGGTTTAAAAGAAACAACACATGTTTGTGGCACTTACTCATCCCATAATTAATGAAGACTATTTTGGGTTACCATTACAAAAATAGGGACCTGTGTGAGTCACCTTCGGGAACACATGTGGAAACCGTTGATGGATTGAGTGAGGTATCTCCCATGTGTAGTCACCCATGTGGTCCATCCACAATAGTTCTACCAATTATCCTAGGCCTACTTATGTGCAGAACCCCCTACATTATCCATTGGGGTTCTCCCCAACCTCTATCCTATGTGATCCATTCATTAGGCCTTCCTCAAATCCACCAATGGAGGGACATGTCCCCCAATTTTCCATTGAGTGAGAGGGATCAAATAAAAGCCTCCACTAAAGCCTCATGATTTGAAAAATCATGGGAATATGAACAAAATTATTTCTCCTATTAGGATTTGTATTTCTACTATCAGAGGTTTCCCTCACATGTCCTTACAGATGGTTTGGATCATCGGGGAGCTTGTGAATTTTAATTTCCTTGGTCATGTGGACCCAACCACATAGAAAATGATGGGGTGTACTCGGTCTTAGAAAATTAGTTTATCACCATGTCCTCGACTTCTAGTCTGTGAGACCTGAAGTCTCTAGTTACGAGCATGGAGGGTGGGTATTATGCTTGATTTTCCATTCAACATTGAACAAAATCCACATCCCTATCTATGAGGCCAATTTTAGGGAATCCCTCTTGGAGGATTCTGCATATACATTCTTGAAGTAGGTTGAACTCTCAATCCTCTTTACCACCCAACCACTGGTTCAAATAGGGTATGTGTGCCCAAACCGTCTCCCCTCCCTCAAAATTCATTCCCTCCTCAGTCTTCATACCCTAGACTCATTCAAGTTTAAGGGGAATATATTGAAGTTTCCTAGCCTTATCCTCTTCCACCATCATCTCGGGATGTAAGAGATGTCCATGTTCAACACCCCATACCTCTCCATTTGGGAATTGTAACCATGTCCTCCCATGTATAAGAGAAGATTGTGTGGTCCATCAGATCATCATCTTCCACTTCTTTCAGACACCAAGAATGAATTAACTGGTCATATAGTATAATGGTGATGATTAAATTAATAAAACCCATCCCATATTTAACTATTAGAACCATAATTTGTATTACAATTATGATAGGTAAGACACCCACATAGAGAAAAAAATAGTATGCATACACCTCAAGAGTAATCCCCAATCATAATTCCCTATTGAACTATGAGAACTCCAATTCATGTTAGAATTAGGATACAGAGGATTCCTAGTTAGGGAAAGATATCAAAGAGAATCCTCCCCAACAGTAAGCACCAATCATAATTACCTTAATATGGGCAACCTCCTTAAAAGTGATCCCCAAATTAATCCCCCAAACCGTCATGAGTCAAGACATTACTCATGGTAACTTTTTACAATGGATTACTATTAAGGGTAAATCTCCAACATAACCCACGGAAAGGGTCATACTTCCCTAGGAGGCCAACATAAATAGGGCCTCCATTGGAATAATTCATTGTATTCAAACTATGTGGGCTTTGATTTCCATCCTAACATGATACAGAGGAAACCTCAATGAAGTCATAACGCAACCACACAAATCAAACCTATTCTCTCTGGGCCACATTCTCGATAGGGTTAAATTCTACCCATGAATCCATATTCCTCATAGGTTCCCAAGGATGCTTTATATTAAGTCCTACACTAATCTTTGACTGGTAACATTCTGTATAGATGTCCTTTCATCATGATGTTTAATTTTATGGTTGGGTCCTTAACACATGACCATATAAGTTATGATGTACCCCATTAAAAAGCATCGAACTATATAGGTTCTTATTCCATTCACAATGATACATTGGAAGGCCAATTACATGTTTAATTCCAACACAAAAACAACTCTCATCTCCTTGGATGACGATATACACAAGAGTTCCCCACTGAGTTTCTAGAAAACTAACATCCATGTAATAACAACAAATTAATCTCTAATTATTATATAATTTGACACCATTGATGGAGAAACTAAGACACATATAGATATCTCCATTTATGAAAATATTCAAATATATATATGAAAATAATATATATAGACAATAATAATTTATTTCTAATTAATGGAAAACTTACATCATACTTGTTAATTAAGCAAGGATTCATGGAAATATAATAAATCTATAAGAGAGTCCCAGAGTAGGAAATAATTTCCCCAAAATATTTTGTGATGAGACTGACCTCTCATCCTTTTGAAAAATGTGAGTTCTTAAGCATCATAGGTCACAATATATATTTATTTCCTACCATGGTAATGTAGGTAAATTTTGGATATAGAACCATTGAGTGTTTCATGTTCCACGAGAAAACTCAATGAACTCATTCAGAAATAAATAATCGTCATGAGGCATGTATTATGAGGGGAACAACATGACTGGGTTACCTCATGATATAAATTTTTTTTCGAGGTTAAGGGTGTATTATGTGTTGAATTATTTTATACAGTGTTGGGTTCCGCCTAAAGAATGCATTGTTATGCGAATCTAGGTTCCACCCATGTGTTCTTGGGTTCCTCCCACATTGAGATTTTCTATGTGGGAAATGGATCCATCCACATAGCACTGAAATACTCATAGTGATGGACCTAAAGGGGAAATAATATTATGCATAATATAATGGTGTCAAAAAAGGGGTTTGGGGGTTTTAATATGGCCGAATAAATAATTTATCTCCAATAATGATATGAATTAAGTTTACCTTTTGGGAATTCATGTCTCTCACACCATTCTTCCAATTTTCATTCATGTTTTCTCTTTTTCTCACTGTATATTCCTCCTACTCCACTATTATTTGATAGAGGATTGGGATAAATTGCTACTTAGATGGTAGGTAATCTATGTAATCCTACGTGGATTTATTTTGTGGGATCCCAAATAGGAAATCCCAACCAATAAATTTTTTCACATTTGATGGAAAAAATTATCCTTGGCACAAATGAATTATCTTTTTCAGAAGATGGTTGTTTCTAGATTGTGTAAATCATGGATCGTGCCCAAAATAACTTTATTTATGGGGTTAGATCATTTTTATGGAGAGAAATTACCATATAGTCCAAAAATGTTCTATTTCATTCTCAAATTTCAGTGGTGTCATCCAATCCCACAAACTGCTTCATTCATTTGATGCCATGTGGACCGGTGGCCTACGTAGACAATTTATCTATACCGAAAAAAGAATTACATATTACTTTAACTACTCTTTAATTCTTTCTAGTTAATCAGATTTTCCCCATACAAATTTAATGGAATCCCATTCTATTTAAATGTATAGTTTTCAATACCCAATATGTGCGTAATAACCTGATGACACACATAACTTATTGTGATATACAATCCATGTAATTGGTAGTATGAAATTAAATGAACGTTAGACATGAATCAATATACTAGTTGAGTGATCATAACAATTATCATCACAAATTCTATATCTGATCAACATATTAAGAAATATGAATTCATTTGATGGATATATGGAATTTGAAACATTCATAATTATGAAACATCAGAAAATTGAAGAAGAATCCCATTCAAATAATTTAATAGAACTAAACACCTAGTATAGATTTAATATATGTGTATTTTATTCAATATATAGAATCTATACAATTATAGCCTCATATTAATGCATAAAATATAAGATATCATTTTTTATATCTATTTTTTCATTTCATTTGGGTGACATATAATTCTAATACCATCCATCACATTTTAAATGTCTCATAATGATCTATTCCGCAATGAATTGGAACATGTATATAGAATAAACATAAAAGAAAATCATAGTAAAACAATGTTATTCACAATTATTTTATAAGGACGATATAAATTAGGGATTTTTTATTTCATGATTGGAATTATAGAGAATATAATTTGGTTATTTTAAATTTTTATTTATAATGAAATGTGTGTTCTTCAAGAAGATGAATATAATAATCATAATAGGATTCAAATAAAATTTTTAAGCATAATATGCTTATTATATATGGAATATGGTGAAAAATAAATATAAATGAAATTAAAACATTAATATCAGAAAAATCAGTTAATGAAATATATAATATATATTGAAAGGATTTTAGAAGAAACATTGTGACATGAGATATGAATAGTAGAAATCCCTAAAAGGAGATATGGGATCAATAATAAATATATATAAATTTTATGGTTTAATACGATTATAATTATTTAAAATTTTAATAGTAATATTTTTATATTCCTAGAATGTATTATAAAGTATAATGAGATGTAAAATATTTTATGCCATGTTATTAAGTGAAGAATTTAAATTTGAATTATCATTAATATAGAGAAGGAAACAATTTCATTCATTGTAATAATTATGATAAATGGGATAATTGAAATTATAATATTCTAATAGGTAATTGAATTTTTATAAAATCATAAATAGGGTAGAAAATACTTCATTTTCAAATAATTAATAAAAAATAGTTGAGACTAAATAGAATATGATCTATGTTGGATCATCTTACATTGTGTCTCAATTTAATTTATGCAAACTACTACTCCTATATAATATACTTGTATTCTATAAAACATGAATCCAACAGTTCATGATATTTATTTATTATATTTTTGACTAACTATATTTTTTATAAAATTATTTAGTAGTCTATTTAATGACGATGTGGTGGTTTGATGATATGTTTCTTTGATTTTTTTTTTCAATTTCATCAATTTCATATTTTTTTATATAAATGGGTAAAATTTAGTAAATAATCATAAAAATTATTTAATGGTAATATTTATATAATTTTATAATTTACTTGTACTAGACATGAAATATCTAATTTTTTAAAAATATATACTATCTACATAGGTGTAAAAACTGAACATTAATAGGTTATGTAATTTAGAGAAGGGATTTATGACCTAAATTCCCAAAATCCCTAAATTTTTTTGGAATAGCGGTTAGTAGAATTTATGATTTTGTGAAAGGTTTTATGTGTAATTTATGATGATAATTACAATAGTATCTAGGATTACAACATATTGGTAGGAATTATAGTTTGGAGTAATTAGGGATAAATCATGGAAAAGGTAATGAAAAATATGATTCCATCTTATATCTAGGAAGGTTTTTCAACTCAAAATATGTTACACTAACACTACATAAAATGACCAATATGTGTTTTTGTTCTGGTGAAGCCACAGTAATTGAGATGTGGTGGCTTTAAATGATAATTTTAGTGTTCTATTCAATCTAATTGTTTATATAATTTGGTGATCAATGTTTCATCATAAAGCTCGAGCGGTATGGTTTTTATTTTATCATTTCAAAAGATTTATTTTGTTTTTGTGTCTTGGATACATCATGGTGTAATATTACAATAATATTTTTTATTTTATAACTAGTTATAATTTCACCATGATTTTTAGAGAGATTTGTTATTCAAAAATTTTTGGCATAATAACCATTGTAATTCCATAGTTTGGTAAAACCCCATGGGGTTGAATCGTGGTAAAGGGGTTACACTATGGTTATATTAAAATATATCCTCTATCAATCTGAGATCCATATTCAGGTTATAGTAACATAACCTTCCCCTTCATACCCTAGGTAGCTGAAGAGAAACATTTAGAGACTCTAATCCCTCATTTCTTATCTCTGACCCCCATCTTATAGAAGATAAGTGTTCCAATGTCTTCATTTAATTTATCTTTAAATTTAATACAACACTAATTATCAATATCCACTATATGATATCATGGATTCCATTTAATTTCATTTATTTTCATCAATGATTAATAGTGTATGCACATTGGGATGTTCATTGGGTTCATGAGTTCTATTGAAGAGATATGACTAGAGATTTTTCAAGTTATTCTATTCGTCATCCATGAATGTTAATTATTTCATATAATGGTAGGTGATTGATCAAATTTCCTATCATTTTAATTTTTTGAATTATATTTAATTAGGTAATTTTGGTAATGGTGTAATTGAACTAATTGAAGATAATGATCAGAATTAAGAATGAATCTAATGTTTATTCTGACCCTGTGTAGTGACACTATGTTAATGATTCATTTTAATATATTACGTAATGTTTATTATTCATTTAATGTGTTTTTTTATTTCATATAATACACAATATGGATACAATTTTGAAAACACAAATAACTATAAAATAATTAGTTAGTAATGAAAGTTGAATTTAAATACAATTACATTTTTTCACAAAAATTGTTTTATAATGAAGTATTACACAAACAATTAACTTGGTTTTATATTTTATATTATTATTATTTGGTGATATGAGGATTTTCACTGAAATTTAATTAAAATTAATTAATCATTTCAACATGATAATACAAAATACTATTTTTCAAAATTTTCATTTTTAGTATTTTTCGGGCCAAACCATTTTTATTCCATATTTCTATACTGGTGTGTCTATTGTTATGGGTATGGTCACCTTGTGATTTGTTTGTGAAAAAATTTTATTTCCTCTGCTATTAATGAAAAATAATTGTAGATCTTGTATTCTGATTATTGTGTAATGTGAAATATTGTGATATTATATAAAGGATGATTAGAGAAATTTAAGAACAAAGGATTTTATTATATTATTTTTATAGATGGTGTTGATATTTGGTTATATATAATATTTTATCAGCTGATATTTATTATTTGAATAAATATATATTGGGTTTTCCAATTTTATATTTATATTGGCTATGATATTGGATTTACCATCAAACTAGTTATTTACTTCTTATTGGTTGTTTTTCGGAACGGTTGTTCATCGACATCATTAACAAAATGTTTTATACAGATTATGCATTGCCATTTAATTTATTTTTATCATTAATATATTCATTTTATAGAGTACCATTATTATTTAATACTATATTTAATTATAAATTAATTGATCAAATTTGATAATTATAGTGATAATAAGGATTTATTTATGAAATAAAAATCATGATATGCTCATATTAATGTTGCAATATATTTTAATGGAAATAATGATATTTAATTATAAAAAATAATAGAACTATAACTTCAAATGAAATTAATTTATTAAAATATAATTATATTATTTTCTATGGAATGCATGGTAATTCTAAATTAATATGAGAAAATGTTTAATTATGTTAAATCATGGTGCTTGTGAGCTTACATGGAATTTTAAATCATAGGCCATAGTAGTGGCATCCTGGTGTTCTATGGGATGAAAGAAATATTTTATTATATTTATATTTCATTAAACATGGTTTACTTGTTTCATATATATATATATATATATTATTTTATTTTATAATTTTACATGCTCCCCACCTGATCTCAGAGGGTAATCGATGAAAAAAAAATTTGGGTTCCTCTATTTTATTGAACATACATGTTGTTAATGTAATTTAGAGTTTTTTTATTCAAATTACCCACTATCCTATAATGTTTATAACAATGAGTTAGCATATCTGGCCTGTGATGGAATAATATAACGGGTTTAGGTTTTCAAGTGTTGTGAAGGAACTCTATTATGCAATACATGCATGTGCAGGATATAGAGGATTGAGGTTTTAGAATATAAACATGTTTTGTGTATATATACTATGTTTGCATACATATATACATGTATAATCCATGATTAATTTAGAAATAATTCTTGTTACATTGGTTTTTTCCATTATGTGCACTGGCCATGTTATGGATGAGATTGTTATAAAGAAGTTGTTATAAGTTTCACGGAATAATGTTTGAGGTGATGAAATGAATAAATTTACTATTTCAGGAATGATATTTTGGAACCTATATAGGATTTAGGTTGGTATAACTAAGGTCTGACTCATTTTATTGGTGAATGTATATATAGAATTTATTATAGAATAAGATATTTGGTGATGGTGTGTGAAAAAAACCATTGGGAAGTTGATGCGGCAGTTGAATCCTATCTATATGATTATATATTGATATTATTATATTTATGAATTACAAGGTGATTAATTACCACAAGGATTAGATAGAATGTTTCCTTTTAAGAGAAATTTTGGTTTCATCTATATATTCGCTGGGATTTTGTATTCATCTGTCACATATTACCATTGGTGTTCAAAGAGAATTCCATTGGGTATAACTATAGGATCACCCCATATATATGTAAAAAAAATTACGGTCCTTGGGATTCAATCAATGATTGAGGTGGAAATTACATGTTCATAGATTTACTAAAGAGGTGTTGTAGTTTTTTGTTGGCTACCTAGTATTTATTTAATATTTTCAAATGGTTTCCACTTATGTTGAACTACATCAATGTATTGGTAAAAAAACTTATTTAAACCTCAATATTGAATAGTGGAATTGATCTTATTTGAATAGAATTATATTTATATAAATTGGTTTATTCCTACAGCTTATCTAAATTGTATACTCTGGGTTGGATTTTTCATCCCATATATTATTTGAGAAGTTTTGGGGGTCATCATCATTTTCACTACCAACCAAATAGGGGTACTAGTTCAGTGGGTAGAGTGTGAAAGATTGGAATCTAAATTTATTCTTGAGGGATATTGTATGGTATGGGGATAATAATTGATGTGGATTATGTGGATTTATTGAGATATATATTTATTACATCATAGTATGTGATGTAAACATTGTATATCAATTGTGACATGGGACTTTAGGGACCTATATATTCTGACACAAGGAATATATCAATTATATGGCATGAAATGTGAAGTGATACTAAATATGAGGTAGAGACCATGGTTCTGATTGTGCATCAGTAATGTTTTCACCATTGTTTTATTGTTATATACAATGTGAATTGGATTGAATCGTAATTAATAAACCTTAAATATTCAATTTATCATGATAAAAAGTCCATAAAATGTTTTCTTTTGAATAAATTTCTATATGGAAATGTCTCCATAATGTCCATGATGATGGAATTCAAAAATAATAAAAAATATTGATATTTATTGTTCTCAAGAAATTTATAGTAGATTGGGGATGTGGTTGGTAGTGGAAAACCTCCTGATTATTCTCATCCATAGGAAAATAATGTATAATAAACCCATGGATGTGTGCGTTATTAGGGACATAAAGGTCGTAGACTCAAAAGAAGTAATATTGTTTCTAGATATATGAAATCATCAATAGATATAGTTGTTTAATGATATATTATGAGGATATATTTTACCAGGGTATTTTTTTTTCTATTCTTGATTTATGAAACCATTCCATGAACTAAACCTAGTCTATGACATTAGACATGATGCAGAGATTCATCCCAATCAATTGGTGATGAATTCTATATTTTTTGGGTTACCAATAATGTATGAAATATGTGTATATTGTGAAAATATGATGGTAATCATCCCCCATTAGAATATATATTATGTTTATGGATAGATTCACATAACATCATCATAATTATATTATATATATATATGATACATGATTCTATTTATTTCACCCCTTATAAAGAATTCTTCCCTGATGGTGATGGAGAATGAAACATATTATTTTTTAGTGGGATCTCAGATGGTATAGAGTTTATTTGGGTTACTATTTTCATTGATAGTCAACAAAATGTTCATTTCACTTGAGGATCATCAAGTTTTTTCTGGGGGGTTTGGATAAATACTCAGATGCCTTTATAGTATAGGTTGTGACACTAAAATCATGATTTAAATTATATGTTTTTTATAAATGTAAATTAAAAAGTCATTAAGATATTTATTACCCTATATACGATACATTCTTCTACATTTTATAAGACAACGAATCGGATTAGTGACATTCAATAGTGAGGATTTATTTAGAGTCTTCAGATTCCTTTGGCTTCTCGAACTATATTTTCAATGAAATAGAATTGAAATTTGAATTTTCTTATTCAATATCATAATTTGAATAATGTTATGATGAGGAATAGTTATTCACACCGATGGATTTATATTTTTCAATCATCTTATGTGGAATAACATGTTCACGTAGGTCCATATTCAACCAGGATTTCATCAGATGATGGTAAAGGATGAATACATTCTAATGAATCTTTTTAGATATCATTATTGTAATTATAGGTTTTATATAATTTTATAGGTGATATTAATTATTAAAAAAAATTATGGGACTAATGAATATTTTGTTTCATGAATTTATTAGATCCATTAATGTATTTGTTAATAAATAACATCATTTTATTTGTAGTGTTTATAGGGGAGTATGAAAAGCATCAAGAAAATGTCCTCAGAGTTCATTGGAATTTTCTTCTATTTGGGTATCATTCAAATTAAGTTATTTTGGAAAATGAGGTATGAATTATTGAAAATGTTGTATGTCATGAAGGTGTAGTTTTTTACCTCTAGATTATTGGTTCATTTGATTCATTTGTGGACCCTAATATTTTAAGGATATGAAATGTTATCTTGGCACTTATAGTTGTTAGCGGAGGTTCATACTTACTTTATCTATGAGAATGAATCTTATGATACCTTCTACATGAAAGGATTCTATTTTCCCATTAAATTATCAGTTCCATTGTTTCTCATAATATTTAGAGGATATGTAATATAATTCTCATATAAATTAGTTTCCATAAGCAAGTGTAGAATTTATGGTTTATTATGACACTACACATATGGGATTAGTCTCTACTCAGTTTTATTATAATGTTTTTATCTTAAATGTTTCTTGGATGTTATAAACTATTTATGTCACTAAACAAAACATTATCATATTCTTTTTCAGTTTGTTTTTTCACTAATATATTTGGTAAATTTTCTTAATTTTTATCTCTATAACTATTTCAATTATGATAAAAGATTCATCTATATATTTTTCCATCAGGATAAAAAAATTTGGACGTGAAGTCGATGATATTATTTTGGGATGAATACATTAGTAGTTCTTATAAGCCTATGAATGATAAATTTGGAATAGATTCATTGATTGGTATATTCAATAGATATATTGGGGGTGAGTTTAGATATAATTACATATAAATTGATGATATCTATGTCTTAAATGTTGATATTGAAGATGATATTGATAAGGGAGACTTTAGTAAACAAAAATAGAATCATTATTGATGGAATAGGTGAAGGTGTTCCATTTTTGGGATTACAATGTGAATGTTTGTTTAAATAAATTTTAAAGACTCAAAGCCCCTTAGTGTTTGTTTATGGATGAATGGAATTAGGTATTATTTTAGAGGATGTTTTTTTCCATCAATGTTTTTTTGTTAACTATGTGTTTGACTATTTATGTAAGTAAGACAAAAAAAAGTATGGATCATAATTATCATGAATTGAGAGATTTTTTGGGTGTAATTTTGTGAAATGGTAAGTAATTGATTCTTTATCTCAATGATTTATTTTTTTAATGTGTTAAGGATGATAATAATCTGTTTATTTATTTTAATTTATTTTTTGATGTTCCTTAGTGGATATTGACGAACATGTATATGGTATTCATAAATGGAGTTCATTAATAACAAGTGTCTTGTTATGAATATTTATTTATCACATAAGACTTCATATAGTCAGTTAAAATATTAACGAATAAGGGTTTTATCCTAGTGGATGATTAATTGATGTGTTTTTTTGAAAGGGTCATGGGGATTCTATGGATCTTCATGACATCCATCATTGATCATGACCATAATATCACCTCTGGGGTTTAGAGAGTTATCTATGCCTCATTTCCCCTACTTAATCATTTGAACAACATTTTATCAATTGATTTATGTTTAGAAAGATATGAATATCTATAAAATATAGTATATTTTGTATGCATGAAATTTATAATTGGTGGTTTATGGGTGAGGAACATACCATTTTTGGATTCCCTATACAAATTATAATATTGGTAGGGATCAATTCGATTATACTTATAGATTGAATATATAATCGATTTTCTGTTAGTCTAGGGTTAGAGAGTAAGAAATTATCATACCTGAGTTAGGGTAAAGCCTGACATAGAAGTGGAATGTGACCCATAAGAGAATAAGAATACAAGGTCATAATAAAATATATATTGATTTTATGAGGATTATATTGGATTTTTAAGATAGATAATATTTGTTCTTCATGGTATATCTTAATTTTGGGTTGGGTAAGTTCACTCATATGTGTAGCCTTCCACCTTGATTTTTTGGACCTATTGAGGTGTTGGAACATTTCAAGTACATTAAATATAAATAATATATAATAATATTTATTCTGTATAATTATGACATCATTGATGTATTGTAGCTTCACTGGAATCATTATGAGAATTCATATTTCATTTCATCAGTTGATATGATAAACAAATATGATGAAACCATTGATATGTATCCAATTGAGATCTATTAATGTAAGGAGAATGTGTTTTTTGTATGTGTTATTTCAAATATTGTGTTATTTTTCGAAATAATTGCTTTAATTAGAGTGATTTGGAAAATACGGTTTGTTTTATATCTCAATATCTGAAGTCAATAATTAATTATATTTTGAGAGATTCTATCATTAACAATTTTTGTTTTATGAAATGAAAAAGGATTATGTTTTATTATGTTCAATATTCCTATCATCTGTTGATTATTTTTTCTATAAAGATATCACTAATAGGCATATCATAGGTTAATTTTTCAATTTTAAAACCTTAATTTCATTGTATGGTTTATTTTGATTTCACGTGCATTTGAGTGTTATAGAGCTATCACATGTAAGGTGTAAATTTTATATAACCTCGTCCATTTTGTTTTTGGGTGGTCATATGTTATTGAGAATTTATGGAAGAGTGAAAGATTCATTATATTAGAAATTTCATATGAAATAAAAGTTATTTTCGGTGGGGTCACCTGGAATAATGGAAGTCAAGATGTGTTATTTTTGAAAACTAATTAAATCTATCATATTCAGCTTATAGTGTGAATGGTTGAAAATTTCAATGAAGGGTACCCCTATGATCCTAGAAATAAACCTTATATGCTTTCTGTGTGGTTTGGATTTCATCCATACTGCATTGATACTTAGGAATACTGATTTTCTTCTTCTATTTATATATTGGTCATTTTGGTGTGGTTTTCATGGATGGACCATGAAATATGAGAAGCCATATTTTATTCTCTCAGTTTTTTGAACGGTCACCGTGGAATAAGTTTTTGGTTGCACTGTTATGTTAAGCAGGTTTCATTGGTTCATGGGGTAAAACAATATTAATTTAACCGTTGTTTATCGAGGTGAATTTGGATTCAAACTATCGTAGTTTACCCACCCTTATTTCGTCATGATGTGATGAATTATCTCTGTGTCATAACATGGTCAATGAATTTTTTATGTGATTATATTAAAATATAACCAGTATAATGATATAATACCCATCAATGTTTTCTTAAACTATCCATTATCCTTCATAACCTATGTATCTAGAAGGATATTATCATAAAATATATCCCTCTATCCATTTATCTGACAACTAGATTAATGATATCATTACATGTTTCTTTAAGGGTAGTTTCTTACTCTATGATGGTTCAATTATCATCCACACTTTTTTTCAATATGATGAAACCTTATTGTACTTTTTCTTCAAGTATATGTAAATAATTGACGGTGGATACATGGTTGTATGTTGATAAAGATCCCGATTTTATCATGAGAGAGGTGATTGTAGATTTGAACATGTTCTTCCATTCTTTCTCAAAGAATGTTGAACATTCCATTTTTTTTATCAGATTTAAGACCATTAATTTTATATAAATGCTTCATTTTATCATGGATTACATTAATTAGGTAAAGGTGTCATCTTGTTGAATAAATAAAATTAACAAAATTAATAATGAATTTAATGAGTAATGTGATCACATGTGATGATTCTATATCAATGATCCTAGATGATATTTTATAAAAAGTGTCACATATTTTTTCTAGGAATTTTATTATTTCATAGAATAATTAATATGTCATGAATTGTATAAAAAAATAATTTTATTAAAAAGTTAGTGAATAATGATACAAGATCATTAATTTAATTATCACTATTTTTGGAAATTGTTAAATAAGAATGTATTTCTAGAAACATTTTTGTGATTGATTTGAAGATATTATAATCTTTTAATGATAGTCCTATTTTTGATGAAAAATATCATATAATGAATCAATTAATTCATGATAGTAATAAACACAGTTTTATCATTAATAAACTCATCTTGTGATGTAAAAATTACTACCTTTCTATTATTCCATGTTACTTAACATGTGTTTTCAATGTTATTACCTTGGATTCCCTTCGAGTTTTATATGATGAAACTAAATTTACGTTTCATGTATGAATGAGATTTTATTTTATATCCCATTCTTTGATTGTTATGGAGTATTTAGGGTTGTTGAATTCTGTGAGAAATTGATGGATCATATTGATAGTGGGGATAGAGTATTCATTATTCATTTATATGAGGTTGATGTTGTTATTGATAAAAATAGATGAGATTTGTGTATTAATACTTTTATATATTTGTGTTGAGTTTTTTATAAGTGTATTACTATTGGTTGGGGTTATTATTACCAATATTATATAATTTTTTGTGTCTATATTTCATGATGGTGGTTTATAATGATATATAAGAACTTATTCAATTTTTATTATACACACGGAGTAAATTTATTCCTACAACATATTAGGATGGGTCTGAAAATACCGATATTATGGATTGGTTAATTGAATTATAAATCAACTCATGTGATTTTATATTATTGTTGTCAACAATTATTTATATCTTTTATGTGAATCATGGAGTGTTTGGATTAATTATCCTGAGGATGGAATGAAAATCTTCAAATTTTAATATAAATTATGATATCGCATTATTGTGTGTTTAAATGAAATGAAAATTAAATAATTTTAAACTAGAATAATTGTTAATTTAATATTTTCTTATTTTAGGTGAAAATCGTTTAAGATATTTAATCTTAGTTTTGTAGTGACAAAATTAAATTTATTTTCCGTGGAAATCATGGTGATATATGTGTTTCAAGATGGATGATAGTTGCAGTTCATTATAAAGAATCATATTTTTTTATTCATATTTTTGGATAATTATAGAAATTATATTTTGTGATGTATATTTTAAACCACAAGATCTTTTCATGCAGTTGACACCAATATGTTTTTCCTCTATGAGTTTTCTCTATGATCCATGTTGATGGGGGAATATATGGGTAACAACTCCCTATTAAACTCACTCCATTCAGATGTAGAATAATGTATAGTCATATATGGTATGTTATGTAATGATATATATTTTACATATATAAAATAGTAATGACACCTCTAGGTTTTTCTATACATGTTCATACTGGTTATAGTAGCTTAGGAATATATTAAATTCATAAATTTCAGATATAATTACTTTGGATTCCAATAGATTCACATAATTATCTGATAAATATACTTTTATAATTACTTCAAAAAGTCTAGCTCTTATTCGTCCTTATTCAGGTGGTATTGGACCCAATACAAATAAATGTATTTGATGATTTCAATTTCAAGGATGCCCTAGATTAACATATATTAATAGGCCAAAATTTTGGTATTTTCACTACTAAGGATTTTAAAAATGGTATTTCTTCATAGTAATCCAATTAATTGTGGGGTGTTATTCTCTAGTGTAAGGAAATTATATCCCGATTCATCTTTTTTGGTTTGAGAATTCAGAATCATGCAATACATACTAAATCAGTTGTGAAGGGAAAGAGTGTTTATCTATCCTCAAAGTTTTACAACTTCATGGATCAAAAGGATGAAACCATATTTCATCTCTTTTTCAAAATTTATAGGGTGTTCATGTTGTGGAGGTTTTTGGGTGGTTTCACAGACTCTTCTAACGTAGTGACATCCTTTGAAGAGTTTCTATAGTGATAGTTCAATTGTAACGCCCCGACCCCTCTAGACTGGAGCCAGTGCATTACTTGGGATATTGGAATGGTTATAAAAAATGAAAATCCAAAAGGAACGATCAGTTTAGTAGTCTTAAAGAAACTATATACATATATGTAACTCAAATTACGTTGGAAAAGTTTACAAAATACAATACATAATGAAAACTATAAACTGCATCCGCAAGAACTCAATAAATGATCTCCTCTTTGTCACCTGTTAAAAGTAAACAATGAAAGGGGTGAGGTCAAATGCTCAGTATGGGTTACAATAGTGGAAGAATGAATACAATAATAATTGAATCACAATCAATCTGACATAATCATTATGGTATGGTGAATAAATGAAAAATTCACGCCATTAAGAAACTTGGAATGAAACTGCATCCATAGATTTTGTCATAGTGAAAACGTCTTGGATAGTAATAACTAGTAATTAATAAAGAGGATTCTTATTAATTGTACTTCATGTATCCGGCACATGAACCATAATACTATAAAACGGTTTAGTTTTATGGGTAGAAACCCGTTTGATTTTAGGAAACAAACTCGAAGGGTTTGTTGCCAAACTTATTTGTCTCAAGAGACCTACCGATGCATAGAGGGGCTATAGCGAGCCCCACCCTCCACTGCATGTCCAAATCATTATTTATACATTTATTCAATACAAGCTCAATATTCCTTTTCAATATCTGCATAGAGTAGAGAATACAAATTCATCTATATTTCCATAATTAAAATAACTTTTCAAATAAACACCGTATGTAAAATGGTATACGATTTAGACAACAAAATCTACATGATATGAGATTATGGATCTTTAATATAAATATAATTTCAAATGAAATTTTATCTCAAATGAGCAGTAGGTACACAATATAAGGAATATTAGGTGCACAATACCAAGTAAGTCACAACAAAATTGTAGTTGAGACAAAGTCTCTTACCACAATGTAATCGGTCAAATCATCTGACCAGAACTTAATAGCCCTAAAATGAATTATTTAATAACATGAATATAAAGATAATAATGTTATTATATATCAAATTAAAGTACACATACACCAAATACAAGAAATAAGTGGCGAACAATGAAAATCTCACAGAAATGAAAGTGAGATGAGAAACCCCTTACAAACATTTCGGCATGATAACGAGTGTTATTGTGAGGGATTAATTAGAGTTAAAGGGGTATTAAATTATTTATATGTCACAAATTAAGTATAGGGAATTTGAAAAAAATAAACCCCATCATTAGGAATTAAAAATAAAATGGCACAACATAGGGGAGATTCTTGAACAAAAGTGAGAGAGAGGATCCCTTACCTTAGGTTTGAAGGTGTTCGTGACTTGTTATTAAAGACATGAATAAAAAAATTAGGATTATTAATTAATAATTACATAATCTATACCATATTTAAATGATTTATTGTAACTCTTTTTAGTTCATTCATGGCCTTTTTGAGTAGTTATAATGTTCAATTTCATTGTTCGGGCTCGTTTGATTACTTGTTTTTAAAAGATCTATTCACTTATTTTCATGTTCCGATAAATATGAAAGATGGAAGTGGTTGTCCATAAATGAAGTTATATGTGATTAGAGAACTTCCATAATATTACAAGGTTTTAAATTTAATTTGTTTACGTAGAGTGAGGTCGAATTATTAAATATATATAACCTTAGTGACAACCGTTTTGGTTAAATGATGGTTTTGATAACAATGAACATGTTTTTCTTTATAACGTAATACCATTTGAACAAAAAGATTAGAGAACTAAAAATAGGATACATTACATATATAATAATCTGGTTCTACTATAACAAAAATTGTTTCATTACCAGAATTAAAAATTATAATAGAAATTGATAAACTGTTGTCCTTGAATGTGCTAAATTAGCACATCTCAAATGGTGCTTTCATTTCTTCCAAATAAGGTGTGGGGAAATGAGAGAAGATAATTCAATATACCATTATCATAAAAACATTACATTAAATGTATGTTAGTAGAGTTATCATACTATTTGGGTGAAAGGAGGTGAGGAAATAATCAAAAAGAAAAGAACTTAAAAGAAATGAAGGAATTTGAAAGAGGTGTTTACCTCTTCAGACTTCCTCCTTTGAGATCCTCTGAAGGGGAGAGGTTTTGGTATTTTGAATATGCTAATAGCTTTTGGACGTGGAGGAGGATCGTGGGGAGATATTTGGAAAGAATATTGGAAAGGAACAAGGCTTGAGAGAAGTCAAGAAAAGAGGGAGTGAAGGGGGGTTTCTATAGTGGAAGAGAGAGAAGTTTTCTTAATATAAAATTCATTAATTTATTATTTCTCCGTTAGACAAGGAATAGTGAGTCTTCAATGACCAAGAATAGTAATTTTATCATGTGAATCCGAATCAATTGGGATTATATCAGCAGATCATCATCAATGACTAAATTAATCCATTATTTAGCATTTATTGTGAATTATCAGATTTTACTATTCATCAAAAATTCATGTATTTCAGAAAAATACCAAAAATTCACCCAAACCATTTTTCGATGTGTAGAATCCAAATATGAGTTTCATTTTCAAAAAATAATTTCCTATATATTATTAATTAAATATTTAATTATAATCATTATTTAATCGAAACATATATTCAGTTAAAATATTCATCTTCATTTTTAAGGTGAATAAATTCATTTATACATTCAGAGAATGAATACCATTCATAAAAGTCATATTACTAATCATAAGGCTGATTTACTATTGATAAGGGTATGTTACTATTCATAAGGGTATGTTACTATTCACGGAAAATTATGTTAATTCTATCAGACTCTAAATATCATCTTGAACACAACCGTGTATGTCATATTTTTAAAATTCAAATCGCAGAGTTGGAAAATTTAAATTTAATGGATAGGTTATGGATATCTCCTATAATTAACCCTCTTTTGATCCATATATGATCAGTGATTCATAAAATATAGGCTATAAATAGAATGTATTTAAGAGAAACATACCATGAATTGTTTGGGTTGCTACATTATTCCCTCCTTCAGAAATTTTGTCCTCAAAATTTTGTGAATGAAACTCACCAAAAAGATGTGGGTGATTCTTGTTCATAACATTTTCAGGTTCCCATGTTGCTTTCTCCATTTTCTGGTTTCTCCAAAGAACCTTTACTAGACGATTGTCCGATTTCTCAATACCTTCTCCCTTTTATCAATAATCCCGATAGGATTTTCACACTATGACAAATCAGGTTCAAGTTCAATTTCTTCATATGTGAGTACATGAATTGGGTCTGGCATGTATTTCATTAACAATGATACGTGGAACACATCAGGAACTCTAGAGAGATTTTGAGGCATCGCTAAACGGTATGCTACAGCTCCGATTCTTTCCAGAATTTCAAATGGTCTGATTTACCTGGGGCATAGTTTACCTTTCTTACCTAACCATAAAACACCCTTCCATAGAGATACTTTTGGAAATACATGATCTCCTGCTTTGAATTCCATGTCATTTCTCTGGTTGTCAGCATAACTCTTCTGCCTACTTTGGGCTTCTTTAATATGGGCTTGTATTTTATTCACCTTTATCGTGGTATCTTCAATAAGATTTGGGCCTATAAGTTTCCTCTCACCAACTACATCCCAATGAGTGGGAGTTCGACATCTCTTACCATATAATGCTTCATATGGAGCCATTTGAATACTAGAATGGAAACTATTATTGTAGGAAAATTCCACCAAAGGCAAGTATTGATCCCACATACCTTGGAAGTCAAGAGATAATGACCTCAACATGTATTCTAAAGTTTGTATAGTCCTTTCAGACATTCCATTGGTTTGGGGGTGATAAGAAGTACTCATATGAAGCTCAGTATTCAAAGCCTTCTGTAGAATTTTCCAGAATTTTGATGTAAACTAGGGATCTTGATCGGACAGAATCAATAGAGATTCACTATTAAGTCTTAAAACTTCTTTAATATAAATTATTTTTAAGTGCTCAAGTGGAAAATCCGTTCTTATAGGAAGGAAATGTGCTGATTTTGTGTGACTATCAACAATTACCCATATTGCAACATTCCTTCTAGGTGTCCTCTGTAGTCCGGTGAGAAAAATACCTCGTAATGTTATCCCACTTCCTCATATGAATATGAGAGGTTCCAAACATCCTTCAAGATGTTGTCTCTCTGCCTTCACTTGTTGAAAAAGTAGACATCTTGACACGTAGTCAGCAATTTCCCGATTTATATTATCCCACCAAAAATATTCCTTCAGATCTTTATACATTTTGGTGCTACCTAGGTGTATAGAGAAATTTGAGCTATGAGAATCGTCTAATAGTTCCCTATTTAGCTCAGGTATTGATGGAATGCATAACCTCTTCCCAAATTTTAGAACCCCTTCTTCATAAACAAATTCAGCCAATCTCCCATCCTTAACTGCATTAATTTTCTTTGCAAATTCTCATCATCAGATTGAGAGCTTTTTATCCTTCCTAGTAAAGATGGATTACCAATCATTTGAAAGAGGAGTGATGTTTACCCTTCCATAAAAATTCCCATATCAATCTTTAGTAGATCCAAAAATATAGGATCTCTCTTAATCCTTATTTGAGTCAAAAGAACATGATCATTCCTACTTAATGCATCTTCCACATTATTCACCTTTCCTGGGTGGTAGCGTATTGAACAATCGTAATCTTTGGGTAACTCGAGCCATCTTTTTTTCCTCATGTTGAGTTCTTTTTGTGTGAAAATGTATTTCAAACTCTTGTGGTCCGTATAAATCTCATATCTCTCTCTGTAGAGATAATTCCTCCATATTTTCAGAGAAAATATTACAGCTGCTAACTCAAGATCATGAGTTGGATAAATTTTATCATGTTTCTTCAACTGTTTTGATGCATAAGAAATAACTTTATCATTTTGCCTAAGGACACAACCCAACCCATTCGTTGATGGATGGATTTATATTAAAAATCCATCACTTCTATATAGAAGAGTCAAAATTGGAGCATTGACCAATTTTCTTTTCAATTCTTCGAATCAATCTGCACATTCTTTTTTCCACACAAACATAACTCCTTTACTTGTGATCTTGGTTAGCAGGTTAGCTAGTCGGGACACATTCTGAACAAAACACCGATAGTAACCAGCTAAGCCATTAAAACTGCGTACCACAGTTTTGTCTGTTAGCGTGGGCCATTCTTGGAATTCCTTTGTCTTTGTAGGATCAACTAGGATTCCATCCTAAGAGACAATGTGGCCTAGAAAAGAAATTGATTGATGCTATAATTCTCACTTTCCAAACTTCCCATATAATTTATTTCTTATAAGAGTTCTCTGAATAACTTGCATGTGATTCTCATGATCTTCATATCGTTTGGAATATATGAGGATATCATCGATGAATACCACAATAAAGTTATCAAGATATTCCTTGAAAACATGATTCATTAAATCCATGAAAACAGAGGGTGCATTTTTCAGTCCAAAAGGCATCACTGTAAACTCGTAATGCCCATACCTGGTCTGAATTGTTGTCTTAGGAATATCTTCCTTCCTAACAGGCAACTGATGATATCCGAATCGAAGTTCAATCTTTGAAAAGTATTGAGATCCATGAAGTTGATCAAATAAATCATCAATCCGGGGAAGATGATACTTATTCTTTATTTTAATAGCATTTATTTCCCTGTAATCAATTCAAAGCCTCATGGATCCATCTTTCTTCATGACAAAGAGTACAAGGGATCCCCATTGAGAAACACTAGGTCGAATGAATCCCTTTTCACTAAAATCCTCTAGTTGTTTCTTTGACTCTACTAAATATATAGTGTACATTCTATAGGGAGCCTTTGATATAGGTCTTGCATCATGAATTAAATCAATAGAGAACTCTACTTCATGCTCTGGAGGATGTCTAGGTAAATCCTATGGAAATTCATTAATGTACCCTTTCACTATGTGCATATCTTCAATTTAAATATTATTTTCCTCTCCCATAGATATTGGTTTATCTTACTCTCCAAATATTGCATTCAGTAGAGCTACTGGGGGTGGTTCAAGATAAGAATCAGGTTGCAAAGTTTCGGCCCTAAAAATAATAGATTCTACACCATTCTCAAAAATTGTAACATCCTTCTTATTACAATAAATCTTCGCATCATAATCTAACAACCAATCCATACCGAGAATTACATCAAATTAAGTCATTGGTATGATGAAAAGTTTAGAAAACAAAGCACGTTTTGGTGTCTAGAGGGGGACTAGTCGACATGCCTTTGTTGGAATGATACACCCCCAGGGAGTTTTGACTGACAACTCCATTATTAAATCAAATTTGGAATATCTAAATTTTTTTGAAAACTGAGAAGATATAAATGAATGTGATGATACAGAATCAAATAAAGTGTTGGCTAATTTTGAGGAAATAATTAAAGTACCTACCACCATGTCATTAGGAACTTCAACCTCCACGGTTGTAATCTCATAGGCTCTCTCTTGTTCTCTTGGATTTTTTTGAGGCATGTTTCCTTGGTGCTTAGGACACTCATTTGCATAGTGTCCCATATCTCTGCAATTGTAGCATTGAATATCATAGAATTGTTTCTTCCCCTTGAATTCATCAGATCGGTGACCCTTTTATCCACAGTTATAACAGACTACCATGACTTTCAATCATTTCCCGGGATGATTCATTCCATAGTTATCACTTAATTGGAAAAGATTTTTTCCCTTTCTCTTTTTGGTGCTTCTCATTTTCCTTTGTTATCCTAGTACCGCTTCTTATCTTGGTTTCCTTTGAAAAGAATTGATCTACAAAATTCCTTCTCTGTTTTGATGGAACTTCATAAAATTTCATCATATGATGAATATGATTGAGAATAATGTTCCCTTTGAATACTTGGATTAATACCATCAAAGAAATGAGCAATCATGGCTTCCGAGTCACGTATGTAATCTATGGTATACCTGGCCAGCCTTGTGAAAGTAGCCTCATACTCTGTAACACTGTATTGTTCCCTTTCGTTTAAGCTACGTAATTTCCTCTTCATTTCAGTTCATTGCTCATGAGGGAAATATTTTTCGAAGAACATTTGTCCTCCATTTAATATCGTCTATTTCTTCTTCCTCCGTGGTATTTTAAATCAAGGACCACCAGTGTCACCCTTGAGACAATATACTTCTAATACTAACTTTTCATTTTTATTGCATATTAATTTCATGAATATCTTTTCAAGGGACATCATCCATTTCCCAACATCAACTGGGTTAGTAGTCCCGCTAAAAGATGGGGGCTTCGGCCGCATGAAATGATCCGACACTGGTGTGGAATGGTTATTCATTACAACCTGAGTGAGTTGTCCCAATATGGTCATGATCTGATCTTCCCCAACATTGATTGTGTTTACTTGCTCAGTAGGTAGATCCCTACCTTTCCCATGATTATTGATTCCCCTTCTTCCATTAGACTCCATTTCTAAATAATAGGATACCCTAGATTAGTTTATGAATCTCAAATATAAAATCACTCAACAGAGATTCAAAATCTTTGCATATCTAATCTTATAGACATAGTTTCTATGAGAACAAATTTACATTAAACTACTTCATAATGGCTTATAAAGAAAATGTGGATTATCCTAAGCATATCCCCTGGGAGTTTTGTAACCAAGAGTGCAGCAAGGACCATTGTCTTGTACCAGTTCCCATTTGAGTCTTGCTCAAAGTAGTGTTTTCAGGTTTTACCCCTAGATACATCTTTTCCAGAGCCACCTCTACCTGCTCATATCTAGACAAGAACGTATTTCTTAAAAGATCCACATAATCTATTCCTTACCAAATTACCAAGACATTATTGTAAGTTTATCCTCAAATACTACCTTCGGTATTTGTTCCCTACTATACATTTTCTAATCTAGTTTCCATTTTATCTACTAAACTTCCTATGATAACAACTGTAACGCCCCGACCCCTCTAGATTAGAGCTAGTGCATTACATGGGATATTGTCATGGTTATAAGGAATTAAAATACTGAATGAGCGATCATTTTAGTATTCTTGAAGAAACTAGATACATAGATGTTACATAAATTACATTGGAAAAGTTTACAAAATAAAATACAAATGAAAACTATAAACTGCATCCACAAGAACTCAGTAAATGATCTCCTCTTTGTCACCTGTTAAATGTAAACAATGAAAGGAGTGAGGCCAAATTCTCAGTAAGGGTTACAATAGTGGAATCATGAATATAATAATAAGTGAATCATAATCAATCTGACATAAGCAATATGGAATGGTGAATAAATGAAAAACTCACACCATTAATCAACTGAGAATTAAACTGCATCCTTAGATTTTGTCATAGTGAAAACGTCATGGATAGTAATAACTGATAATGAATTAAGATAATTCTTATTAATTAGACATCATGCATCTATATCATGAACCATAATACCGTAAAAACTGTTTAGTTCTATGGGTAGAACCCCATCAGATTTTTGGAAACAAACTCGAAGGGTTTGTCACCAAACTGATTTGTCTCCTGAGACCTATTGATGCATCGAGGGGATATAGGGGTCCCCACCCACCTCTAAATGTCCAAATAATTATTTATACATTTATTCAATACAATATCTATATGAATTTCTAATATCCATATAGAGTAGTGTATACGGATTCATCAATATTTCCATAATTAAAAACATTTTCTAGATAAACACCGTATATAAAATGGTATATGGTTTAGACAAAACCATATCAATGACATGAGATTATGGATATTTAATATAAATAAAATATCAAATGAAATTTGATCTCAAATTGGCAATAAGTACACCCCATAAGGATTATTAGGTGCACAATACAAAGTTATTCACAACAAAATTGTAGTTGAGAGAAAGTCTCTTACCATAATGTAATCGGTCGAATCATATGACCAGAACATAATAACAATCCAATGAATCATTTAATAACATGAATATAAATATAATCATGTTATTATATATCAAATGTATGTACACATATAGCACATACATGAACTAAGTGGTGAACAATGAAAATATCACAGAAATGAAAGTGAGATGAGAAACCACTTACAAACATTTCAGCATGGTAACATGTATTATTGTGAGGTATTAATGAGAGGTAAATGGGGTATTACATTATATATGTATCACAAGGGATGTATGGGGAAGTTTAAAAAAACATACCCCATCATTATTAATTAACAAAAATCACATCATAGAGGAGATTCTTGAACAAAAGTGAGAGAGAGGATCCCTTACATTATGCTTGAAGGTGTTCTTATCTTGTTATTAAAGACCTGAATAAACAAATTAGGATTAATAATTCATAAGTCCAGAACCTCTAATATATGTAAATGATTTATTATAACTCTTTTCAGTTCATTCAAGGTCTTTGATTAGTTATAATTTTCAATTTCATTGTTCGGGCTGATTTGATTACTTGTTTTTAAAAGATCGGATCTCTTATCTTCATGTTCGGATAAATATGAAAGATGGAAGTGGTTGTACAGAAATAAATTTATATGCCATTAGTTAAATTCAATAATATTAAATGGTTATAACTTTAATTTTTTTACTTATAGTGAGGTCAAATGAATACATATATATAACCTTAGTGACAACCGTTTTGGTTAAACAGTGGGTTTGATTACAATGAACATGTTTTTCTTTATAACTTAATACCATTTGTACAGAAAGATTATAGAACTAAAAATAAGATATATTACATATATAATAATCTAGTTCAACCCTAACATAAATGGTTTCATGACCGGAATGAAATATTATAATATAAATTGATAAATTTTTGTCATTGAATGTGCTAAATTAGCACAACTCAAACGGTGCTTTCATTTCTTCCAAATAGAGGGTGGGGAAAGGAGGGAATATAATTAAATATCCCATTACCATAAAACAATTCCAGTACATGTATGTTACAGGATTTATCATACTATTTTGGTGAAGGGAGGTGAGGAAAGAAACAAAAATAAAAAACTTAAAAGAAATGAAGGAATTGGAAAGAGGAGTTTACCTCTTGAGACTTCATCCTTTGAGAACCTCTTACGAGGAGAGGTTTTGGTATTTAGATAAGGCTAGGAGATTTTGGATATGGGGGATTATCTTGGGGATATATTTGTGTAGAATAATGTCAAGGCATAAGGATTGAGAAGAGTGAAGAGAAGAGATAGTGAGGGGGGTATAGTAGAGGAGAGAGGAGATTCTTCGTTTAAAATTCATTAATTTATTATTTCTCCATAAGACAAGTAATAGTGAGTCTTCCATGACCAATTATAGGAATATTTTCATGTGAATCCTAATCAATTGGTCTTACATCAGCAGATCATCATCATTGACTCAATTAATCCATTATTTAGCATTTATTTTGAATTATCAGATTTTACTATTCATCAAAAATTCAGGTATTTTAGAAAAATACAAAAAATTCTCCCGAACCATTTTTCAATGTGTAGAATCCAAAAATGTATCCCAGTTTTCAAAAAATAATTTCCTAAATATTATTAATTAAATATTTAACTAAAATATTTATTTAATCGAAAAATATAAACACTTAAAATATTCATCTTTATTTTTAAGGTTCATAAATTCACATAAACATTCAATGGCATGGATTCCATTCATAAAAGTCATATTAATATTCATAAGGGTAAGTTACTATTCATAATGGTAGGTTAATATTCATATCGGTATGTTAATATTCATAAGGGTCAGTTACTATTCATAAGGGTAGGTTACTATTCACCGAAAATTAAGTTAATTCTATCAGACTCTAAATATCATCCTGAACACAACCGTGCCTGTCTTATTTTTAAAATTCAAATCGCAGAGTTGGAAAATTTAAGTTTAAGGGCATAGTTAAGGATATCTCCTATAAGTATCCATGTTTTGTTCCATATAGGCTCAGTGATTCATAAAATATAGGCTGTAACTAGAATGTAAATAATAGAAACATACCACGAAGTGTTTGGGGTGCTACATCAATGGTGAAAACAACAAAAAACACGAGGAAAGGTCCAAATTTCTTCTCATATGAGCATTTTCTTGGAGCATATGGGATTCCAGGAACCAGTTTCTCCATAATGGCCCATCTTCTTAGGTCAGTCACTAGTGGTGAGTGCAAAATTCATTGGTATGGACCTCTTGAGTCTCCTAAATCATTCGAATTAGGCACACTCTATCAGGTAGTATATGGATAACTGCAACCAATCTAAATCACTCAAACCTCAGCAGTTGGGGAACTAGGTGTACAAGGATCCTCTAACTCATGGTCTCAAACTCAACATACACTGGTATTGTATTCAAAGGATGATAATGGGGGATGGGTGGTTTGGGACTCCATAAGATTGGGGTTGTTCACCATCAATGCTTACTATAGAGAGGGTGACTCACTAAGGGATGATGTGGAGGTCATACTTAATGGAATGGAGTTGATATACTTAAAACATATATTTTTGATACAATCAAGATATAATCTAACATCATCTTGAGCCATCATAACGTTCTTTCTTCAACACCTTTGAAAATCATGAACAATATTCATAAATTCAAGGACCCCCTTTCAAATGGAAAATATATTCTTCGTATGTGGCATGAGGGGAATCGTGTGAATGGATTCTTGGATTTAAAGTATTCCCTAGAAATCCCCCTTATAGATTTATCTAGGACTAGTTCCCCCCCATTGGGTTGTTGGCATTTTTATTAGGGTTGTGCTTGGTGACCATTTTATCGGGCCTTGATTATTTTATTACCCACCTTTATTACTATTAATAAAATATAAAATTACATAATGTAAAGGTTTTTGGATTATGTAATGAAATAGAAATGTAGAAATGAGTTTTAGGGCATTATATGTGAACAATGTATGTAGGTACGAGGCCCAACTCCCATCCGAGGTGATTCTGTATATGTAATATGTTGTAGTACATGTTTTTTGGAATTCGGTAATGAGAGGAAGAAACATGTGGGGAAGTATAAGTGGGATAACTCTTATAGGTATATGATTTGTCATTTATTTGGCTACATTTATTCACTGTTTGTTATTGAAGACATGATGAGGATATGATATCATTGTTCTCGTTTTGGTAAATTGTTCATTTCATATATTGATTTATCATACTGTAGTATGATTTATTAAAATTTTTAAAAGGTGTTCGATGGAGGATCATATTAGTTATACATAATATATATAAAAAATTGTTTTTAGGACACCTATATGAGGATGCTGATAATGTTGGGATTTACTATCTCATTAAGTTTTTACAGATATTTTGCGTTTTTTTATAGAACCCAAGCTTTATGTTTTTGTGTTATAATTGTTGTGACTTGCATGAAAATATATACATGTTAAAATATTTCCATATTATTTATTCTTTAGAGATTATTTGAGAATTGCATATTGTCCCTTGTCTATAATGTATAAATAATGAAGTTAATTCCTCCATATTCTTTGAATTCTATAACCCATGTGCATGTAAACAACCTAATTCCTATTGGACATAAAATTCTAGTTTCATACCTACCTCCAATACTGTCCCATATGGTGAACTAGGGTTGGGGTTCATGGTGGGGATGTAATCTAAATGTATATTATTGATTATAATGATTTTATAGTAGATTAATTGAATAAATATTATTTTAATACAGTAATTTTTATCTGTATATATTAATTTTTTTGATAGTTTTATTGAATAGATCAATTTATGATTAAAAGTGTATATATAATGGGGAAAATGTTACATCCTTTATGAAGTTTGATCCCCCCTAAGAAATTAATTCCTTCAAATTTGGGTGTTTTATGAAAAAAAACCCTATGTTTATATGAATACATTGATGTAGTAGATTGGATAGTTCTTGATAAATTTTAAGGGCATGGGAAATGATTTTATAGTGGCTCATAGGAGAATTTACACTTGAAATGATGGTTTTTTTAGGTTTAAATGTTTATTTTAATATTATTCATAAGTTAATGCATTCAATAGATTTCATATTATATATTATGACTGATTTTGCAATAAAATTATATGATTATATTTCTTTTAAGACATTCCATTAACTAACTTCTTAGTTGGTACAAAATTAATGAAGATGATACTAATCAAATTATGATATAAATTATTTTCATTTGATTTTTAAATAACTTTTTTGTATGGAAAATTTATTTCATTATTTATAGAAGAAATATTTTACACATTAATCTATTATTTTTCAAGAAAAACATTTTTCTATTTATTAGGTCATTTTTATATTAACATAACACTATACAATTACTATTTTTGAAAACAATTATTTTTACTATTCAATCAAAATTTTATGTTTAGGAAAAATATATTAAAACAATAAACATAAAAAAACATTAAATTGATGATTTGGATAATTACTATCAATTAATGAAATTTATTTTATATCATTTTTTTATATTTAATACAAAAATTATGGTTTTTGATAATTTTTTACTGTACATATTAGATATGAAAATATAAATTATTCTAAGTTTATCAATTTTTTCAAATTCCATTATAGTATTATAATATAAAAATATTATTATTTCATTCTTATTAAATATTATTCTGTCGAAATGTTACTATTCTATTAGTCACAGTATGAGTTTTGCTGTTATAATACTATTTAAATGATCATATTGCTATTACAAGGGTCATATTACACTCTAATAGACATATTTTCTCCATACTTTAAATAAATACTTGTCATTTCAATCATTAGTTAGTGATATTATTTTATATCAATTTTTAGACATCATTTAAAAAACCAATTAGAATCCTAATATTTTCAATCATTTTTATTATATTCTTCCGGACTGAGATATTTCATGGGGACCTTAATATTATAATATTTTAAATTATTTTTATATTAATTCCAAGTGCTATTAGACTCCCTTTAAATATTATGGAGTACAATTATCCTCATAATATAATGATCTTTTATTGATAAAATAATCTACTACCATGTTATTCTCCTTTATTAATGTTTTTAATTTTATAACATACACCTAAATATATAATTTATATATATTTAGAAGAATAACCTGATATCGAATGGCCAAGGATGATATATTATCCCCCCTTTCATTACTTTATAATTAAAATATTTACATATAATATCAGTTGATAATATATTAGGGAACTTTTGATTCTATTCTTCCTCTTTCTCTCATGTTGACTCTTTATACATATGGTTTCACAAATGATTATTAATAATGTGATTATTTTATATGCTTAAAATAGGGTTTCAATTTCTTATGATGTTCACCATTTTATCATTATAATATAATTCTTTATCTGATATTATAACTTCTTAATTTATTATCATATACGTATTATGTAAGTAATAACGCAAGAATATATATTGATGAAATCCATCAATTGAGCTAGGTTTTGTAGATTTTCGATTCAACATGCCAATGATCAAATGTGACTAGGGATCAAAAAGGAGACAATGTACATATGTATTATCTTTCCCTTAATTCCAAATGTCTTCCCTGTAAGGAAGTGTTATATACCAAGGAACAAATTGTGTCCCACATCAGACTCCACATAAATAGTATAGAATCACAAATATCATATTATCTTTAATCATAATTTGTTTTTCTACATCTTAATCTCTTACCACGCACATATATATATATTTATGTTTCTATATGAATTATATAGTTGAATCTTTTTCTTTGTATATAATGTCATACAATAAGAGAGGATGATTTTAATAAAACCTCTTTTCTAGAAGGTTTGGGTCATTTTTTGGGGATAAATTCCTGTAAATGTCCATTGGAATGTTTCTCATTGGAGTAACATTGGTCGTGAGGGTGTCTATAAATGGTTTAAAGCCTTTAAGCCTATAGATATAGAAAAATAACTATTCCACACAGTTAGTAGAAAATATGAATCCCATCCCACACAATCAATATGTATCAACCCATAATTTTATCAATGGAAACTTCCATCTTATAATTTTTCCGTATAGTATAAATCACATAACAATCACATCAAGAACCCAATACAGTCTTTTAAAATGATGAAAAATGGAATAAGATGTATTTATAGATATTAAGAATCCTATATCAATGGAATATATACTTGACCTTTGGAATAGTAATGTGTCCCTTAAGAATAGTAATCTTGGAAATCAAATTGTAACAACACCTATGAATTTGTAATAAAATTTTAGGAAGCATATAACTACAAATATGATATATTTTTGTAAATGTGTTAGTAAATAAATGTTTTAAAAATGGTAAATTATTTGTTGGACTTTTTGTGAATCATAATTTTGAATTTTGAATTTTATAATTATTATAATTATTAAGAAAATTATTTTAATAAAATTTATTCATAATAGAATATTATTTTTCTTCTCATTAGAATATAATTTTATAAGACCTCCTGTAATTTTCCTATGTGTCCTAAAATCAATTATAATTTTAAATTATTTGAATAAATGGTTATTTTTAAAAAAAAAATTAAATTTCTTATAAATATGAAATTATTTTCAAAAAATGAGTCTATTTTTGAATTTTAATCATCGAATAATTATTAGTGTGAATTATTTTGATTTTTCTAAAATAGTTGAAATCATGGTGAATCTTAATTTATATTATTTAACAAATACCTGAATTATTGAGTTATAGATTATGTATGGAAGTGTTAATCCCATAATATTTAAATATGCTTCCTTATTTTAATATTTTTATTGGTAATATTAAAACTATTGATAGTATTGTTCCAAATTAAGAGTGATTAAAATAGTGAGAAGACACCCCTCTTCTCCCCTATAAATTTAACACCTAACCACCTCTTCTACACACATCTTTAAATTTTTTATCATTTTCCATGATCTACCCAGTATTCTTTCAAATCCTCTTCCCCATTTCTAGGAGCTATTGGTCTCAAAAAATTCCAAACACTTTCCTCTATGAATGTTCTTGTGGTGTGTAAATTCATGAGGAAAAATCCTCATTCATTTTATTTTAATTGCTTCTCAAATTTATTTTCATTAATTTTTCATTACTAAAATCACCATATCATAGTGAAGTTAATTCCATGTTAATGGAATAATTCAACATCAAACCTCTAATCCTATCCTTTTTATTCTACAAAAATGAAAAAATCATTTGTGAGGTGTCGATTCACCACCTTCATGGGTGCCATGTTTTCATTTCAAGGATAGTCATAAAACCTATATGATGGATGAAATAGACTATAACATGTATTTATAACCTTCTTTATGATATATAACTAACATATTCTAATAAAAATAATAATAAAATGAAGGTACTTCATGTTTATCAAAGAATAACCCAAATAATCTAAACGAATATCATTAACTTTATGTTTAATAGATCATCTTTATACAATATAAAAAGGATATGTAAGACCTATTAATATCATTAATGTTCATTAATAATATATAACTTAAATTATTCCTAACGAAACCCATTTTACATGAACATACATACTCACAAACACGAAAACCCATCAAGAAAACCAAGGAAAAAACACTCCCAAGTGACGAAATTGAATCTTATAGCTAATGAAAATGAAAATAAATGAATTGAATAAAATTATAGTAAATTGAATAAAGTATTAAGGATTCATCATTAAATATTTAATTGACTAAATTTTTTTATCCATGACATTAAGATCAATTGTAGAAAAATTTTGGACATAAGGTAAATGATTTCCACTGAAACTTTGTTTTTTAATTCAGGTTACACTTTCTCTCTCTTTACTCCAATGTAACTCTTAATTTTTTGTATATTTTCATTTAAAATTCTGAGTATATGTTTAAAATTCATTTATCAAGATCTTTACATCCTTATTTTATTTTCAAATACATATTTTAATTTGGCACCCATCTCATCTCTTCCGGATAAGCAATCTCGAATAAACAGCACATCCGGATTTCTCACATGTTTTTATGTGCACTCAATAATATGATTAGGCTTCCATTATTTTTCACAAATCAATCATTTCAACATAAATAAAAATCTTGCATCATTTCTAATTTTATGAAACAATATATTCCATTTCCACTTTAAATACTCTTTAATATTTTCCATTAACCTCACTAAAGTGTATCATTTCTAATGTCTCTTGAACATTCTTTTTACATGTTTTCACATTAGATTGAAACCATTTATCAATATATAAGCATAATTTATATTATGAATTTATAGGAAGTATTTAAATCCATTCTTTAATAAATCCTTTTTGATATTCTAGATTGTTTTACATTATGACATGGGGATGAAACTAAATTCATTCAAAGGGTAACACATAAACTCTATTCCACATGTGTAACACATACGGAAGAACTTGTTATGATGAGTTTGTCCAGATTGTGCTCCAATGAATTTAGTATAGTTTAACCTCATGGGACATCAAGTTTGGGATATGGAGTGAACCTGATTCCTTTATGGGACTTTGTCTGCTATGTGTAATGGTCTTTATAGTTATCCTATACTGATTCTTATGTCATGTTTTGTGTTGTTTCCACATTCCAATGATAGCATGATTACCAGTCCCCATCCTCTATATGTTATGTTTCATTATGTTTATTCATCTTCCATTCCATTTTTTTCATCATCCTATTCCTTATAACCCATTTACTTTTCTTTATTCATATGTTTATACCCCTAATATGCTATTTATATCATCCCTTTTGTTCATGTATTCCACAAGATATTGTTTGCAGATATAATTTAACAATAGATGTTATGATATATTTTTGGATGATTAAAATAAATATGTTTTATTCTATTTTTATGTTTTCTATTTATATATCTAATTATTAATGGAAACTATAATTTATGATATTTGGAATCTATTTTGATGGTCAATTATGCATAAAATCATGTATTAATAGGTGTAGAAGGCTACGATCGCAATAGCTGGTATCAGAGAAAGGCCACGTTATTTTAAATATTAGGGCTATAGAACATTATAAAGAATACTAGGGATAATTCTATCACTATGGATAAACTTTATTGTATCCTTGGGTATCAAAATTTATTTTGTACATTTCATTTAAAATTTTATCTTTATATGTTCAATGCTTCTTATTTTGCATGCTTAATAACTACGTATTCAAGCCCCCTAAATGTACTTAATCTTTCTTAGTGAATGGATGTAAATAGAAAAAATGTGCACACAATAAATGTGATAGGAAATGTGGCTATTTATATAATTATATTCCAAATATAATGTTAATGGGTTCTCAATTTTTCATTACAATACCTACTCAGCTAGCTCAAGTTATGAACTATAAATTGAGTCATGTGGGCCACCCTCCGTATAAGAAATAAAATGTTGTGGTTTAATCCTTCATGTGACAAAGGACTCCGATCATTTGTGGATATTTTGAACCCATCATCATGGAATAGTGGATTAACTCCATTGATATGATATTGTATGTCCTCTAATGATCAGAAGAAGAAAATGTTGTCCTGTAGGTATATCAATTTTATGTTGAAGTTGATTAGTGGTGGACACTGATAAAGAACCCAATGTCAAAGGAGGAAATTTATTCCATGGAATTGGAAAAGGTTAATAGAGTATTTCACCATAAAGATTTTCCATAAACCCTCCATCTTAATAGGGAAATTGAGTTCCTTGGACTGAGGAAAAAAGAATATGAGTGCATTGGAGAATATGAGGCAAACATCATATGTATTTCACAATAAACATCTAGATTCTTCATTAACATCAAATCATTGGGGTCACTTATTTAGTAGACTAAATCCATGTTTATGAAAAGAATTGATGATTGAAGACTTTGACAATTATGATAAGGTTTTTTTACCCTTATGGTCAAAATTGAGAGCAGATACTCTCAGATGTCTCAAGGGACAAAAAAATAGGAAAATGGAGTTTAATATGGGTGAATAAATAGATAAATATCATGATAGAAATAATATATCTAACCCCATGTTTCAAAACTGTGGGAAGAGTTATCCGGGAAACTAATTATAGGGAACAAAAAGATTCAGAAAATGTTGGAAGGATGGGAATATCAAAAATAACTACAAATGAGATATGAATAAACCCTCTAATAAGTATAATGAAAAAGGTTTAGATCAACAGTAAGTCTTTAGTATAGTGTTTCTATTACAAGGAACCTAGAAATGATTCGAGGAATTTCCCCAAACAAGGTGTTGTTGGAGGAAATCAACAACAACAATCTATAAGAAAACAAGTAAGGGCATATAATATCTATAATACTAAGGTTGAAACCAACAATTATGTGGTGACATGTATGATGGTTAATCATTCATGAATAGATGACATGGTATTTTTTTCTAGTTATACACATTCAGTCAGATCATTCTTGTTTAGTATTCCTATTCAAACACTACATCAAAATATCAAGGTTGACTTACCTGTGAGAATAACAAATGAGGATATTGTTACATACAATTTATATAAATCCTCTCTAGTTAATGTTTGTGGAAAGAACATCCCAATAAATATTTTTGTGAAACCTTTTCTGGGGTTTGATTCTATATTATACAAGGATTGGCTATATTTATACCAATCAAACATCAATTTTCATGAAAGAGAGATCCATCATAACATCTGGAAGCATCCCCCAATTATGTACAAGTGTAAAGATGAGGATTAATGTTATTTAGAGTCAATGTATCAAGAGTGGATATTATTTTCTTTTTATAATTCATATCTAGTTCAAACATTTGAGATAATGAATAAGATCATTCTCAAATACGTGACCATTTTGAGGGACTAAACTGATGTGTTCCCCAAATAATTAATTCTCCTTCCACCTAATTGATAAGTATAGTTATCAATTGATATATTTCAGGATTCTTTCCTATATCAACTACTCTTTATATAATGGCCATTGATAATCTGGATGAACTAAATATTCAGTTACAAGAGAATCTAGAGAAGGGATTTATATGCTTGATTTCTTCACGGTGGGCTTCTCTAATCCTCTTCAGCCATATGATGGATGGATCAATGTGACAAGTTTTTATTATTGTGTTCTGAATAAAAAAACTAAATAAAAATTGTCAACTTCAACAGATATATGACATGTTCTATCAACAATATAGGTCCAAGTATTTATCTATGGTGGACCTTTGGTCAGTATATCACCAATTGAAGGTGAGAAAAGAAGATAGTCCAAATACATCCTTTCAAACGAGGTATATAAATTAAGAGTTCATTGTGATTCCCTTCAGACTCTATACTGCTCCTAAAAATTTAATGGATTTAATGAATAGGGTTTTTAGATATTACCTTGATAAATTTGTTGTAGTAATTATCGAAGATATTATAATATACTCAAAAATCAAGGAAGATCTTGAGGAGAATTTGAATACATTTCTAAAGACATTTTAATGGGAGATAGTCTATGCGAAGTACAGTAAATTTGTGTTTTGAATGGAAAAGGTATCATTAATGGGAAATATAATCACCAGAAGAGGAATATATATGTTGACCCTTCTATGAAAATGGTAATTGAAGAATGGACGAGACCAAAATATCTAATAGAGATATGTAGTATCCTTAGTTGATCCAAGTATTAACGTTGATTTATGAATAACATCTACCAATAAAAATGATGATTGAAATGGAGTAAATTTTCTACACACTAGTGAATGGTAAGACTTATTCAAAGAGATAAAAATTGGCTTACCACTACACTAGTAAATACACTACAGACAAGTGGGGAACTCTATGTGGTGTAAAACGATGCTTCAAATAAGTTATTCGGTTTTGTGATGATTAATAATGATGAAGTGCTAACTTACGCCTCATGGAGGCTAAAACATCAAGAGAAAAACTATCCCACGGAAAATCTAGAGTTGGATGTTGTGAACATTTCATTGAAAATATGGTGGCGTTATCTCTATAGGGAAAGTGCGAAATATATACTAATCATAAGAAGATAAAATATATATTCTCATATAATGAGAATAAAATGTGGAAAATATTGTTTGATCTCATCAAGGATAATGACATCTCAATCCACTATAATCCTAGTAAGGAAAATATAGTGGTGGATGCTCTAAGTAAAAAGGATCTGGTAGAATTATCCATGATGAGAACTGATAATGATCATATCATATTATATTTTAAAATGACAGAAATGGGAATCATAAATTAAGGAACAATGACAATCTACTAAAAAATTGTTTCTCAACCATCCCCCATGGATAAAATAAATTAAGATAAAAGAAATGATATGGAAATTAAGGAATAAGTTGAAGCAACATAATGTCTTTAGAGGTCTAGATGGATTAGGAAGAATTCATAATACTTGGGTCACAACTATGTGTACCATATAATCTAGGGATAATAGAAGTGGATCTGATTGATGCACATAGCTCAAAATATACTATTCACCTAGGGAGTAAAAAGATGTATCAAGATCTCTGAGAGAACTACTGGTGAAAAAATATGATGTAGGATATCGCTGAATGTACATCAATCTGCATGGTGTGTCAATAAGTGAAGGCTAAAAAGAAAAGGTCTAAGGGGGTGATGAAACCATAACCCATAGAAATATTGAAATGGAAAATCCTCATCATGGACTATTTCAATGGACTTCCAAATACATCTAATGGAGACAATTCTATATTGGTTTTTGGGTATCATCTCATAAAGAAAGACTTGTTTTTCTCAATTTAAGAGGAATTCTCACTGAGGAAACATGAAACAATATACCTCAGAGAAGTTTTAAGGTTTCATATAGTACAACTATAGATTATATGTTAGTTATACCCAAGATTAACCTCCAAATTCTTGAAATGTTTCCAAATATTTTTGAACACTGAGATGAAAATCAGTATTACTTATCACCCTAAAAATGATGGCCAATCTGAAGGGACTATTTAGATACTAGATTAAATGGTGAGAGCATGTTTTGTAGACTTCAATGGAGGTTGTGACCAATATCAGACTCTCACTGAGTTCTATTACGATAGAAATTTCTAATCTATTATCAAAATGGATACATGTGACGCCCTTTATAGGAATAGATATGTAGTACTGACATGTTGGGATGAGGTTGGTGAACCAAATTTGCTAGGACATGAAAAGATCAATGATATGGTTTAATAGGGGAAAACTATTCAATATTACAACACTGAATATAAAATTAGATAAAAGATCTATGAGGATATTCATCAATAATTCCTACATTTTAATGTTTGGGACATGGTATTCTTTGTCATATATCAATGAAATAGGGTCATGACATTTGGGATGAAAGGAAAGATAATTCCCAGGTAAATTATAACTTTTGATATTATTTATCGTATCAAATTATTGACCTATCGAACAGAACTTCCACTTAACATGTTTTATGTATAGGATGTATTCCATGTATCCCTCATGAAGAATAACATACTAGATCCCTCACATGCACTGAATCCAGAGGTTGTACAGTTGGAAAATGAAATCTCTTATGAGGAGCAGCGGCTGAAGATCAAGGATCATAGAGATAATTTTATAAGATACATGACCAAACCCTTGTTCAATGTAATAAGGAAGAACCTTAATTACGGATAGATAACATGGTAACAAGAGGGAGTGATGCAAGATAAATACCATCACTTGTTTTCACCATAGATTGTAAAATTGAAATTTCGAGGGAGAAATTTCCATAGGTTCTCCCTTCTTATTGTTTTTCTATATTTTATGAATAACATAGAACACATATATAGAAAAGAATAAAAACGTTTCAAAAGATGAATTAATTGATTACGAGAAATTTCTAGAAGATAATGAACCTATACCAATGGAATATTAACTAGAACTTTAGAATAGTAATGTGACCGTTATGAGTAGTAATCCGGCCAATAGAATAGTAAACTCACCTATTAAAGTGTAAACAACATATAGATATCCTATAAATGAAAATATGGTATATTTATTTAACATTTTTACTAAATAAATATATTAAAAATGATAATTTAAGTGTTTATATTTTTATAAAACATAAATGTTTATTTAGAATTTTATAACTAATATATTCATTTAAAAGAAAATTTGTTTTCAAAATTTGTATTCTTAAATTATTATTATTTTCTTTATAATTATAATATAATTTTCTATTACGTTAAGTAATTTTCCAAAGTGTGATAATTTTTGTTATAATTTTAAAATTAGTATTTTTTGAATTAAATATTATTTTTATTTAAAAGCTAAAACCCTCATAATTGGAAAATTATTTTTCATAAAATTGATTCCATTGTTGAAATCTACACATTAAAAAATGGTTATGTTTATTTTTTTTTATTTTTCTAAAATAGTTTAATTTTAGTGATTTGTTATTTAAAGTATTTACCAAATATAAAAATTATTGAGTCCCAGATGATGTATGTCTAATGTAAGAACATACTCAAAAACTTCCATTCTATAGTTTAATATATTTAGTGGTAAGTTGATACTATATATAGTCATTATAAAAATTCATTAAAAAGTTATTAAAATATTGAGAAAACTCCCCATACCTCCCATATATGTACCATCCCTCACCAACTCTTCTCCTAAAACCATTCAAGGTTTGAGAAATGTATAAATAATACTAAATCCTCTTCCTGAGAATCTCCAAATGTCTAGGATCCTTTTTTTTCTCAACAAATTACCAAACCCTTTTCTCTAAGGAGAATCTAAAAGAGGGAAATTCAAGAGGTAAAATAATCTTTCATTTTCTTTTATTTTTGTTTCAAATTTATTTTATTTTTTTATTATCTCTTCACCTAACCTCATCCAAGTGACATGTAAACTCCAGTATCTTATATATTCAAGAATTATATCTTTTTAATGGAATAATTTATTAGGAGATATCGTCTCCTCTCCTTTTTATTCCAAAAAAAATAAAACATTGTCCATGTGGGGTTGGTTCATCACCTTAATGGATGAAAACTTTTTGTTTAAAGGATGGTAAAAATCCAATATAATGGTTTATAAATACTATAAATGGTATTTCATAACCTATTTTATGATCTGTAACAAAAAGACGAACATTATACTAAATACAAAAATTAAACTAGTTTGTGATTATTAAAGAAATTCCAAAAAATATAAACAGTTATCATTAAAATTTTATGTAATGAATCCTTATCCTTCTATAATAACCCAAATTTTTATGGACCTATTTTTTCACGAATAAATTAAATATTCATTAATGTAAAGAAATATACAGAGTCAAAAATTCCATTCACACAACACTAACTTGGAATATGATACATGGAATCAACATGACATATGATAAATGGAATACAAAATCAGAATATGTTACTTGCAACACCGACATGGAATATGTTACATGAAACATAGACTTGGAATATGTTACATGCAACAACGACTTGGCGTACGTTACATACAACATTGATGTTTCTATAAAACATCATTTAATTGTTATAATTGTTTATATAAAATAATTATAACATTTCCATTAAACATAGTTATATGAACAGAACTAAATTCTTCTCAAATATGTTATAATTGATTTATATAAAACAATGTATTGATATTTCACAATATAATTTTTTGTAAAGTCCTTATATGTTTAAAAATATTATTTTCTCAAATTAAGTGCTTTCAATGTCCTTCTTTGAAAAATAATAAAATTGATTTTTGAAACATTTAGAAAATAAATTTTATAATATAAAATTAATTTTTTAATTTAGAATTTCCAAACTATATTACGAATATATTTTGATATTATTTTGAAAATATTCATTTTTGGATGAATAGTGAAAACTACTAGATATTAATTTAAAAAAACATTTTTATCTAATTTGTTTATAAGGTTAAATTATATTTTTAATTTTTTCAAAGTTTAAATGAATATTATTTTTTTCATTTAATAAATTTTAGAACACAGAGATAAATTTTAAATTGAAATTTGATAAAAACATAGAAATATTTTGAATGCTTTTACTTTAAAACCCTACATTGTCGACCTGACTGCGAGATTAATTTTAAATTAATTTATACCGCTTATGTGATTAGAATTTTTCCAAAACGTATTCCATATTGTGGATAATAATAAATTCTAATTTATAATAAGGTCAAATTATTTTATGGCCCAAAATATGATTGAAATTAATTAAAAATAATTACATTGATTAAGTAAAAATTATGCTTAACTATGGAAAAAAACTTAAATATAAGAAAAATATTGGCTTATAATAGTGTCCAAAACCAATTGGATGGAAATTATTTGGACATTAAACTTAAATTATTGTGTTCTCTTTTTTTGGTATCTCTTTTCTAAGTTATAATGTATGTACATCTAACTTGTTTTCAAAAATACCAAGTGTGTCCTTTCTAATCCATATATAAGTCCACCCCATCTCCATCTTCTTAATACCTCTAAAAACAGATAGTTTCAGACAAAAAATTCCCAATAAACTTACCAAAATCCTAACCATTCTCCTTTAATCCTCCCTTTGGGCATAAATTTGTCCATGGAATGTGTTTGGCACAAACTAAATGGGGTTACCCGATTAACAGGTAACACATTCTCTCAAGAACCATTATTTTATTTTCCATCTCCACCCCCTCTATAGTATTTATTAAATGATACTATAATAGAAAAATTATACTAAAAATACTATGATGTTTTTATGCTAAGTTTTTATCCTAAACTTACACACACCTTTATCTAATGTTTTTTGAACAAACAGTTTATGTATAAAACAAACTACCTCCTAACTTGGCAGGTTTTTTTCATCTTTCCCATTACCACCTCTCATGGTAGAAATTATGATAAAATATATTTTTATATATTTTATATATTATATTTATTTTGTATTTAATCTTATTTATTACTTTTCAAATACATATCTTTTAACATTCCATTTTATTTAAATATGATAATTTCATTTAAGAAAGTGCGGACTACTCCCCCCCCCCAAGTGATGTGATTCATTCACACACTACATGAAATGTATTATGGATGAGTTTAGTGAACATATATTATATTTAAAACATTTTCATTATTTTTATATGATATTATATTCATATATAAATATATTTCATTTTATTTCATTAATTCTGTAGGATAACAAAAAAGGGAATCATTATTCATGCGTACGTACAACTTACCGTTTCCATGAACGGTGTATTCCATTTCATACATATACATTATAAATATTATTATAATACACATATAGTGAATGTAAATTATATTAATATCAGGTTTTACATTATTAAATCATGATAAAAGTATAAGGATTAAAAATTTATCAAATTAAGACACATGAGAAGAACAAAGTAAATATTACCTGAAGTGAAATTTTAACATTTGATTGTAAACAAGAGGGTAATATAACATCATGATAAAACCATATATGATATTAGATATAATAATATGGTTCTGTAAAAGATTTATAATAACTTTATATTTATCATATAGGTTTTCTAAATGAGTACAATGATAGTCAAGACACTGGGTAAAAGGATTTCATCTCACTTTTTATTTCAGTGAGATACATGCTTTATTCATTATCCATTCATTTTGTTTGGTGTTTATAATGAACATGGATGTATTTAATGATTATTATACTTTAATTTACTGGTATTTAAATCTCAATTTTATTTTCATTATTTCATGGGTTTTGGGTTTCAAAATATACCAAATCAGAAATATACTCTTCTCCTAGTGTTCCTTCGTTGAGTCTCATGTTTTGTTAGGCATGAAAATTATGTTCAGAGGTGTATCAAATTACATTTTAAATGTTATATCATGATTTTCATTATTTTAATGATATTTTATTATTTATTTAATTTCATTTTCTTATATTGATAGTATGATCCCATGTAACCAATTTATAAGAGTATTTTGAAACAATCTCATTGTTTTTCAAGATTGTTAATGTTTATGATTCCATTTATGAAATATTATGATCTATCTCTCAATAAAACTAATGAATTTACTTATAATATATATATTGCAGATATATACATATAGTAGTAACATTTTCCCACACTTTTGGACATAATAAAATGTTTTTATGTAAATATTATTGTCTCTCTCTCTGGTCAGAAATCTATGGTATTCCAAAACCAAGATTTCATAAATATTTTCATATGATACTTGAAGAAAAATTTTAAGGAAAAGGAATTTAAAAATGTTTCCTTGGATTCAAATATTCATTTATATGTTTTCAATATAATTTTCAATTAAAAGGTTTTAAATAATGTATTTATGTTTAAAAAGTGTTTTTAAATGTTGAAAGGAAATTTTCCTCAAGAAATTTTTTCTAAAAGATATTTCAAAATTATTTCCCATATACGATATCATAAATTAATGTTACTAATTCATCTCTACTTAAATTTTTCAATTTTTACATTCATTTTATTTCTATGAATGGGGTTTTTTATATGACATGATGTTTATGAAAATAGTTTCTCTTTCATGGGTTATATTCTTTTGAAAACCACATATTTTAATGATTTATGTTTATGGTGATAAGATTATGAGTTGTGTCATTATCCATTGGTTATGATATGATTACATGTGTATTAAACATATTTCATTTCAAGGGTTATGATATGATTATTTATCATCATATAGAGAAATTATGAGTTGTTTCACTATGAGATGGGTGGTACCTATATCTCCCTCCAATACATTGAGTAATGATTTATATGTTGTGAGATAGACATGGATGGAATGGGAAATGAACTCAGTTTATTATTAAAATGTTGGAACGGGGAGTGGAGTTAGTTTAGTAATATAGGATTGGAATAGGGTGTGAACTGGATTTAGTAAAGTAATTGTTCACTAATATATTCTCAAAATCAATTCCTTGACTGAAATAGATATCACTATATATGCTTATGTGTATACCAAAATTACATGTTTAAATCATATTTTATGATTTCATATATTATGATCATTATTTACTTATGATTTAGGTTTTTTGAACTACCAATATCAATGCCATTATTCTTGTATAAGATATTTGATATGAAGGTTATGATATTCTATTTAAATAATAATGTTATCATACACTTATATGATCATGATTATGCTTACATATCACCCTTCTTTAACCTTACTAAGCATTTATGCTCACCCAGTTTTATGTCTCCAACCCCATGTTATGAAGATATGTAATATTATTTATGTCTCTAATATGGGTACTAGTCATGAATAACCTTGTGGGAGATATTGTACCTCACTTCTATATTAGTGTTTTTGTTTCCACATTTCCAAAGGCACTATACTAGTACAGTATTTGGGAATCTGTTTGTATAATGTTTTATGTATTCTAAAATAGTTATGAAATATTAATGTATGAAAATAAAGTTTCAATATAGTTGGTATCAGAGTGAAGTTTTAGTTAACATTTAGAATCTAGGATGTGATAAAAAATAGTGTGAATCCTAAGGACATGTTTAGGAATAAGTATAAGCATAAGAAAAACTATAGGAAAATGTCCTAGAATTTTAGTAAAGGATAGAGCGAGTGGTTTCCTAGAAATATATCCATGCATGGATACTAAATGGGGATGTGGGTCTAGAATAGATGTACCTAGGGTATCAACTTTGAAATGATGTTCTGGGCTTGACTCTGGGTGTTATGGTACACGACAGTTGGTTGTGTTGCACACTTGGTTTCATGCTCATAGGGGATATGATTTAGGAAATTACAAACTATTGACAAACATGTATGAGTGATTCTAGTATATGTTGGATATTAATAACCTATTGTAATCCTATCGGTATATAGACACCATGAAATGATTTCCATGCACTTCCCTGACATATTTTTCCAACTGGGATCTAAAAGTTGGCGGTGCAACTCTACATTTTTTCATGGGGGTCAGTGACACTGTTGAAGGCACCAGACCAAAGGGCTGGGACCGTAGCCTGGAACTGATCCCTAATAGGGGTGCGGGGCGCCACCCCTTGGTATAAAAAAATAAATTTGGAAAAATTTTCAAGGAGGCACCCAAGGTACCTGTGTGAAAACACATGTGTGCCACCTTAATGGAGCTGAACAAAAGTTTTATTTCGGTTATGTCCTCAATGTGTCGCCTTAGTCAGACCAAAAGAACATCAGCGCGGAGCCTACTTGCACTCCCCCATATGGAATTTACCATAATTATGCACCCCTATATGGCATGTAGCCTACTTGCATGCCCAATTATATTTTTCCCAAGGTCCTATTTTACCTATAAATAGACCATTGGGGCCGACATTTGTACGTAAAAATTTCCCTGAATCCCAATTGCTTCTCTGGCTGCCCCAGTGCTTCGCCCATGTATTATTAAACGTTAAAGGCATTTCTTCAACACCTTGATCAGAGGATTTAAAGGATGATCATTATACTTAAGTCATTTTAGTGTTTGAAAACCATAACACTTGCACACCTAAAGTGCCCAACCTTCCTAAATCAGTAACACTTCCATGACACCTATTTCATTCATAGGAACTTGAGCACCCCACTTATGAGACCACCTGTGAACACTTCTGAGTCTTGATCCATGTTTCACCCAATTATTACCATAGATTTTATTCATTTATTAAGTGAACATCAGGTCACCCAAGTCTACTTGTGCACCCATACTTGTGTTCCCTTCCCTACTTGGGTTCCCCTATTTGATTCACTTACTCTCTTTAGTCTAAAAGACATCAATCCCTCTTCAAATCCATTCATTTCAAGGCTTCTTATTCATTGGATCCCTTGTTTGAAAGGGATTCTTTTGTGACCTCCACTAAAACCTCCTAACTTATCAAACCTTTGGGAAAGACACATCAGTGTGTCTCCTATTTGGGTTTGTATATCCACAGTCAGGGGATTCCCACATTTTTTTACAATGGGGTTAGGGTTTGTGGATTTTCTATGGGTTTTTATATCAACAATCACTTGGACCATTCTCCTAGGAATAGTGTTGGGATGTTCCCAGTTTGGATGAGGGTTTGGGTCCTGACATCCCCCTTCTCAAAGTGACGACCCAGAACCTCAGTTCTTCTGGTTGGTAAGGTACGGTTCACACCTAAATTTCCTTCTAAAAATATTAGAAGTCTCCCTCCCCTACCAGGATCAATTTTAAGGCATTCGTCCTAGTGTAATCCTCTAACAATAATCCCTTATTCCTTTCATTGGACCCTTGTCCAATGTAAAGATAAAAGGGGAAGGCCTCGTTGCATCACCCTCTTCCGAGTTCACATTTCCCTCATCCACCATCACCACCATAGGCTGTCCCTCCTCCACCAGTAGAGGATGAAAAGTGAGTGTCATTGTTGAATCATTTAGATCATCATGTTTCCCACAATGAGAATGACCCACGTGGTCTTAGATATTTTTGATGATTATGTCATTTTCAAAAACACTCGTGGTGAATGAACAATGAGAACTAATATTCCCACCATAATTGAGAAATATAGGAATCTTTCTTAGGAACCAAGCTCCCCAGATATCCTCTTTAATAGTCCAACCACAGTTCCTTAATCTGGGCATCCTCCTTAGGAGTTATCCCCAAATTAAAACCCTCAATCATCAAGGCATCCTTTATAAGAAGTAAGACCAAACTAATTTCTCTCAAAGGACTAAAATATCCTATGAGACTTATCGAACTATGTGGGCTTTGATTCCCATTCACATGGGATATGAATGAATCTACCTTGAGGTTCAAACCCAACACTTCAAATAAACCATGTTCTCCTTGGGGCATATTCCCAATAGGGTCTAATCTTACATGGAGAACCATATCATTTCCAAGTTAGTTGGCCTATTTTGGCGAAATCCCACACCAAACAGTGAATAAGAACCTTCCACTTATATTTCCGTACCAAATGATATTAAACTGTAATGTTAGGTCTTTACCACATGACCATAAAAGGTATGATGTGTCCCATTAAGCGACACTGAACTACGAGGGTTCTGATTCCTTTCACAAGGATACATAGGTAGCCCATTTTATGGGAACGATCCCAGTATCAAAACAATAATTTGTATCGCTAGATGAAAATAAATTTCAGAGTGCCCTGATGAGTGGCTTAAATAACTAGTATCCTCATAATGTTGATTAAAAGAATCATGAAACAGAATATTTGAGGATACCATTGATGGAGATCCTAGAATGCATACTGATGATTCTAAATTTTACACATGTTAATAAGTGATTGTAAATTCCAATGGAATATAATGTTATGCTTGGGGAATTGATAAGGATTCATGAAAAAATATTAAATTCAATGAGTGTCTCGTAGTAGATAATAATTCTCCCTAAAAGGGTGTGATGAGTCTGACCTCCCATCCTCTCAACCAATGTACATTCCTAAATATCGTAACGTTCAAAATTAATGAATGATTGCCTTTGGAAAGCAGGTCCCCTTTAGATAAATAACTATTGGAAGTTTCAGGTTCCATGAATAAATCCAATGGAAACCTCCTGGAAATAGTGATTCATAAAACTAGAACAACAGTTTCAAGGAACTAAGAAACCAAAATGGTGAACCTGATGTGAATCATTTACCAAGTTAATAATTTTACCCACCTATCAGGTCCATATCAATAGATAAACGAAGGCCTAAAAAAGTAATAAATCACACATGTATTCATCTATAATATTTCACTTTAATGGAGTTTATTTTTGTTGACAAGTTATTCTCAGAACACCCTTCAGTCCAAAATGTATTTCTTCAAGACGATATCTACGAACATCCTGACCACAGCTCAAGCTGGATCTTTATCCAAAGGAATGACGTTATCACGCACCCAACATCTTCAACACTGGGTCTCAAATGTGAAAATAATGGGGTATCATTAGCACGGTACAATTCCGACTTTGGAGGCTTCCCGACAGTCTCTCCAAGTCACAAATAATCTCGATCATCTGGACAACGACGACCAATGATCAAGAAGCAGACGGTTCCAACCACCATTTTCAACCATTTTGGGTCTTTATCCCCTGAATGGAATAACCAGTCCCTCTCATACTATAGGGAGTTGGATCAAGAGGTCACTCCGGACCTCAATTCAATGAAGGAGGGTTCGTTCTTGACGTCTCAAAAAAATAATCACCGCAAGAGGAATTGTGCGGTAGTGAACCCCCAACATGATAGGGGTGTTGCCTCTGAATGTTCGACACAGGTCTCTCAGACCTGGGCAGGAAATACAACCCATTTGGGACAACGACTGGTCAACCAGATGTAGGATATTACATCTTCCCCCTCCATAGCAGTCCATCAACCTAACTTGATGGAGAACAACGACCGGGTATATACACTTTTCCGTCCTAATTTTTCTTTCCAGTAGACTCATTAGGCAGCAACCCACCAATCCCACCAGATAAATCTAGTGGAGTACTTAAGATAGGCACAAACACATGTTTATAAGTTATCATCTAGTCAGTAGGCTCATCTGACTGTATTTAAAGAAGCCTGCCAATCCATTGTGGTGGCAACTGGTAAACAGGAACAAACACCTACTTACAATCACTAATTCTTCCAGTAGTCCTCCCTGCCATTATTGAAGGATGTTCATCTACCATAATTGATTATAAGAATCCATCCAATGCATAAACCTGACAGAATTCATCAATCCTACCTACAATCCCGTTTGGTAGCACCTGAAGAAGTTAGTCAGAAATCTCTGACGACAAATCTGGGGAAGACCCAACTCTCCTCCCACATGCATGAGTACTATCAATACCCGTTGACATGAAAATGAGGATTTGACCAGGAATATACACCTACTCCCAATACAGAATGGATTTATATTCTTGTTTCTGTTGTTGAAGTCAACAAACACATCTTATCAATCATGAAAGGGCAGACCCAAATCCATTCCAATATTCTAGAAGCAAGCCAGGATATTAAAACAGCTACTTCAGTAGCACTAGGGGAACATACACATAAATCTGTCCCTATATATTGGATGCCACATTTTCATGCCATCCCGAAGAAGATACTCACCACTATTCCAGTCCAAGAGGTTCATGGGGAAAACTCCCCCATATCATATGGACAACAAAATCGGTAACATACACCCTTTCCAATTATAGGTTATCGGTCTGTTCTGGTATCCAATCCAAGGAAAGCACACACACCCACCCATGATAACCACTTTTCCCAGAAAGTGGCTCCAACTATGTGTAAGAGAACATCCATGAAAAAATATCATCGAACACAGTTTTAAAATCAAGAGTCAAACTACAATTTGGATCCTCTTAATGTTGTAGTTCTTGAAGCCCTCGATCATTAATCTGTTGCAGCTCAAGATCCAATCCTCTCATTACCATATTATGGGAGTGGTAGTAGTAATATTGACGTTTCTCATCGGACACTTCATCATGAAGGCTTACTTCATGAAAATTTAGTCAATCTAGAATTCCTATCTCTGGATGAGATCCACGACAACCCTCTGTGTTTGACAGAAGGAAAAGGAGCAAGAGGACTCATCCATTATTGTAATCCACCACGGTGGTCCTCCCCATGATAGAATTCACTGCAAAAGTCATGTTCGCAGTAGTATTTTTCAATTTCATCATAATTATATAATTCATAATGTAGCGATGAGATAGCCCTCCTCTCTTGAGGCACCTTAAAACACAAAGCCATTCATGTCTAATGCCTTGTCATTTATGGGTGAAACACTTTCTCAACCAGAAGTTATATTAAGGGAATGGTCATTCTCCGAACCTCCCTTGGGTCATTTGTCTTCTAAAATAGAGCATTCACATTGGTCATACCAAGTGGAATAATATCTATTAAAAGACGATTAACATATGTTAAACATGATGAAACAATTGGCTAAAGGAGAAATACCAGTCATGTTCTGGACTTTGGAAAATTCTCAGTATAACATTCCAGAATTGATCAAAGAAGATTGAATTCATGATATATACCTAAATTTATGGAACAATCTTCAACATTTGAAAACAAAAGTATTAACATATGATGAGTATCAGAATCATGTAAATGTAAAGGAAGGGTTTCAATGCCAAATTTACATGGAATCTCTCTAAGTTTCCCAAAATCCAAAGGATAAAAAGAAGAATATAATCCTTCAGCATGCATGCCTCAATGCACTAAAGAGGTTATGCTAGTTAATTTATGACACCCCATTTGGGGTTCGTATCAGAGGATGGTGTGTATATAGATAATTGCATTTCACTGCACTCCAGAATCAACAAAGTCCACCAAAAGTGGTCTTATTCAATGTTATTTCCCACGGTCAGCTATAATCAATATATTTTGTATATAATTGAATGTACGCTCAAGAACAGGCCTAAACTAGCTCTCATTAGAGTCAGGCCTCAAGAAAATAACTTTTTGAGTTACATTTACATCAAGAATCTGAGAATATTGAGCAGGCATCCCGCTTAGAGGATTTCAACCGAAAAAGAATGAAAATGTCTGTAATAGCACATCAAACTTATGAAACATGTGATTTGAGTGGTTGTTGGATGATGCACCCAACTAATGTCCGAACCAAAATTCTCAAAATCAGAAGAGAAGTTGCACGAATTGAAGACACATTATTTCAAGAATCACCCAAGCTTGCAAGGTTGGGTGATTAATTAATTCAACCTTTAAATTCAATAAACAATGTTCAATGATTTGAAGAAGATGAATAGGAAAAACCCCAGCCTGCAGGGCAAGGGAATTTTCACATGTACAATCCCCTCTTCCATGGAAGTCAGTTTTCTACTGATTTGGGAATAAACCATCAAGAGTGTGCACAACTGAACTATCTGAGTATTACCTTCAGATTACTATCCGTCAAACAACTCCAGAGAATCCATCATATAGTATAAAAGAGTCTCATAGAAGATACTGAGGGAGACAATCTTACAAAGATACTGGTAGAATTCCATCAATGCATTATGCATTAGTAAATGTAATTAACACCATTACAGAAGATCCACCAAAAAATGAGTCTAGTTTTAGGGAATTAGAAGATGAAGTTCATATCCATAATATGGTACACACTCACGAAAATTAATAAGGTGTATGTTCCCAAAGTTAGAGGCTTTCCTAGCATCTAGGTATAACTTCAAATAACCAACTTCACCCCATTCGAAAAGCATTTAACAAGGGGAAAGGGAAAAGACATATTGCATCTCACTTTTCCACAAGAGAATATCACTATCTTTCTCTTGAACAAATATTTTCAAAGAAAGAAGAGGTAATTAAGGAGTTTAAATGACTCAATACCAATTTACATTGAAGCAGCATTTTATCTAAACATACTTCCATAGAAGGTCCTCACTATGCACATCCTGTAGGAACTCCTCAGCAAATATGATTTGTAGTAACTACATATGTGGATAATGAGTTCCCTCCATTGGGTACCCAACCATGGAAGGATCAAACACATCCTTATAATCATGTTCCAATGGGTTGTCCCAGGAAAATACCAGCACGACCACTAGTGGTTTTACCAGTTGTTGCACTAGTTCAAGCTCCAGTTGTTGTACCTTCACATGGTCCAGCTCATCCAGTTATTCCCCAAATGATTATGAAGACAATTGAGGAATTACTTACTCTATTGGAAACTATGGAGGAATGAAATGTTCCAGTTTAGCCGGAAAATAATGAATACCCTAAATGGGTGGATTTGATTCCTCCCCCACCAAATTTTTTGAATACCACATTCCCAATTTTTAATGGTTCGAGGGATCTGAATCAACACTTAACACATTTTTTCTTATTGTGATCCCATGATGGGAACTCCTCAACAACAATAAGTATAAAATCTCAGGTGTTTTTTGCAATCAATACAGGGACCAGCTTTTGTTTCCTATACATGTTTAACATATCGATCAATTATTAGATGTGAATAACTCCCCTAGAAATTCCTTCGACAATTTTGATCAACGCTATCGAAGATGGAATTTTTTTATCTACCCAATTGTAAACAATTTGATAATGAAAGAATTTCAGAATTCACAATGCTATGGAAAGGATTAACATATTCTTTATGCCAGGAACTCCTTCAAGAAGGGTTGCTGTCAATTTGTTTATCAAATTTGCGTGATGAGTTACGCACCCCACTAATCCCTGTAAAATACACAGGAGGGTTTTGATACCTAAATTAAATTTATCAATATATAGACGATTATTTTATAGAAACTAAGGCTAAAACTCATGTAATTCCATCAGATCTGGGAAAGAGAATAGGGAAATCAGAGGATACTACCATTACAATCAATAAAGCATATGTACCAGCTTCCACTTCAAAGCATTCATCATATCGAAGGGCTCCGCCGCCAGAGTGTTAGCAGAAAAGACTGCCCTGTCAAGATGATAAAAGATATAAAAGTTGTAAATAATTTTAGGAGTTAACAAATAAATTTTTATTCCTTACGAAATGAACATGTTCCTGATTAATTCATCTCATTTCTGGAAAAAAATTTGGTTCAGTGGCCAAAGTCGAAGAAACCAAACAAAAAAGGGGATTAATATCTTCTGAATTATTTTCTCTCTCACCAAATGTTAAGGAATCCCATTCAAGAGTGTATTTTTTCAATGACCTCCTGAAAAAAATGGTAGACTCTGGAGATGTGAAACTGAATAGTTCATAAGATCAAGTAGCATTTGTTAATGATATTGATCCGGGGGAAGAAAACGAATGGCAGGAAGTCAAAAGTAAAAATGTGTAGAAATATGATGATTGGACGGTTAGGAAAATGGTCAACTGAACTCATGACATTTTACAAAATCAATTGAAACAACTGATTGTGTCTTCCGCCACTCCGTTCATAGTAAAACAACCTTCATCAAAAGGTCTATCCTCAAGGAAATGAGTTGATCAGAAGGAAAAAATAGCAGTTAGAAGAAGACGATATCATGTCAAGTCTAAAGTTGTCCTTGGACCTCGAAGATTTCATACTATTTGCTTCAAAAGTATTGGCACCTCCTTGCCAAGTAGCACAACTAGAACCAACCTGTCAGGCAGAATCTTCATCAGATGAAGAATTGATCTTTAGTTATGTCAATGTTATCCACTTATGAGATCCTTATAACAATGGTGATTCAGATTATAATGAGGCAAAGTTCTTTTTACCTGATTGGGGAACCATAGAAAGTGGCGATGGTCAAGGATATGGGGGAAGGTGTTGGATTTAGAGAAACAACCATTTTAACTCTACCCCTGGTTGAACTATTTATTAGGCAGAAACTCATGGAAGAGGCCTTCAGTAGGCTCAACAAGAACAAATAGTTTCTTCCATGCAAGACAGGTTCATTTCTGCCATGATTATTTTGAAGGACTGATTAGAATTCACACCATATTCCTCTTAGCAAGTAGATAGACCTAGTTAGTCTAATATAAAAAATCCATGAGTATTTCCAACTTCTGCTCTGACGCATGGTACATCTACATCAGAATCATCAAATTCTAAGACACCTGAAGAGTCGCATTTCCAAGTTGGTAAACACATACCTCTAGATCCAAAGTATGGTGTTTTGAATCAATTGGCCTATTTACTGACCATGTTATCTAATTTGGATGCCTTGAATCTTTCAAATGTTCTTTGAGAATCACTTATTAAGGCTTTTTCAAGTCCTCGAGAGTTTGAAACTGAATTTGTTGCTACTAAGGTTTACCGTATAGAGAATGATCCTGCAGAGTGTCATGAAGTCATATCGTTTATTGATTAATATGAAGATGATGTTGTACATGGACATATCAAACCCAAGTGTTTATATGGAATGTTTAGTGGCATAGGAATCCGACAAGCCTTCATTGATAATGGATTCAGAGTCAACCTCATTCATGTTTTCACACTTCGTCGATTGGGCCTGACTGAATCAGACTTATCTCCTTCCACATTAATGTTGCAAGGATATGAAAAGAATAACCAAGAACCTCTGGGAATGATTACACTCAGAACCCAATTTGGATATATTGTGACTAATTCTGATTTCATGGTTGTTCATCCGAACACAGCCTTCAACATTCTGCTTGGAAGGCCTTGGCTGGTTCAACATGCGACAATACCTTCATCATACCACCAATGTCTTAAATAATATTTCAATTGAAAAATCGGGACATTTTATGGGGACAAGGCTCCATTAAAAACATGTTAATCTAAATACATTGAGGCATTGTTTTATCACACAAAAGGAACGAGGTCCATGACAAAGGAAATAACCATAGTTAATACTCCAAATGGTTTGGAAAAGATTCTAGAAAATCCATTCATGCATTTGAGTACAGATTATATGCTACCCATCAATCAAATTGAAAGGGTAAAACCAAATCTAAGCACTCTTCCAATGACTTCCATAATGTCGATTTTGGAATGTGAGTCTGACAGCATGGGAGAAATTGTTGATTCACCAAGTAGTGATGGATGCATAAATGGAGATGTCTTCATATCATCTGTTGAACTACAATGAGCCACAACTTTGTCAATCAGAGTAGAATAATTTATAGCAAAGCTAAAGGAATACAAATATGTTGATTCCCAATAAACCATCTCCGCTTCATTACCAGGAGCCTTCATCATCAGTAGAGTCATATATAGTGGCCTTTTCTTCAGGATTATCAAATACTAACTCCTTCCATAACTCTAGAAGTTTTTCCTCATCATCTACAATTCAAGTAGAAATAGAAGAGGTAACACATAATGAAGAAGAAGAGGAGGATCTCAGGGATTCTACTTCAGTATTTGAGGAAGATGACTCTACCATTGCGTATGAACTAAGAGAAATAAATCTAGGTACAGAAGAAGATCCACACCCAAATATAATTATTGCGCCCATGACTTCTAATTAGTAAAATGTGTATACTTTAATTTTGAAGAAACATCGAGATATGTTTTCTTGGAATTATACAAAAATTCTAAGTCATAATCCAGATGTATCCACTCACAATTTGGGTTTTCTAGAGGAACATCATGGATTCAAGAAGGCAGCAAGAAGAACACACCCACTCATGCCTCTAAAATTGAAGCTGAAGTTGATAAGCATATAAGGATAACTTTTTCAGGGAGGTTAAATATCCCAAACGGCGTGCCAACATTGTCCCAGTGAAGAAGAAGAATGGGAAAAATAGAGTTTTCATTGATTTCAGAGATCTTAACCAGCATTGTCCTAAAGATGACTTTCTAGTCCCGATTATAGAGATTTTAATTTATGAAACAGCTGTCTATGAAGCTCTTTCCTTCATGCATGGAGACTCTAGATATAATAAAATTTGTATGGACCCAAAGGATGAAGAACCTACAGCCTTCAAAGCCCCTCAAGGTGTGTTTTTCTATAAGGTAATTCCCTTTCTCTTAAAGAATGCACGTGAAACATACCAACGTTCCATGCACCATATCTTCAAACCCTTCTTAGGTAAATTTACTGAATGTTATGTGGATGACTTGGTGGTCATATCTAGAAAACATTCCAATCACTTGGATGATCTGGAGATCATAATATATAAACTATTGCAACACAGTTTGAAGATGAACCCCTTGAAATGTTCTTTCAGGGTTACCTCAAGAAAGTTCCTTGGCTTCTTTGTACATCAGTGTGGTATTAAAGTTGATCCTAAGAAAACTAAATCAATCCTTGGTAAGTCACATCCTTGAAATTTTAAATAATTAAGATAAATCTAAGGAAATTTGGCATATATTCGGTACTTTATTTCCAATTTGGATGGAATGTGTTTTCCCTTCACCATATTAATGAAGAAGTGAGTCACATATCAATTAAATGAAGACTACCAAGAAGAATTTGATACCCTCAAGAAATATCTATTGATTCCACCAGTATTAATACCACTTGATGAATGAATACCACTTATTCTCTATGTGACAGCTTTAGAGCGATCACTAGGTACCTTCCTTGCCCAAAAGAATGATGCTAGGAATGAAAACATCCTATATTATCTCAGTCAACCCATGGTTGATGCTAAAACTCTGTATTAATGTATTGAAAACTGTTTTCTAGCATTAATCTTTGCAGTTCAGAAATTAAGACACTCATTCAAAATCATGATGTCCAATTGGTTTCTCGCAATAACCCACTCAACTTTATCCTAAGTCATACTATGATTATAGGACGACTAGAATGGTGGGCGGTTATTCTGCAATAGTTTAATATCCATGTTGTGCCTTAGAAGGTAATAAAGGCCAAGCTTTGGCTGACAGCCTTACTAAACATCTATCTGTGGAAGATACATAATTAAATAATGAAATTCAAGATGAAGAGGCTTTCTATATTCAAGATAATTCCAAAACACGGGAGAGGTACTTTGATGGTGCCTCTAGAAGTCCAATATAGAAGAGAATGTAAAACCCTAAACTGAATAATGTTTGGTTTAGAATTGTCCTTATTTCCCTAGAAAAGGCAGGGTTGCCTTACTATTTCCTATTGTCTGAAGGTGGTACTGACAATGAGTCATAATATCAATCTCTCATCAAAGGTTTGAAATTGTCGCTTCAAGTCAATGTGAATCAAATAAAACTGAAAGGTGATTCATAACTAGTAATCTTGAAAATCAATGGGTAATATTCTATCAGAAAAGAAGAGTTAATACCTTTATGTGATTGCGTTAGAGGGTTAAGGGATGAATTTCTCTCAGATCTAACATTTCCTTATGTCCCGTGATCAAAATATGCCCAAGGTCATGAACTAGATAATGTAGCTACATCCTTGGTAGATCCAAATCGGGAAGATACAGTCATCATCATAGCCCATCATCATGTGGTCTCACCTTTTATTCAAACCAAAATGTAGGAAATTATTTATATAATCCCTTTTTCCAAGCCATATGGTCATACCATAGGATGGGGAACACTCATTTTGGAATACCTTCAACATGGGGTGCTTCCACCGGGTAGGGCTGAAAAAGAACAGATCCGACGACAAGCGTCCAATTTTACTCTTTATGATAGTCCAGACCACCTAAAGATTCTTTACAAATGAGGATTAAATGGAATCCTCCTTAGATATATTGATGGATAAGAAACTATGACTGTCATGAAAGAAGTTCATTCAGGAGTTTGTGGTACCCATCAGTCTGAGAACAGACTTCCTAATCAGATCTGAAATCTTGGATAATTTTGGCCTTCAATGACATGGGATTATACAAATTTCACTATGAAATTTCACATCTACAAAGTGTATGCCAACTTTATTCATCACCCTTGGAGTTTCTACAAACAGCTAAATATACCTGGCCATTTTCCACATGGGGAATGGATATAGTAGGACATTATCCTCCAGCCACAGCTAAGCATTTAAAGTATATCCTTACTGCTACTGAATTCTTCTCCAAATGGGCTGAGGCAATACCACTCAAATTTGTCGGAGCCAAAATCATTATTAGTTTTTCCAAAACTAATATCATCAATAATTATTGTGTCCCTTATACTATTTTGATGGAAAATTGCACCAATTTTTGTTCTTCTTTGGTAAAAAAGTTATATCAGGACCATAATATCAAATCCAACCATTAATCTCACTATCATGCAACGACCAATGGACAGATATAGGGCTTCAATAAGACCTTATCAAATATACCCCAGAAGATGGTGGATAATGATAAGAAATTCTAGCCTGATAAACTTTTGAATGATTTAGGGGCTTATCAGACTACTACCTATACTGCCACCCAGGAAACATCTAATTTATTAGTATACAAAACAGATGGAGTTTTTCCAATTGAATTGAAATTTCCTTCACTTAGAGTTACAATCTGTGATTAGTTATCTATAGATGAGAGGTCTCAGAAATGGTTTAATGAGAAGGAATGATTAGACAAGAAAATATTTCATTATTTCCATCATTTAGAAGTATATCAGAACAGAATAGTGTGGGATTTTAATAAGAAAGTTCGCCTCCATTCATTTCTTGAAGGAGAATTGGTATTAGTCCTCAAGACTCCAATGTTTCCAAGAATGAAACCTCCAAAGATTGAGCCAAAGTGGGAAGGAAATTATTGTATACATAAGGTCTAATCAAATAGAGCTTATACCTTAATATAAATGGATGGAGAGCACATTAAAACCCCAAAAATGAGATATTCTTGAAGAAATATTTTTGTGTAATTACACAGATCAATTGTCCACGTTGCAAGACAGAAAACTACACATCTCCCAATTTCATTACTCTAAGACTTAAAACTGCATAGTAAAATGTCCTAGTTGCAAGACGTTAAACTACGTAAATACCAAAATCTTCCATGTTGCATGATGTTAAAATGTGTATCATCTTTGTCTTTGTCACATGAAATTAAACTGCATGATACCATTTTTCCTCGTTACATGATAATAAATAGTACGACCAACTTTTTGTATACTTGACGTTAGGAGATTCCATAGGCTAGAATCATGGAAATCATTTCTACTCCTTAGTGTCACATGATTCCCTCTCTTCACTATGTATGAGTCAAATCTGCATAGGGACCTTGTTTCAAGAACTACGTGTGGCTTGATTCTCATTTTAAATGAGATACGTAAACACACATGGATCTCCAATATTGGGCCCAACCGCAATAAAAAAAATTCTATTTCCCATTTTCTTCTCTAGTACATGAACTAGTTCTATACAATGTTCTCTTTTAAGATACATGATTTTATTTTCATACCATTTTGTGTCTTAAACATAGTCATTATTTTAGAATGTCTTAAAGCCACCATCTCCCATGTCAACTTTGATTGGTGTGGGAAATGAATGTTTAAAGAACTATGTATGGATTGATTCTCATTTATATGAGATACGTAGAGACGCCTAGATCACCAATCATGGGACTATCCATGATATATAAAAAAACCCCTTTATTCTTTATATAAAAATCAAACCCACTTAGGGAATATTTAATGAACTACGTATAACTTGATTCTTTCCCTCAGCAAGGCATGACGTGACACTTAGGTCCTATCCCTTAGTCCAGATACAATAAGTCTTTATTTGTACGTCAGTTCAAATTTGACCTTACCGCATGACTTTAAGCTGTATGGAAACATAACACCCTTATTCTTAACTTGTTTCACCTTTGTGTTAGAGAAGAAACCCTTACTGCACCTTGTTTCTCACACCAAGAAAAGATCAAGTGAACATAAAAATTGGGTAAAAGAATTCTTTAAATAAATCGGTGTCTCAATTTCTTATGGGGATACATAATGTCCCCACTGCATGACTTAAAATAACATAGTATAATTTCCTCACTACATGACATAAAACTGCATATCATAAAGTCTTTAATGCATAACATTAAACTGCGCAGTATAATGTCCTCGTTTCCTGACAATAAACTACACATCACAATGTTAATTCAAAAGGAAAAAAATAAATTATCCATTTCAGATATGATTCAGATCAATGTAAAAGAATTCAAACTCATGGCCAATATTGTTTCAAATATTTCTTATGTGCATTGAGCATAACTCCATTCCATATTTTACACTCTTAATATTGAATATTTTCCGGATCTTCATTACCTTTCTTATGGTTTCTAGTAACATACTTTCTAATACCCGAGAACTCTTTTGTCTGACTATGCATCATGTGCCCTTAGGTGGCCTTGCATAAGTTTCCTACATAATGGGTCTGCCAGTCAAAAGATTCCACTATTTGACTATACAACATATTCCCATGTTGGACCTGCATAATATATCCCTCATAACATGTTTGTCAAAATATGGTAGTTTCATTCATATTTATATTTTCTTTTCTGCCTTCAACCATTGATGACAATATACAAGAATATGTATTTAAAAAAAAGTCATTCAAGTATATTTGTCCCATTATCTTTCTCTCGATCGGAAACTCTTCAAGACCATGGTTTACACATTTTCCTATCCATGTGTTCAAAGAAATATGAAATAACCTTGGAATCACTTAGCCACATATCATATAATGTTTCCATTTCTGGTCATAGTTTTATGACCTAAAACTACAGAAACCACAACTCCTGCATTTTGGTAAAACATTTGTAAAATTCATATTCCTACAATTCTTTGGAAATGTTTGTTGGAAATACCATATCCATATTCAGGTACACTTCTTCATAAACCAAACTCTATGATTTAGAAAATATGAATCTCCATAAACTTTCTTCAGCCTTTAGAAATAGAATGTCAGTCTCCTGAGAGCTCTTTCTCCTGGCTATGCAGCACGTGCCCTTAGGTGGCCTTGCTTAAGTTGCATACATAATAGGTATGTCAGTCAAAAGATTCCACTATTTGGATATGCAAAATATTACCTAGTCGGACCTGTATAATATATCCCCCATAAAGGGTTTGTCAAATAATGGCAACTTTGTTCTTGGAAAAGACATCCTATAATTCCATTCTCCTTTTTCCCATATCATTCCTCGGTTCTAGAAATTCTCAAATCACAGTTTACAATTTTTCCATTCCATACCAGAATATAGTAGTATCATTCCAAAAAAATTATCATGAATTTGTTAGAGTCTCGTGATTTTGTTCGAAGCTAAATACCGTAAATTAAAGCCTTGCAATGTCCTCACTGCATGACTAAAAAACTACACTGTACAATATCCTCACTGCAAGACTTAAAACTGCATAGTACAATGTCCTCACTGTACGACTTAAAACTGTATAGTATAACGTCCTCACTTCAAAACATATGACTACATAGTACAATGTCCTCACTATATGACTTACAACTTTATAGGTTTATATCAGAAATCACCCTTTCTGATAAATTTTTACTATTCCTCATACACAATGTTTTTATAGAATTGATTTTCCTATTCTTGACATATGTCAGTATTGACAACCCTTTCATTCTTAAAATTCATTTCCCTAGAAAAACCACCCACTATGGTCTTCAGTCACCCAAATATTATTTTCCCTTGTATATCCGCAGTAAAATTTTAAATTCCTAAGAGCTCTTCTTCTGGACTACGCAACATGTTCCCTTAGGTGGCCTTGCATAAGTTTGCTACATAATGGGCCATTCAGTCAAAAAATGCCACTATTTATTTATCCATCATATTCCCTAGTTGGCCCCGCATAACACAACTCTCATAACGAGTTTGAAAAGTAAATGAAAACATCGTTCTAGGAAGATACTCCACTTATGTTGAAACAAGTTTTAAATTTTATGATGATAAAAATCATGGATCATGATTCCCCTAGGAAATACTTAAATAATACTAAAGAAAGTCTTATCTAATGAGTCTTGTTTCAGATCTAATTTCAAAATTTATTGTCAAAGAAGTTTGACATTAAATACTAGCCCTTAATTGTCCAACATGCATGAATCTAAACTTCCAACAACAAGAGACGTGGTACTCAGTATATTGAGAACTCATAAAGGGAACTCTAAACAAATGTCAAGTCCCATCCCACTAAACGTACATTTAATATGATTTAGGAACAATTGAAAAATAAAAATTTAAAATATACAATGTTTGTGGCGTTTTCCATATAACCCTAGTAAAAATAAAAATGAGCTCTCTAGGCCCCATGGCTTAGGCAAAAATTAGAGCATCCTTCCAAACATGATGTAGCTCCAAATTTAACAAAATGATGTTGGAACATGTCAAAGTTCCATTATTGTAAAAGAGAATTTGATTCTTTTCATACCAAACAAATCAAATTCTATGGGGGTCTTTTGCAGACACCATGAAATGTGTTCCATGAACTTGTCCACCAAATATCCTCCACTAGGCTTGAAATGTTCATGGTGCGACTTAGCATTTTTCATGGGGGGTCAGTGACTGTAGCGAAGTAAACGACCCGAAGGGCTGGGACCACAGCCTGGCAGTGATCCGAAGCATGGTTGAGGGGGTGAAACCCCCTTGGTATGGAACAATAAATTTGGATAAGTGCTCAAGGAGGCACCCAAGTTACCTGAATGCTAAAAACTGCATGCCACCATAATAGAGATGAATGAATGTTTTACTTTGGCTACGTCCTCAAAGTGTCACCTTAGTCAGACCAAAATAGCGTCAGCGCGTAGCTTAAATTCATGACCCTATATGGTGTGAAATATACTTGTGTGCTGCTATATGAAGTACATCCTACTTGCGCGCCCAATTCCATTTTGACTAGGGTCCTTTTTTCTAATAAATAGACCCTTGGGGCCTTCATTTATACGGATGAATTTACCTGAAGCCCAATTTCTTCTCTGGTTTCCCTAGTGATTCGCCCAAGTCTTCCTAAAATTTCAATATAGTTCTGCAAAACCTTGAGAGGAGGGGTTAAATGAGGAACATTGGACTTGTGTCCTTTTAGTTTTTTAAAACCAAAACACTTGCGCACCTAAAGCGCCCAACCTCCCTAAATCTGAAACACATATGCACCACATATTCCTTTTATAGGAACCTAAGCGCCCCACTTATGGGACCACCTGTGAACACATCTGAAGGCTTGATCCATGCCTCACCCAAGTATTAGCATACATGTTATTCATCACTTAAGTGAATATCAGGTCTCCCAAGTCTACTTGCGCACCCATACTTGCGTTCCTTTCTCTACTCGGTCACCCCTCTTTGATTCACTTAATCTATTTAGTATAAAATCCATCAAGCCCTTTTCAAAGCCATTTGTGGCAAGTAATCTCCTACATTGGCTCTTTTTTTGAAAAGGCGTTCTGTTAAGAACTCCACAAAAACCTTCGTACTTATCAAAACTTTAGGAAAGACACATTAGTGCATCTCATATTTGGGTTTGTATATCCACTGTTATAGGTTTCCCACATTTGTTTTAAAATGGGGTTAGGGTTCATGGAGTGTATGTGGGTTTGTATATCCACAGTCACATAGAACCTTATCCTAATAATAGTGTTGGTAAGTTCACGGTTTCGAGGACGGTTTGGGTCCTGACCTATCCCTTTAAAAAGAAACGACCTGGAATCTCAGGTATTTTAGTAGGGAAGGTATGGTTCACACCTACTTTTCATTTTGAAAAATGTAGAAGTGTCCATCCCCTACTAGGATAAATTTTAGGGAATCCATTCTAGTGTAAGCACCTAAACATCATCCCTTCTATCTTTAATTGTACCCTTGTCCAATGTAAAGAGAATAGATGGAGGGATATTTGCCTCGCCCTCTTCCCGGGTTGCGTCTCCGTCATCCACCATTGCCACCATAGGCTCTTCCTCCTCTACCAGCAGAGGAGGAAAAGTGATTTTCATTGTTGAGTCTTTCACATCCACTTTTTTCTCACATCGATCAAGACTCATGTAGGCTTACAGATTAGTGATGATTTTAAAAATTTCACAAACATCTATGGTGAATTAACTATGAGAACTCTGATTCCCACCATAATTATGATACATTGGCAGACTTCATAGGCCCCGAGCTCACCAGATTATATCTTCAAGAGTCAATCTATAATTCCCTAATCTGGGCATCCTCCGTATGAATAATCCCCAAATTAAAATCCTAAATCATCAGGGTTTCCTTTTTAAAAATTAAGCCCAAACTCATTTCTCTCAAAGGAATACATTCTACTATGATGCCTATCGAACTATGTTATCTTGGATTCCCATCCAAATGGGATATATAAGAAGCCTCCTTGAGGTTCAAACCCAACACTTCAAATATGATAACAATTTATTACTCTATGAATTTGGTTTCGTCAATTTCTAGATGATTATGGAACAACATTAATGGTGATTGAGATGGAAAATGAAATAGGTATCCTCCTAATCAACTAGATTCTATGGGAGTTGGAATGAAAAACCTCATTTACATTATCACATGGCTTTATAATGTTATGAATCATGGTTGAAATAAAAATTAGAAACAGAGGTAACCAAATTCTATTGAGTATTTCACGAGGCCACATCAACCTTATTTTAGAGGGTCTTGTTATCTAATTGTTACTGAAAAATAGATTAATACAACTGAACATATATCTTCCATCCTCTAGTGTTCAGAACTTGAGAAAGTTATTCTTTTTGTTTATTATTTAGAAGGATAATCATACTAGTAAATGAATCTAAAAAATAATACATGATGGTAATATGAGATTAAATCCCTGGATTTGGAAGAGTTCAAGAACTTACTATCAATAAGTGCTTTCCTCATATTCTTCATACCGATATGAAGAAAAAGTTCTTTCAGTTGAAGTAAAGAAATGATGAATATTTTGGTATATATGAGGATAATTTCTAAAGGATTGTTATGTATGCTTTAGGAATTATTATCCAACCTGAATATAATGATGATAGGTTCTTTAGTGGATTTCTTCCAATTATCTGAAGGGTTTTGTCCATAAGAAACATTAGTAGCTATGATGTGATTGTGAATTGTTCAATCAAGGTTTAAATGAATGTTAGAGTCAAGTATCCATGTCATCATTTTGACAATAATAGAAATATAGAGTTTAAATTATAATTTAAAATCCATGAAGAGTTGAATCTGACCTTCCATTTATGCTCTATGTGTGGGAAGAAGCATGGATGAAATTTTCACCAAGTGTATAATAAATGTTTTTAGTGTGGATGGGAAGGAAATTGGGCATTTGTTTATGGAATTTCAGGAATAAAGTTAGCTAAAAGTTTGAATGATGAAAAATAGGCATATAAAAAACCTCTCAAAATTCAATGATACAATTTGAATGTGAATTTTGAAAACCACTTCCCAACTCCAAGGGTTAGTGATGATGATCGACATCAGTAACATATTAAGCCTAGGTACAAAGGAAAATCTCACACAATCACTATTAATGATGAGATTTATTATAACGACATAATGAATGGAACACATACCATACTCTATATAATTACTATTATAATATTTTATTATATACTTACCCACTTTTTCATATTGAAAGAATTTTTATGTGAGATACGATTCCACCAAAAATATTATATGTGTAAATATATGTGAAAAACATAATAATATGATGATTTCATCCCAATTCAATGGTTCCAATATTGTTGATGTTTTTGGGAACGTGCTTCAAATAAATCGTCTCATTCTTTCGTTGGTTGAATTTGATATCATCTTGGGAATGGGTTGGATTTATTTTCATAAATACCCCATTTATTTTTGAGGAAGTGTTGTTAAATTTAATATTTAAAACCCTCCAATGATTATCCATTGATGTGATGATAGGTGTAAACATTCTAGGTAGGTTACATCAAGTGTAGGGGTCTTACTTCTGATTCAGATTGATTTTTTTTATCTCAAATGATTGTGGAGAAAATCGATATGTACCTGAAATATTATGAATAAAATTCCCCTATTTGATTTAATTAAATGTCTTATGGATATATAAAACACAAGTAATAATTTTTATTTTTCAATCCAATTGGATTTAAAGGACCATTAAGTATCTTTACCATTGGTTATATAGTAATTGAACAGTGATCACATGACTATTATAAATATTGGGTTTTAATAAATCCATTTGGCATACATAAAGTAATTGATATCCTCAACTAGTAGGACCCTATAAATCCCATTTATCATAGCATAATAAGGATATCTCATTTATGACTTTTCCCTAAGGCAAGCCCATGAAGATATCCTACAACTTTAGCCTAAGAGAAATCGTATATGGGAGAAGTTCAAGCTCATAAAGATCACGTCATATACCATAATCACCGAAAAACCCTATGAAACCCCCACCATCATGGCCCGTACTATTAGGGATTATGATGGCGTAATAAAGTTATGTGTATCAATATTCTTGCATTAGGAATATGTACCTTATTATGTAGAGATTAATTAGAATATTTTCTTCCTATTATTGTTACTTTGTAAATGCTTTTGAATGCACAGATAATATTTTTTTTCTTAATATTAAAAATCAATTTATAAAAATATTTTGTTGAAATAATGTATTTTCTAAATAAATAATTTTTTAATAAAATATTGTTATTAAATTTGGTGTCTAAATATGATTAATAATTGACTTTTTTATGAATTCAAATGTAATTTTTATTAGGGTTCAAAAGTTGTTATGGAAAAAAAACACATCCTTTTCAATAAATGTCAGTTTTAATAGGAAAAGTGAAAGTTAAAATATATAGAAAATTATTTAGATAAAATTTGTAACATTTTTTTAATCTGGATGTTGAAATTATCCTATAGTGAATTTTTTATAATTTTATGAGAAATTCGATCTTTTGGGTAAAAATTAAATATCGTATAAATATATTGTATGTTTTAAGACACCATAATGGCCCAATAGTTATGTAATAAATATTATAATAGGTATAACTAAAAAACTATATGTTTTCATTTAAAAAAATTTGATTTTATGTTTTTTTGATTAATTTTATAAAGCCTTAGTGAAGGCTCTAAGACTTGTAATATATTTTAAGATTTGAAAATCATTTTTTTCAAAGTTTGACTCAACTCTATGTAATTAGGGGAAATATTTTATTATATTAGACTCTTCACCATATAAATTAATTTAATACAATCCCTATTTCCTAAAACCATGGTATGTGTTATGGTTTGGAATATTTTATTTTGTACTGTCCAAAACCAAAATAATAATGAAATCCCCTTTATTTCCTATATAAACCAACCCAAGATCCCATTTTCTTAACTCAAACACTTTTAACCTCATCCAAACTCTGATATATTCTTCCTAGATTCCTCCCAAGGATCCCCCAATCTCCCACGAAGCCTCTCCTAGTCCTTTGGAGTTAGACATCCATATAATGGATTTCTCTATTCTCATTTCCATTCAATCCCATATTTTATATTATTCTTCTAGAATTACATTTTCATATATTGGTATATTATTTTAAATTATCCACTTACTATAAATTTCATTTCATAATTATTAGATATTCATTTAACTCTCATTAATCTCCCACATATTCTTTAACCTACACCTGTTACTATGTTGAAATTCCATAATGGATTATCTCTCCCCTCTTTTTTATCTTGCACAAATTTATGATTTTCCATTTTGATTTCCATTTTAGTTATATTGGATAAATTCTTACCTACCCCCTTAATTTCCATTTTATATTTAAATTATTTGAGACCCTTTAAGTCTCATTTATCCCTCATATTATCCCTTATGTACACCTGTTACTATGTCGAAATTTTGTAAAAAATCCTTCACCCTCGTCTTTTATCAAGCACTCATTTTATGTTATTTATTTTAATTTCATTTTTTATATGATGGGATATATTATTAAATATCCCCTTTATAATTATTTTAATTTTTAAATAATAAAAAACCCCTTTATCCCCCATCCATCCATTTTTATGAACTTCTATATGACAATGTTTTACTGCTGAAATTGCCCCACAATTTTCCCAGCCAAAATAATTATGTTGTGAATAACATAAACATTTATCTATAAATGTTATTCACATTTATGAAAATATACTTATTTATTTGGAACTTAAATTTATGTATTCCACACTTCGTGATCATTGAACAAAATATTATGATTTATGAATCCATGTTGTATGTTCTATGTGGAACAATTAAGCATGAGAATGAAATGATTATTAATAGTTCTCCCTAATAGTGCTCTAATGAATTGGGTAATGGTAAGTATCTTGATACATCGTGTTGGGATAGGTGATTTACTTGACTCCTTTGTGGGACTTTTTCCACCATGGGGTCTTAGCGGATTGAGACTCGATCTATTTATGATGTGGTATTTTATGTTGTCACCACATTTTCCATGTTATGATTATCGTGCTATATTATGGATTATAATTCATGTTCCTTCTTTGATGCATTGCTATACCTATTCTCTGACATGTGTTTTATTTCTCATGTTATTCTTTATTTATTACCTTATTGGGATTTATAGATCACCCCTTAATTATGTATGTCCTGAGGTCATCTCATATAGTATTGTGTAAGAATGAAAGTTTTAGTCATGTTAATGATGTTTTAAATAAATATGTTTCTTTTAATGTTTGAAGTTATTATGTAATGTACCTAATTTACCATACACACTGTACCTCTATACCTTTTTAGTTCTATTAAGTTCACTTTTCTGAAATAAATCTTTTCTGAAGATGAAATAAAGAGTTCTATTATTATAAAATCCACATCGACAATATACCTATTGTTTAGGATTTTGTGGATTCATTTCCAAAATAGTTTCCCAACCTTCCACCAGATCATGATGTTGAGTTCTCAATAGAAATTATACTTGGTTCCAAACCAATTTCAAATAATCCTTATAGAATGGTCATGATTGAGTTCATGAACTGATGAAGAAACTACAAGAAACCCATGATAAGGGATCATTCGGAAAGTGTGTCACCTTGGGGTGCACCCATTTTTTTGTAAAAAGAAATATGGATCAATGATACTCGAAATTTTTTATTGGAATTGGAAAAAGATTAAAATAAAAAAATAATATCATCTTCCACTTATTTATGAACTTTTTGATCAACTGTGTGAAGCAAAATACATTTCCAAGATTGACCTTCATTCTGGATATCATCAATTGAGGGTCAACAATGAAAATATACCTAAAACGTCATTCCACAAAAGGTATGGAAAATATTAATATATAGTTATAAATTTTGGTCTTACTAATTCCACTATAATTTTTAAAGATCTAATGAATAGTGTATTTACATATTACCTCAATCAGTTTGAGGAATTATTTATAGATGATATAATTGTATATTAAAAGATCAAGGAAAAGACTAATAATCACTTTATAATTGTAAAACAAATACCCAATGGAAGGAGAATCTATATGTAAAATTCACTATGTGTGAATTTTGGTTGAAAAATGTTTCTGCTTTAGGTCACAAAATTTCAAGAGATGGTATAACAGTATATCCATCAAAGAAAGAGTCTATTTAATACTATCCTAGACCAACTACGGTGACTATGATCCCTATAATTCCTGGTTTATGTGGATATTATTGAAATTTTGGGGAGACTTTCCCATGAAAATCTAATCATATGACAAATTTAACCTGAATGGGTGTCAAGTTCCTCTAGAAATGTGCATATAAGGATACTTTCAAAGAACAGAAGAGAAGGTTTTTCTATGCTCATTTTTATAAATTATCCTATAGTGGAGAAGGGATTGTATCTTATAGAGATACATACATGATGATATTAAAATGTGACTTTAGGTAGAATTCCATGGATGTTGCTTATTACTTGTGGCTATTGATGATTCATGATAAAACATACCAAACTCATGATTTTGAGTTAGCAGTGGTAATTTTTCATTCAAAATTATGAGGCATTAACATTTTGGAGAAAAGTGTTATATATATATATATATCATAAAAGTGTGAAATTTATATTCAAACAGAAGGAGTTTGTAATGACCCAAAGTATCATTAATAGAAAATCCCTCTTGATCCAGTTAAATGTTTCTTTATGAAAAATGTTTTTATAAGATGTCATCTTCTTTAGTTTTATGTTAAGATTTGTGACCGTTACTTTTATAGTTGTTGAACAGTGATCATCTGAGTAGTATAAATATAAGGCTTTAACGAACCCATTTCTACTTAGACAAAGGAAGCGATGGCCTCATCCAGTAGAATTTCCCCTTACGAAGCCCATTTGTCAGAGCTCGGAAAAGAGGTGGCGTCTTTGGGCTTTTCCCTTGACCAAGCCCAAGCTGAGCTTCATCAAGTCAAGCTCGAACGTGATCGTCTATGGGAAAAGTGGAAGTTGATTGAAATTACCACTCGAGCGACGTTGTCCGAGCTGCCCCAAGAGTCTGTCACCATCGCACACCTTACCCTTAGGTCTTATGCGGCTATTTTAAGGGGTTATGTAACAAATAAGTAGCACCATGTTCATGTACATTATTTTTGTATATAATAATGAATATAGTTTCTAGTCATTTTTGATATATTGTATTTAGATTTTAAAGTACAAATGGTGTTTTTAGTTATTATTTAATTAAGAATTATATTTTATTAAATTAAAGGATTTTTGAATTAAATAATATTTTAATAAAATAATATTTTTAATATTAAATTAATTTTTTTATTAAGTATAAATGATCTTATAATTTTATGAATGCAATTAAAATTTTTATTAAGGTTTGAAAGCCATTTCTGTCGAAACCCGTGAATTTTTTTATAAATGTCTGTTTTTATTTAAAAAGTGAAAATTCACATATTTAGAAAATTATTTAGATAAAATAAATATTATTTTTGGAATCAGGACGTCAAAATTATCCAACGGTGAATTTTTCATAATTTTCTAAGACAGTCAAATTTTTGGGTAAAAATTAAATACCATTTAAATAAATAATGTGTTTTATGACATCATAATGACCCAATGGTGATGTAATAAAATAACATAATCATTATGTTCGGCCAATATGTGTTTTATCATTAAAATAATGAGGTTTTGGGTTTGTTTGACTTACTTTTCAAATCATTAATGGAGCCCTCAAGACTTATTCAACACTTTGCCTTTTTAAAATAATTTCCATGGGAGTGTGACTCACCTCCACATAAGCAACCCTAATTTTTTAATAAGTTCGGACCTTGGCCTTGTAAAATATTGTTTTCCTCTTTCCTTTTACAGAAACCATGGGCAAATACCATGGGATGGTTTGTGGTTTGGATTATTTTAATGTAAGGGGTCCCAAACGTAAATAATAAGGAATTCCCTCACCTTTCCTATATAAACCCACCCAAGCTCCCACTTCCTCCTCACTCAAAGCCCTTGGAGTTAGTCCAACCTCTGCCCTACTCTCTCTATAATCCTCTCAAGGTTCCCCAAGCTCCCAAGAAGCCTCTCACAAGCCTCTCTCTAGCCTTTGGAAGCACACTTCCAAGTAAGGGTTTTTTCTTCCTTTCTCTTTTTTTTTGTCAATTTTCTTTAAGTTGTATTTCCCTTTTAATTTCAATTATTAATGTTGGGGAATGGTTTCACACCTCCCCCATACTTCCCTCTTATTGTTTTAATGATGGTAGATCCCTTTCTCTCTCATTAAATTCCTCCCATTTACACCCGTTACTATGCTGAAATTCTGAAAGGAACTTATCTCTATTCTTTTACATTCAAGAAATACTTTTGTATCATGAATCTAAATTACTTTTCAATTGTTGGGACATGTATATATTTGACCTCCTTACTGTCCATTACATGTAAATATGATGAGGAACCCCTTTCTCTCTCATCAACCTTTTTTATGAATTCTTATGTCACACCGTTTTGCTGCCGAAATCACACCGATTTTCTAAGCCAATTTCATTGTGTAGTAAATACCATGCCCATTTCTCCATCAAGGGTATTCAACTTTATGCACATTTACTTATTGATTGTAAAGTTTTATGTATGAATTCCACATTCCTTTATCATGGTATAAATGATTATGTTTTATGAATCCATGTTTTATGATCCATGTGGCACACTTATGCATGAAATGAAATGTTTAAGAAGGGTGCGCCCTTATAGCGCTCCAATGCATTGGGTAAAGTATAGTATCATGATATGTCATGTGTAATGAGTGTTGACTCATTCTAATTCAAGTGAAACTAGGGTTTACTCGTGCTTCATGTTCAATGAGGGTTTACTCATGCTTCATGTGCAATGAGCCTTGGATCATGCTAATTCAATGTTAAGTGTTGTTGCCACATTTCCATTTTATGGTTATCATGCTTTATCATGCCTTTATGTTCATGTTACTCTGATAATCTATTGATGTTACTATTGCCTAACATGTATTTTACTCCTCATGTTATTTATTATGTACTCCCTTACTGGGCTTTATAGCTCACCCTTTTCTTATGCATGTCCTCAGGTTATCCCATGCAATGTTATGTACGAAGGAATGTAGTGGTCGTGTAAAGGAAGTTTTCAATAAAGATGTTGTATTTCAAGTTTAAAGTTTTTATGTAATGATCCTAAGCCCCAAAGACACTAAACCTCTCGATCTTCTTTGTTGTATCAAGTGAAGTTTTATGTAATAAAGCATGCATAATTTGTAATAGAAAGCAGGGTTTTCATAGTTGGTATCAGAGGATAGATTTGTTATTTTTGGGATTAGGAAACCCTAGTAAAGCCTTAGATACAAGACTAAGTATAATAAAAGAATCCCTAAGTTTTGGTAAATACTAAGTAGGTGGTTTATCAAACAAATGCATCCCTGTCAAGATACGAGTATGTAGAGGCGGCTCTGGCACAGATGTATCCTAGGTGTAAAACCCGAAAACACCGCTTTGAGATAGACTCGAACAGGAACTCATGCATGACAACGGGCCTTGCTGCACTCTTGGTTACAACACTCCCGGGGGATATGTTTTGATAAATTCACAATCTTAGTATGAACTCTTATTAAGGGAAAAATGCCCCTAAGAATATATGTTAGAAGGAAGATCATGAAAAGCCTGGATTGAATCCTATAGACTCATGAGTTAAAGAGATTAAAGTTTATTTATAAGTCATCAACTTTTGTCTTTGGATTACCCTTTATGTGTTACCCCTAACATTCCTTTTATTCCATCCAATGGCCGGTAATAGGAGAACTCGGGCTAACAACCGTTGTGAAGATCAGTGTGATGATTGTACTAATGATATGCCCAATCCAATGGGAGCGGGAATTGCGAACTTTGTCACGCTTCTCTCTCATCTAACTCAAGTTTTGAATAGAAAAACGGGTCAAGAGGAACGTTCAACCCCCCCTAAGAAAGAACAAGTCGCTATCGAGAGCTTCATGAGACAAAGGCCTCCTACTTTTAGTGGATCATCTGATCCCACGATCACTGAACAAGGGATCAACTCCATTGAAAAGATATTCTCCATCCTCCAATGCTCTGAAAAAGAGAAGGTTCCCCTGGCAGCTTATCGTATGGAGGGTGAAGCTGATCAATGGTGGACGTTGATCAAAAATACGAAGCCTATGGAGTAGATCGAGGCTTTGGAATGGAAGGAATTCCGAAAGATGTTTTTTGATAAATATTTTCCAGACACCCTCCGTCTTAAGATGGAAAAGGACTTCCTTTCCCTCAAACAGAAAGATGAAGAATCTGTGGGAGCGTATGAGGAAAACTTCACAAGGCTTGCACGATACGCTTCCGGCTTTGTCGTTACCCCCGAATGCAAGGTTGACCTCTTCTTTGGTGGGCTGAAGCCTAGCTTGCAGAAAGCATTAGCGATCCGTGACTTCGACAGCTATGAGGAAATTTTCTGATGTGCTCTCAAGGTTGAAATGGAGATCGGAGAATCACATGGGTATCATGGGGATAAGAAGCGGAAGGTGGAATTCAATGATGGTGGTCCGATGGATAAATCCAATGGTGCTAAGAAGTTCCAGCACCCCACTTGCCAAAAGTGCGGAAAGAAGCACCCTGGAAAATTCTTTAGGCGGACAAGAAAATGCTTCAAGCGTGGAAGAGAAGGGCACCTAGCTGTTAACTATCAACAAGAAGGACCCGCAGCTGCGACAGAGGAGAGTAACGCTCCGTTCGAACCTCAACGCGTTTTTCAATGCTACAAATACAAAGAACCGGGTCATTTTGCGAATCAGTGCCCTAATCCAAGGGTTATCGGAGGCAACCAGCAACCTCCAAGATAGCAAGGAAGAGCTTTTGCCATCACTTATGCCGAAGTGAACCCCTTTAACGAAGTGGTGACAGGTACGCTAGTTATTCATTCAAGAATAGAGAATGTACTTTTTGATTCAGGTTCTACACATTCTTTTATATCTCAAAAGTTTAGTAGAACAATCCCTGCACCACCACAAATCATGGAAGTAAAAATGTCGGTGAGTATGGAAAATGGGTCAATCATTGCATCCCAAGAGTTTAAGTCCTCCCCGGTTATAATCTGTGGAATGAATTTCCCGGCAAACCTCATCATACTCTCTTTGGTGGAATTTTATGCAATTCTTGGCATGGATTGGCTTTCCTTATATAGAGCCATCATAAATTGTCGGGAGAGGGAAATCACACTCCATATGGAGAATCGACCCCCGATTCTTTACAAGTGTCAGGAGGAAGATGAATCTCCTTTAGCTCCATCATCTCAAGCATGGATATTACTGCCTTCTGAGCACGCATATCTGGCTCAGATGATTGAGTCCATGGAAAAAACCACCCTTGAAGAAATTCCTATTGTGAGGGAATTCACTGAAGTATTTCCCGAGGAACTTCCTGGTCTTCCTCCAAGAAGAGATGTTGAGTTCTCAATTGAACTTATACCTGGGGTGCTACCAATATCCAAGACTCCGTATAGAATGGTTGTTGTTGAGCTTGAAGAGCTGAAGAAACAACTACAGGAGAATCTGGATAAAGGGTTTATAAGCCCAAGTGCATCACCATGGGGTGCACCAGTCGTCTTCATCAAGAAGAAGGATGGGTCAATGCGGCTTTGCATCGATTATCATGAACATAAAAAAATCACGATAAAGAACAAGTATCATCTCCCAAGAATTGATGACTTGTTTGATCAGCTGCGTGGAGAACAATACTTCTCCAAGGTGGACTTGCGGTCGGGATATTATCAAGTAAGGGTGAAGAAGGAAGATATCCCCAAGACTGCTTTTTGTACAAGGTACGGGCACTATGAATTCATAGTAATGCCTTTTGGACTCACCAATGCTCCAGCAATATTCATGGACTTGATGAATAGAGTCTTTAGATATAACCTTGACAAATTTGTGGTAGCCTTTATAGATGATATTCTAATATAATCCAAAACCAAGGAGGACCATGAGGAGCATTTAAAAACTATACTAGAGACTTTGCGCAAGGAGAAGCTCTATGAAAAGTATAGAAAGTGTGAGTTTTGGTTGAAGGAAGTCTCATTCTTGGGCCATATCATCACAAGCAATGGGATATCTGTGGACCCCTCCAAAACAGATGCAATTGAGGGATGGACGAGGCCAACATCGATAACTGATATCCGTAGCTTCTTGGGGTCAGCTGGATATTATCGACGATTTGTGAGAAATTTCTCACGATTGTCCAACCCTCTTACCAAGCTAACTCGAAAGGGAGTAAAGTTTGCTTGGAGTGATGAATGTGAAGAAAGCTTCAAGGAGTTGAAAAGGAGGCTTACCACTGCACCCGTGCTCACTTTACCCACAAGTGGGGAGATTTTTGTGGTATTCAGTGATGCTTCGAAGAAGGTCTTAGGATGTGTGCTGATGTAGAATGATAAAGTGATATCCTATTCCTTAAGGAAGTTGAAAATACGTGAGCGAAACTATCCAACGCATGATCTGGAGTTGGCGGCGGTGATCTTTGCCTTGAAAATCTGGCGGCATTATCTCTATGGAGAGAAATGTGAGATATATACTAACCACAAGAGTCTTAAATATATATTCACACAAAAAGAGCTTAATATGCGCCAGAGAAGATGGATATAGCTCATCAAGGATTATGACTGTTCAATACATTACCACCCTGGGAAGACGAACAAGATGGTGGATGCCCTAAGTAGAAAGGATCCAGTGATTCTATCAATGATGAGAATTGAGAAGGATCCAATCTTCTTAGACTTGATGAAGATGGATGTGGGAATCATAAAGAAGGTAACATCATCAATCCTTTCACAAATGATTGCTCAACCATCTCTTTTGGAAGGGTTAAAGGATGCTCAAAAGGATGATGCAGGAATCCAAGAAAAAGTGGAAGCTATCAAAAAGGGAAAATCCTCAGAGTTTAATGTTAATGAAGAAGGAATTGTGCGGTTTGGGAAAAGACTATGTGTTCCAGCAAGTTCGGAGCTGAAGAAGGAACTTTTGGATGATGCACATAGTTCAAATTTCTCTATTCACCCAGGGAGCACAAAGATGTATCGAGATCTCCAAGAGAACTTTTGGTGGGATAATATGAAGAAGGAGATCGCTGAATATACATCAATGTGCCTGGTGTGTCAGCAAGTGAAGGCATAGAGGCATAAGTCTAAGGGGATGATGCAACCACTACCCATACCAGAATGGAAATGGGAGAACATCACCATGGACTTTGTCACTGGACTTCCAAGGACATCTAAAGGCAACAATGCAATCTGGGTTGTTGTGGATCGTCTTACAAAGACTGCACACTTCATTGCTATTCGAGAGGATTTCTCTTTAGATCAACTAGCATGGATATATATCAGGGATGTGGTACGGTTGCATGGAGTACCACTATCTATTGTTTCTGACCGAGATCCAAGATTCACCTCTATGTTTTGGAAGAGTCTTCAACATGCTCTGAATACTGAACTGAACTTCAGTACGGCCTATCATCCTCAAACTGATGGCCAATCCGAGCGGACTATCCAAACACTTGAGGATATGTTGAGAGCATTCTCAATGGACTTTAAACGAGGATGGGATCAACATATTCCTCTAGTTGAGTTCTCTTATAATAATAGTATCCACTCGATCATCCAAATGGCACCATATGAATCCCTGTATGGGAAAAGGTGTAGAACACCGGCATGTTGGGATGAGGTTGGTGAACGTAAGCTGCTTGGACCAGAAATTGTTGAAGAAATGGTGGAGGAGGTGAAAACCATTCAGCAGCATATCAAGGCAGCCCAAAGTCGACAGAAGAGTTATGAAGATAATCGTCGACCAGACCTTGAGTTTAAAGTTAGAGACATGGTGTTTTTACGCATATCTCCATGGAAGAAGGTCATGAGGTTTGGAAAGAAAGGGATGTTAAGTCCAAGGTACATCGGCCCCTTCTAGATTCTTGATCGTGTTGGGGCTGTGGCCTATCGAATAGCACTTCCACCTACTATGGCCAAGGTGCATAATGTCTTCCATGTATCCCTCTTAAGGAAGTACATACCAGACCCTTCACATGTACTCTCTTCCAAGGTGGTACAATTAGAAGACGATATTTCTTATGAGGAGCAACTAGTGGAGATCATAGATCGTAGAGAAAAAGTTCTATGAAATAAGACAATGCCCCTAGTGACAGTGTTGTGGAGAAACCACATGTTTGAAGAAGCAACTTGGGAGTCGGAGGATATGATGAAGCTGAGTTACCCACATTTGTTTTAGTGTGGGAAAAGGAAAATTTCGAGGGAGAAATTTCTTAAGGGGGGAATATTGTAACGACCCAAAGTTTCATTAATAGAAAATCCCTCTTGATCTAGTTAAATGTTTCTTTATGAAAAATGTTTTTATAAGATGTGAACTTATTTAGTTTTACGTTAAGATTTGTCACCGTTACATTTATAGCTGTTGAACAGTGATCATCTGAGTAGTATAAATATAAGGCTTTAACGAACCCATTTCTTCTAAGACAAAGGAAGCGATGGCCTCATCTAGTAGAATTTCCCCTTACGAAGCCCATTTGTCAGAGCTCGGAAAAGAGGTGGTATCTTTGGGCTTTTCCCTTGACTAAGCCCAAGCTGAGCTTCATCAAGTCAAGCTCGAACGTGATCGTCTACGGGAAAAGTGGAAGTTGATTGAAATTACCACTCGAGCGATGTTGTCTAAGTCGCCCCAAGAGTCTGTCACCATCGCACACCTTACCCTTAGGTCTTATGCGGCTATTTTAAGGGGTTATGTAACAAATAAGTAGCACCATGTTCATGTATATTATTTTTGTATATAATAATGAATATAGTTTCTAGTCATTTTTGATATATTGTAATTAGTTTTTAAAGTACAAATCGTGTTTTTAGTTATTATTTAATTAAGAATTATATTTTATTAAATTAAAGGATTTTTGAATTAAATAATATTTTAATAAAATATTATTATTAATATTAAATTAATTTTTTATTATGTATAAATGATCTTATAATTTTATGAATGCAATTAAAATTTTTATTAAGGTTTGAAAGCCATTTCTGTCAAAACCCGTGAATAATTTTATAAATGTCAGTTTTTATTTTAAAAGTGAAAATTCACATATTTAGAAAATTATTTAGATAAAATAAATGTTATTTTTGGAATCAGGACGTCGAAATTATCCAACGGTGAATTTTTCATAATTTTCTGAGACAGTCAAATATTTGGGTAAAATTAAATACCATTTAAATATATAATGTGTTTTATGACATCATAATGACCCAATGGTGATGTAATAAAATAACATAATCTTTATGTTCGGCCAATATGTGTTTTATCATTAAAATAATGAGGTTTTGGGTTTGTTTGACTTAATTTTCAAAGCATTAATGGAGCCCTCAAGACTTATTCAACACTTTGCCTTTTTAAAATAATTTCCATGGGAGTGTGACTCACCTCCACATAAGCAACCCTAATTTTTTAATAATTTAGGACCTTGGCCTTGTAAAATATTGTTTTCCACTTTCCTTTTCCAAAAACCATGGGAAAATACCATGGGATGGTTTGTGGTTTGGATTATATTAATATAAGGAGTCCCAAACCTAAATAATAAAGAATTCCCTCACCTTTCCTATATAAACCCACCCAAGCTCCCACTTCCTCCTCAGTCAAAGCCCTTTTAGTTCGTCCAACCTCTGCCCTACTCTCTCTATAATCCTCTCAAGGTGAGCCAAGCTCCCAAGAAGCCTCTCACAAGCCTCCCTCTAGCCTTTTTAAGCACACTTCCAAGTAAGGGTTTTTTCTTCCTTTCTCTTTTTTTTGTCAATTTTCTTTAAGTTGTATTTCCCTTTTAATTTCAATTATGAATGTTGGGGTATGGTTTCACACCTCCCCCATACTGCCCTCATATTGTTTGAATGATGGGAGACCCCTTTCTCTCTCATTAAATTCCTCCCATGTACACCCGTTACTATGCTGAAATTCCGAAAGGAACTTATCTCTTTTCTTTTACATTCAAGCAATACTTTTGTATCATGAATCTAAATTAATTTTCAATTGTTGGGACATGTATCTATTTGACCTCCTTACTGTCCATTACATGTAAATATGATGAAGAACCCATTTATCTCTCATCAACCTTTTTTATGAATTCTTATGTCACACCGTTATGCTGCCGAAATCGCACCGATTTTCTAAGCCAATTTCATTGTGTAGTGAATACCATGCCCATTTCTCCGTCAAGGGTATTCACCTTTATGAACATTTAATTATTGATTGTATAGTTTCATGTATGAATTACACATTACTTTATCGTAGAATAAATGATTATGTTTTATGAATCCATGTTTTATGATCCATGTGGCACACTTATGCATGAAATGAAATGTTTAAGAAGGGTGCGCCCTTATAGCGCTCCAATGCATTGGGTAAAGTATAGTATCATGATACATCGTGTTCAATTAGTGTTGACTCATGCTAATTCAAGTGCAACGAGGGTTTATTCGTGCTTCATGTGCAATGAGGGTTTACTCGTGATCCATGTGCAATGAGCCTTGGCTCATGCTAATTCAATGTTAAGTGTTGTTGCCACATTTCCATGTTATGGTTATCATGCTTTATCATGCCTTTATGTTCATGTTACTCTAATGCTCTATTGATGTTCCTATTTCCTAACATGTATTGTACTCTTCATGTTATTCATTGTGTACTCCCTTACTGGGCTTTATAGCTCACCCTTTTCTTATGCATGTCCTCAGGTTATCCCATGCAATGCTAAGTAAGAAGGAATGTAGTGGTCATGTAAAGGAATTTTTCAATAAAGATGTTGTATTTCTAGTTTAAAGTTTTTATGTAATGATCCTAATCCCCAAAGACACTAAACCGCTCGATCTTCTTTGTTGTATCAAGTGATGTTTTATGTAATAAAGCATGCTTAAGTTGTAATAGAAAGAAGGGTTGTGATAGAGTTGAACCTGAACTATAGAATATGGTTAGAGTTGGTAAAGGATTATGACTTCTCAATATATTACCACACTGGGAAAGCGAACTAGGTGGTTGATGCTTTGAGTTGGAAGGATATTTTTATATTTTCCATGTTGAGGATCAAAAAATATCCCATATTTCTATATTTATAATGGATGTATATATAAATCATGATGAAATGGAAAAAATTTATATTTCTAAAATGAATGTCCAAGCCTCTATCGTAGTAAGTTTTAAAGAGGCGTAGAAGGAAGATGAAGATTTTTAAATTTAATTCTGAAATGGTCATGCATTTAACCTTGATCAAGATGAACATATAAGGTTTAGGAACCATGTATGTATTTCTTCCATTCCAGATTTGAAGAAGGATCTATTAGAGGAATCACATAGTTCTTCATTCTCTATTCATCATAGAAGTATGAAGATGTTTAGGTATTTGAAAGAATAAATCTAGTGGTATGGAATGAAGAGGGATATCAAAGAATTAGTATCTCAGTTACTAGTATTCCAAAACCTTAAGGAAAAAAGACAAATATTTAAAGGGATATTGAATCCATTACCCATACTAGAAAAGAAATTGGTGAACATCACTATGTATTTCATCATTGGAGAACCCAAAAACACTAAAGGGTTTAATTATCTATGGGTGGTAGTCGATCACCTTACTAAGTCATCAAACTTCATCACTATTAGTGTAGACTTATATCTGGATTATATTTCTAGGATATACACTAATGATTTGGTATGGGTTCATGGTGTCCCTAATTCCATTGTATCAGAACAGGATATGAGGATCACCAAAATATTTTGTTTAAGTCTTCAGTAAGCACTAGATACAAAATTTAGTTTCAACACTACATATCATCCTCAGATAGATGGTTAGTAAGAATGAATAAATCGCACCCTAGAGGATATTCTGAGATCTTTTTATATGGATTTTGAAGTTGGTTGAGACCAACACATTACTCTTGTTGAGTTTTCATAAAAAATATCTTTCACACAAATCATTCAGATTTCATATTATTAATCCCACTATTAGAGGAAGTGAAGAGCTCCAACGTGTTGGGATAAGGTTGGAGAAGGAAAGATATTGGACCTAATATCATAGAAGATATTATCATGAAGGTTAGAACCATTCAACAACATGTTATGATAGTTCAAACATGGTAGAAAATTTTATTCTGATAACCACCTATGTGATATATAATTTGACATTGGCGATAAGTTTTTTCTACAAATCTCACCCTAGAAGAATGTTATGAGATTATGGATGAAATAGAAACTAATCCTTAGGAATATTGGTCATAATATTATTCTAGATTGTGTAGGTATAGTATCCTATCACTTGGCACTTCCTTTATACCTCTCTCAAGTCCATGATGTGTTCTATGTATCACTCCTGGGTAATTACATACTTGTCCCTTCACATGTATTATATTCAGAGGTCCTACCGCTATAGGAAGAAATTTTTTATTATGAGAAACCTATTAAAATTCAGTATTTTAAAAACAAAGTAATAAAAAACCACTCACCATGCCAGGGTTTTTTTTGGAGAAATCTCTAGATAGAGGATGCTGCGTGGGAACTTGAGTATATGATGAAGAACATGTATCCTCATTTTTTAACGGATTGATGAATGTAGAGGGGTAAATTCATTTTATGGTCGGTAGAATGTAACACCCTATGTTTTATGGACCTTTTTTCTCAAATAAATTATATATTCATATATGTATTGTAATGAACTATGTCCAATATTTTTTCACACGACACTTACATGATGTACATTACACAACCCAAGATAATCATATGATAGAAAAAACATTGACTCAGGGTATGTTACATGAAAAACCAAGTTGGTGTATGTTAAATGAAACATTGACTTGGTGTATGATACACACAACCCCAAATTTGTGTACATTAAACGCAACACTGATGTTTCAATGAAACATCATATTTTTATTACAATTATCTAAATAAGGTAATTATAACCCAGTTGTTAAACTATGTAATATGAATTATAATAACTAATATTCAATTATTTTTTATAATGGTTTTATATAAATACTATATATTTATTTCGAAAAATAATAATTTTTGGTAACATCCGTATATGTTTAAAAATACAATTTTCTCAAATAAATAACTTTTAAGGTCATTATGCGAAAATAATAATATTAATTTTAGACACATTTAGAAATTTAAATTGATAAAATACTATTCATTTTTTTAATTTAGATTTCAAAAATAATCTTAGGGATAAGTTTTTGGATTTTTCAGGGAAACATCATTACTAGATGAATAGTGAAAAATATTGGAGTTTAATTCAAAATGGTTTTTTGATCTAAATTATTTATAAGGTTATATTATAATTTACATTTTTTTCAAATATTAATTAGATAATATTCTCATCAATTGATACAATTTAATAAATTTTTATAATCATCACATTGAAATTTGTTAGAAAACATAGAAAACATTTGAATATTTTTACTTTAAAACTGGCATGGTCGACCCGGCATCAATATTAATTTAAAATTAATTTCTACCACTTACGTGATTTTAATTTTAAAAAATGGATTACATATTTGGAATCATAATATTTTATAATGTATAATTACGTCAAATTATTTTTTGACCAAAAATTATAGTGAAATAAATAAAAGTAATTACACTAATTAGGGTAAAATTATGCTTAATTAAAGATTAAACCAAAAATTTCAGACCCAAGGGAACTTAAACACGTGTAGAACACTGATTGGAGAGAAATTAATCATCCATTAACATTATATATTTGATTTTTTTGGTTTTTGTTAAAATTTATTAGGTAAAACGCAAGTTCACAAATGTGTGTTTTTTTTGAAGAAATGCTAAGAGTGTCTTATCCTTTCTCTATAAAAGGCCCCCACTTCTCCCTCTTCTCCGGACCTCTCAATAAACGTAGGATTGGACATTAACTAACCAATAAACTTCACAAAATACCACTTACTATTTTAAATCCTCTGTTGTTTCTTAATTTATTCTAGTGAATCCTCTTGGAACAAACCAATCACAGTTACCCGATTAAGAGATAACGCCTTCTCTCATGATCCTTTTATTTATTTTCATTCTCCACCCAATAAAATCTATTTACTCTATTATAGTATAAAAACACCAGTATCCTCAATATACTAGGTTGTTCTTATGATAATTATTCAACTAACACATACACACAACTTTATCTAATTGGAAACGAACATACTATTTATGTGTTTGGGGAACTACCGCCTCACTAAATGCTGATTGTTTATTTCTTCCCTTACCGAATTACATTGATGAAATTATGATGGAAAATATATTTATATATGTTATATATTATATATAACATTTATCTAATCATAATAATTCCTTTTCCACATTTATATTTTTATTCTCAATTTGGTGTAAGTCTGATAATTTTGTTTAAGGAAGAGTGGACTACCGCCCCCTCAAAGCGCTGTGATTTTTTCACACACTACATGTAATGTATTAAGGATGGGTTTAGTGAACTTATAACACATATATATATATATATAATTATACTATAATGATAATATATACATATATTGAAAATTTTAATTTTCCTTCTTTCTTTCAATATGACAGTAAAAACTGAACCATCGTTCAGGCATACGTATGGATTACTGTTTCCATGAGTGGTGTATTCCATTTAAAACTTAAATATTATATTGATCATTATTATAAAAATATGATGAATATAAATTAGATTTATATTATTTTTTACATTATTTAATCATGATATAAGTACAATTACAAAAAATTTAACAAATTAGGATACATGCAAAAAAAGTGAATATTACGTGAAGTGAAACCTTAAAATAGGATTTATAACAAGAAGGTAACATAAGGTAATGATGAAACCATATATGGGGATTTCATCTCTCTTTTTATTTCCATTAGATACAGGCTCTATTAACAACTCATTCTTTTTATGTGGTGTGTGTACTACAGATGGATGTATTAAATGATTATTATAATTAAATTTATTGATATTTACATAACCATTTTATGTTCTATATTTAATGGGTTTGAGATTTCAAAAGTTACCCAAATGGTAAAATATTTTTGTCCCAATTTTTCTTCTTTGAGACTCATATTATTTTATGAACCTAAATTCTTTATTGATGTGTATATCTATTCATTTTACAAATTATATCATGAATTTACCTATATTAATTTTATTTTATGCTTCCTGTGATTTCATATTCTTACATGGAGTGTATGATCCCAAGTTACCAAGTTTCCAAGTTATATGAGTTTATTGAAACAATCTTATCACTTTTATAGATTGTTTATTTTTTGCTTCATTTGATGATATATTATAATCTATCTCTCAAGAACACTCATGAGTTTCCTTCTCATATATTTATTCATGATATATCCATGTATTAGTACAATTTTAATAATCATTGGTAGTAATGTTATTGTTTTTATGTAAAATCTGAACGTCTCACTCTTCAGTCAAAAATCTACTATATTCTGAAACCATGTTTAAAAAAAATTCAAATGGTCCTTAAAGCCCATTTTTAGAGAAAAATGATTTTAAATATGATTATTTTTGTTTTATATACATTATTTATATGTTTTGAAATCAATTTTCATTTAAAATGGTATACAAATAGTTCAATGTTTTCAAAAGAATTTATCAATGAAAAAAAGGATATTTTCTTCAAGAAATATTTTTTAATAGATCACTTAAAATAATTTACCCTATATTATAACATCCATTGGTGTTACCCATTTCATTATGAGTAAATTATACAATATTTCCATTCATATTATATATCTTAATGGGTGATGTTTCAATGTTGTGGTGTTTATGAAACGAGTTTATCATTCAAGGGTTATATATTTTTGAATCTATCTTATTTTCATGAGTTATGTTTATAATGAAATTATTGTGGAACCTATAATTTTCCATAGGTAGAATATGATTACATGTTTATAATACCCATTTCCTATCATGGGTTTTGATATGATTAATTATGTTCTGTTAGAACTTTTATGTATGATTTAACTATGATATGGGTGGGACTTATATCTCTCTCCAATAATTTGGATATGGATTTATATATCCTGAAATAGACATTGATGAATTATAAAATAAACTCGGTTCAGTATTATATAAATGTAATGGGGAGTGAACATGGTTTATTAATACAATGTTGGAATGGGGTGATAAACTAGTGCAGAAAAGGACTGTGTTCACTAATATGGTCTCAACAGCAATTCCATGACAACTATGGAAATCATAATTTATGATTATTTTTAACCAAAAATCCATATTTTATTACAATTTCATGATTTCATGGATTATGTTATTTATTTTATTATGATTCATGTCTTATGAACATCCATGATTTATGCAATGATTCGTGTACATGATATTTTATATATAGGGTATGGTATTCTATTTTCATGGTCCCACTATCATACCATTATGATAATGATTTTGTTTACATATATTTCTTGTTTACCCTTAATAAGCATTTGATCTGACCTCATTTTATGTTTACCTCCCCATGTTATGAAGATATGTATTATATTTGATGTGTATAATAAGGGTTCTAATCAAGAAGAACATAGTGGGTGATAATGTAGCTCAATTATGAATTAGTGTTTATGTTTCCATGTTTCGAAGGGTCGTAGAACAGTATGACCTTTGGGTGTCTATTAGTATAATGTTCCACATATTCAAAAAATGTTATGTAATATTAATGTATGAAAAGAAAGGGTTTCTATACATACCTTTTAACGAAAGGTTATATAATACCAACTAATGTGATGGAATATTATTAATAACATATATCTCAATTGGGGACAAATATCCCCATTTACTTGAACCTCCATACTCATATACAAGAAAAACAATCATGAAAACCAAGAAAATGACCAATAATGAGAGATGAAATGGAATCTTATAACTCATGAAAAAGGAAATAAATGAACTTAATGAAATTATAATAAATAAAATACATGTTTAAAAGGGTATGAATTACTTATTTTTGGAATTTATGTTATTATCCTATAAATTAAGATCATGTGAAGAATACTTTTAGACATAAGGTAGTGGATTTCTTCAAAACCCTCGTTTTTACCTTCAGGTTATTATTTCTGTCTTTTTTAATACAACATAACTCTTATTTAATTTTTATATATGTATAATAAATTAATTTTATTTCTGAAAAACGAATGTATTCAGATCAGTACATCTGTATTTGATGAGGAAATACATGCCCTTATAAGGTTTTCATCTAAATTGTTCAAGAACAAAAAGAATGAGTATACGGAACTTCCAAATTTATCTCTAATTTTAAGAGAATATCATAATTTATTTCAATCCTACATTTTTATTCTAAAATTAATAATTTCATTATGAAAAAATATCTTTGTTCATTTTTGGTTTTATGTAAACAAATATGCCTTTTCGTCTTTAAACATACCTTAATGTTTTCCTTATACATCACTAAAATGTCTCCTCTAATGCCTCTTAAATACTTTTTTTAAATTTTTTCACTTAATTTTGTCGTAAATTATCATGATATATGCCTATTTTACCTTATTAATTTCCATGTAAGATTTAAATCCATTCATTCATGGACAATATAATGATATTTTATTTTGTTATATAATATGACATGATTATGATACCCAATGTTTTTCATGGATAACCCATATTCTTGATTCATCATGTGGCACACATATTCATGACCATGTTATGATGAGTGTTCCCAAATAGTACTCCAATACATTTTATAATATTTACTCTCATGAGATGTCATGTTAGGATAGGGAGTAAACCCGATTTCTATACTGGTCTTTGACTTCCATGTTCAATGGTCCTGACAGCTAAACAGGATCCATGGTTATGTCATGTTGTGAATTTTTTATATAGTCCTATTATGTGATGGTTATTTTTACCCACAGTCTACTTGTTATTCTTCCTTATATTTATTCAAGTTTAATTACTTTTTTTGTTATCATTTTATGCCTTCTAACCCATGTACATTGCTTTATTATTATATTTACACCCTTAATGTGCATTTTTACCTCATTCTTTTTTCATGTATTCCACGAGATATCTTATAGAGATGTAGGATATCAGTGGATATTCAGATCTATTTATGGATGATTAAAATAAATACGTTTTACTCTATTTATATCTTTCTTGTTAATGTACCTAGTCATCCAAAGAAACTATACTTTATGATCCTTGTCTTGTAATTTGATGGTTAATTATTGATTAAATAAAGTAATAATATGTTTAAATTTCTAGGATTAATATACTCTACTACCCATGTTAGAAAAACATAGGAGGATTAGGGTCTACATGGGTTTTTAACAACCATACATCCAAAGGAAAACATCCATTCGAGGAACCTATAGTTTTTAACAGTCCATTTTTCAGGATTAGCTCTTGGTTACCGAAAACGTGCACCATAACCATGATGGGATTTTATTTAAGAAGTGGGATGATGATAATTTGATCACGTTTTCGCCAAACTACTTGGACTTGATTTTATGGTTGAAATGTCTTTTTATCCCTCATTAATCTGTTTAACACTTTTAATTCTCTCTTACATTCGTTTCACTATATGAATGGGATTTCCATATCCCTAGAGCTCCCAAACCTCGTGATTTAGGAATTTACGTATCTTATTTATCTATAATTTATATCAAGATCTGTCATAAGAATAGTATTTATCTAGTTATGAATTTTAATCACATCCCTTATTTTTTTAGTTTATCTTCTAATCTATTATGCTATTTAGTTGCATGCTCTTTTGCCTTATTTTTATGCCTTTGGACCATTTCACTAATTTTTTAAACCGACATCAAATCTAAGTCCACCAGCATGCGAGGAGTCATCGATGGCCATATGGTAGGATGTATCAATGTTTTCCCCATGAGTTTTATTAATTTTAATGCCTTTTCACTATGATTCACACTATCCTTTTCTATACATTACTATTAATTGATTTATTCATATTACATTGATCTAAAAAACATGATATATGCCTTTTTATCATGATTTAGATGTTTAGATGATGTTTATCCTCTTTAAGGACACACTTTGGGTGTTCCAAATTAAATTTCCTTTCATCTTTTTTTTGTTTAATTGATCTAAATTCCTCTTAATTGCTAGGCTAGTGTTTTAATATAGATTCCACCCCCTTATAAATGATTTTTTAATAAATGAAACTCCAATATTATTTGATATATTTATGAGATGAATTACACAATTAAGATATTTCTCCATTAATTATGGAACATTACAAATATATCTAGAACATATAAATTGATTTTCCATTCATTTTTTAAATGGATATTATATATAATATTGAAGGGGTTTTCCATGATGGTTTTCCATTCCATATATTAATAAAATTGATTAAATGTAATGTACTATATTGGGTGGAATGGTCATGAAATTTGTTTATTTTTTATTAAATTCTAATTGTGAATTTTAATTCATTTTTTAATTGAACATGATTATTAAAATAAGTGGGATATGATTCCTTATGTAATTAATTATAAATATAGTTACTCCTCCTTTATAGGTTGTGGTATGACGGTAATAGTTCTTTTGTGCATATCAGTTTCACACTCCCATGCATCTGGTGTTGAGAATGATATCTCACACCCGGAAAACTATTTGGATGTATGCATGACACACTATGTACCTTGGTTAGAGTATTCACATGATGGAACACACACAATCTCTGATGATGATCATAAAATCTCCTAATCAGTATCATATATAAAGAATTTAACATAATTCTTGAGCTTATATGCTTGTTTAGACAAGTTATGGATGTCTGAGTTATGCACCGGTCCATTTATCATGTAGTATTCTAGGTATATAGCCACATATGTCCACACCTTCTTGGATCATGTAGGTGGATGAAATATAAAAATAAACTATATATATTGTATTAATATATATATGGTTACTAATCAGATGTATATTTTGGCCATGAATCGATGTGGGTAGAGCCTCCTGGTATCCTTTAGGAACATTAGGGGGATGTTATTTATTTGGTCATCATTTATAGTTATTTATTGTAAAATGATAAGTATTTATCTATGAGATCTTCATGGATTACATCTAGACATTATTGGTGGTGGCATAGTGAGATTTTTTCTCACATCCTACTCAATATGAATTTATTACCTGATAATATTATATGACTTTTTGAAGGGATAATGGAATTCTCTGAGATATGGATATTTGATAGAAAAATCATATAGATATTGAATAGGTGTTAAGGGCCGATCATATGCTTGATATGCTATTGGAATTTTTTATATTTTTACTTTAAGTGTACCATGATGTTATATTCGGATCCCATCATACCTTTCTTATATAAGCATTCCATTAATCCATGTATATGACACTACCTTGTGAATTTTGATGAATTTATTGTTTTTCTGTTATTTATACTTTTTTTCTTCTTATTTATTTAGTCAGTCATTATATTCTTCCACTATTGTTTGTTTATGTTTGTATCCACCATGACACTATGATAAGTGGGTATAGTCTCCACACTAAACAACCTTTACATCCTCGCTTATATTTAGTAGCCTCTAGCATATGAGGAAGCACTCATGACGCCATGTTACCTACATGATTGGGGCATGGGTTATGTGGACCCCAGGATAGGAAATTACAATGTAGATTCAGAGCCTTATTTTTCCTTTTTATAAATATTTGTTTATTAGACAGGAGATAATGATTTAAATGAATTCTTTATTTGACCATGTTCTTTGACATAGCTCCCCCATGTACATGGGAAACTGAAATTACCTATGATGTGAAATATTTGTTATTTACTATGCCATTTATGGTTGATACTACTTCACCATTGGGTGACACACTTATTCTGTGGTGATAATATAATTGGTTTTTTTTTTTGAAATGTTAATTTCATTACTATAGAATTATTAGTTTAGGGAACTACATAACATGAATAATTATTTTCAAAACAAGTCTATTTTCCAATCATTTTTCCATGCCACATCAATTTTTAGCATGCACATGACTATACCCTATTTTTATTTCCTTGATTGTCAATTAAATGTGATGATTTTAGTTACAGGAATAATAAAACATAATTGGCACTTAAAATTCCTCTATTAACCTAATAATTCTTTCTGGCATTGGTAAAATAAAACAACTTACACAGTTAGTTATGGAACGTTATGCCATGGACCATTTGTCACATTGGATGCAATGTGTTATAGTGTGCATAATGTGGACCCCATATTCTGATTCATAAGGAGAATGAGAACTTATGGATTTGAAATGGTGATCCATCTAAATCATCCAATTAATGAGAATCAAATATTTTTGATATCAAGAAATTGAAATGAATATGACTTTTAATGTAATAATAACTATCTTATAAATGTGAATCAACAGACATAAACCCAAAAAACTGGCATGGTGGTGGATAAATCATGAGTCTCCCTTGTTCTTATGGCCATTATAATGTCTTCTACTACATGGAAATGGAATTTGTAGTAGTAAATGAGGCATGATTATTTTTATAGGAAGGATATGTAACCATATAAATTTTCTATTTTCAATCATTTCAATTACTAAGATCTCTTATAAGACATGCCTTTGGTGTTGTATTATAATTCCTCTACAATGTTTTCCAATATTATACCTTGATAGCATTGATGACCATGCACTTGATGTGGAAGGCCATGAGTCTCTAGTGATTCCTCATACAGTTCCACATATGGAAACTATTCGTATTCCTGATATGGTAATTGATGCTTAGTTATAATAGTGATTTCTATGTATAATACAAAATATGTATGATTTTGTTCAACCTACCCCAATTAAGGTATATTTGACTACAGAATTCTAGTAGTACCATCCTCCCACATTTTTGGTGGTTGGTGGACCACGTACTACTGAGTCATGTATTGATGTTATCCTTTATATATTCAAAAATTGATAAAAACATCCAAAGAAAAGGATCAAACATGATGTGTATACGCTACACGATTATTCCAAGTGATAGCAGGATGTCATTACCCAGGAAGATAGGCATAGATATATGGTCTGGGAAGATTTCTAGATGATAATATATGATATTTCTTTCCCCTAATCATTTGGATTGATAGATCTAGAGAATTCATAATCCTACAAGAGGGAGGCATGTTGGTTGTGGAATAATCCGCTCATTTTACGAAGCTGAATCAATTCACACTTACTCTAACATGTGTTGATTATATGACCACATGATGATTTTATCACGACATTGTATATGACATTTGGTCACAGTTTAGCATCTTCAGGTTAACTACTATCTTGGAAATTGGAATCTAATCATTTTTTATAGTGAATTATTTTAGGTTAGCTTATGGTAAAGCTGAGGGTGGTTCGGAACCTTGATCTGTCAATACTTCTTCTTCTGGGTGAAGGAGACTCGTCATGTCTACTCTGGGAGGTAAAAATAGTTTGGATCCTTATGCTAATATCCTTTTTGTATATCACATGTTTGTTAAGTCATGAAAAACTAATCATTTTTTATTACAAGTTCAAGTGGAATATTGTGGTTGGTTCATTATGGGTCATATTGAGTGTTTTTTTAAACATTTCCACTAGCCCCTAGCTAGTAGGGATCTACTCCCACCCCATGTTCATGAGTGGGGCTAGTTGAATCATGCATCAAAGGTAGTTTGAATACTACCGACTGCTCAGGTTGAGGTGGTGGTCGCGGTACATATAGTCATACTTTTGATTCTCATATCTAGTATATAAGGCTTTCTTAGGGCATTGAGGAAGTGACTATGGTCCTCAATAAACTCCAGTTATAAGTAGTCCAGCCTATGCTAGAGGATCATAGCACCGAACCTTATATATTTTTGAGATATTATTTTTATTTCCTACACATTTGTGTATTAATAAATATTTATATACACATATCTCTCATTTATATCTATGACTATTATGACGAGTCTAGGACTCAATAAAAAAAACATATATAGTGTTATGATGATAGATACCTCATAACATATCCAATTTGAGGGTGTTAACTATAGTATGGACTTCCCCATTGAGATAGGTGGGTAACATTTTGTGTTGAATCATTCCATACTAAACATGACGAGCTTTAAAATAATCATTGTAATATACTGGTTAGTTCCCTACTGATCCCACGCACACATCTATCATCGCATAGTGATGTTTACATTAATAGAGGGTGGTATGAATGTGTATAATTGGATGATCAAGCAACGAAAACATGACTTGAGAATTAGAAAATGATTAATGTTATAGCATTGATCACCAGTCTTTTATTGATAACTAAGGGTTATGACCTAATGTCATTCCACCTATAGTGAAGCATTTTAGATAATTCTCTCCTGATGAATTATCTGATATTCCTCTTATACGAGAGGTAGAATTACCTATTTAAAAAGTACCAATAGTATCACTAGCAACATTTCCTTTTTATAGGATGGAACATAAGGAGGTTCTGGAGATCAAGATGCAGTTGAAGGGTTTTGTGGTAAGATAATTTATACACCACCAAACATCTCCTTGGGATTCGATGAACCTTTTATCCAAGATGGAAGAAGGTATCCTCAATCTTTTCATGGATTACCATCAATTGAACCATATCACGGTAAAGAATCGATATCCAATACCTCAAATAGACAACCTCTTCGATCACTTAATAGTATAAGGAATGTTTTTAAAGATATATTTTATGTTGGTATGTCATTAGGTACATGTTAGGTCATCAAAAATACATCCCAAAGCTTTCAGGGGGTGGGGTGGAGGTATGGTCTATATGAGTAAATTTTCATGTCCTTTAAAATCAGGAAAATACCTGTTTTATGGAAAATAAGAATTCGGGTTTCCAAAAATATCTAGATTCATTCATTATAGTCTTTGTCAATGATATCATATTGTATTATTGCTTCAGACCCGACCATGTAAACCATATTGAGATCATACTAAATAAAACTAGGGTACATTATCTCTACGTTATGGTTAGAAAATTAAAATTTATAATTAAAAACACAACATATTGTTTTACATTGTCTTAGAGCCAAGAGGATCTGTAGACCCATATATTGTGAGAGTTGTAGTTTCTTAGGAGAAACCCAACAACATCATTAACATTCAGTGATTCTTATTGGAATACATGTATTACAGATGATTCATCTAGTATTTATCACTTCATAGATCACTGATTGTGATCTTAACAAAAAGATGTGTAAAAATCATATGGTCATAAGTTTGGGATATAGCCTTTTGGGGTTGAATAGACATTTGACATCAGTAATGATAATAACTATCATGGATCCTATCATGTTTTGTATATTATAATATGAATAATTAGTCATCAGGATTGGATCTATTAAAATACAGTATGATAAAGTCTTCATGTACTGATCTAATTAGTTGTGACCTCATGGGAGATATTATCTGAGACGCGACCTCAAGTTAGATGACTTATTTCATGATCTATAGTTTTCAAGGAACTATCTACTTGGAGAGAGTATTTTTGTATACACTGATCACAAAATCCTCATGTAAATTGTTACTGTGTGAGATTTAATTCTCAAGTAGTGTAGGTGGGTTGAGTTCCTATAGTATTTTGATATCGAGCTTGCTTACACACATTGTAAAGTCATTGTTGTGGCTGACGATCTGAGCCTGAAGACTCAAACAGAAGAAATTCTGGAGGCTAGTAGTGAATGGTAGCACATGGCCTCATTCCCATAGATTCACATTGAGGTTAATGATCATCATGGTAAGAATATCCTCATAGATTTAGTAGTTAAATCTAATATTTTGGAGTTGTATGGTAGTAATAATATTTAAAAGTGATGTAAAATACTCAAAAAAATTTGGAAAATGAAGAGAGATAAATCTATTGAATAATTGAAGAAAAATATTTAGCAGGGTAAAATCGGAAAAGGAATAGAGGCTAGACCGTGAACGGGAAAATATCCTTTTTGGAACACCACTCCAAATTCAGGCCCATGAGATGAACCATAAATGAACCAAATCATTTGTGGGAAGCATAGGACGATGATGGTCCCCTGCGAATGACCTCGTTCATGAAACAAATGTAGTAAACTCACCCCACATACAATTTTATGAAAACTTGGGTGATTACTGGGCAAGGAAAGGTTAATGGAGATCCTCAAACGTGGTCCATCATGGGACTAAGGTGGTGATTTCTACCTCTGAGAACTGCAACCCCCATGATCCTCTATTGACCGAGTCTTATGTGGGCTGGGTGATTTTTCCTTGGGCATCCGCAGTAGGTGACATGTGACCCTATTACCTAGACCAATTTTCTTCAATAAAAGGTTCCCAAGGGGATCGAAGAGAGGATTTTCTATTTTTGTAATTTGGATGGCTTGAAAGACAAATTTGGGAGGGTAGAAGGATCGGAGATTGAAGGAGAAGTACAGCTCTGCCAAGGCAGACTCTTCCTATGATTCCTTGTAGGTATATCCTTCTACATACCCTAAAAAAACATAATAAGAATTAGAAAAACCAAAAACCAAAAACCTCCACGAATGAATTTCCTATGAACCGCCTAACCACTTCCCCTTATTCAAACTCGCTTCCCACATTGAAATGTTTTATACAGAAGGAATCCTACACATTGTAGAAAATATCTACATGGTGGGAAATCAACCAATCATACCATCCAATTACGCAGTTGTATCCCAGCCCCATGAACCACAATGGTATGCAAGATATTCTCATACTGGCATATCAAAGCGCAATGTGGGCAGAACATGGTTTTTCATAGAGAAACACTACATGGACCACATATAGATCTATGTACCATAATGTTATGTGAACAACTACCCCAAGTACATAACAATACACTATGTAATGGAAACACCATCCCACATGATAAAATGGTATGGATAATGGGGTATTATCGGGTGTTCCACCATCTAGCCTCAATCAGTTCCTTCTGTTTTCATCACCTCATCCGCAGTCTTTCCAAGAACCAGACTAACAGAATTAGGCTGAGGCCTCTTCCCAATCCACCATACCCATATGATAAAACCATCAAGCACATCATTTCCCCCTTCTGAGTTTACATACTTATAGTAAAAACAATCATGTGTGTAATACCATTAATGGTACAAACCACTAGAACGTCTATAAGATTACATTTCCATGGTAACCCGAGGTCCAATCATGGGATAATTACATGATCCTCTCAGTTCTATAGATCATGGGAAATAACTGGCCTTTTACTTTGATGGGGTTTGGTGATATATAAGGTAAATGACACTTTATTATCAATTGGACTAGGAGAAATATTCCCCCCTTTCCTATAATCAATTTCAAGTAATCCCTTCTAGAGTAAGCCCCTTTTATCATAGGAGGTGGTGATCTCACCCCATCCTCTTAACTATAATCCTCCTCCATCCCCTTATGTGGAGTATTGAATGTGTGTGTCTTGTTGAATCATTCACATCTTCTTGTTTCTCAAACTAATCATGACTCACATGAGCTTAGTGGATATTGATGATCTCGTCACCTACCCAATCCACATCTAGAAATGAACTATGAGACATCTGATTCCCACTATAACTGGGATTCATAGGATAAGTTTCTAAGGACTGAGCTCAAAGGGTATCCCCTCAAAGGCTAACCCAAATCATTACTCCCAATTCATCTTGGAATCTATTATGGTGTAGGTCCCAACTCTAATTTAAAAGGGCCTCCCTCGCCAATGTAGGCCCCAAATCATGCCTCTGTTATGAGAAGCTTATGCGTGTAATCAATGTCATACTGAACTATGAGGGATTTGTTTTCCAACCCACTAGGATACATAGGAAGACTCCTAGACGTCCAAACCCAATTTCAAAACTTACTCTAATGTTTTCTGGGCTATATTCTCGATAGTATCCCCATTTTCCCTGAAGACTACATTGCGTCTAGGTACCTTGGTTGACCTTATGGTAATTCCCACAACAAATATTGACTAGGAACATTCTTCCTAGAGAACCTTGCCGCATTACAGTAAACTACATGGATGGGTCCTCATCACATGACCTTAAAATGTGATGTGTCTAGATAAGTGGCACTGAACTATGCGGGCTATAATTCCTCTCATGAGGATTTATAGAAATCCCATCTTATGGGTTCAAACCCGATATAAAAATAGTCCATTTCCCACCTGGAGGATGAAAAATTCTAGGGAACCGAATCAAATGGATTAAACTATATTTTTTTTGTAAAAAGACAAGAGAATCCCTAATGAGTCCAAAAAAGGGTTATATCAATGTCCGACAACATTTCCTTTTTCAGTTCAGTTCAACATTTCCAAAGACAATAGTATGTGACCTCATGAACTGAAAACAATAGAAAAATGATAGGGTTTCTTATTACATTTCCACATTTAAATATATGACCAACTCCTCTAACTGGAGAATCACCCAAGAGGAGATGCTTGTCATCTGCATCGACAACCTCTGCGATGAGTTGCGAACAAAACTCAATTTAGTGAAATATACAAGTGGGTTTCGGGATTTCTATACCATCACCCAAAGAATATAATATTCCTTATAGTAGACTAATCTCATGTCTTGGGTATCCCCATAGGCACTGGGAAAATGAATTAGAAGAGATAAATGACATATGTTATTCTTATGTCACCCCTGAACCACCTTCAGCTCCAGGGCCCACACCGAACCATATATGGACCCCTAGACATCAACAGCTGCTCCTAACTCACTATGATCAACAAAGAGGATTAGGATAAATCAATTAGAGGAATGGAAGAATAATTTTTACTCTTTATGGGATGATCAAGTCCATTGTGAATTTGTATCTTCCATGAATTGTAACTTTATCTGTCAAGTCCATCACGTATTTTTTGTCCATTATGACTTTGTTAGTAATAGGGAACAAAAGTTCGAAAGTTGGATGACTCATAATATGTTTAAACACTTCCATAGAATAATAAAAATGCATGTGAAGCAATCAATTGTGCTCCCAATAGCTATGGATGGAACATAGCTCAGATTCTTGGCCCCATGATCCTTTAAGGAGATAGATGATCAAGTGAAAGAAGATAAACCTACATAAAGTCCAAAGATGGATTTTCCACTTTTAGATTTCATGCCAATAGATCTGATGTTATGGGTACCACCCCTCCAAATGACACAACATGAAACACCCTTCAAACGAAACAATGAGAACCAACCCACCAAATGGAACAATGACCCCCACCCCCTCCCATAAAATGGAGCAATGGGCACTGGGTTGCCCAATGTCACCACAAGAGGAAGTCAACCATGAAGAGTCACCATCAGATGACGAGCGGATTTCTAGATCCATAAATTTCATTAACATAGTGGATCCATTGTCCAATGAAGAATATGGATATGAAAGTAAATTCCCTACACTTAATCGGGTTTCCAGAGGAAGAGGCTGCAAAATCCTAGGGGACCTGGTTATATGATGTCATATTAGAAACCAAACTCCTGGCCACATTCCCACTCAAATCGTCAATGTTGAAGAATCTCACAGAAGATCCCTTTAGATGACCCAATAGGAACTGGATGGTCTCTCGACCTATACTAGAAGGAAATCTGGACCAATCATCCTAGAATATCTTTTGTAAGAGGAGAAAATGCATGATCTCTTATGGAATGCAGGTAGGCATGCTCAACCAAACCCGCAAAGTACAGAAGCACCATCATCTCCAATCATAGGAACCAGTCCATCCTTATACAATTCACATGTCCCAAAAGTTCCTATGAAATATAATCCCTGTGTCTATAATAATTGTACATTAGACCACAATTATTATATCTTGAAGATGATATCCTCAGTACTATCCAATCAATCAATTTTGGACACCTTGTGCCAGTCAAAAAATCGTAGGGAATTACTTTTTGAAGCATTACTATGTCCCCAGGAGTGTTAGGGTGAAGTGGCCAGCACTGAAGTCCATTTGACAGAATCAAGTCTCGAATAATTCCATGTTTTCATCGTTATTATATATTTATATCAACACCTCATTATTCATGGGCATAACAAAAAACTATAAGTGTCTGGAATGGTAAATGATGTCGACCTTCGAAAATTCTTCATTGATAGTGGTCCAATGTTTATCTCATTCCACTATAGATACTTCATTATCTGGTCTACATTGAGTTAAATCTTATACTCTTCACCACAACATATTTAAGATATGATATCAATGAGCAGAGGTCATTGGTCCAATTCATGCTCAAAACATTTCTTAGTGAACTCATAGCTGAGTCATAATTTCTTATGGTCCGACAAAATATAGCCTTTAATTCCCATTTTGGAACGCCTTGGCTTCATGAACTCATAATTATTCTCTCATCATATCATCAATGTGCCATGCATATAATTAATGGATAGAATGTGACATTGAACACTGATAGGGACCCATTTGAATCTTGCGAGTCACACTATATAGATGGAGATATTTATGAACATGAAGGGAATCAACCCTCAGTGGAAGGGATTGATTGGGTCACTGCTTCAAATGGACAGTAAGTGGTCCCCACTAACTCTATCAAGAATTTTGACACAGAATATGCACTTCTCATAAATCAAGGGCAGTTCGTGAGTCCATATTTTTTAGTGTGTTTGAAAGTTATCATGATTTCAGTCATGGACACTAAGCCACACAGTGTTGAAAAATCCATTGATTCCCAAGATGATAGTGTATTATCAGATAAAAGTACACTTTAACTATCATCAATGGTCCAAATAATCCCTACATCACCCACCAAGAAAGAGAAAGATGTTTTGTTACCAAACGATGGTGCGGAAACTCCTCCACAGTTCAATTCATCCTCTCTGGAAAATTCCCCATAGTCATTCGGGACAGAAAAATCTTCTACAGCCTCCAAATACAAGAATTTTTATGCCTCTACCAATTTCTAAGATCTCATATATATAATTGTCTCCTCATCATAATAGGAAGAATAGGATAAGGAGTATGTAGAAGAGGAGGAGGAAGAAGAACCTAGGCATGCCCCTCCAACATTCGAGGAAGGTGTCTCTACCACCATTGATGAACATAGAGAGATAAAATGGGTATCAAATAAGACCTATGGTCATGGATACCTTCTCTTGAGGCCTCCCACTACCATTCCTGGCTTCGCCTAGGGTTTCCTTCAGAAACCATCTGCTTTGGGGTCGACGGTGCATCTGAATGTCGTTTTCTCCTTTTCTACTCCTATTCTTCCCCTCTTCTCGCCTCCTACATTTTTCTTCCTTAATGGCGTCAGGTGTTTCTTGGAGTTTTTCCTCAAAAGGTGGATATTTTGGTTCCTTCAAAGGATATTTCCATGGAAGGCTCCGGCTGCCTCTACCCTGCTCTGTCCTCATTTTCCACCGTGCCTCCCCAGGTCGAATCAGGAGTGTTGGATTCACTGTGGTTTTGGGTTAAGTAGTTTGGCGATTGTGGGTTTCTCAGGTGCTTTTTTGCTAGTTCTTTCTTGTTTATGGATGATGGTTTTGGACCCGATGTGTTGCTGCTGTTTGGAGATGTAGGCGGTTTAAATCTATGCCCTGACCTCAAGTTCTTCCTCTCTTCTCTGATTCTGATCTGGAGTAGTAGTTCCATAGAGGTTTTGGGAAGTGGGATATTGTGTAGGGACCACTCCCAATTTGGGAGTGATTGGTGGAGTCTCCTTTGACGGTAACTTACCTAGGCAGCTAGAGAAGAATTCACCAAGGTGGGCAGCCTTCATGGACCTCCTGCATGCAGCGTGAGGAGACTTCTTAGGGGTATATGAACCTACCCCACCAACTAGAGATGTTTTGGGTTTTTCCCTGCTTATTTAAACGGGATCCAATATCATTGTTTGTATGGTGGTGGAAGTGTGTGTGATCCTCCGAGTTTTATCCGGAGAGAAGGGAATAGAGAACTGACGGTGTTTCTCCCGTGGATGTAGGTCATACGACCGAACCACGTTAAAATTCCGGTGTTGCTCCGTTTTGCTCTTGTTTTGTGTGTTCGAGGTACCACACACCTCCGCTGCGCCCCAAAAAGTGGTATCAAAGGGGAGTCGGAGCGAACGGAGGTGAACCGGGGAGGCGACGTTATATTATCCGGTGGCTGAAAAATTGAAAGTGGTCGGAAAATTTTTTCGAGGGCATATTTGAGAAGAGGACGGCGAGACGATTCCAACGGCGCAAACGGCGAGGAAAACGGAGTTGAAACGAAGGAGATATGGCCGATCAAAGTTCGGTCAAACCCGCAGGTGAACAGTAACCCCGTGACGGAGAAAAAGGAACTATTCACGCCGCCGGCACCAATTCCGGCAATATTCCGGCGGGAATTCTGGCGTGCCACGTCATCGCCACGCCGGCGCCACGTCAGCGAGCGATCTGGACCGTTGAACGTGTTTTGACATTATCTCGGTCAATTGGTGTCCGATTTCGGCGATCCAGGAGTCGATTCTGACTATTTCGACCGTTCCGGACACATCCGTACAGTTAGTGTTTGAAAATTCGCACTCTATCAGGTGATTTCAGAAGGGTTCAGCATCGACGGTGGTGATCGCGTTTTGCGACGACGACAATGACGGGTGGTGGAGCACTTCCATGATTTGACATCGAGAAGTTCGATGGTCGAAACAATTTCGGCTTGTGGCAAAGCACGGTGAAGGATCTTTTGGTGCAGCAGGGCCTGATCAGACCGTTGATCGGAGAAAAGCCCGACACAACTAGAGCCAATGATTGGGAAGAGCTCGAGATGCGGGTCGTCATCACGATTCGGCTATGTATGGCGAATGAGGTAAAGTATTCGGTGCTAGATGAGACATCACCGAAGGAGATCTGGAAGAAGTTGGAGCAGCGATATATGGCGAAGTCGCTCACCAACAAGTTTTTCCTGAAGAAGAAACTGTACCAATTGCGCATGGACGAGGGAGCGAATTTTTTGGATCATAACAATGAATTCAACAAGATCCTGACGCAGTTATTGGGGCTCGATGTGAAGGTTGAAGAGGAAGACAAAGCACTTTTGCTTTTGTCATCACTACCAAGCTCATTTGATGGGCTTGTGACTGCATTGCTCGTGGGGAAGGATACACTGAAGCTGGACGATGTGATGGCGTCGCTTCAAGATTCGGAAGCATTTCGAAGACCCATGACGCATTCAGGCAAGAAAATCATGACGATGCGAGATGATCAGCGTGGGAGGAGCCGACATCGACAGTCGGGAGGTAAAGAATGGCGGCCAAAATCCAGGGGGTGTGATCTGAGTGAAATCACGTGTTTCTGGTGCGAGAAGAAGGGTCACTATAAAAGTGACTGCCCAGAGCGCAAACGGTACGTTGCTGGGAAGAAGAAAGTTGAAGAGGAGGATGTGAACATCACATGATTATATGCAGATGATGAAATATGTGTGACAATGGGAAGCGTGCACTCAGATGAGCGAGTTGAACGGGGAGAAGTGCAGTGTCCTTACGGCAAAAGATACGGGGACATGAAGAGGGAATGTCGTTTTCTGAGAAGGAAGAACGAGCGGGATCAAAATCCAAAGGAAGACGGATGGGTTCTGGATTCGGGGAGCTCAGCACACATATGTACGACGAGAGGTACATTTGATACTTTTCAGTAGGTGCGAGACTCGGTGAGACTTGGTGATGGGTCAACATGCGAGGTTCGAGGAGTCGGGACAATGAAATTGAAGACACCCGATGGAGGAATTCGTAAACTGGCTGACGTGAAATTCGTTCCGAGGATGAGGCGGAACTTGATATCATTGAGTATGCTCGATGCGAAAGGGTTCAAGATTTCCCGAGCAGGTGGAGTGTTAGAAGTCTCACGTGGGGATGAAACAATAATTACTGGGAAGGAGTACCAGTGGTTGTATCATTTTATGGAGACCGCAGTCAGCCCGAGCTCGAGTGAAGATTGTAGAAGTGTCACGTCGTCTGGCGTGAAGAAGCGTGTTCGATTTGCGGATGAAGTTTTCAACACCTGCAAGGAGACTGCAGGTCAAGCTTCTACCCCAAATTGTTCGTGAGGGGGAGATTTGTAGGGACCACACCCAATTTGGGAGTGATTGGTGGAGTCTCCTTTGACGGCAACCTACCCATGCAGCTGGAGAAGAATTCACCAAGGTGGGCAGCCTTCATGGACCTCCTGCATGCAGCATGAGGATACTTCTTAGGGGTAGATGAACCTACCCCAAAAACTAGAGATGTTTTGGTTTTTTTCCCTCTATATTTAAACGGGATCCAATCTCATTGTTTGTATAGTGGTGGAAGTGTGTGTGATCCTCCGAGTTTTATCCGGAGAGAAGGGAATAGAGAACTGACGGTGTTTCTCCCGTGGATGTAGGTCATACGACCGAACCACGTTAAAATTCCGGTGTTGCTCCGTTTTTCTCCTGTTTTGTGTGTTTGAGGTACCACACACCTCCTCTGCGCCCCAACAAGCTGCGCCCCAACATACTGTGTCCGACAGTGCTCTTAGTGTAGTTTGTGTCACTAGGTTTCTTCTTATATAGCTATGGTTATGTTTTCTCAGTTGATAGGATGATCTCCGGTGGTCTTCAGTGATTGATGTGGGTTTCAGAGGGTGACGACGGAGACAACAGCGACAACGATGTCGACTATGGTTTTTCTTGCGAAGACAATATTTCACCTTTTTTGTTTCTGGATTCAGTGATTTTGTCTGGTGTGGTGAGATTTTCGACGGGGGTGACCGACGAAGGCGTGGGTTCTTCTGTGATGTGAAATGTGTTGGGTTGGTCTCTGGCCGTGGCTCCGGCGGTGACAGGCGACGCCAACGACGATTTTGTTTTCTTAATGATGATATAGGATGGAGATGACAGGACAGCTAACGTGGTGCCTTGTGGTTTGGGCCACCTCTGTGTTTGCGGTAATTTTTTGAATTTCAAATTATGCCTATGGTTTTTATTTGGCACTCGAGTCGGTCAAAGTGCAGTTTCACGAGTGTTTGAGGAGGCTTCCTGTGTAGATGTGGTGGGCTTGATTTTTTTTAATTTTGAATTTGCTGTTTGGCGGTAGGTCGGGAGATTTTTTTTTGTTGATATGTGGAAGTGGGTTGTTTTAAAAGACTTAGACTAGGACAGTGTTTTTGTGTGTGGCAATTGTAGGGTTCACACTTAGCTGTTAAAATTGTCTTCTGAAAAATACAAAAAATGGATATGGTGGAAAGATGACCTGTGGCCCACTCTAAAAAGTGTTGCAATTCATTTTAATGATAAAGTGGTATACATGTCCTCATTAATGTATAATTAATATGTTTTCACCTATAACTATACATAAATGTTTTTCCATGATCTTGAGGTGGTAACTCACCACTTGGGCCTATATGAAGACCACAGTGCCTACAAGGAGGCTTCCAAAAGGATGCATCCAAAACATGTTTCCAAAATTCAGGTTGTGGTTGGTAAAATCATTCAAGAAAATCCTATTCCAGAGGTTTAATATCCTATTTCGATGACCAATATATTTCCCATTAAAAAGAAGAATAGGAAGATAAAATTCTACATCGACATCAGGGATCTCAATCAGAACTGCCTGAAAGATGACTTCCCAGTCCCGATTAAGGAATTATTGATCGATGCAACTCCTAGATATGAGCCACTCTCTTTCATGGATGGATATTTAGGTTATAATAAAATATGAATGGCACAAGAATATTTAGAAGCTACATTTTTCAGGGCCCGAGGGAATATTCTTCATCATGGTGATGCCTTTTGGTTGAAAAATGACAGTTCTACATACCGATGCGACATGCATTGCGTATTCATTCCCTTCCAATGAAGGTTTATGGAATGATATGTTAATGAATTTGGGTTTAAATATCATGAAATATCTGACCACTAGATAGATTTTAAAATAGTCTTCAACAAATTATGCTATCACATTTTGAAAATGAACCCCTTAAAATGTCCTTCTGGTGTCACCCTAGGAAAATTCCATGGATTCGTCGTATGTTGTCAAGTAATTAAATTCAACCTTTTGAAAAAACATCCTATCCTCAGAATTTCACCTCCTCATAACCTCACTAAGTAAATAGGTCATCCTGGAAATTTGGCCTATATTTGATGCTTCATATCAAACCTTTCAGGAAAATGTTTTCCCTTCACCATGTTGATGAAAATGGGGGTCACATACCAATGAAATGACTACTATCCGGAAGCATTTGACAAAATCATTAAATATCTTCCAATCAATCTAGTTCTAATGCCAGCATTCGAAGTATGTCCACTCATTCTATATGTGACGGTTTTTGAATGGTCACTAGGAACCTTCCTCGTGAAAAATAGTGATGTCGGGTGTGAGGACAATATTTATTATCTCAGCTAGACCATGATTGATGGTGAGAATCATTATTCAAATATCAAAAAGAGCTTCCGGGACCTAATCTTTGTAGTGCAAAATATCAGGCACTATCTTCATCACCAAGAGGTCCATTTGGTCTCTTGTAGCAACATGATCACGTATATCCTCAGCTCTCCAATGTTGACTGGATGCTTGTAATGATAGGTGGGCATCCAACAATAGTTTAATATAAGGCTATTATCTCAAAAATCTATCAAAGGATATGAATTAGATGATTTCCTAGAAAAACACCCTTCAATATAAATAACCTAATTTAATACTGAATTACCGGATTAAGAAGATTTCTCTATTTAGAATGAATTCCAAACACAGAAAATGTATTTGGATGGTGCATCCATAAGTCTGATCGGAAAAATAATGGTTGATCCCAATCTCATCAAAGTGGGGTTGGGAGTCATACTCATATCCCCAGAAATAATGGCCTTCACTTAATACTTACTATTGTCAGAGTGGTGAACAAACAATGAAGAATATTATCAGGGTCTCATCACATGCCTTGATATCTCACATCAAGCATTGGCTGAACCAAAATAGATAAAAGGTTACATAGAGCTAGTCCTCAGGCAAGTTAATGGTCACAATTCCATCAAGAAAGAAGGGATAATCCCTATAAAGAAAAATGTCCAAGAACTGATGGTAGAGTTCTCGTCAGAGTAGACATTAACCAGTGTCCCCCAATACCAAAATGCTTAAGATGATGCATTACTAAATGCAACAACAGCTCTCACAGATGTAGATTAGAATGAAACTGTAATATACATTTCCCACCACCGAATGGTTTTACCATTTTCTTAATCCATGACAGAAGATATCAACAAGATTAGACCCATCATTGAGATGAATGGTCCTACCACCAGCTTCATGATTAACATCACAGATTACCATAAAAAGGGAGAGATCCCACCATATTGGGTTGGAAGGGAGAAAATATGGTGACCAAAAATCAACATCATTTTTTACAATTTCACCAATTAGTAAAAATTCCTCTACCAGAATGGTTTTGACATGATCCTTCACATATGAACTAATGGAAAATAAATGGATTCCATCAAGAAAGAACTGCACGATGGATCCTGTGGTGCACATCAATCAAGATCCACACTATTATATGAAATTATAAGTCATGGATACTATCTTACCACCATAATTCAGGATTTTTCCACATTAAAAATAAAGTTTAATTCATGTCAGGTTCATTACAATTTCATCCCCCAGTCCTCAGATTTACTTCAAACATCCAAATAGTTATGTCCATTTTCTATATAGGTAATGGAGGTTGTGGGGCCTTATCCTTCCACTATAGGGAAACAATTCAAGTATATTCTCACTTAAACTGACTTATTTTCCAGATAAAAGAAGTTGTACCCCTAAAGGATGTAAGAGTAAGATGAATTTAAACCTTTATTTAATCTAGTATCATTACCAGATTTGGTGTCCCTCAAACAATACTGAAAGACAATGTAACTAATTACAATTCTACTAATTTGAAAATCTATATCAGTAATATAAAATCATTACCAACCGTTTTTCAACTATCATGAAGTAGCCAACAGACGAATAGAAGCATTCAACAAGACCCTATCCAATATACTCTATAAGATGGTAGAAAAGGACATGTAATAATGGCCAGACAAGATCCTCCATGCTCTGTGGGTTATCAAACCATGACACATTCTGCCAATCAAGAAACCCAATATTCATTGTTATATGGGAAAGAAGTGGTTCTACCTGTTGACATACAACTATCCTCTCTCTTCATTTCCATATGTGATATGCTATCCAATATGAGAAATCCATGAAATGGCTCGATGTGTTGGATCAATTGGATGAGAAAAGATTTCATGAGTCTTCAACAAAAAGGTTCCCCTCTAGTATTTACTCAAAGGAGAAATGGTGTTGGTCCTAAAAACCCAATTGTAACTAGGGAAGAAACATCTTAAATTAGATCCAAATTGGGAAGGACCACATATCATACATAAGGTCAACTCCAAAGGAACATATTCACTGATATTAATGGATAGACATCTTACCAGAGATCCCACCAATTCAAGGTTTCTGAAGAAATACTTTATTTAATCATATAATTCTTATCTTAGCACCAAGACATTAAACTCCATAGTGACATATGAATACTAGATATACAATGTTAAACTACATAGAAATATGAACATAGCCACATGATGAGAAAATACTGCGAGATCATTGCATCCTAATCAATGACTCGTTACACATGAGTCAGATCTGTGCAAGAGAAATTAAAAGTTCCCATGTTCCCATGTGAGAGTAAAATCCACATGGGAACAATATTTCCCCAAAAATACATGTGTCTTGATTCCATCCCTTGCTGGATACGTATTAACGCCTAGACTCCACATCTTGGTCTAGTCACTGTGTAAACAAATGCCCCTTCTACATGTGTGTTAGACCATAGGAGGGGGAATTCACAGAACTACTAACATCTTCATTCTTGCTATCATAGGATATGTAGAGACTCCTTAAACATATGTCTTGGTGAAGAAACCACGTGATGAAAATACCTCTGTTGTACTCTCCATTTATTCTATATACAAATAAAATCCTTTTCTATTCATTTTTTTATGTTGAGCTTGGCTCATGGGATCTTGTGAATATTAGTAAAAATTTCCCCCTCATAAATAGAGGGTAGAGGTACATGATTGGACGATCATTTAAAAAAATATTCAATAATGTCCCCTCCTACATATTGGTCAGATTGGCGTAGTAAGAATTCTATAAATATGTGTGGCTTTTATTACTGCCATCAGATGATACATAGTGACGCATGGATCCTACATCATGGTCTTTCTACTGTAAAAAATTCCCATCTCCCTATGTAATGACCAACTGTATACTAGGATACCAATTTCTAGAAATATATGTGGCTTGATTCCTATTGTCATAGGATACATAGTAACTCTCGAATACCACATCATAATATCTTCACCATTCAAAAAATCCCCATACGTCTAGGTCAGACCAACATAGGGGAGGTTGATGGAACTGGATTTGATTATCATCCCCATGAATAGGTGTAGTGGCTCTCGAATCTTCAAATATGTACTCATTCACAACAAATGACCAAAAATTTTAAACACCCCCTCTATGTTATGTTATACCCATATGGATGCATAAACCTATACTACCCCCTTTTTATCATATCGATCATAGCTCATGTAGGATTAGGTGTTCGGAAGGGAGTTCCCCACATGGTCAAGGCATATCAACCTGTAGTAGGGTTACCGTGGTCCTAGTGGCATGACCTTAAAAGGCATGATAGGGTCCTCCCTCTACATTAGGTAATCCAATAGTCATTATATTAAGACTATAAACAACATAGTACCTCTAGAATTGCATGTGTCTTGATTGCTATTTCCATAGGATATATAGAGATTTTTGAATCTCATATATTGGGTTCAACCCCAAAAATTGAAAAAAGAGACAATTGCACCCAATCTCCTTTACATAAATGAAGAAATTTGGGGGAGAGTACAAATAATTATTTATATAGGAAGGATTTTTTGAAGATCATGTTGCACGCATATGAGTCAGATATATGTAGGGGATTCTATATTTCATAGGTAATTGAACACATGAAATTTCTTTCGTACCAAGATAACTATTTTCCATCCACCAAACTCCATTCCAAAGGAAATATTTGATGTCGATGATCATCCCAAGCCATCATAAATGGGTGGTCATCCTGAGGAAAAAATTCTTTGGATATGCACACAATTCCCTAGTGGCTCTCCATATATAGACTAAAAAATTCCAATCAAACAATGTAAAATTCTTCCTCTACATATTCTTTTCCTACTTCTATATGGCCAATGAATCTTATTCCCCATATCATTTCTCCTCATCCAAGAGATGTTAGAGTAATGGTTTACACTTTCTCCCTTCCTCACATATGAGGAATTATAGAATATCCTGGTCTAATTATGACATATTTTCGTCAAGGATTCTATTGAAATTCATCCCCATAACAGGATGTTAAACTATGTAGCCAACATCCTTACTGCATGATATAAAAATTCATGGATTCATAACATCCATATCCATTCATGTTTAGTTTCCCACACCCTGCCGCATGATGCTAAACTACATGGTTTAGCCCAAACTATGTATCTCTTTCTTCCTACTCAGATAGGGAACATAATTATGCCTAGATTCTATGATCCACACCCAGCAACAGAGGACATAATAAAATGTCACCTCTTTAAAGTCAAAATAGTAATCCCTTAAAATAGGATCCATTTGAGGGGTCATATCAGGGGTAATAAAATATCTCCTCTTCAAATTTGGCCAAATATGTCCCCATAACATTGAAATAAACTTCATGACATATACCTCCATCCCACACGATGATAAATTGCATGATAAAATGTCCTTGTTGTATGATGATAAACTACAAAAAAACTACCGAGAGTATAAAATTCTCCCTATATCGACTATGAAATCCCTATGTGGTTGAGTAAAACCCTTTTCAAACCTTATTTCTCACAATGATTATAGATTACATGTCATTAGGGATTTTAGTAGGGAATTCCCCAAACTTCCATTGCAAATCAATCCTTAATAGAGGGTCCTGGTGGAACGACCTTAAAAGGCACATTATGGTTCTTATACCCCCATAATAGGGAGCATGATATCCCAAACTGATGACATTAAACTTCATTGAATCCCAAATATGGATACGAATTCCCATCCACTTATGTATGGATCATGCCTATGAAGGGAGATTAATGTCAAGATACCTAGATCTTTAAACCCGGGTCTGGCTCTAACAAAATTCCCTATCCAACATATGAATCAGATCTGTATAGAAGAGTCCCCAATTTATGGATAATAATGGACTAAATATTTATAATATTCCCATACACATCCTTTACATCCATAAAACTATCTTCTTTAAGTGATTTTGGATCTTCACAAACACTCACATCCATTCTAGCTAGATGGTCAGTGTCCTACTGACACCTATGTCTGACTATGAAAATAATTCCATAACGAAACTGAAATAGGTTACCCACACAAATTTCCTATTTTAAAAAATAAAATTAATAATCACTAGATTCATTTCCAACCTCTATACACCAATTGATTTCCAAGCCCCACATCATTCCCCCTTATTTGAAAACTCTTGCAATTATAGTTTACAATTTTCTTCTTACACACATATTGGACATTTCAGGACATACCATATTGGTTATCTTCTAGTTAATAGGTTCTTTTATATCAATTTCATAATTTCATAACATTAAAACATCAGGATGCATGATACTGAATGTTCACTCTTGGGTCCAGACATATCAAAAGGTATTTTTCCCCAGTTCCTATGAATGTAATAAATCAGTATAGCAATGTCTAGTATGAGCCCCGTGTCATGGGTAATCTCATATATAAGATAAAATTATCTATTCCTAAGAAATAATTATATATTCATATGGTAGTACATATCATGAACTACATACATCGTGATTCATGTTGACATAAAATACAAAGTGATAGCTGAACCTCTTATCTTGAGTCCAGTCGTGAATTAAAATTACCACCTCTTTCACGCACACAGGTTAGACCTACACAGGGGAGCCTCCTTACACATGTATGGACATGACATCCTTATCCATTCTTAGTAAATTTCAGACAAAAATCTCCCCTTTTGTGTTCATAAACCACCTATAAACAACCCATACTCGATGGCTTGGAATATCTGAATCCCCTTAATCAATAATGGCCATCAGATATGGAAGGTTAGTGTCTTGTGGTCGCCTTTGTTTGATTGTGAACATAATTTCATGGCGGAACTAAAAACATTCCACAAAAAAAAACTTCATCAAAAGGAAAATTCTCCCTTAGGAGATGCTTTTCCTCCCTCCATACTCCCCTATGATGTCTACATCCGACCTCACTCACTACTTTTGAAAAACCCAAATATTGCAGTTTACATCCTTTATCCCCACTCATTGATGAAGATGATAGAATAGTAATAGTCAAACTTCCATGAAAATGGAATTTCATTTTCCCTTCTAGTAAGAGGGAAATGAATTCACATCATGAGTATCAAATGTCCCGGTTGTATGACATTAAACAGCACCATGCTCCATCCCTCCAATACACAATTAAAATTCATATAGGATCAGTTTCTAGACCAAAACCAATATGAATACCATTATTAGTTCAAGACATAATTCACCTAATCAGCCACCCGATTTTTTTACTATGAAAAAAACAAATCCAAATGTCCATGAAATTTCATGAACTTTAGGAATGGATGACCAATGTCCTGCAGTCACCATTATTTGACTATGCACAGAGTTCCCCGGCAGCTCTGCATAAGTTTCCCAAAAAAATATCTTGTCAACCAAGGGAAAACTCTTCCATAGGAGATGCTTTCTCTTTTTCCTTATCCCACTTATATTAAACAAACCCTTTCATATTTCACACGAATAAACCACAAAATTCAGCTCAAGTGAAATCCCTCATCCCTTTAATAAATGTATAGGGGAATACTTGGTCTATAAACCATATTTGGGGATCCCCCCTACAAGATGTCATCAAATATGTTCGACCTAGAACATAAGTAAGGATAGTTTGGTTTTAAATACATAAAAAAACCCATGAAAAAAAATGAAACTCACCAGGAAGAAAACACACAATGGGAACCCTAAAAAAAGATGAGTACCAGCTCGCTAAACCTATGATACATATTGTTTAAGGAAATTATTGTGCAATCGAATAAAAAAAGAGGCCCAAAATAGGTTAGGTCAAAGACCCAAAATGTGAAGCCTAACAAAAATTCAAGTCACACCCTCTAAACACATACCGAATCGGGTTTATAAAAAAATTGTAATAACAAAAAGGGGGAAATTTTTTAGGGATTTACATAAAACCCTCGCAATATACAAACCATGATCGGTGAGTCTCTCGCCTTAAGAAAAAATTATATCAATACTTGATTAGGTTATTTATTTCAAATTGCGACCTAAATTGACATTTGGTTGAGATTATGAGTTCCAAATGTAGTTAATCATGGTTGATTGAAATTATAGGAAAATATAAAGGGAAATAATTAGAGAGAAAAACATTTTCATTCAATTAAGTGAATATGGAAGGACATCCATTGTCTGTAGTGTCTCCTTGATTTCTGTGTAAGAGGAAACAATGGAACTAGACAATCCTAAATATTAAAATGTAGCTTGGTTAGCTCCTTCCTGTAGGTCAATAACTATATGATAGGGGGAAAGAATTTCTTTTTTCCAATGTAGTCCTCTCTAAACCTTGAGCTTCAACAAATGGACACACTTATTTCATAATGACCTAGATATCTAGTCCTTTATACTAGATGGTCTCATAGTTGTCACTCTTTAAGGAATGTTCTACCTTCATCTTGGCCACAAGAGCCACACACTTCCATAGTTCCTCATTCTGGGAAATCACATGGCCTTGATTTTTTGTTTCTTCATACCCCAAATGGTTTAATTCCCCAATAGTATCTCAAAATTTCATATTTTCGGGATGGAAAGTATTAAGTGGGGCAAGGTTTTCCTCACGATCATCTAGATCCTATTGAGCAATAACAATTTGATATTTGATAAAATTCCACTATTGGTAATCAAATCCACCAAAACCCAAGCTGATGGAATATTTTATAAAGGTATCCTCCTCCTCAGTAATGTCTGTAAAGGTAGTATCTAGGTAAATTGTACAGATCTGAATCAATTCTTATCTTCTCATAGCTTGGTTTTTCCTAATCACACGGGGACTTTAGTATTATCCCTTTTCCACAATAGGTGTATAAATAGGAAGTTCCATCAAAATAAATGGAGCATCGCTCAGTTGAGTTACCCATGTACGTGTACTCTCATGCTCTGTAGATAGTCCAACACATCAAGATAAATCTATAGGGCTAGTGGAAATCTAAAAAATGTTTGGTGATGTCCATCTCAGGCCATCATTAGTAGGGATACTGATAGTTCTAAGTAGAGATTTAGGGTCTATGTTTCGCTCCACTGAGATGGGTTGAATAGAGAAATTCCCATCTGAATGCATACGATTGTGGATGAAGCGCATTATTGCATTAGGAATAGAGGGAGATGGTACAATTGGCATAGTTGAAATTGGAATAGAAGTAGTCATTGGCCTTTACACCCATCAGCTGGTCTGGACATTGTTCCATTAGAGTAACATGCCACCCACAGTTTAGCATAATCTAGAAACAAAAAAGTTGAGGACACTATGGAAGGTATACGAAAATCTAGGATATTATCATCCCATGTCATCGTCAACTATAATTGGATAAGGATCACCAAATGATATTCACTCTTGACCTATGTGACCATGAATAATGTGACTCACTTGAGACATCTGAATTGTCTGTCAAACCTATAAGGAGTATATGGTTCATAGATAGTTATTATATCTATGTGAGAGGTCATGGTTCCATCCCGAAAAGCGATTATGTAGGAACATGCTTCTAAATAACCGCTCCCATCATCTACTAGTACATCCTGAGGCAGATGGTAAGGAAAAAATCAAATTGAAAAAGATCAATCAATAACTCAATTGTGTTGTCGATACTTAAGAATTTGGGATGAACATAAGAAATGTTAAGTACATTTGGATTGAATTCATAATGAAGAACCATCATAGAGTGCCAACACTCATATCACAAGAAATTCTCCATTATACCATCATAAAAAATGAAATGTCCCACTAAGATGATGAATATTCTTCCCTTCATGTATCTTCCCAAATAACTCATACATTTGAGCAACGGAAAGAACGGAAAAATTGAGGGGCTTCCCCTCTCCCGGTGTGGATTCCATCATTATAGTGAAAACCCACACACTAGTATAAATTTGATGAGAAAGAAAGAGCCACCTGGTTTGGAACATAGCAATGAAACCCACTGATCGCACCACGATTCACTGTTTCATTTTCACCCTTACACCACTATGCTAAACTTGATTTATATTGAAAATTATAAAACTAATAACAAATTTCATTCAATTTTTGAATCATTTTTCTTGAGTTTAACACTTAAAAAAAGGTAATTTAACTTTTGTTGATGATACCATTGCAAGAGGGAGTGATTTGGAGGATCCATGATGATGTCCAAGAAAAATGGACCAAACTGCGCAAGATCCACCCACACTAGTGTACTCATCCTCTCACCTATCATAAACCGTGCATCCAAATGGGCTAATATTGTGTGGTATGGTCCAAATATAATTGGGATACATTTCATATGTAGGAACCCGGGACAAATTCGACTATTGGGGCGCCCAACTGACCTGATCTGTCCAGAACAGCGAATCTTCATGAAGTCAAAAGGTGTGTGATGTGATATGTCCATATCATGGGCTATAGTTGTCCAATTTGTGCCACACATTAAGTGGATACAGAAAATAGGTGGGGCTACAACTTTTGTATTTTCTTGAAAGTTATATAAGGGTTTATGGAGGTCGAAACTCATGTGAAAAGTGGTTTTATGATATGTGTGTTCTCAAAACCACCTTCAGATTTTCCTATAAAATGGAACATTTGGCTCCCCATTTGTAAGTTCGACCAGGTGGAAATGCTTTGGTATTTTGGAGACCCATAGTATTATTCTCCTCATCCAAGAAGTTATAGGGGTGCCTATCATCATAGGATGGTCAACAATGAAGAAGGGGTTCCACCAGATCCTTCTCCTCCCCTCGATGGTGAGCTAAACAGTGGGTGATCATTTTGAGGGAGCAACACGTAATTGGGAGGGAGTGCCAACACTTGATAATCTACTGGTTTTGTATAATTTTTTTTATTATTTCACTTATTTTTTATCTAATCATGCTTGACCTTTGAATTCATTTATTGGGTTTAATTAAGTGAACCGCTTTTCATTTCAACACCGATTGTGTTGAAATTTCATGTGGGAAACTTGAGTTGTTCCGATTGGGAAACAAAATGATACTATTTCTCTCACAAAAACAAAAGCTATTTGTATTAATTGGTATCCATTAATCTGTTCCTGATGTAAAAACCTTGACAACATGATTGTTGTGTCAGGGGTTGGTACATTGTTCAACGTTTTGAGAGGCAAGAGGGGAATCAAGATCATGATAACCCTCAACCAAATAATTAAACAAAACCATGTGAAATTTTCATAACAATTAACTATAAAATATGTGTAGTGAACTTGAAGTGATCTCCATATCACGTAATTCTAAAACACCACTTTTATTTATCAACTATTAAACTCTTAAATCATGTCATTTTCCTAAAACTGTTTTCAAACCACCCCATCTTTTATTCTTCTTATTAAAAATTCACAGTATAAACTACCAATTCTTCTTGAGAGATGAATTATTTTCTTCCCTAGAATAAAACATCTTCTCTATATCACTATCAATATGAGGTATCATGACAACACATTCAAATTTTGGCGTCGTTGTCGAGGAGAGATTCAGTTTTATTGCGTATTTTTTATAATATTTTTGTAATTTTTGTGAATATTAATTTGATTTATCTTCTATATTTTTATATACATTTGTGTTTTGATTTATTTCTTCTATAGGTTCTATGCACGATGAGTTCTAATCTAGGAGACTTACCTCCTTTTGAACCCGAACTGAAGAGGATCTTAAATCAGCGACCCCGAGATGCACAAGAGAACCCTTTGAAGGAGGACACACCACAACTCAAGACTTTTCTAAACCCATCTTCATCTAGAACAAAATTAGAACCTGAAATTAATTTGTTTTAAATGGATGAGAACAATAGAACACTAAAATAATTAACCTCACCAGATGTTGATATCCAACCCACTTACATTAAAATTCAAGGTCAGTCACCCAATTTTGAACATAAAGCTTGTTTAATTCATTTATTACTAAGATTTAATGGACTTGCTGGACAAGATCCACACAAGAATCTTAATGAATTTCATACTGTGTGTTATACCTTAAAATCGGAAAATGTGGATGAAAAACAAGTAATGCTCAGATCATTCCCATTTTCATTCGAAGACATCGCAAAAGACTGGCTTTACTATGTAAATTCACCAATTAGAGGGAGGGCGGACATGGAACACATTTTTCTTGAAAAATATTTCCCAGCCTCTCGAACTGGAACTATAAGGAATGAAATATGAGGTATAAAGAAATCTCAAGGGGAAACATTAGATGAATATTGGGAACTTTTTAAAAGGTTATGTTCAAGCTGTCCACACCACCAAATAAGTGATCAACTTTTAATTTAGTATTTTTATGAAGGTTTAATTCCTATTGACCGAAATATGATTGATAATGCCGCAGGTGGTGCGCTAGTTGATAAAAACCCAATAGCTGCAAGGAACATAATTGAGAACATGGCACAAAAGACTTGACAATTCGGTTCAAGGTCTAATGTACCCATTCAAGGTGTCCATGAGGTGCAAAATACCAAATTCGAGAGGAAGGTGGACATGATGTTTGAAGTGGTAAGAAACTTTCTTAGACAACATGCTCTTTCCTAAGGGAAATCCAAATATCCACCTCCCATAAATTGCGGTATATGTTCTTCTGACACCCACTACTCTGATCAATGCCACCAACTAAGAGAAATTACTGAGAGTTGTGAAGAAATCTTTCCAGGCTTCCCCTGTAACCATCCCTTTAAGAATGAACCATAATATCCATCCAATCACTTGTGGAAAGATAAACAATCCTATAGGTAAGGGGGTATTCAAGCATACCTCAATAGACATGGAACCAACTGGGGAAGAGTATTCAACCACTACCACCCAGAAATACTCAACCACAACAAAGGTCTTTCCCACAATCTCTTCCAAAACCTGAGCCTAGCTTAGAATACATGATGAAACAAATGGCTACCAACAATATCCAGTCCAAAAAACCACCCAAGCTGCTATACAATACATAAAACCCAACTATGCCAACTTTCCAAATCAGTGGGGGAAATCCAGATCCATGGGTCAGTTAAACTACCTTCTCAACAAATAGATAACCCTATAGATAATGGAAATGTAAGTGCCATCACTCTTCTGAGTGAAAAAAAACTAAAAATCCAAATGACCCCTCTACTAGAGTCATCCCCTCTTAAGGAAACCACCATACCAACTACTAGAAATAATCTAAATTAGGTAGAACCTTGTATTGAGAGAATCCCCTCCAAAGGATAGAGTCTATCTATTGATGAGTCACCTATCCCAACAATCCATCTTATATTTCTACAATGGTCCACCCATCCTAGAAAAAAAGGAAACTAAACTTGGTAAGAAAATTTTTGAGACATTCAAAAAGTGTAGGTAAACATTCCCATGATTGATGTTGTGAAACAAATTCCAAGATATGCCATGTTTCTAAAGAATATGTGCACACACCAAAGGAAACTTCGAGGTTATGAGAAGGTGAGGTTGGGGATGAATTTTTCAACATTGATAGAGCCATCACTTCCGAAAAAGGTCAATGATCCCTGAACATTCTCAATTCTGTGCACCGTATGGGAGTATTATTTTTCTAATGCTATGATTGATTTAGCTGCTTCTATAAATGTGATGACTCACTCCATTTACCCTACATTTTAGGTTGGGGAACTAAAGCCCACTCGAATTATTGTTCAATTGGCTAACCAGAGTACCACACACCCCTCTGGTGTGTTAGATGATGTTCTTGTGAGGGCTCAAAATTTATTTTTTCCTACTGACTTTTATGTTCTCAAAATGGAGTATGATAGGATGAATGGACATGCCCTGTATATATTGGGGAGACCGTTCCTAAAAACCGCATAAACCATAATTAATTTCCACAATGTTACATTATATATGGTGCTTGGTGGTGACATTTTCTACTGAAATATCCATGATTCCATGATGCACCCCTCATAAGAACATTCTTCTCTCTCTGTTAATTCTATATATGTACTCCCTTCCATTGAAAAAACTTCATTTCATTCCCCTAATCCCAATTATGAGGTTTATTCATTGATAGAAATTCTAGGAAATGATTCATGCATTTAATGTTTTAGTGGTCTAGAAAAGTGTCATGCCTGTTTATTGATTGATGATTTATTTAACACTGTGGATCACCTGAAATCAATGATACTAATAAGCTTGTAAAATTTCATTCCTCTATTGATGATCATACCATTTAGAAGTTATATGAGATTAGTGACCTATAAATTTCACACACACAATCCCATCAATCCAAAATCCACCTAAATTGGAACTGAAACAACTACCTCAATATTAAAAATATTCATATCTTGGGAATGGAAACAAGTTTCCAGTCATGATTGTTAGATCACTCCCTCCCGAGCATGAATTGTGACTGCTTGAACTCTTGAGGGTGTATAAACAAGATTTTGGGTGGAGAATTGATGGAATTCCAGGTATTAGACCATTAATTTGTACACATCATATTTTATTAAATGATAAAGCTAAACCAGTGAGGCCAGAAGAACATTGACTGATCCCAAACCTCCTAGAAGTTGTGAAAAATGAGTTAACCAAATTATTGTCTTCTGGAATCATTTACCCTATCTCTAACAGCCAATGGGTTAGTCCCATTCAAGTAGTTCCTAAAACATTGGCCTTACAGTAATCAAAAATGAAAACAATGAATTAGTTCCAACTCATTTGAAGAATAGTTGGCGTGTCTGTATATACTATCGTCGACTAAACCAACACACTAGGAAGGACCATTTCCCATGTCCATTCATTTAAAAAATTCTAGAGAGGCCAGCGGTTAAGTCCCAATACTATTTCCCTTATGATTATTATGGATACTTTCATATCCATATTGCCCTCGAGGATTAGGAAAAGACAACCTTCACTTGCCCCTTTGGCACATTTTCATATAGGAGGATTCCATTTGGTCTATGCAATGCTCCGGTTACATTCCAACGATGTATGGTTAATATTTTTTGGGATTACCTGGAGAATTTCATTGATGTTTTCATGGATGATTTCATGTTTTATGGATCCTATTTTGATAAATGTTTCAGTAGTGTTGGTTTAGTCCTATGCCATTGTATTGAAAAGAATATTGTATTCAATTATGAGAAATTCCATTTCATGGTGTGACAAGGTATAGTTTTGGGGAATGTCATTTCTGGGGATGGTATCCAAGTAGATAAATTAAAATTGGATTCCATATCTTCCTTTACATTAACCAAAAATGTATGGGATGTGCGGTATTTCCTAGTTCTTGTTGGATTTTACTGTCATTTCATTTGTGACTTTGGAAAGATTGCACTCCCACTCTCCGGGTTACTCTAAAATTATAAAGAATTTGTTTTTGATAAAGAATGTGATTATGCTTTTAATAAGTTAAAATGGAGTATCACGTCACCCCCGGTAATCAAACCACCTCAGTGGGATTTATCATTTGAGCTCATGCGTGATGCCTCTAACTATGTAGTTTGGGTAGTCTTATTACAAAGTGTCAATTGAGATCCACAAGTCATTGCCTATGCCTCATGTACTTTGGACCCTACTAAGCAAACTAAACCACAACTAAAAATAATTCCATGACATAGTGTTTTCCATAGATAAATTTAGGTCATATCATTTAGGGTGAAAACTTATTTTATTCTCCAAGAATGTTGTCCTCCGGTATCTCCTTAAGAAACCAGAAGCCAAACCACACCTCATTAGATGGATGCTCCTACTTCATGAATTCAATCTATAAATTAGAGATAAAAAAGGAGTAGAGAATGTGGTGGCTGAGCATATCAGTAGGATCCACCCATCCTCATTCATTGACTCATATCCTTGTATTGTTATAAATTAAATATTTCCTGATGAGCAATTGTACCAAGTGCATGATGTTTTTCCTTGGTATGCTAAAATTGTAAATTATTTGGCAGCATCTTCCATTCCTACCAATTTCCACAAAAACCTTGTTTACTATCTAAAACATGAGTCTTGTTGAAACATTTGGGATGACCCCTCACTTTGGCGCACATGAAGTGATCAAGTCCTTAGGAATTCTTTTCCTGATTACAAGTTTTAGTCCGTCCTTAGATTCTGCCACACTCTTGCTTGTGGGGGCCACTTTGGTACCCAATGGACTACTCGCAAAATCCTCGATTCTGGTCTTTTTTGTCCCACATTGTTTCGGGATGCCCATGACTTTTTTAAATCTTGTCCTCACTATCAAAGAATTGGGAATGCATATAAAAGAAATGAGATTCCAAAAAACCCATGCTCTTCCATGACATTTTCGATGTTTGGGAATTGAATTTATGGGACCATTTGCTAATTCATTTGTTAACATGTACATTATTCTGGAAGTTGATTACGTGTAAAAATAGGTAGAGGCACGAGCTACAAGGACTAATGATAATAAGGTAGTTATAGAATTTTTGAGAACTCAAATACTATATAGGTTTGAATTGCCTTGGTTCATTATCAGTGACTAGGGTTCTCATTTCTGCCACTAAACAATGCAATCACTTTTCCGTCGGTATGGGGTCAGTCATCGAGTGTCTACTGCATATCACCCACATACTAATGGTCAAAATGAGGTGTCAAATAGAGAAGTAAAACAAATTCTTGAAAAAGCGGTTCAACCCAATAGAAAATATTGGATTCTTAGACTTGATGATTCATTATGGACTTACCATACTACTTTTAAGACTCCCATTGGCATGTCACCATATAGATGGAGTTTGGAAAGAGTTGTCACCTCCCTATTGAGATTGAGAACTAGGCCTACTAGGCCATAAAACAATGAAATTATAATCATTCTGTTGCAGGTACTCAAAGGATTTTGTAGATTCAGAAGATAGAAGAAATGAAAAGAGATGCATATGAGAACTCCAGGATTTATAAGAAGCGTACCAAAGCTTCCCACGACGGCCTCATCCTTTATTGTCAGTTCTACATTGGGCAGAAGGTCCTCATCTATAATGCAAGGATGAAGTTGCATTTAGGTAAGCTTCGTTCATGCTGGTTTGGACCATACACTATTACTTACATCTCTCCATTTAGTGTTTTCTAGATTCAAAATAAAGAAACCAATAAAACCTTCACAGTTAATGGGCAGCGAATAAAGCACTTACATAAAATCCTTTTGGAGTCCCCGATGGAGGAACTCCAAGGTCAAGAAGAAGTCTATGAATAACACTCACTAGGTTTTATCCTTCCTTCATACATTATATTTTTACAGAGAGGACACTACACACTCTAGGCATGGGGGGATGGGTATATTCCTAGGTTAGTTAGGAATTTTCATCGTCTTTCTTCCTTTTCTCTTTTTATCTTGTTGAATTGTATTTTTAGTTTCCCCCTTTCTCTCCCACTCACCTCTATGCCGGAATATTAGTTTTTTATTCCCAATTTATGATGGAAAATGACGCATGTTTAATCATGGAAGTTATTGAAAATGAATATTCCCAACTAATCAAGGAAAATGATTCACATATAATCATAGAAGTTATTGAAAATGCATGTGAAATATCTGTATTTCATGTTGTTTTAACACTCAGAAAAATTCTGATGAAATGTGCATTTTAGCAATAATTCAATACTATGGTGTGACTTTCTTTTGAAACTTAGTTATTTGTCGATAATATAAATGGTTGTAGCATTTTTAAACCTTTGAGAATAATGTTGCGCTTTTTGTGAATAGTTTAAAAGAAAATTCCATCAATTAATCTCTCCACACATTTTTTCTCACTCAACCATGATGTGTCAAAAGTTTTCTCTTAAAGGAAGATAAATATAAGTTAGGTTGATTTTTATCTACCTTCCAAAATCATTTTTCCATTCGTTCGTTCCTTATCCGATCTATTTCATTACTGTACTAGATTTACCTTTGTGTGTGTACTTGTTATCCGACTGTTGTGCTCCCTCAAAAAAAATAAAAATAAAAAATAAAAAAAGGATTTTATATTGGGAAGCTCAATAAACACCCTTCCACGACCTTGGAGTTTTTTATAAATATTACCATTAGTGTCATGAGGAGATCAAACAAGGTTTTGGAGGAGAGTGCGAGATCTGTTACAAGTAGAACTTTTGAAAAAATAATAAATGAGGGGAGTGAAGAAATGAATAACATATGGGAATATCTAGGCTGGGAACTTAAATTCTTACTTCTAAGAATGCTTAATTGAGTGGGTCTTGAAATTTGATTGCAACGGATATTGGGAAAGTTCAGTGGAAATGATCTTGTAAGTAGACAATTATTAAAATAACTTATATTTACTTGATAAAAAGTGGAAAGAATAGAATGAAATGGTTTTCACACACACACATGTTGAATTAGTGACATGATTAAATTTTGAATTATTTTCTATGATTGGTATCATGCATCTCTTGGAATTTCATTTGGATACAATTTTTGGGATGTCATTTTCAGTGATCATTTAGAATATCTCCTCGGTGTCATTCTTTCTTTGATCACATTTATATCTGGAATAAATTTTTTATTGAATGTTAAATCTTTACGAAGATGGAAATATCTACATGCATAATTTTTTAAATTATGACTTTTCCCAGGAGTGAAAATATTTAGGTGGGGGTGTGATCGCACCACGATTCACTATTTCATTTTCACCCTTACACCACAGTGCTACACTTGTTTTATATTAAAATTTTTAAAATTTTATTCCATGTTTGAATCATTTATTTTGTTTTTATCATCGTTAAAAATGGAAATTTTACTTGTTTTGATGATTCCATTGCAGGAGGGGTGATTTGGAGGACCCATGATGATGTCCAAGAAAAATGGACAAAACTACGCAAGATCCCTGCACACCAGTGGACTCATCCGCACACTCCTCCAGAACCATGCATCCAAATGGGATGAAATTTTGTGGGATGGTCCAAAATTAATTGGGCTACCACTCAGTAGATGGAACCCAATACTCATTTGACCATCTGGTGTCCCAACCGACCTGATCTGTCCATCACATCGATTCTGCATGAAGTCAAACGTAGTGCGCTATGATCTATCCATATCTCAGGCTCTAGTTGTCCAAATTGTTCCAAACAATCGGAGGAAACATCCAAGAGGTGGGGATACAACTTTTTAATTTTCTATAAAACGATATAAGGCTGTTTGGGGGTCAAAACCCATGTGACAAGTGGTTTTAAGAAATATGTGTGCCCAAAACCACCTTCCTATTTTCCTATAAAATGGAACCTTGGGCTCCCCATTTTTATGTTCGTCCAGGAGGAAATGATCTCGTATTTTTGAGACCCAAATGAGTTCTCTCCTCATACAATAATTTCTACTGTCCCCTATAATCATCGGGGGATCAACAATGAATAATGGGTTCCACCTGATCCTTCTCCTCCTCTCGATGGCGGGCTAAATGGTGGACGCTCATTTTGAGGGAGATATACATAATTGGTAGGGTGTTCCATCACTTTATACTCTAATGGTTTTGTATAATTTTTTAGTTTATTATTTCACTTATGTATTATCTAAACATGTTTCTCCTCTGAATTCATTTCCTGGGTTTAATTAAGTGAACTGCTTTTCATTTCAACACTGATTGGGTTGAAATTTCAAGTGGGAAACTTGGGTTGTTCTATTTGGGAAACACAATGATCCTATTTCTCTCAAACATGAAAAAGATATTAGTATTCTTTGGTATCGATTAATATGTTCTTGAATTCCTAGCCTTTACAACATGATTTTTGTGTCAATGGTTGGTACTTTCTGCAACGTTTTGAGAGGCAAGAGGGTAATCAAGATCATGACAACCCTCAACCAAAGAATTAAACAAAACCATGAGAAATTTTCAGATCAATGAACTATAAAATATGTGTAGTGAACTTAAAGTGATCTCCTTATCTCATAATTCTAAAACACCACTTTTATTTATCAACTATTAAACTCTTAAATCAATTCATTTTCTTAAAACTATTTTCAAAACACCCCCTCTTTTGTTCTTCTTATTAAAACATCACACTATAAAACCACCAATGATCCTTGAGAGATGACCTATGTTCGGGACAAGAATACAAAATCTTCATTAAATCATTATCAATTTGATGTGTTATGACAACGCGTTCACCTACCTATATAAATTTAGGATATTCATTTCTTTGAATTTCATATGCCTATGTGGTGCATTGACCCACAGTGAGGGTAGTGCAATTCGAGCCTGGAATCCTCCATGACTATTTTTTGTTGGATGTGTTCGGCTATGGTAGACTCTTGTCCTTGGCCTGCTCAACTATAAGAATAGCCTGTTAAAATATTCAAATGGAATAATTGAGTGTTCATGGAGAGGTGGACCATGTAATCCTTCCACCATGACTATAATATCCCTATCTAGTGGATATACTGACTTAACATTCTCCCATGAATTGACCATTGGTAATAATTCATCATATATATCACCCAGAATGGGAAGCCCTCTATCTGGTAGATATTTCAAAAACTAATACCTACATATCCATGAGACAAGTGGATGATATTTGTGCTCGAAACCCAATGGATAAGCAGTTTTGGAAGTATCTCACCCAGTCAAAAAACGGATAATTTGGATACCCACACCACTTGGTATAGGTTGATAGCTTATAGGGGCAACGGCCTCCAAGTAGTTATGATGAACCCATAATGCCCAAGCACTCTCATCAGAAAAGCACACACCAGATCGTAGGTCCCATTTTATGATACACCCTCCATTAGAATTTACCAGTGAAATATTGAAAATAGAGGGATAATACCAGATGATTGATCTGGAAGATATATTATAGTGGCGTCGATATATTTACATCTATATAGACACATTTAGAAAAACATGTCATCTTGGCTCAATGAAGTTGTGATCTCCTCCATGGGTGAAATATTCACCAGGTCATATTCCTAAGACATCACAAGATGAATAAAAAAGATTCTCTAGTCAACTGGTGGGTAGAGGGGGATCATCATATAGACCAAAGTTGTAAAGTGGAAACCAATTAGACATTTGGTATGCCATGAGCTCAGGTGAGATAAGATCCTTTGGATTAATCTCTTGAAGAGTTACATAATATTGGACATCAGATCCAACGTTCTCAACCATACCCTTCCTTATTCTAGTTACAACCATTCAGATGATAGGAAGATCCATTATTTTCCCTGAATCAAAATCTCATTATGCTAATTGTTATAACAATAAAACGTTGGAAAATGACTTCAATTAGTCAATTTACTGAAGCCCTGGGAATGGTTCGCAGAAGGATCCTTTCACGATCCATCTATTCGTGGAAGCCCAACCAAGAGATTGTAGAAGCTCATGAGGTGATGGCTCCCCAAGTGTTCACTAGAGGATTGACAGTTTTCAGGACAAGAAAGCTACACACTAACCACCTTTATGTGGCAATCAAAACTCAACATTCACGAATGAGGATTTTTAGATTGTGGAATGAAATGAGTTGTTCACGGATATAGGGCTTATCTAAAGGAGATGGTTCATGAAGGCTAGTAGTCTGATAGAATCATGAGAGTGCTAAAGTAACCATTACCAAGTTTAAATGAAAAATGAGTTGGGGACCCCCTTATATAAGTTTGTTCCACTAACACAAGTTCACCATTCTACCATAAATCGACTTAGGATAGGACAACTTCCTACATCAGAATAGCCAACTCTTTATCCCAATAGGATTCCATTCTAATGCATTATGACAAAATCACGAATTAGCTGTAGTTTAAACCGCCGCCAAATGGATTGGTGGCGGTTTTGAAAAACCCTCGCGAAATCGTGCATCGGGAAACTATTCGCGGCGGTTTTTAAAACCGTCGCAGAATGTTTCGCGGCGGTTTAAACCGCCTCTAAATGATTTAGCGACGGTTTTTTAATTTTTTTAATTGTCTAAATTTTTTTTTTTTTAATTTTATAATTTTTTTAATTAGTTTTATTTTTTTATTAGTTTTATTTTTTTTATTTTTTTTATTTTTTTTATTTTTTTATTTATTTTTAATGTTTTTAATTTTAGTTGTATTTAATTTTTTATTTTTTATTTTTTTTATTAATTTTTTTATTTTTTTAGTTATTTTTTATTTATTTTATTTATTTTATTTATTTTATTTTATTTTTTTATTTTATTTTTTTTATCTATTTTATCTATTTTATCTATTTTATCTACTTCGTATTTGTTTTATCTATTTTATCTATTTCGCATTTATTTTATTTATTTTATCTATTTCGTATATATTTTATTTATTTTATATATTTTATTTATTTCATATTTATTTTATTTTTCTTCTTTATTTCGTATTTATTTTATTTATTTTATTCATTTCATATTTATTTTATATTTCTTATTTATTTCGTATTTATTTTATTTATTTTATTTATTTCATATTTATTTTATTTACTTTATCTATTTCGTATTTATTTTATTTATTTTATCTATTTCGTATTTATTTTATCTATTTCGTATTTATTTTATTTTTCTTATTTATTTCGTATTAATTTTATTTATGTTATTTATTTTATATATTTCGTATTTATTTATTTATTTATTTTTATTTATTTATTATTTATTTATTTTTTTTTATTTTTTTTTATTTTTTTTTATTTATTTTATTTATTTCGTATTTATTTCATATTTATTTTATTTATTTTATCTATTTGGTATTTATTTTATTTATTTTATTTTACTTATTTATTTTATTTATTTCGTATTTATTTCGTATTTATTTTATTTATTTTATTTATTTTATCTATTTCGTATTTATTTTATTAATTTTATCTATTTTATTTATTTTATTTTTATTATTTATTTCGTATTTATTTTATTTATTTTGTATATTTCATATTTATTTAGTATTTATATTATTTTTCTTATTTATTTCGTATTTATTTTATTTATTTTATTTATTTTATTTATTTCGTATTACTTTATTTATCCATGCATGCACATCTCATGCACATGCCCATGTGCATGCCCATGCAATATAAAGTACTCGTTTGGTGAGATTTGTATTTTATTTTATTTATTTCGTATTTATTTCATATTTATTTTATTTATTTTATTTATTTCGTATTTATTTCGTATTTATTTTATTTATTTTGTCTATTTCGTATTTATTTTATTTATTTTATCTATTTCGTATTTATTTTATTTATTTTATTTATTTCGTATTTATTTTATTTTTCTTATTTATTTCGTATTTATTTTATTTATTTTATATATTTCATATTTATTTTAGTTTTCTTATTTATTTAGTATTTATATTATTTTTCTTATTTATTTCGTATTTATTTTATTTATTTCATATTACTTTATTTACTTTATTTATCCATGCATGCACATCTCATGCACATGCCCATGCAATATAAAGAAGTACTCGTTTGGTGAGATTTGAACCCCTAACCTCTTGCATGTTTTCTAATGACTTTACCAGTCCAGCAAGCTCGTCATGTGGTTAATAAACAGAATTTAATATACTTATATATATTAATTGAAAAAACAAATAATACATAAATAATAGATATAAACTCAATAATAATAAATAATAAATAATGAATAATAAATAATAAATAATAAATAATAAATAATAAATAAATATAAATATAAATAAATATAATAATAAATAATAAATAATAAATAATAAATAACAAATAAATATAAATAATAATTAATAAATTAATATAAATAATTAATAAATATAAATAATAAATAATAAATAATAAATAATAAATAATACATAATAAATAATAATTAATAAATAATAAATAATAAATAACAGATAATAAATAATAAATAATAAATAATAAATAATAAATAACAAATAATAAATAAATATAAATAATAAATAATAAATAATAAATAATTAATAATAAATAATAAATAAAAATAAAAAATAAAAAATAAAAAAATAAATATTAAATAATAAATAGTAAATAATAAATAATAAATAATAATTAAATATAAATAATAAATAATACATAAATAATAAATATAAATAATTAATAAATATAAATAATTAATAATTAATAAATAATAAATAATAAATAATAAATAATAAGTAATAAGTAATAAATAATAAATAATAAATAATAAATAATAAATAATAAATAAATATAAATATTATATAATAAATAAATATAAATAATAAATAATAAATAAATATAAATAATAAATAAATATAAATAATAAATAATAAATAATAAATAATAAATAATAAATAATAGATAATAAATAATAAACAATAAATAATAAATAATAAATAGATATAAATAATAAATAAATATAAATACTAAATAATAAATAATAAACAATAAATAAAAAAAATAAAAAATAAATATAAATAAAAAATATTAAATATTAAATATTAAATAATAAATAGTAAATAATAAATAATAAATAATAAATAAATATAAATAATAAATAAAAAATAAAAAATAAAAAATAAATAAATAATAAATAATAAATAAATAAATAATAAATAATAAATATATATAATTAATAAATATAAATAATAAATAATTAATAAATATAAATAATAAATAATAAATAATAAATAATAAATAATAAATAATAAATAATAAATAATAAATAATAAATAATAAGTATTAAATATTAAATAATAAATAAATATAAATAAAAAATAAAAAATAAATATAAATAAAAAATACATATAATTAATAAATAATATATAATAAATAAATATAAATAATAAATAATAAATAATAAATAATAAATAATAAATAATAAATAAATATAGATAATAAATAATAAATAAATATAAATAATAAATAATAAGTAAATACAAATAATAAATAATAATTAAATATAAATAATAAATAAATATAAATAATAAATAGTAAATAATAAATAAATATAAATAATAAATAATAAATAATAAATAATAAATAAATATAAATAATAAATAATAAATAAATATAAATTTAAATAATAAATAAATATAAATAATAAATAATAAATAATAAATAATAAATAAATATAAATAATAAATAAATATAAATAATAAATAGTAAATAATAAATAATAAATAATAAATAATAAATAATTAATAATTAATAATAAATAATAAATAATAAATAATAAATAATAAATAAATATAAATAATTAATAATTAATAATTAATAAAAATAAATAATAAATAATTAATAATCAATAAATATAAATAATAAATAATAAATAAATAAATAATTAATAAATAATAAGTAAATATAAATAATAAATAATAAATAATAAATAATAAATAAATATAAATATAAATAAATATAAATATAAATAATAAATAATAAATAATAAATAATAAATAAATATAAATAATTAATACATATAAATAGTTAATAAATATAAATAATAAATAATAAATATAAATAATAAATATAAATAATAAATAATAAATAAATATAAATAATAAATAATAAATAATAAATAGTAAATAAATATAAATAATAAATAATAATAAATCATAAATCATAAATAATAAATAATAAATAATAAATAATAAATAATAAATAATAAATAATAAATAATAAATAATAAATAAATATAAATAATAAATATAAATATAAATAATAAATAATAAATAATAAATAATAAATAATAAATAATAAATAACCAGTAACAAATAAAATTATTAATAATAATATTTTATTATTAGTACTAATAAATATTTAAAAAATAATAATAAGTAATAAGTAAATATAAATAATAAATAAATAATAAATAATAAATAATTACGGTAACACATGAAAAAGTATGAAAAGACATGGTAAGGGATGAAAAATCATGAAAACACATGAAAACGGATGGAGAAACATATGAAGAATGAGACATTCAAAAGAATGAGAACGCGTGAAAACTCATGACAACTATGGAAAACCCCTTAATAATTCAATATAATCATCATAATAACCCACAAAAAACTATTGATAAAGATAACAAGTCATGGAAACCCAAATAAACATTAATAAATGGAGCAACCGTTAAAACCCGTCAAAACGGTCATAAAGAGACAAAAACACTGGACTCACATTAACGGAGATAACTTATGATCTGAGAGTCCGTTTTAGATCCGCGACCTATCAAATCAAAGATCCTAAAACGATCTTCGACCTGATAGGTGAAAGAGTCCGAATGGACAGGCGGATCTTATGTTATCACCATTTAAAAAAAGCTGACGGGGAACGAGTGTTGGAAACGAGGCATCGGAAAACATAACAAACCCGATACCCACTAAAAAGGACATAACATATGATCCTGGAGTGCTTGTGGGCGTTGCGACCAGTCAAACTGAAGCTCATGGAATGAGCTATGTTCTGGCAGGTGGAGGTGTCCGAACTGACACGCGGATCGAAAGTTAGGTCCGTTTGAAGACAAGTTCGACGGGACACCGGTGACGGAAACGGGGTTTCGGAAGTATTCAGAGGGTGAATAAAGTGAGGAATTTTTTATTTTTGGACATTGATGGGTTCAAGAGTGAAATTTGGGTGGGTTGAAAGATCGAATATTGAAGGAGAAGTAAAGCTCTACAATGAAAAATTCTTCTGATGATTCCCTATAGGTATATCCCACCACAAACCATGAAGAATGAAAACATAATAACAATTGGCCAAAAACCCCTCCAAACGGACACCCGAAGCGAAAGTTATGGCCGTTTGAAGTTGGAGAATTTTTTTCAACTTTCTTAAAACTCTCATATCATCCGAACCTCATACTGTCTCATGGTTTTGATTATATGTGCCTCTAGATCTCTTCATGAGCTTCGATTTGACTGGTCGTGGCACTCCAATGGATGCCCAGATCAAAAGTTATGGTCGTTTTAGTGATTTCGGTGTTTCTCGTGTTTTTTAATTTTTCCTTTTATTTCGCAGTTGTTTTACCGAAATCGCCGCTATTTCGTGGCAGTTTTTTAAAAAACCACCGCAAATCCTAAAAAACAATAAAAAAAATAAAAAAAAATTATTGCATTTCGCGGCGGTTTTTTCACGGTGGTTTAAAAACCGCCGCGAAACGGCGGATCGAAACGCGTTTAGTGGCGGTTTTTAAAACCACTGCGAAAAAACCACCACTAAACGGCAGTTTTCTTGTAGTGATGGGTGGCATTTTTTGGGTCCTAATTTTTTTGAAAAAGGGTATCAAATACTCCCAATTTTTTTGAAAAGAAATAGAATCAAACTTATTGAAGACATGAAGAAAAATATTTAGCAGGGTAAAATCAGCAAAGGAAGAGAGGCTGGACCTTGAAGGGGAAAATATATTTCATGGACCGTCACTCCGAATAGAGGTCTGCACCATGGTCTATCCAAGAACTAAATGGTTTGTGGGAAGTATAGGAAAATCACGGTCCCCTGTGATGTTTTTTTTCATGAAACAAAGTCCCTAAAAATTTAACCAAATTTCATTTTCCACGGACTCAGGTGATTTGAGGGAGAGACATGGTGAATGGAGTCCTAAGAACATTGTTGTTCATAGGATCGTGGCGGTTCTTTCAACCTCTTTGATGTGAAACCCCTACGAGATGCTATTGAGAAGGTGATCCGCATGCCAGGTGATTTTTCCATGGGATTCAACCAAAGGTTTTATACAACCCACTTATCATTCTCTTCTGTTCTATTATAGAAGCACCTCGAGGGTGAATAAATTGAGGAATTTTTTATTTTTGGACATTGATCGGTTCAAGAGCGAAATTTGGGAGGGTTGAAAGATCAAATATTGAAGGAGAAGTAAATCTCTACAATGAAAAATTCTTCTGATGATTCCCTACAGGTATATCCCACCACATACCATGAAGAATGAAAACATAATAACAATTGGCCAAATCGTAAACAAGCTTCCACTACGGATGAATTTCCCGAAAACCACAAAGCCAATGGCCCTAATTTAAATAGGAATCATATATAGAAATGTTTAATGTGGATGGAACCCTACACCATGTTGAAAATTGATACGTAGCTAGAACTGAACCTTATGTACCATCATAGTACGCAGCTGGATCCCTACACCACGTACCACAATGGTATGCGGGAAATTCTCAGCCTCATGTAGCAAAGTGCTATGCGATCTGAACCTGGTTCTGTGTAGTGAAATTCTACATAGACCGTGACCAAGTCCCCCACCCACATATAAATAGGCTATATAAGGGAAACCCCATCTTGCATGATAAAATGGAATTTGGAATGGGGTATTCTTAGGCATTCCACCCAATTCCTCTAAAAAGTTCATTCTGTTTCAATCGCCTCATCTATAGTCCCTCTATGAAATAGTCTAACTGCATTAGTCCAAGGTTTCTTCCAAAGCCACCAAACCCATTTGATAAAACCATTCGACGTATCAGTACGCCCTTCCGAGTTTACATACCCATGGTAAGCAGAGTCATGTGGGTAATTCATGTAACGGTAGTGACCCCAAAATGACCATAAGTTTACATTCACATCGTAACCAATGATCCATCCTTGGGATACTAACATGAACCTTCCCGTTCAAATGATCAAGGTTAATCATTGGATTTTCCATTTTATGTGGGTCAGGGATATACCAGGGAAATTATTCCTTTTCCCCTCTAATAAGAAGCCACAACCCTCCCCCCTTTCCTAGAACCAATTTCCGGGAATCCCTCCTAGAGTTTTCCCCTTTGATCATATGAGGTTGTACTGTCACCCTAGCCTCTTATGTTGCGGCCCTCCTCTATTTCCATTGGCGGAGAAGAGAACGTGTGTGTCTTGAGGAATCTCTCCCATTCCCTTTTTTTCTCACAATGAGCATGAATCACTTTGGCATAATGGTTGGGGACGGTCATAGAACCCACATAATCCACTTCCGGAAATGAACCACGAAACCATTGATTCCCACCAAAACTGGGATATGTTGGATGTTTGTCTATTAACCGAGCTTAAAGGGTATTGTCCTCAAAGGATAACCCTAATCATGACTCTCAATTCATCTTGTCCTCATTTAAGGTGTATGTCCCAAATCGGATTTGAATTGGCCTTCCACGCCAATTTAATCCACAAATCACGCCTTCTTTACGATTATCATTTATGCATAACCCCCATCATACCAAACTATGGGGGATTTTATTCCTCACCAACTAGGATACATTGGAGTCCTCTTCTAGTCAAAACACATTTTCAAACCATAACCTAATGTTTTCTAGTCCATATTACTGGTAGGGTCTCTCTTTACCCCAAATAGTACATCGCTTCCATGTACATTGTCTCCTCTAGGTGTAAGTCCCACACCGGATATTGACTAGGTACCTTCTACCTAGACATCTTTTCTGCATGACATTAAACTCCATAGATGGGTCCTCATCACACAAACATATAAGGTGGTGTGTCCAGATAAGTGAAAACTAACTATGTGGTCTCTGATTCCTCTCATGAGGATACATATGAATCCCATTCTATGGGTTTACCTAGACATAAAAATAGTATATTTCCTCCATGAAGGATGCTAAACTCCATAATGGCTCATCATATGGCTTAAATCATCATTGTCTTGGAAAAAGACCAGAGAATCCCTAATGGGTCCACAATAGGGTATCATTGATGAATAAACTAGAATACATACGGATGTCTTCATAAATAGATAACCTTGGATACATACATTTGATTCATAACCCAAGAATATGTTTTATTGATCTTGTGACATAGGAGTAATCTGTGGAATCATTCTGGGTAATGAACCAAGGATTGACGAACATATGAACATTAGTAGACACTATAAGAGTGTCCCAGAATAGGAAATAATTCTTCCCATAAGGGTGTGATGAGAATGAATTCCCATGATCTCGACCAATGTGAGTCCTCAAGTGTCATTGGAAAATTCATCCAATGAACACCTTCCATTGGGAAAGCATATCCATGCATCATGGATAAGAGGGTCATTAGGTGTTTTTGGATCTGCGAATAATCCCATTGAAGACCATCGAAGGACATCACACCCAAAGTGGAATGATTTCACAAATAGTTAAACCCCTAAAATCACCCACTAGGACCACTCAAAAGTGGAACATCCTTCGTAACAGTAGAAAGGAAATAATTTCTAGTCCCGGTGAGACCATATCACCCACTAAAAAGGGGCCATGATGTGAATCAGGTTGAAACATGAGATAGTAAGAATGTGGAAACTATTTAATTCACAAGGTCTTATCCTAAGGGAAATAATCTCAGATAATGATACATTTTAATTTTGTATTATGGACAGGGATGATACTCTACTATTCCATCGCCATTTTTGGGTCCTAGGTGATATCAAATAAGAGTTGATGCAGGAATTTAATGCCTTATATTTGGAAGTTCATCCTGGTCTCACCACGATGTATCGAGATCTACAGAGCTGGTATTGGAAGCCCAGTATTAAAAATATGATATTTGGATTCATTACTCATTATTCCACCTGTGAGAATGTGAACGTGGAACATCAGTGTCTGACAGGACTTTTACAACCATTTCCCATTCTTGATTGGAAGTGAGATGATGTTTTGATGGATTTCATGACTAGTTCAACTAGATCACCTCATGGAAATGATACAGTATGGGTTTTCATTGATCATTTAATGAAGGTCAAAGAGTTCTAATATTAGTGAGATACCTTCCAAATAGAAAATATAATGATTATATAGGTTAAGAAGATATTACATCTTCATGTAGATCCATGTTCTATCATTTATGATAGAGATGATCACATTATGTCAAAGTTCAGGAAGGGGTTGTAGAAGGCCTTTGGAACACATGTGATTTTAATCACGACCAATATCCCATAGAATTATGGATATATAAAGAATACAACTCAGGTTCAAGGGGACCTGATCCATTCATGTCCCCTTGAATTTGGAGGTTCCTGGGAGAAACCCATTCCTCTTCCGAAGTTCGCTTATAATAACAACATTTAGGCTACCATAATGATGGATCTTTATGAGGCCTTATATGGTAGTCCTGGCCAGTCACCTCTATTCTAGACAGTGATAAGAATGGAATATTTAAATGGAATATATCTCATATAGGAGACTTTATTGTTGGTCTAATTGATCTGGAAGAAACTAATCATCACTCAATCCAGATAGTAGTCACATGCCAACAGCCGCCGGTGACCTCCCTATTTTATGGTCATAGGCTGGAATTTCTTGAGTGTCTCACTATATAGGGACCTATATGTATTAAAAGGAAGGGTTATATTTCACCTATGTTATTTATACATTTTTAGTTTTTGAAATGGATGGGACAAGTATCTTTCCATATAACACATCCTTAGAGATACTGGTATATAAATGATTTCTTTCATGTATAAAAGCATAACGGATATCATAAAGAACGGTCACATGTATATCAACCTGATGAGGTTGAATTGGATTTAAATGATTCAAGCTATGAGTATCCAGTTTGTATTGTTGATCAAATTGGAATGGCGCACTGAGGATCGATAGTTCATTTATTATGGGTTCTAAGGAAGCACATTTGAGTATAAGACACGACTTGGGAACAAGAATATGATATATGATCTCAGTTATTATAACTCCTGGTAAATGTTTCCAAATTATATATAGATGGAGAACTCGAGGTTGAATTGATTTTGGGAGGGTAGGTTGTAATGAATCATCATGTCATGAAGGTATGAATCATTTGTTTTGGGGTCAAATTCCATTAAATGACCCATATACGATTACTCATTGGATTTATTAGGGTAAAGAGGGTGTTTGGGGTGGGTTCGGATCTTGGAACCATTATATTTTTTAAAATTACTTAGATTCATGGTTAGTAGAAACCTTGTGGGGAAAATAGAGGAGAAGCAAGGGAAACTTGATTTATCTACAACTATGCGACCTAAGGTGCATGGTCACGAAATACACATACAGTTTGGATAGTGTATCTTTTCATGGTTTGTGCATAGTTAGGGAAATCATGCACTACAATCATGCTAGGAAATTCATTAAGAGATGAGCTGAGTAGGATTTGGGCACGGTTTGGCCAAACAATGCTGCCAAACCATGTTCCCACTATTGTAAGGGTTAAATTTCATTTATTATTATATTTAATCTATTTAACTAGTTTTATTTTCCCCTATTTGGATCCCAATAGAAGAATTGGACTTACTTATTCTGTGAGATCGAAAAGCTCATGATCTAGACAATGATATAACTCATTCATCTAATGTTTGAATCATGATATGTCGGATGTATATGATCTATCTCAATAAGAACTACAATACTCTCCCTTTTTATTTTAGTTTATCTTCAGATCTGTTTCATTTTTTCGATGCACAATCATTTCCATATTTTTAGGGATTTGGACCATTTAATTTATTTCTACTAACCTACTTCAAATATGAGTCTTCCATTATACGAGGAGTCATCAAAAACCCTTAAGATTCTGGTATCATCATTTTTTGTAGTAGTTTTGGTCTTTTAGTAGAATTTTCATTGTGCCAGATGGAAGCCTTTTATATATGTTTTCGTTAATTAGGGTCGATATATTCAATTTATCTATGCACAATGGGATGCACCCATGAATCATTGTCTAGTTTATAGAGGAGGGTTATGTCATTTATAGACATTCAATGGGTGGACCAAATTGAATTTTCCAAAAAATTTAGTTTCTTAATTGGACATAACACCACCTAATCATCTGACTAGGGTTGTAATCTTGTTTTTTCACTGCCTTATAAATTTTTATTGAACCAATTCTCCTTATATGTGTTGTTATAAACTTATGAGTGGAATTTCACAAATAAAAAATTTACCAATTAATGAGGGAGCATTCCAGATATCTCATGAACCATATAAACCGAGTTTCCTTGAATTTTTAAAAGAATGAATTGAATTTAAATGAATGGTTTTTTGATGGTTTTACATTCCATAAATTAATTAAATGGATTAATTGGAAGGACTTGTAAAGGGTGTTAAGTCCATTAAATTGTTTTATTCTTTATTAAATGCTCATTGTGGATTGTAATGACTTGTTATAATTGAATTCACCATTTAGATACATGAGAATTAATGCCTTATGTATTTAATAATAAATAAAATTATTACTATGATATAGGTTTTTGTACAGTTGTAATGTTTTTGGTGGCCATTAACGTTTCATGATCCACTATATTAGGTTTTGTGCATAACATCTCACACCAATAACACTATTGTGATTGTGTGAATGATGTGTCAAATCCTTTGATTCAAGTGTTGAAATGATGGAATAGTCATAATACTGAGTGAAGAGAATTATTTCTCCCACTCACTATGAAATATAGAGAATGTACACTAATGATTAGTCTTATACTCTCGTTTAGACTGGTTATGGATGTTTCCGTTATGCACTGATCATGCTGGCACCTAGGATTCCATGCATATGGACACATACATCAATGAATTCTCGGTTCATATAGTTTTATGTAATATATAAATAAACTATATATATTAATACAATATAGATGTTTATTATTCATAAATACATTCTGATCATGATAAAAAGAAGACACAAATTTTAGGTTTATTTTCTGAAATTGAGCAGGATGTTTTTTTTTGAGAAAGATGACCACAGAGGCTCTTAAATTGATAAATTTGAAACATTACAAGAGAGTAAAAAATAAGTAATTTTACATTTTCTATATTAATAAGAGGGTCTATGTCATTAGGAATGTTGTTTATGTAGATTCTCCTCCCTTATGATACCCCTTTGTTTGTAAGTCCATCTGCAATGTGTTTCGCCTCCCGGAAGGTATACGTGATGAAGTAGTTTAGGGAGGAGAGTTTATCGAGACAATTCATCAATTTACCTACTAGCATCCAAGCCAACCTTGTCTGACCCATTCTAATTGCATGGACTATTGTGGCCGAGTCTCTTTCAAACCAAATTTTGTTCCAATGTAGTTGGAAAACGATATCCACCACGCTTATGAGAGCTAGCATTTCGGCCTCCAATGTTGTTGTGTGCCCGCACGGACCATAATTGCCTTCCACCACCTCCCCGTTATGATTCCTGAAGATTAACCCATAGCCGGAAGGTCCAGGGTTCCCTTTCGAGGCTCCATCAGTGTTGCATTTTAGCCACCCATTGAAGGGGGCAGTCCAAATCACTTCCATCATGCCCCTCGTTTTTGGGATAGTGGCCTGCAACATTCAGTCTTCTGAGAACCATGAAATCCCTAACCGAGGCATCACAGTGTTCATGAATTAGTGAGCTGGAATTTTGTATTTCCATGAGGATTATATGAGTAGCAGTGGCTTCATTAAATCTTGCATGTCGATGTATAGAGTAGTTGCAGGCCTTCCAGACCGTATGAAGTAGTTCAGCACAAGCCGCCTGTAGCAATGTTATGATCTATTTTGATTGCTAAGCTCCAAGCAGTTGGTAAATGAACTGTACATCTGATGATGTATCTTACAACCTACTTGGGCTACTATTGGTACCTAAGAATATTATATGAATTCAGGTATGAATAACAAAAATCACCAAGATACGAGCATCTCATACGAATTTATTATTTATTGAGCATAGCATCTAAGGATTTAGAATATAATTGAGATACTAGAGGAGAAATATTTTTCCATTATATTCTTTTTTTATTTGATGATTGTATATTCTTGTCCCCTATTCCCCTTTTTTAAATCATCATTCCATGCATCCTTTCATATGAAACGTCCAAGTGGGTTATGATTATAATTCATTAATCATTTGTATTTTTATGGTTACATTCATTTTTCCACTCTGATAGGATGGTACAGTGTCCCCACCATAACACCTTGACACCCTCACAGCTAGTTGGTAGTGTCTGGTGTATGAGGAGGTTCTCTTGTGTCCATGTGACCCACTGGCCCAGGGAAAAGGTTAAGTGGAGCCTAATTAAGGACATTAAACTGATCACATCCTCCATTTATATCCATTCCATAATACCTCAATGTGAATTTAACATTGTTATGATCATTTTTATTGCATATCATTTTTACGGAAATTTTATTTACTGAAGATAAACTCATTATTTAGGTCATGATGAATATTCCTTCAAAATTTAGATATAAAACATTTATCTCATTAGATACAATCAAATGTGGCTCCCTAAGTAGATCCGCCACATTCTTTAAATATATTATTTATAATTGATCAAGGGGTAATTCTACTCTTCTAGTGATGAAATGAGGTTTAATGGTGAGTTTATACAATAAAAACCAGATGGAATGTTTTCAATTATAAATATTCTAATGACCCCTGAAAAATTCCATAGTGATGTCCTTTCATGTTCATTTTAACATTAATAATAAATTAATCCTCCCCTTGGCCCATTAATTCCCTTCATTAACATATTTATATACCATGTACTTTGAGGTGTACTAAAAAATACTCTTCATCATGTGTTCCCATCATTAATTCACTTGTTGATCTTAGAATATCCTATTACATCCTAGATGGGTAGTGAAATATGATTTATATTAATCATTATATATATAATTCCATATATTTATTTATTATGTAACATGAATTATAATTGATATATAATAAAATAATATTTTTTATGTCATTTTCATTATGTTTCCTTTTTCGATGGTCATATAATCTACATTAATTGTAAAAAATAATTTATTTCTATCATGATGATGTTATACTACATATATTGTCTGTATATCATTTGTAATAATAATCATATCACAGATATAATAATTATTTTCATATCCCTCCACATTATGTCCATGAATATTTTTTTCTCAATCAACATCATTTATAGTGTGGGTTATTTTTTTGGTTGAGATCATCATCTACCCTATTATAATTTAATGAAATTAGTAAAATAAGAAATAATATTCCATGACTAACACTTACCCCTTTCAAGGATTCATGTTAATAAATTTATGTATAAAAAATAATATAACCATTATCATAAATATATATTTCATACTTCTCTCTATATAGGTAGTGACTCCAAGTCATCAATAAAAAAATCATATTAGCTAACTCCATGTCATGAAATGTGTAGCTCTTGCACATGGATCATAAATTTTACTAAGGCATATTAACTTAATTTATAATTTAACATTATGATGACCTAAAAAAGAAAATTATATCAATTTTTAATTTATATAAAAAATATAAACATATGATTTTTTGATTACATGAATACTTATTAGCCTATTATTGATCTCCCGATTTCCCTACTGATATTCCTTCAACAAAAATATACATTATTTAATATTCCTTTGAAATTATGAGGATTTAATAAATTCATGAGAAATTTAGAACAAATTTTCATAGTTCGTGGGTAATCCTTAAAAAATTTGGATCTATTTGACACTTTTTTTTAGATTCATTCCATAGTTTTTACATTATTTGAGGAATCCAAAAAAGTTCATTTACTTTTTATCACAACCCCATAATAGAAAATTTTCATATTAAAAAATTTACACAGGATTTATATAACTTTCACCTTCTTCTTCTAAATTTTCTTAATCAAAGACTTTATATTCTCCTAATGTTCTTACATACCCTTTTATTTTATGATAATATCACAATTATATAAACCTGTTAAATTTTCAAGGTAGTCTCCCATGATTTCATCAATCATGTCTATGAATATTCTTGGGGAATTCTTGAAAAAAAATTGAATCATAGTGAAAACAAAGTGTCCATATCTTCTTTAGATGGTTGTTTTTATAGTTTATTGTCCCATCACATTAAATTTAGGTTAAAAAATTTAGATCAAGTGTTGATAATTATTAATATATTAAAATTTCTTCATACAAATTCCATATAATTGGTAGTGGATAATTATTACTTATAAATATATTCTTTAGTCATTAGTACTTTATGAAAACCTAGATTTTCTGATATTTCATATTGGACAAGGGATTTGTTTCACCTTAAGTTGATGAAATATGTAATACTAACCATTTATTAAAATTATATTTCATTTTTCATCAACTAATATAACTTATCAGGGAAATCCAATAAGGGATATTATATTTTTTGACTCTGTGTGACTTCAATTAATAAATCTAGATCCCAAAATAATGGATAGATTTTAAATTCATAAGGGAAAAAATGAATATATTACCTATAAATATTAATTCACTTAGGTTTAATTTTTATTTATGAAAGTCATTTAATAATGATATTATACACCATTGTGTATCAACACCTTTAACATTGAATTATTTTTAAATGAAAATACATAATTATACAAGCATTTCTATATATGCATTTGATAGAACATGTTGAGGAAATAGATTAAAATTTTCAAACTATTGATTTTTTATCTTTATATGGAGATTTAATATTAACTGATGTTTTTTACTGATGTAATAATTTTGTGATTTTGTGGGTGAATTTACCTATATAGGCTAATAAGGTAGGACTACAAATCTTTAGTAACACCACTTAGACAATCTTTTTTTATTACATGATTTAAAAACAGAAAATAATTATATGATTTTTTGGAATACGTAATCCATTGAACCAAACATGACTCAATTCTAAAAAATATCTAAAATAAATAAAAATAAATCAATAGACTATATTCACTAAGAAAACATAAAAAAACCAATCAATATAGTAAAATTTTAATTTGGTTAGTTGTAACTATATTTCAATGAATGTCCCTATATGTTATGGTGATAGTGGTTTTGTATATTTTAATTATATATATATGTTATGAACATAACTTTTATCAAAAAAATTATAAATTGAAAAAATGTATTGGTGGAAATATATTGAGAAAAATAAAATTATTTTGGGAATAAATTTATTAAAATATCCATTTTATAAATTGTGATCACTTATATTGTTAAATTTTTTTATTTTATCTAGAGAAAAATATATGGAAATACTATGTACTTCCCCACATTCTTCATTATTATCCTTAATAAATTTATCATAGAAAATGTATACCCATTCAGTGAAATCCCGGGGAAAAGATAATTTTCATATTCTTTTCAATTTGAGGTCATTATTTAGCATGATCGTTTTACATGTGGTAGTGTCCATAATGAAGGAAAAATCTTGAACAATATACTTCATTGATTCTACCCATCTACCATATTTATCATATTATTCCTGAATGAGTCATTTTTAATCATTCTAACTATCCCATAAAAAAGGTGATTTGTTATCCAATAATGTAACTAGTGTCTTTGGATGTTATGAATAATAATTTAATGGATTAAAATTATGAAGTATCATAGTGGTGAATTATTCCATGTTTTATACTGATATATTTCCATTTACAAAATTATATCATCCATTGTATCCAGTTATTACATAATCATTATTCCTAGGAGAACAATAAAATGTGTTGATATCATCAAAAAGATTCCGTTACATAATATATTACTGGGAGTTGTTCAACCCAAGTCCAACATGTTATGTTGCTGGCTATAGTTTATTGTTCCAAATTTTAAATCTTTTTTCGTTCCAAAAATTATTCTCATGATATCCTATAATGAAATAATTTAATTTTCAAATCATTATCTTAATCCCTAAACCAATATTGACCTCCTCCTCAATCATCTCAACATATAGGTCCCTAACTTATTAATTCCTATATGAATTAAGAAAACAAATTGTTTTGAATGTTTCATTAATTCTCACATGGAATGTGTCTACATCAAATTACAATGTATCTATATTCATTTGAAACTAGTAAATATGAATCATTAAATAATCATGTGATGGTGGAATGATTTTTGGTCAACCATATTCTACTAAAAAACCATTTATTTCATAAATATGTCACTAATAGCAGATTAACTAATAAAACATTTCAAAATTACATATTTTGATAATATAATAACTATAATCTCATTTAATAAATCTAGTTGATTACCAAAATTTTCTATATAATTTCATTTTTTATTTATATTATAAAACATAAAAATTTTAAATTACTGATTTGATAACGACTAATATTTTATAATTTCATATAATATGGACCAAATTATGTCCCCTTATTCACATTACAAAATTTATGTCTTGTGGTGTTTCACATAAATCAATATTAGGAAAAGAAAATATCACATTAAAATTTCAAAATCCGCATTTGAAAAAAATAAAACATCTATACTAGAAAAATCATTATTGATTCAACTGATTACATAAAAGCATTCAATTATTCACAGATATGAAGTGTTGCGACTTAAATCAAATCCTTAATCCTAACATAAAAACATAAAAATAATTTCATGATATTTACTAGAATTTGATATACAATAATATATTTAGTGGTGAAGGAGAGAAATTTAATTTAGAACTGATAATCTATGTTTGGGGGATCATGATTATAGTTGAATTTAAAATAAAATCAGAAATGGGAAAATAATTTTCAATGATAAGACATTGATATAGAGACTAGGTGAATAATAATTCTACATAAACCTTTAGTAGAATCTGAATGATCCATGAATCTAGAAACTATACTATTGCTTGTTCATTCTTACCTCATACAGTATTGAAGTGGTTTACATAGATCTCAACTAATATCTTGAACTATATATAATAATACATTAATAAATTGTTGATTAATATATATGAATCCAGAATTTCTAGTAGCGAATTCCATAGAATAAAAATTCCATTAATGTGTGTAGTTACCAACATTAATCTAGAGATTCTATAAACATCAGTCCAATGATGAAGTAAGGAAGGGGATGGATCTATTATAATGATATATTTAATAATAACTAATGATTCCCTCAACCGATGTAGAGGGGTAGGGATCAACACATCAACCATAATCACTGAGACATTTTTCTAACTGTTGTTTTTAATAATATAAAAATATAAAAATATTAGTCGAGTGATTATGAAGATATAGAAATGCGACAGGATGTAGTGGAATACATAAAACACTAGTTAAATAACACTATTTTTAGTCATGATTAATATAAAATATAAAATTCTATAGTTTATTTTATATATTTCTATACCCACTGTTATAAAAAAAATGAAATGGTTATAATAAAAATTAAATTAATTATACAACGGTGGAAAACTCATTAATCTGTTTAAATCAATGATAAATTCTACACTAACTAAATTACAATGTTAATCTTATGTTTTATTTTAATTTCATAATTCCAAAATTAATTAAACCATTGTTCAATATAGACTATGTTGACTCACATGTCACAAAATTGGTTAATAAGTAATTTTTATGATTAATAAAATCAAAATAATTCATTCCAAAGCCCAATTATTTAGTGAAATATAATAATTAGGATCATAAAATGTAATAAAATATAAAATTGAGAACATTGTTTTCATTTATTTTCATACCCCTTATATGAATTTTACATCTCAATATAATATAAAGACACACATTATATAATGGGAGAGTTAAACAACCTATAATGGGTGACACATAATTTATGGAACTTGAGACATGAATCAAAATAGTATATGGGTAACAATAACTTTCATCATAATATAAAAAGAATAAGATAATAATGAAAATAATGTTAAAATATATTCATATATACATGGAATTTCTCCCATTCATAATAATGAAATTTCAATAAGTTTTGAAAAAATTGATTAGAATGATACAAAGAAAAAAACATGTTAATGTAAAACGTATGTGTACAAAATTTACATTACAAACATTGAAAAAATATATAATTATATTCATTTAGAGAATTCATAAAATCATGAAACATATAACCTTAGTTAATGAAATTATGATAACATTAATTATACTACCACTAAAAACAAATTAATATGACAGTAATCTCGCAAAAACATAGAAAAGGGATATATTTCAATAAAAAAAATAAAATATACACATGAGAGAAAATTTTATATCATAATGAAATCATAAGGAACATGTTAATAAATAATCATAGGGACCCCAAAAATATTATGATAAAATACCATTTTTATTTATCAAAGATTCCATTTACAATGAAAATACCATTTTCCTTTAAGGGGAAAAGATTTAGAAAAATAACCATCAATGAAATATTTGGATAAAAACATTTCTCTAATAATCATAATTATATATAAAAATTAAGGATATACAATTAGAATGAATAATATCACTGGTATAGAAAA